>OZ024860.1:11573140-11820640 GCA_964017155.1 Oasisia sp. SBJ-2009
TAAAATATTGTATAAAATATAGTGTATTTAAGGCATTATTTAAGGCATCTTATTAAGATTCCTCATTGTATAGTTCTCGTACTGGAAAGGGTAGTCGGGTGCAGCTGTGGGGACACTCGCATCTCCAGCTTTGCTATTTGTTTGAGGTCTTTTAAGCTGTTTGGTTCCTTCTGAGCGAGGGTAGTCGGGTGCAGCTGTGGGGACACTCGCATCTCCAGCTTTGCTATTTGTTTGAGGTCTTTTAAGCTGTTTGGTTCCTTCTGAGCGAAGTGATTTGGTTGGCGTGTAGATGCAGATAAGGTCTTGCGTGCTTGTCCTCTTCATACCCAGTGGGACATAAGGCTACGACGATGCTCCTCCACAGGGTCCTGTCCTACGACAGCCCCGCTCCGCTACATGTCTTCCGCCATGTTGCCTTTGGTCATCCTTGCGTCCTTCTTCAGGGTGGTGTCCATCTTAAAGCAACTGGCCATCTCAATCGTCGGAGTTTAATTTCCAGGCTAGCACTGTTGCAGCCGTTCTTCTTGTGTACCACAATAGATGTCTTATTAGGCCAGAATATCCGGCTGAACATCCATTGTGAAAGGCGCCGATGAACGGCAAACGGTGTTTTAACGTGGGGTATTCGTTCGTTCTGTGATTTCGTTATTCAAAATTTGCAAAATAATTTCCTCGTCAACCATGAAAGCTCTGGTTTTCCCTAGTCATTAGTGATCAGCTGCAGAAGCGTGAAGCATGATTTGAAATATCTTTTCATTGTCCACCGTGATTGCCGTCTCACTTTCGTCTTAACAATTGACGACATGTGACTAAAATGTCGATCTCTTCGCCGATTACTGCTCACAGAATATACCTATATCACCAAACCGCTAAAGAAGATTTAATCTGAGATGATCTGAAATTCTTCTTTATTCTTTGTCTCATCTCCGTAGTTCCGGCGCAAGCCTTCTTTGTCATGAAAATACATAAAATTGTTCAGTGTGAAATGTGAAAACCGAAATATTACCCTGTAAACTGAGAAACATATCGTTTTCACAGGACCCTCAGTACCCTCCGGTCTTTACAATCAATAGTAAACAGCCTATTATAGCAAGGTTGTCCGTTCGCTATGTACAACCAACGGTAAACAGCGTGATGTAGTTCTTTCGCCCTCTACAACTAACGGTACACAGCGTGTTTAACGGTAAACATCATGCCTTTTCAGCGTAACGTTGACACTGGCGTGTACCATGAAGTTGAAGAAATATCCCCTCGACAACCAGACGTGCGGAATCCAGTTGGGAAGTTGTAAGTTCGTCGCATATTTATTTTACTTTGTGTTTATTGTTTGGAGATCTACAACTCACAGCGGTGGAACTCGGGTTCCTTCAGCTCGCAAATCTTTACATGCAATTGCATAAATACTTAAGAATGTATTTTATTAAACGCGTCCATGTATAGCTAGTGTCCACAGTATTCACTGTATCTACAGTGTGTTTATCATGAATTAATATATCGTTGATATGAAAGACAAACGCGAAAGACAAAAGCGAAAGACAAACGGTCGCGTGCATTACAGTGATTTGTAAACCTTAGGTATATTTTGTATGTATGTATGTATGTATGTATGTATGTATGTATGTATGTATGTATGTATGTATGTATGTATGTATGTATGTATGTATGTATGTATGTATGTATGTATGTATGTATGTATGTATGTATGTATGTATGTATGTATGTATGTATGTATGTATGTATGTATGTGTGTATTTATGTGTGTATGTGTGTATTTATGTATGTATGTATGTATGTATGTATGTATGTATGTATGTATGTATTTATGTATACATGTATACATGTGCGTATTTACGTATGTATGTATGTATGTACATATGTATGTGTGTCAGTAGGTATGCATGCTGGCATGCGTGTATATGTATTTTCACATTTGCACGGCACGTATACTTATCACCGTAGCAACCAGATTGCAGCTATGGCGCAATAATAAAGTACGACATATCTTATTCGTCTAAACTGTGAAGCCGTCATGACATCACAGCGAGTGCTGGCGGCAGTAGCGTGACTGTCTGGTGTTCCTTACTGTAGACGGCTTCACGACGACAGATATGATGATTCGGTGGTGGCCTGAGACGCCGATTCAGAAGCCAGATGACATCAAACTGTCAGAGTTCAACTGGGTGAAGACGGAGAGAGGAAACTGCATGGAGAGATACACGACAGGTGAGATAACGGCGCATCGTCACATGGACACGTTCTCGTCACGTAACCACAACGTAACAAACACCAACGATTCATTGCGCATAGGCGCTGACCACGGTAGATTTTCCCATGTGTTACTAAGAAGATGCGGTAAGCAAATAAAATAAAATTATATATATATATATTTATTTATACATATATATACACTGTATGTATGTATATATATATATATATATATATATATATATATATATATATATACCCATATATATATATATACCCATATATATATATATACACCCATATATATATATATATATATATATATATATATATATATACACCCATATATATATATATATATATATATATATATATATATATATATATATATATATATATATTTGTTGTTGTTGTATATATTATATGTGCGTGTATGTACATGTGTATGCATGCGTGCGTGCGTGCGTGCGTGCGCGCGTGTGTGTAAGAGAGAGACTGCATGTAAGTGGGTGGCTTGTGCGCGTGGGTGCGTGCGTATATACGTACATACATACGCAAACATGCACGCTACACGCACGCGCACGCATGCACGCACAAACATATGTTTTCTTTACATTTTTCTTTTTTCTTAGTTGGATGTTTTTCCATATTTCAGGAAACTTCTCCAGCATATACGTATCGTTCAGTTTTGAGCGGGAGCTTCAATATTACATCATACAGGTATGATACATTTAATGAACACTACAACCACTGAGCAAAGCATCACACGACGCATGCATTGATATATGTTACAACAAAATAGCATGCCAAGGCCTAAACTAATATACCTATCGACAGTGACAGTAAACCTTGACGGAAAGCGATAAGATCATTGAAATTAGAATAACAGTCAATATCGGTAATCACTGCCGTGTGATATTGAATGAATAATTATGTGTGATGAAGGCCACCGTTGGCAGCCAAACGTCGATGTGAGTCGAAATGTGTTACTTGTGAAATGAGAAATCATGTTTTAATACAGTATTCTTCCAACTTTTTGAACATATTAACGGGAACCTTAGAACTACGGTTGGTCAGCATTGTCGTTAACTCTTGTCCGTCCGGTGGCGCCACCGTCAGACGTACATCCCGACGCTGCTGGTGGTCGTCCTGTCCTGGTTGTCCTTCTGGATCGACGAGTCAGCCGTGCCAGCTCGCGTCTCACTCGGCATCCTCAACGTATTGACGATGACGTCGATGGCGACATCGGTCAACCAGCAGCTGCCACGTGTCTCCTATATCAAGGCCATCGACGTGTGGATGTCCGTGTCTCTCGTATTCGTCGTCGGAGCACTGTTGGAGTTTGCCGTCGTCAACATACTGCGGAGACGGAGCATGGTGAAGGAGAGTAGTCGACCGGGAGTCCGGGATCTCATCACAATTAATCAGGTTAACATTCGTCATCATTGTTGTCGTTCTCTGTTATTACACATACTACACGACACGGGCGTCGATCGGTGGGGGACGGGGGGGACGTGTCCCCCCCCCACTTTTCAGGCTTGGGGACAGCATAGGAATTGTCCCCCCCCCCCCCACTTTTCAGTTCAGAAAAATTGCGTGGCATATAGCCTAGCTGACTCAACACTCCTCTCTCTTAAAACCTGCTACATAGGACTAGCTAGACAATAAACTCGCGATATGAAGTTCAGCAGAGTTATTTATTACAAATTAACACGAGGCAAACATATTTTATTTTGAACCTTGAAGCATGTTTTGCTGTTAGTGCGCCATAATCCGTGATAGTTATTTAAACAAACGTAATTTTTTTATGTGTTGAACGAAATATTATACAACTCTTCAAAGTAGTCATCACAGGAGAGTTATCGAACAGCCCGTGGCATATATACCAAAAATGCTTTGTTATTTAGCTGCACATTGATGATTTTTAATTTGTCGCGCATACGCAGAAAGGCCAATCGGAAAGTTTATAACTACCGGAAAAATGTAAGCCGCTGCCGGGCTCTATCAACCTTGTGTTGATATTATTAATAGGCTCTAGCCATCAAATATATTTTAAATTATGAAATCTGTGTTGCACTTTCACTCCTCGCCTGCTTGATGCTTATCGCCTACGGCAGAAGCGGCGGATTCTTGCACTCTGTGTAACTTATTCCCATTTGAGTGACGACAAATTTCTTTGCCAAAATGTTGGATTGGGAAGTTCTACACAGGCACAGCATGGGCGTCGATCAGTGGGGAACGAGGGGGACGCTGACCACCCCACTGCTTGAGGGGTCAGCATAGGAAATGTCCTCATACTTTATCAGTTCATAAAACAAATTTATAGGCATATATAGCGAGACTGATCACTCCTCTCTCTTAAAAACCCTACTTCGATCTAGTAGTAAAATTAATAATAAGATATAAACTTCCCACTACCTAGTGGAAAATCACTAGATAAATTGCTTGGTTGGCCGCAACTTGATCTTAGTCCAGTAAATTGTCATCATGCCGGGCTCTGTCATTTTGCACCCTTGTGTTGATATATTAATAGGCATTAGCCATCAAGCACATTAAAGATTATTAATTTTTGCTTGCCCTGTCACCCCTCGGATTGCAGCCTGGTTGCCCTGGTCGATATTTATATCGCCTACGGCGTAACCAGCGGATTTATGCACTTTGTGAAATTTGATCTCATTTTAGTGATGACAAATTTCTTGGCCAAAAGGTGGGATTGGGAAGTCCTATACAGGCACCCCTGTAAGCTATGCATCTTGTCACTCTGTGAATCAAATAAGCAGTGTTGGATCCAAAGTCTACCCTCCAAATGTTCAGTGATTGGGGTGGGCCATGGCCCCTCTTCAAATATATGTTGCCAACATAACTATTATAAAGGCTTTTTTAGTTTATTTAGAATTAGCACCAGACCAACAATGAATTATGATTTATATTTACAAAAAAATAGTTACGTGTATTTCAGGTCATATATATATATATATATATATATATATATATATATATTATACATGCCATATAATATATATTATAATATGTCATATATATATATATATATATATATATATATATATATATATATATATATATATATATATATATATATATATGACATATTATAATATATATATTATATGACATAAAACATATATATATTTATTTATTATGCATACATATATGTGTATATAAATTGGTCCCCCGTCCCCCCGCTTTTAAAACCGGATCGACGCCCCTGCTACACGATGCCGTACTCGATACTCTTTCCCCAGGGTAAACACCAACAGGACCAAGAACTGTTTCATTAACTGGCGTCTGTTCAATCAAACGAACTCACAGTGACTCTTAACAAATTTACGTGCACGCTGATATGTGTAAAATATTGTAAAGCCTTAATGTATATTTTATGAACTTATATTAATGTTTTAAACTACTTATTATTTTATAAGTTTTATCAAATAATCACATAAAATATGTTTTAATGTCTTAAATTATTTTATTTAGTTTTATAGATACATATCGTATATTCTCTACATTATAATTTATATTTACGCTAATGTCTTAAATTATATATTATTTGAATATATTTAAGAAATATACTTTGCATGTTTTATGTACCCATTTTAATCTATATGATTGGCCAGAGTGAAATAAACTATTACTATTATTATTATTATTATTAAAATTATTATCTTCGTCGTCGTCGTTGTCGCCATCGTTGTCGTCTATTGGTGCTAGCCGTTGCATAATCAATATACTTTAGAATCATCATTATTTTTATTCCATTAATTCAAAGACTGTTGTAACAATGAACAAGTTAGTCTGTTGGTACGCAAAATAAATGTATAATGTATAATATTAAATACAAAATATAAAAAGAACGTCAGATACGCACGCACGTGCTCAACACAAACACATGGGCTTGCACACACAATGTACACATCATCATCATAATAGAAAGAATTACAATAGTAATACAAGTTTATATCTTAAACAAATAGTAAAGGTCAGCAGTAATTTCAACATGTCTCCCTATTTCGACCGCTGTGTGTCGTTGACGTTGCAGTGGACGCGGCCGTCCCAGACACCACGTGACGACGTCTCCCTGGGGTCAGGCGACGGCCGGACGCCGGGCGTCTTCTCCCGGGAACACACGGACGCCGCCTGGTCCCAGTACCAGGGCCTCCCGGGCCCCGCCCTCACTCGGCGCCCTCACATCGTCGACATCGTCTCCCGCTTCTTCTTTCCCGTCGTGTTCCTCGTCTTCGTCGTCATCTACTGGTCCGTGTACACGTCCATGGCGGACATTGGTTAGAGGTGTGATTTGACCATATACAGTCGGACTTCGCGTGGCCGTCACCTTGGCAATACAGCCACTTTGTTATTAAGGTCGCTATAGGATAATATAGGATAATATAGGATAATACAATAACATAATACAAAATGTTATGTTTATGTATGTATATGTATGTATGTATGTATGTATGTATGTATGTATGTATGTATATATATATATATATATATATATATATATATATATATATATATATATATATATAAATATATATATATGTATATATATATATATATATATATATATATATATATATATATACTTTGCAAGTACAGACGAACCTCTCGAATACGGTCAAGTGACCTGATTAGCGCGGTGCCCATATTAATATACATATATATATATATATATATATATATAATATATATATATATATATATATATATATATATATATATACTTTCTCGGATTTAGTTCACTAAAATTCAATACGAACAATTCCTTAGAAAACAATAAACATGGATTTTTACTTGATACATGAAATAATTCAGTAACGATATCGGAGAAGATCAAATCGTATATAATAAATATAATAGACATAATGCTTTTGAGCAGCGTGCTACTTTTCACTGTTGGGAAATCTAGTGCACCACACCGGAAAAGACCAGTGGGTATATCGGATGCAAGGGCTTAAATGCACGTGATTAGTGAAGTTAAAAGCAAAACTCACACATACATACGCACGTACGCACGTACACACGCACACGCATATATCATGCAATTTGCATCAACATTCCACTATAAATCATATTTAATTCTCCTCCCGACCATGGTTACCTAAAATAAACTTCAACAATTTACACCTGTCAACACCTTAACATTTAATGTCCATTAATTAAAAATAATGTAACAGTCCCCAAGGCTTAACACCCGATTCATCAACTTGAAGAAAATCCGACATCTCCTTGATTGCAGTAGAAGATTGCAAAGAATACTTCCTGGAGTTCCTATCGCCATATTGCATGCGTTGTAGATGTGACCGTTTCCTGAAACATAATTGAAGCAAACTTATAATAAAGATATTTAAAATATGAAGATAAAGACGAAGGGAAAGAAAAGAACGAAACAGTGAAAGAAAATAACCTACCGCTGATCCATTCGTATTATCGTTGTTAGGCGGAAACCGCAATGACGTCATCACTAATTGTGCTATCGCGCAGCCGCGTAGTGCGCAACTTCCTGGCAATACTCATACTCACCGAATGTCATACTCACATACACTTTCATACAGACGGACACATGCATGATACAATGTTTCCATTGGATGTTTTAACCAATTTTCATTATAACATTTTCACTGTCACTGCCCAAAGGACTCGTGGCTCCTGTACACAAGTCATGGATGGGACATCAGCCGATGAGTTAAATAAAATAGAAAAAAGATTTTGTGATCACAGCGTTTAATGATAGAAGCTACATTATAATTGTTATATACACAGGTTACATGAGAAGTTGTCTTGAGGGTCGACTATTTTCATGAATACACAAGACAGTGTATTCTATATGGAGGAGACATTCGCTTGCAATTGTATGAACTGAGACAGAGCTTCTTCACGACGCGAAAACAATTGCGGGGTATTGTTACAAAAAATGCGGCGATGTTTACATTTTCGCTGCCGGCCCTTACTGATATCGGAAGACAAGAGGAGGAGTGAGAATTGCTATTGAAATATGTTCACGACGACGTTCACAACTTCACGACTTATAGGGCGGAATATCTATGCGAAGGGGGTGTCACTTCAGTTTTAAAACGCGTGAGGGCGCGGTTTTCTAATGGAACGCGCGCTGTCGACTTGCTTGTGTGGCCGATTATGCCACAATTACCTTCCCGGATGGGAACGTGTAATTTGTTTTTTAGAAGTGACTTTTCTCCACATTCGCCTGCTGTGAGGTCAGTTCATTTCAGAAGTCAGATTTCCGGGATTACTGCATACATCCTTTTCTCAAACTTGACGGGTGTCGTACAATGAAAAGAGGCGTTTCACTAGAGCTAAAAATGAGAGATTGTGACTAGACACGACCTGTCAGTGAGATGACAATAACAAGAGGAAATACGTTATATAATAATAATAAAATTAATAATAAAAATAATAAATACTGCAATGAGTTATGAGAGGCTCAGTTGTACTACAAACAGAGACGGAGGAGAACTGTTGGATCAACGTTGAAAGCACGTAACTTTCGAAGAACATTGGTGCATATATTTTACAATCTTCAATTTGTATCGCTTTGTATTTATACTAGGCAGGGGCTGAAGCTATTTATTTTCACTATATTATTGTCTTTCCATTTCTTAAATATGAGAAAGGCTACTCCTGCTTGGTCGTTGTATGTCCTGGAATTCCCAGGAATGGTCTAATAGGTGGCCACTTTGTAATCTGTTCTATGTCAATTTATGCTCTAGTTTTTGTATCTGTTCACTTCCTAATAGTGATCGCATGTTATGTGTTGTCATTATTTTTATTTATGCAAACAATGTTTCTGTTGAGTGAATTTCAGTGAAATTCGGTAATTTACTCTAACCAAGTATGTTGATGCCACATTTGCAACATATATAGGGCCTACTGGCAGCAAGACTTATGAGGCACCTTTATAAAAAAAAGACACTCACCAAGCCTCCCTGGATAGGACGCCTATGGTTATGTTTCGGGTTGCCATAATTATATATATATATATATATATATATATACGGGGTGTTTTGCGAAATTATATATATATATATATATATAATTTCGCAAAACACCCCGTTGTCGACGCCCAAAAAACAGGAAGCGGAAGAAGACGAAGAATATCGCAAAAAACTCACATTTTACAACAGCATGTCGCACGTCACTGTATAACGCATAAAGTAGCGTCCTCGACGTCATATAAGGCAGTATAACCGTTAAAAAACCCGTGGAGGTTATTCGATGTTTTGATTGGCTTATGCTCTGTCAAATGCGTCTGTGACGTCATGAAACGTTATCGTAACCACGAGTATGGAGTGCAGCCGTTGAGGCATTACTCCACGGTCGGCGCAACCACATTCCAATGTAAGATTATGATATAGTACTCTATAGAAATCTTATATATATATATATATATATATATATATATATATATATATATATATATATATATATATATATATATTATCAGTTTTAGTAACTATTCGTCTAGACGCCTACGATAAAACAATCACATATACATAATATTACTATTATTGTTTTAGATGTGTGTAACCATTTCGAAGTTAAGTAAATTAAAACTATGGAGATATTTCTATTTCTTTCTGTTTCAAAGATTGCAAACAAGCAAATTATGCATACACACCAATTATACACACCAACACATCAGCAATATAATATTAATTTAATGGTTTCTATAATATAAAACTCAAAGCAATTAATAGTCCTATGTTTTCAATATCTAACCCAGATTTTACAGATAATGCCCAGTTCGAGCTTTAATCTACCGTAGACGATGTAGGCCCTATTGGTATCCTGAAGTGGCATTCGACAACGTAAACTTCCCTCAAGATCTTAACTTATGTGTGTATATATGCTAATTACAACAAATATATCTACAGGACAGTCGTACTTCAGACATTATGACCACAGTGTCATCGACATGAAAAATAATTTACGCAGGTAAATTGAGGAGAGAATGAGGAACCTCGATCATATTTTCTTTTATTCTGAAAATTGTATATATGTGACGCGGCACGCCAAAACCAGGCTTTTGCCGGCAAGTTGACAATTCCATATTATTATTGATTCAATTAGAGGAGATGAAGAGCTTTAAAATGATACCAAGATGAACACTCTATCTAGTGCTTGGGCGAAGATATTCCACTTCAAGTGCATAAGTTTGTGGAATGTCACTTCCGAGAAAATGAGTTTTTAAAGTGATCGGTCGTAAAAAGTGATATCGTGGAACATTACCATAGCAACCACATCTTTATAATACTCCAATTGTCCTGAAATGTTGCATATACCTAGAGATGGTATATACTCATAATATGTAAAAGTATAACAAATCTACCATTTGTCAGCGCAATATTTCACCGCTCGCGCCGGGGGCTTGCGCCGGAGGCCAATGTAGTAGCGATCGGGCGGCCTAAAATGGCCTAATCCGATGTTGAAAACAATCATAAAAATTAAAGTTCTCGACGGATTTGATTCATTTTTATGTTGTTTAGCAGCTCAAACGTATGGCTACATTTGTCTCGCAGGAAGTAGGAAATTTATCCTTTCAGTAATTATTTGGGTGCAGGATAGTGCGCTAAATTAGCCTAAAAAGGCTTTGTTTTAAACTAATTAGCTGTGAAATTAATTAGGGGCTTCCATGAAAATGCTCATTATTACCCCTTTCAACACTATTACATGGTATCTATTATGGAAATATTGAAAGATTGATGATTTTGATCTGCGGGAAGCGCCTGGTTTTGGCGTGCCGCGTCATATATAACGAAATTACCCTACGTTGATGGGAGTACTCCACCACGTACAAATGGCTTTGTATAGTTGGTCTGACGCGCAAAAATGATTAGATTTATAGTTCTTTAAAGGTATGTACTATTGACAAGATTAACATTAAGCGTTCACAGCATTTTTCGTGGAGTTTTTATAGCAAGAATAAATTATAATCAAAGACGCTCTCTGTTATAGTCTCTTTTCGTTGATTGAATAAATGATGCGCCCTCTAGCGGGTCACGTAGAACTGATTGACGTGTCATTTTGGTCGCAAGGTGGCACTTCGATTGGCGCCAGCTGCGAAAACGTGTGGACTTCGCTCACGAGTTAGCGCAATAAAAGCAAGATGTCAGGTACGTATGACGTGTACCCTTTCACATGTGCAACGCCTTTGCATTAACTGATGCATGCTCTGTCTAGGGGTGAATGTTTAGAAGTTCGTCAACGCAAAATGCGAACACCGGACTTAGAGTTAGAACTTTCGACTACTGGCTGGGCCAGTGATGGTCGGCCCAGTTTCTAGCTAACTCGTTGCGTCACGCCCCTGGGGTGGACTTGACGCAGATACTTTGTCACGTGACCAAAGAACTTCGTCTTCGGAACCGTTCGGGTTTACACGATAAAACTCTCTGGCGCAAGGGTGGAGCATGTCATCGATGTGCTTAAATTTAAAACGTCCATTTATGCGTGACACTAACATTAAATTTAGTCATTTACACGCCGCTAGGGACCTACCCTATATTCTAGGCCACGTTAATTATAGGCCTAAAAGTAAAGCCCTAAAGCATAACAATATGTACGTGCTTTGTAACAGGTCGTAAGTCTGAACTGAAGCAGTCAAATGGGTTACCGTCAAATGATTATGATGTACAAGGAATAAAAAATAAGGTTTCATTTCGACTCAGGTAAAATGTACTCAATAAAAGCCACAGAAGTTGAGCGAATCGGTGAACAAAAACACTAGGCATTGGTGGAAGCTATACTTAGGAAGTCTACCACAGCAAACCATATGGGCGGTCACTGGACATGCGAAGCATGATGGTCGCCTTGCAACAATTCTACTGGTTGCCCATGGAGTACCACATTGAATGCAAAGTTACTCATCATTGTATTTCATGCCCTACACGATCGGATGTGGGCGTACATCGCCTCGCTAATCACGCCATACGTGCCATGATCTGCAGACCGCACATTGTTAGCGGTTCCCCGTTGCAACCTTGAACGATATATATGTATAGCCACCGATCATTATCTTGAGCGGCACCAACCCTGTGGAATGCACTACCTGAGGATTTGCATTCAACAGAGTGCATGAACAAGTTTAAAACACATCTTAAGACCTTTCACCATTTTATATATTTTTTTATTAGTTCAACCAGCATGACATTTTGATTATTAATTAATAGTTTACATGTTAACGTATATTTTATTTTTTATTAATTACAATTGACACAAATATTGTATTGCTGTAGTCATTTAATTATCAATTAACTACTGTAAAATTAATAATACACTTTATTTATACACTAAAAATCTGAGGTGTATAAACTCTGTTCAGTAGTGTTGACAACATTAAAACATTATCAGAAATAAATATAACAAAAGTTCAAGTAAAACATATGTATACATAATTATTATTATAAATTGATTTATTTTGAAACTATATAACCATATATATGTATATATATACCGATATATATATATACCGGTATATATATATACCGGTGTGTGTATATATATATATATATTGACTACATTGACACATGATATAGATCACAACAATGCCATTTAAATTTAGTTTCTCTTGTTCAGTTTCTATACAACATTGATTTGGATATACATAGATACTCATATATTTTACTTATACTTTTATTTATTTATTATAACATTTTTAATATTGTCAACACAACTGAACAGAGTTTGTACTTTGGATTTTTAGTGTCTAAATAAAGTGTATTATTATACAGCAATCGTCAAGAGTTTAACAAAGACCAACCTACGTCTATGTTTTGTGTAGACCTTGTCCTAAATTATATATTTACATTTTCAGGTGAAAATGGGATCAAGTTGGGTGAGGTGATCATTGAGGGCAAAACGAAGGTCATTCACAAACTTCCAGACGAACCTGAGAACGTGCTCGTACAGTCCAAAGACAGAATCACCGCCGGCAACAATGCCAAGTCACATGACATGGAGGGCAAGGCCGCCATCTCCACGGCAACCACCGCTCTCGTCTTTGGTCTTCTGGCAGACGCAGGTAAAATACTTGTCTTGTTTTGCATTGCCCAGCTGACATGACTGGCCAGTCTACTGTATGTATTTGTGTATAATTGGAAGAGTAACAGTTAATTTCTTAATCACATCTGAGCAGGGCTTTATGCAGGATAAAGTTATTGCCGGTTTTGGTGGACACATGGATGTTAACTGTTCAGCCAGTTTACAAACTGTTTACAAATGTGCCTGATGACCTGGAATGGACTACAAACACACATATGACACCATTTACACTCACTTTCAATGCATAACTAGCAATATCTATGGGTTTGGAAGATTTTTTTTAACCCGTCCACCCATATTTTTACCCGACCAAATGACGGGTGGATGGGTCTCTACATAAAGTTATGCATCTGAGTAAACATGGCAGTGTACACATATATTGCTATATAAATTAAACCATCTTAACTACAACTAGTGGGAATTACTTTTTTTGAGGATTTTTAAACCTAAATTGATAATTTGGAATTAATAATTGGTAATAGATGTTTTGCTAGGTGGAATTGGAAATGTCAGAACAGAATTTTGACCCAATGAGTGATCACCTGACAAATGTCACATGACTGGTGTCACATGGTTGCAGGTATTCGTAGTCACTTTGTGAGGCAGCATGGAGAGAGTGGGTTTATAGCGCGGCGTTGTGAGATGATCCTCATTGAATGGGTGACGCGTCGGGTGGCAACGGGATCCTTCCTGAAGCGAAACCCCGGAGTAAAGGAGGGCTACAGATTCACACCTCCCAAACTGGAGATGTTCTTTAAGGTTTGTGTTTTCAATAGTTGAGTCATCCCTATGCGTCGCTATCATTCTTGGTTTTACCCGAACCTTTTTTTTGGAGAATTGACTTACATTGTTGTTATTATAATTTGTAATGTGGACTCCCAAATTTGTGCAGAGTAAGAGTCTGGACACCCACCAATTTATAAAATAAATTTGTGCCTTGATTTTTAATTAAAAAGGGAAGTATTATCACCCTTTAAATCTTTAAAATGTGTTGTAGAGGAATGTTATTTTACTTAAATCAAAAAAAAGTAAATATACAATTGTGTGGTGGAGTATGTACCGGTAATAAGCATGGCTACAGCCAAATTTGTTGGCGTTTCAATTCCAAAGTATCGACTACCGTAATTAACTTACTTTAACCCTCAAAATATAGCTGGTCATTTTATCTGTCTGACACCAGACTTTTGGAATTCACAAAGGACATTTTGTTAAGTCCTGCATTGTTTTATCACTTTTATGCCAACAAACTATGTTTGCATGTGTTAATCATGTGGGGAGCGTGAGCACCGGACTGTCAATCGAGGGGATGTTGGTTCAATCCCACCTACCGCCGTTTCGAAACCACATTGGCCTGTGTCTTTTGGAAGAAACGCTGAAAGCCGGTGGTCCCTTCTATCTGGTGTCTATGCCAGCGGAAGTAAAGTCCCCATACAGGGGTTAAATGTGTAACCTGTAGTGGACTCACAAATTCTCGTTGGCCCCGTCCAGTATATGGGAGAAAGAAAAAAAGAGAATCAAGTGCCTCTCGTTGCTTGCTTCAGGACGATGCAGCCAATGACCCTCAGTGGTCGATGGAACAAATCCTTGCCGCCCAGTTCAAGTGTGGGGGGGTGGTGATTGGGGCGACGGAGGCCAACATCATGGCCAGGACGACTGTCACGGTGTTTGAAGTCCTTGAAAAAGCCTGGGCCTCGGTCGACTGCAGTCTCATCGACATGAAGATAGAGTTTGGGATTGACAGCACCACTGGTGAGCACTTGTCAAACCATTGAACTATTCGGAGTACTTGGAATCGACTGATCGATTAATTGTTTTGTGTAATATTTCCAGAAAAGTATAATTCCCAGAGGAGTTAAGTGCAACTGAACAGGTTTGCCAAGGAGTAAATTTTAAGTCGCAATCTGAAAATCAGAAATAATGGATATTTTGTTTTTCAGATGTTCCAGAAATGTTAACCTGTAGCTGTTGAATTGTTATGGATTTTGTCCATAACTTTTTATGTGTCTATACAGCTTTTTGAGATATTTATATTTTTGAAACTTATTGTGCAGTGTTATTCTTCAGAAAACCACAAAGGGAATTGAGCAAATTAAATATATTGTCAATTGTCATCCAGACAGGGTCAAATACATTTGTATTTGAAAGTATTTAAATACTTTTTTAAGTATTTGTAATAGTATTTCTATTTGACGTTTAGGAATTAAAAGTATTTGTATTTAAATACTTTGATAAAGTATTTGACATTTTCAAATACTTTTTCAAATGTATTGCCAGTATCAACATTTCTGTTTTGCGGTCACATGTAATGCTTGCCAAGCTGATTACCTTCACCTCAAATCACATTTCACCAGACCAATTGTTTTCAACCTTCAAAATACCCAGTGATTGCAACTTGAATGTGTCTTTCACCCAAGTGACCCAACAGTGCTAATTACTGAAGACACTTGACAGCAGGTGTCCCCCCCCCCCCCCCCCATGGCCCTGGCAGTTACTTTTGTTTGCTCAGAGCCAGACAATGGATTAGCACCTGACAGCAACCATAGGTCAATATCACCTTTGTTGTTTAGTCAGGCTCCAAACTGGCACCAGGCTATTCTGGTATCCAGGTTGTCTATCAAGTTGAGCTGTCACACTTCCTCACAAGATCCTAGCAGTTACTAATCATGTCTATAAACTAGATGTCTAGATATAGGTTTTTTTTTTTACCTATATAGTGATATATCTTGAAGATGAAAAGTACTTGAAAAAGTATTTGAAATACTTTCCAATGTATTTGTATTTAAATAGTTTTGCATTTAAATATATTTGTAATTGTATTTAAATCCCTCAAGAGTATTTATATTTAAATACATTTCAAAATATTTGACTTGCATGTCTGTTGTCATGAATTTATTCAAGACAGCCTCCGTCTTAAATAACAAGAAATACAATATGGCAAAACCCAGTCGACATAATCTGTTTTTTCCCACCACCGTGTGTCTCCACTAGGTGAGATATTGCTGGCGGATGTCATCGACTCTGACTCGTGGCGTCTGTGGCCCTCTGGTGACAGACGTCTCATGAAGGACAAGCAGGTCTACCGGGAGTTGAAGGACGTCACCTCTGAGGGATTGCTGGAGGTCAAGCGAAACTTCACCTGGGTCATGGACAAGCTCAAGGTGACCGCAGAATATCTCTCTGTGCCCTTAGTCTACAACAACATTATCATATCATATCATATCATATCATATCATATCATATCATATCATATCATATCATATCATATCATATCATATCATATCATATCATATCATATCATATCATATCATATCATATCATATCATATCATATCATATCATATATCAGTGTACAACAACATATCCCCTTCGTGCCCACTGGCACATATGGCAGAAACAAGGGTCCTCCACTTCGTCCTGTCTGCAGCTTACTTTGCAGCTTGACCTCAACTCAAATGTAGTTGTTCCAGTTCTTTTTCTACTGTCATCCACGTTTTTTGGGACATCCACGTTTTCTTTTCCAACGGACGTTCATCTTAGTGGTGTTTTTGATATACTGTCATCTTTCTTTCTTAAGACATGGCCAATCCATCTCCATCTTCTTGTGGTGAGTATGTTGTTCACAGCATCTTGTCCAGTAGTTCTGAACAGTTGCTTGTTTGAAATTATGTGTGGCCAGAATTTTCTTGTTATGTTTCGAAGACACTTGGTGTGGAAGGTAGACAGGTATTTGAGGTCACGTTCTGTTATATGCCAGCATTCTGAGCCATATAAGAGTAGAGAGGACACAGCTTTGATATAACTACAGTTTGGTTCTTCTGGAATATACTTTTGATACCCAAACATATTTCAATCTGAAGAACACCTCTGGCCTTGTTGATGCAATTTTTGATGTCAACATCGACCCCTCCATCATGACATATGATGCTCCCTATTAGACACTTGCACTGTCGTATAAAGACTTACCTGTATAATCCTGCACATCTACCCTAGGTTCCCGGTGAATTCACCGAATGGGTTTATGTAATGGATCATTGTTACATATATTTGTTAAATGTTGGGTACAAAACCTTGTCCGACTTCAATATTTAAGGGAGTTTGTGTGTCCGAGACTTCCTGTTTCATCTTTAGACTTTATACTTGTGTACAACACAGTTTTTAATTCAGTTATTTTTTAGATATTGTCACTGCAGTAGCGCTATGCATTTGAGGAATTTTGTTACAAAGTTATGTGACTTGCACATTTTCAAAGCATATCACTGCTGACATTTTATATGTTCAATGACATTTTAGAAAATTTGTTTCAAATATGTCATCTGATCTTATTTTTACACATATGTATTGACATTTATATATGCTATCGTTTAGTATGTGTTTTGAATGTAAATAGAGTATTAATTAATTTTTTATTGATTTATTTATTTTACTCATCGTCGTTAATTCTATATAATATTTAATTAACAGTTTTAATATGAATAATTTAACATTTATGCATTTTTTATCTGGAAGTTAATTTTACAGTTGTATTGATAATTATTAGTAATATTCGTTTTAACATATAATAAATAGCTTTATATTTTATTGTACAGCACTTTGAGCATATTTGGATATTGCGCTTTATAAATAATAACTATTATTATTATTACCAGGGTTGGCATTGATTTAATCAAATTGATTAAATCATCGATTAAATCATTGATTTAATCTACATGAAAAAAATCAAGATATTGATTTTTTTCAATTTTTTCAGATTATCTTAAATTTATACTTAGGTTGCGTGCTACTGCCAGTTGATTTAACTGTATGTATTTTTAAATAAAGTTTATATTTGTACATAACAACTTTGCTTTAATTCTTTAGAAATGCTAATAATGAAATGTTCAGCCTATTGGGTATATTATGATATTCCACCTTTATTTATTTTCCGAATTACATATTCTTGTGATTGTCGAGAATCAAATAAATCGATTTAATAGAAAAAAATCCAATTTAATTGAAAAAAATTAATTTATTTGATTTATTCTAAAAAAAATCGTGATTTTTCCGACCCAGAATTTATTACTTATAAAGTGGTTCTGATTGCCTCCCTGCCAGACGCTGATGTGTGCGCCGCGGGCCCGTGTGGTGGTGCTGATGGGGTCACCGTCGGACTCCGAGACGGCGCAGGCGGTGCACTCCACCCTCTCTCGCCTCGGAGTCCCTTGTAAGGTCCGAGTCACCTCCGCACACAAGGGGACGGAGGAGACACTGCGCATCCTCGCCGAGTACGAAGGTAATTAGTGGGTGGAAACCTTAAAATCTTCAAACTCAAAGTGTTGTTAATAATAATAAAAATAAACGTTATTTATTCATGATAACCTCATAAAATGTACATTTTGTCTCCCTAAGGGTCGGGATTGTAAAACATAATCTACATCCACTAAACGATTTGATTGACTACCTTATACATTGTGTAATGCGTTAAAATATAGCGAATAAAAAATTTAATTACAATAAAAAATAAATATACTGAATAAATGAAAAAAATGATTTCAATAAAATAATATAAAAATAGATAAATTATAAAAGAAGATAAATAGAATTATATATATATATTATATATATATATATATAATAAAACATTTAGTAAATGTTCATTGAATCATGCGTCACTGTTTTCTAGTTAAAAACATGATGAATAAATGTCGTCTTATAGGCAGAGAGAGAGAGAGTTTCTTTCAGTTGTTACATTGGCAAGGACTTTTTCATGGGCTACGTTTTTAAATAATGAATTGTTTTTATAATTACAAAACATGACTTCACATGCAAAGTCACCTACTGGTAAAATGCCAAAGAAAAATGTCTCACAGGTGCAACTTGAACTACAGTGTATAAAATTGTGAAACACCTAGGATTTACGGGGAGTAATTAAAACAAATTAGAATCCAGAGTCCCAGCGTGCCTGCTGTAGTTTCATTGTTTACTGATGTTTTATCATTATACTTGCCCTTTAGATAGAATTGATCAGTATCGCAAGTGAGTGGTTTGCTTCACTATGATTACCTTTACATCATTTTACAAAACTATGGAATAACCTCGATTATAAGATTTAAAAAACCTCAAATCCCGACATAAATTCAAATCTATGATATCTAAACACTATCTATCTAGCTACCTTAACCATGTGCAATGCCTAAATCCCAGATGTGTAGGTGTAACTAAAATCGTTTATTTAAAAAGACAACTTGTTTGGATTTACAAAAGATTATCAATTTTTTTTAACATTCCCCCAGTCCGTTGTAAAATAATATATTGTTAAATAAATTATATTGAGAACAGCGATTTCGTAATTCTACGTGTATACATATATATGTATCTGTACTTTATAAGTTTATGTTTTGGGGTCATAGGAGGACGGCACATTATGTGCCATGTGACCACCACGTGACAATACTTTTTTGTTTTGATTGCTCATGTACATGTGTAATGTATTCTTGTTGTGTTACGAAATAAAATTTGATTTGATTACATTATCCACCCTCGCAGGTGACGGCGTGCCTACTGTCTTCATAGCCATCGCTGGCCGCAGTAATGGACTCGGTCCAGTTCTGGCCGGTAACTCTGTGAGCCCGGTCATCAACTGTCCACCCCTGAAGGCCGACTGGGCGGCTCAGGACATCTGGTCATCTCTGCGACTCCCGTCAGGTAAAATCACCTTCAGAACTTGATGCATGATAAAAAATGTGCTCACAAATTTGGTGGTGGGCACCCGCACATTAACTGGCCACACCCAAGCCAGTTGAGGGGTGTGATATGACCTGAAACCGACACCCATTTGCAAAGTACAACTGACAATATCTATGCAGGGTCCGTACAAGGCCTTGAAAGTCTTCAAAGCCTTGAATTTGATTGGACCAAATTCAAGGCCTTGAAATCCTTGAATTTTATATAGTAGTGTTGATAAGACTTGAATTTAATTGTGGTCAATAAAATATTATCGGCTAAGTTGTCATGACGAATTAACAGACAGGCCAGTGGCAGTCAGGTGGAAGGGAAAGCAGACATACGGAAATAATAGTCGAGTTAAATAAGTTGGTCGAGTGTGATGTGAATCATGTGATTCATTTGGATTGATGTTTTCAGTGTTAATTTACTGCGATCAAAAGTACATATGTCATTAAGTCTTGAAATAATTTTTCAAATAGCCTTCGATTTCAAACGTCCAGATGTATACGGACCCTGTCTATGTTTTTTTTTAAGACTTGCTCCTTATTTTTTACCCATCCACCACCCATCAAGTGATATTACTACCCGTCCAAAATGAGTGTTACCTGTCCAAAGGATGGGTGGTCAGATCTCTACATACAGCTGTGGTCATCATACTGTCCACTGCCTGTTCTAGTGACCACTGTTTTATCAAGAAGTGCTATGCCACCAGCTGCGCATATCTTGTGTTTCGATGTCCACTGGCATTGGCTGGTAGCCTTGACACTGTTCTAAATTGTGATTAATAATTCAGTCATTGATTGTGGAATTTTATTTAGATTTGCATTTAATTGAAGACGAAAATAACTCATAACCAAAGAAACTAAATTTGTGCAAACACTTCGAATGACAGTCATAAGACTATACATCATAATATTAATTTTTGTAATCACCAGAGGTCCATAGAATAACTTTATTAATGTTTTAATTAGTTAATAAAAAATTTGTTTTATATTAATTATTTTAAGAGAGCATACACCACCACCCCCCCCCCCCAAGCACACAAGCTTCGATTGGACTTTTAATGCCTGAAAAGGGCCCAGTCCAGGTAAAGGAAGAAGAATAACCCATGGTAGCGTAGCGCCTGATATGCAAATCACCTGGGAGGAAAACGTTGACATACAAATTTATGGATATAGTTAATGGTTAACTGATAGTATATCTGGAATTATAATCATGTACATGGGGAGCGGTGGTCGCACGGTAGAACGCCGGACTGTCAATCGAGGGGATGGTGGTTCAATCCCACCTACCGCCGTTTCGAAACTTAGGCAATTTTGTTTACCCCACATTTGCCTGTGTCTTTCGGAAGAGACTAAAAGCCAGTGGTCCCTTCTATCTGGTGTCTATGCCAGGGGAAGTAAAAGATCCCACACAGGGGGCAAATCTGGAACCTGTAGTGGACTCACTAATTCTAGAGAAGAACTCCTGCATTAGCCCAAGTTTGGGCTGTTTGGAGGAAACCACCTAAGAACATGTTAGATATCTATCTCTGTAAGACACCACTCGGATGTTTGGACTGTTTCAGGCCTGGGGTGTTCGACGGTGCTGTCCCCAGAGGGCGCTGCGTTACAAGCGGCGCAGATTGTGGCGCTGTCGGACCACGTCATCTGGAACCGCCTGAGAGCGGCGCAACTCAACACATGGATCAAACTGACGCAGGCCGACCGCAAGATGTGTGGCGACAACAGTTAGTGTGACGTCATTGAGAAGCTCACACAGTCAATGGATCGGTCTTCATGTTTACCCCACTTTACCCTAGAATTGGGAGGATCGTGTGTACCTTCCTTATATCTGTTCCTGTCTACCCCATTGTACCCTAGAGCTGAAAGTTTACATATACTACTCAAAATTTGCCAGGGATAACTATTTAGGGTGGTAATATATTTTTCGGCATGGGTATCACACACAAAATTTAAATGGCATGTATTCGAGGACATTTATTTCTTAAATTTCATTGCTCTGTGCCAAATCTGAACGATATATAACACCCGTTCTGTCGTCAAAGAAATAGACTCCCCAAAAATGGAGGTTTCAGAATTTACTTCAAATCATGATAATGTTCAATTACCAGCAGCAACAACTGTCAGTAGCTTGTGTGTGACCCACGTGATGCAATCACAGCCTGGCAATGGCGTTTCGTGCATCCAATGAGACTCTCGATGGCTGCCATCTCAAGATTGTTCCATTACAAACATAGTATGATCCTTAGCAAATTTTGAGTACCAGGTAGTATATATCCTCTAGTAAA
Source organism: Oasisia sp. SBJ-2009 (assembly GCA_964017155.1). Taxonomy (NCBI): domain Eukaryota; kingdom Metazoa; phylum Annelida; class Polychaeta; order Sabellida; family Siboglinidae; genus Oasisia; species Oasisia sp. SBJ-2009. Next base: position 11,595,413 of record OZ024860.1, read on the forward strand.
GGTTCCATCATATCATGTTCTGCCATAGAATAAACAGTTCACATGTGGCTCACTGCCATGAAATGGGAGGTTCACAATTATCCTACTCAATTCTAGACTGGTGAGTTTATGTTTACCACATGCTGCTTTAGAATGGAATGTCAGAACGGTATATTTTTCACTGCCAATGAAACTATTTTTATACTTCAGAAGTTAAAAGTGATTTATGAAATCAATTTTCTGTTTGTGTGTTTCTACATGTAGAATTTAGATATGTGATATGTTTGGATATTATGTCTCGATATTGACTCTTGCCAGTGCAAATTAGTATTTTTATGCCAGTCAGAACAGCTGAACTTATTCTGTTGTTAATTGGCAGGAACTTCATGGTGTTTGTCAACTGTGAGCGAGATTGGAAGTATCAAAATTCTTCTGATGAAGCCATTAAAAAATTAGCCTCGTTAATTGGTCACACGTGGGATTTTTAATGACTGGTTAACGCAGTATATTGTGTTGCATATAAAATTTGAGGCAAATATAGCATGAGTGGGAATCTGTCGTAAGTGAAGCCTGCATGTTACAGCAGGCATCGGCTATTTCTTAAGGCACATGCATGCCTGGTGAAATTAATTAGATGTCTAAGTTTGCTTTGTGATCTATAATTGTCAGTGTATGAAACAAAGCTACACTAGTCATTCCATGTTACATTAGTAATGTTGCTGGTATTACAGTAAGTAATTATGCTGTTCGAATAAATACATGAAACTTGCAGCTTGTGTAGACCTGATTAATTGAGCCATAGTCCATCAGTGTGATATACATTCTACACGTTGTTGTTATTTACCAAAACTGTTAAGAAATTGAGTAAACAGCAAAAGAAATTAACCCTTTACTGAACTGAAAATAACTACTTGTGTTATTGTCATACGGTGTGGAATTCGCTTCCTGCCAGTGTTAAATCAGAAGGTAATATAGTTTCATTCCGCCAACGTCTAAACACATCTCTAATGCTGGCTATCCTCCTTAGCCTCCTAGCTTCTTCATCCATCCATTGATGACTCATGCATTGTTTTACGATTATGAGTTTGCTTAATCCCTTGGTTTTGTCGCGCCACTGAGCTTGATCTTCGAGGATATTGGCACAAAAGAAGTCACTATTATTATTGTCATAATATGGTAAATTAGACAATTCCAAACTGAACAAGTAAACATAGGCATACATTTTGTAAGTGTTGTAAATCAACCTGTTGTCTGTAAATAGATGAACGGCGACATAAACTGAAGCCTGCGGGAAAATCCACATTTAATTTTTCAACATTTTACAACATGCACAGATCATTTTGACAGTGGCACAAAATGGAACAGAGCGCATTGCTTGGTTCAGAAAACATCTGTCAATGACCAGGACCACAGGCACAAGAGTTGACAGCCGTCAACAAGTGAGTTGTCAACAGGTGACAGGTGTCAACAAGTGAGTTGTCAACAGGTGACAGGTGTCAACAAGTGAGTTGTCAACAGGTGACAGGTGTCAACAAGTCCCCTTCACACAGTAAAGTATTGTGCTAGGTACTCGTTCTAATTTTCGCAGTGAATTTACATTTCTCTCTGTATTTTGACAGCTTTCTGTGGGCGTTGTCAGACATCTAGATAGCAACACAGTAGTCCAGCAATACTGTCACTTAAGTGCCCCCCCCCTCGTGTCTGTGATACTAATTCATATTTTTTTCAGACCAGTTCTTTTGAATGGCTACTGTGTCGCCATCTAGCGGTAGTTGTCTGTTGAAAGCGGTTAAAACATAACGAGTAAAAGGTAAAATCGACTGTGAACCTTTCAAAAGGAGTAATCATTTGAACTATCCACTTTGATAAACCTCTTCAAACACAGAAATGGTCCAGTGACATTCCTTTCTGCAGACATACATAAATACACACATTAACCACTGTCGCATTGAGACAGTTATAAAGTCTACATGTGACATACTGTTCAAACTTCTCCACTTAACATGGCCAGTTTACATAACATTTTTTGTTGATAACTGCTGCATGAATACATGCACCTAATAATTATGTAAATGTAGACAATAGTCACCAAGAATTTGCTTTCGCAAAATTGTTCCACAAACCAATTTGGCGTGTTTGTACACTGGTTCTTTCCACATGTAAACTGGCCTTTTAAACTGCTCGACAACAACGCATGAAATGACACACACACACATACATAGTAATAATATATCGGTATTATGTATTTTAGTTAAGTAATGTATTTTTATTAACTCTAATATATTATTTTGTCTTATCTTTTCTCATTATTCCATACATGTTTTAAGTGTGTACACACACACACACACACACACACACACACACACACACACACACACACACACACACACACACTCTGGTCCTAGACACAGGGGAGTTAAACAAAATTGTAATAATAATTATACAACCAAGGTCTGGTGGTTACAAGTAAATAACTATAAATACCACTCACAAAACTGAACATGGTATTATTGCACATTCACCTGGCAACTGTCAAATAAAGTGGACCACTTGACCACGCCATAATACTGCGGACAGTGTGAATTGTCACACGGTTGAGACAAAGGCACAATAGCATCAACTTAATCAAGTATCAAACCCAACTAAGTTTGGCCTAAGAGTATAACTACACTTGAAGCACCACAGCCAAACAACAAAAGCTTCCAATTGCAATGTTTTAGATTTAATACTTTGATGTATTTTATCACTGCAAACATGTCACTATTAATAACCATAGCATTTTACGTTGTTATCAATACATCAACTATAAATAAACAGGCAATTAGTTACGTTGATTTATTTATGATGTATACTGCCACTACTGCTAATATTTGCACATCAAGCGAACAAATTTGCTCACTCAAGCAATAAATATTTGTTGTACATGTATACAACAATAATTAAAAAGAATGTGCAGTGTATAATGGTAATTTATAATTATATGGACTGTATAAGTAACGTGTTGTTGAAATAATCCATTAATATTCAATGTATTCCCAAGGTGTCACCACACAGTAGTTTCATCAACATTCACTAGATGGTGCCACCGGAGGTGCTGTATATCACTCATCCATTAGTGCAAAAAAAATGGCAGGTGTAACCTGATTAAAGCCATTCAGTGCAAAACTTTGTAAATATACAACACTAAGCTATTCTGATAACACCTTGCTGTGCAAAGAAAATAGTATGAAACCCAGAAATAATGAACAGTTCACATTCAAAGTGTCAGTTTTCCATTTTTCTTGGAATGGCAATAAATTATTAAATATACATTACTAAACATACACAATTTCATTTTAGCTCGTAGTCTTAACTAAAATCTCAAGATCCTGTCCCTTCAAAGAGTCTGGGTGTAAAAATGGTTTGAGTATTATATAAGCACTTCTTAAGATGACACATTGACCAGAATATTTTTGTCTACGGGAATAAAAATGTGTAGGTCTTATTTGGAGATGCTAAAATGCCAATTTTGGTCAACAAATCTGTAAAATATTGTTGATGTTTGGGACATCACTAATGTAAACAAACTGTAAACATCAGCTCACAGTGGATATGTACTCAATATTAGCAATATAATTTACTGTATATTTTGTAAAACTAACTAGACTTTTTAAAATGTTTTTATTTAATAAATGTGTAACAATGTTAATGGTTTTGAGTTTCATTCCACATGCACTCATACAAAAGATTTTTTTATTTTGGCACAAGAAAGATCTGATCTTGCCAATTTTCAATGCAACATTTATAACAGGATTTGACAACATTGATTAACATAATTTAACAATGTACGATATAGCAGAACTTGATGAATGCAACATGAAATATTATGTTTGGAACAACATTAACAAATAGATGTCCTGTTTTGTTGGTGCTACATTGTTTTAAAATAATGTCATGCAACAATAGTGCATTTTTATATACTTTGTACCATGATAGATGGCGCCACTCGACTGGAATTCGGCAGACATAGAAAACGGTTAACATTTTCTTGGCGGTTTCAACAAGTTTAAAACACAGAATTCACTGTGTCTAACATGTATTTCACACGTGTGAACAATTTTTGATTTAATGATTATTTGTCTGTCTACCTCTGGGTATGGACTGACGGACTACAGAGTGTAGTGGAGAATGCTTCCTCCACTCTAGAAGAGCTCATCCTCGTGAGCTGCCTGCTGCATCTGGAGGGGCTGTAGGGGCGGTCTCTTGCCTTGGAAGTAGCGAGACCCGTGATCCAGGGCCGTGCACTGAAACCATTGACACCAACTCTACATCCTTCCTATTATTGTTATATAAGGTAACTCACTCAATAATAATATATTTTATTTAATATAGCGCCACATCCAATTTCAAATTGTTCGCGGTGCTTTACATACATTAAAATCCTAAAATACAAATACACACCAGAAGAAAAAACACATAAATTTACTAGTGTCATATATAAACAATATATATATATATATCAATATAAATATAATAACAAGAACTATTTTAATTGAATAAATGTATATATATATATATAATAAATATATAAATAGGTCAAATAAAATATCGATAAATGTACACAAACATTAAACTAAGCCACAAGAACAGTCAGAAGAAATGTCTTTAGGCATGCCTTGAAAGTGGCTAAACAGGCTGACGTCTTAATGTTATTAACATAATTAAGTTATATTACAAATAATATTATTTGTAGTTGGTTGTTCCCAACCAACTACAAATGTCCGATCTGCTTAATTGGTTCTCCAATCACCGGGGTTTGTGACAACTTTGACACTGTATCGTGACATCATCTTCAGGATAATTAATTATGCAAAATGTGTAACTGAACACTTTTGCGTATAATTTTATATAGATTTGTTTTTATCTATGAATGGGTGCTTTTTGAAAATACTAAACTGCCCAGGCATATGCAGCCCTGAATAGCACAATCTGTGAGAGAAAAAACACTCAAATACAGCATATAATATTTTGAATATTTAACTTAAAATTGATTAGACAAATGTAAAACCATGTATGGAATTAAACATTTTAAAGAGCAATGAAAGTTGATGTCACCGAAAGATGTAAAACGCATCAACAGGTAGCGATCTAATTTCCACGCAATGTGGTTATACACCACCGGCCGATATGCAATGCTTGGTAATTTGTGCTTAGATTTCACGGAATCTCGGTTGTAACAATAACAACACCTTCCAGCCTTGGGGCCATGTTTCTGTTCGACATCTGACTACATCAATCTACATTGACTACTCAACTACTACCTTTGGTTGTAAGTCTACACTTGCGTCAGTCTGCCCTCAGGAAACAGACTTACTACTCTCTAATGCCGTTGTCAACCCAACAATTCCATTCCAGACATCAAAGTGATAAATCAATGGTCTCTAGTCACTGTCGTAACATGGGAACATGTATAATTGTTGAGTACCAGTGGTTCCCTCTGGTTACTGTTTCCCGTATCGACGCAGGATGCGTTGTAGATGAAGAAATCCATTTGTTGTTGACAGTATGTAATGTGAGTGATGGCGTGCTTCAGGCTGGGTTTGTGACCTGTGTCGTTATTCTGTTACGTTGCACTAATGTACATCATGGTAGTGGAAGACATGTCTAGCTCCTGCACAGACCTACTTCCCATTGGTATTTTATTCATCCTACTCTTCTTCTTCTGTATAACTGAGAGGAGATTGCTCTCAATATTGGTTTTCACTTTCAGTTTTCTTTTATCCATCTCTCTCCCAATTGCTTCAACTCTCTTTTCATCCTCCCAACACAACCTGGATTATACTCGTCTTCTTTTTCCCATCAATCTCAGGGCATTTATTTTCTTCTATCATTCCGTTCAGTCTACTCACATTTTTACAAAAGTACAAAATATTATCCATTCCACTCGAGATCCCCACTGTCATCATTGTATATGTCTGGGTGTTTCACTAATCCCTCCCAACACAGATTAGATGTAGATTAGCCTTATCTTCATTTTCCTTCCACTCTGTGGGCATTTGATTTCTACCTTTTATAGTTCACATGTCTGGTCCACATATGAGTCCAAGATATATTATTCACTTGATTCTAGATGAATACAATCACTGTGGAGCATGTCTGGAGACTTCACCCACTGCCTGATACATTATTCTCTACCTCACATCGCCACCAAATATGATGTTCAACACTGTTTATTCTCTGATGTTGTTAAAGGTGGGGTCTACTGAGGGTGTCCACCTGGAGTTTACTACAGTAGTAGTTTGTAACAGAAAGTCTGGTGTTGAATGTGAGAAAAGGGACATGCTTGACTGTAAAATGGATGTTAATTGCGGTTAATCTGGCTTACTTCGGTGATACTGCCAATAAAACTTCCGAAACTGGACATATTACTATTTGAGCATGACATGCTTGCTAAAATAACTAAACACTACTTGATGGGCAGCATATTGTCAACATACTTATTACACCATTAATTAAGGCACATATATATAAAATATAAAAATACAAACCGAGGAACAAATACTCTCTCTCTCTGATGTAACATCTTCTTTGGAAACCCTCTTTTCTTTCCCTTTTTGCTGTGTGCTTTAAGGGTGCACAATGATGATTTGAACCAGTACAAAACATTACCAACTTGTTCCAGACAGCGAACATACCCCTAACGTTTTCCCACTTACCGCGATGAGATCCATGGCAGGCTGGCGGTCCGCCGTCGCCGCGCACTTGACAAAGTTCTCTTCGATGCGACTGGCCACGCCCACATGCATGTCTTCATCCTTCGCCGTGTCGTCCTGGCAACAACAGTCATGTGACCTCAATGGAACAAGATCCAATGCACCAATGTTCATTGTAATTACAATAAAAAGTTTATTCCAAACAAATTTCATAATTACACAACTAGCAATGTTCTACTTACTTCTACGTTTCGACCACCATCGGCGGCCTTCTTCAGGAACTGAATGTTCAGTGGTCACTGCTCGCTAGATGGCGTGGCGAGCAAACTGTCCCACACATGACTTAGGTTCTGTCTTCCTAATCCAGATGGCTTCTTTTATTCAAATTACACACCTGCTCATCTCATTATCCACCACCGAGATGAGGGGGGCTACAGACTAAGTCACATGTGGAACAGTCTGCTCGCCACGCCATCTAGCGAGCAGTGACCACTGAACATTAAGTTCCCGAAGAAGGCTGCCGATGGTGGTCAAAACATAGAAGTAAGTAGAACGTTGCTGGTTGAGTAATTATTAAATATGTTTGGAAAGATATACTGCCAACTTTTTTCATTTTCATGAATATAATAAAAAGGTAATGTCTATTACGCCAGTATCTTTGGCAATCAACTTCATACTCATAGGCATATCAAGACAAGTGGGTTGATCAATCCCAAAATTGATAAGTTCTCAAGTAGTGCTGGTTCGATACCAAAAATATCGAAGTATCGCGATACTTGCGAAAGTTCTATACCGATATTTAGTGGTATCGCGATACTTCGATATTTTTGGTATCGAACGCCCACTATTCGATACCTTCGATACCTTAGATATTTCGATACTCGACATCGAGTCCATTCGACGAAGTCGATGCGAAGGCGCAACATCGTTGTTGATGGCGACGTTGTTTACGGAAGCTATCACTACAGCACTTCGCAGCCTAAATTGACTTAGGCGTGGTTGTTTAAAAAATAATATAACATAAAATGTGAATTGTTTTCTAAAACTTTATTGTAGAATTAGTCTCTATAATAACTGTTTTCTGTGTGCTATCTTGGCGTAGGTCAGACTTCGCTTAGGCTTAGCCTCGTTACCCAAAGGCCAAACCAAGGTTCGTATGTGACGATCTCGTTTGGTGGCAGTACCATGCCATCTTTCTCCCTACTTTATTTACGGTTACGCGTACAAAAACACACATCCTATAGTATTTGTATAGAGTGTTTATTGCACGCGCTAGTATTTATGAAACTAGTTTAATAAAAATATTATTAATATAAATATTTATTCGAGCGCGATGCGGAGGTTATGTTTATCCGGGTTCCGTTTGGTGGCGCCACCATTTGCCGTACACGATTACCACAACCAAGGCGAACGACAACAAGTCGCAACGTTCATCGGCATCGCTAATAATTTGGCAGTTTTCCAACAAAGAGTGTCTGCTGTGCTAGAGGCGTCTCAAAGATAGCGTGGGAAATACATCGAATTTGACGAAACATGTCACCATTCAAGAAGCTATCAAAACGTGATGATCAACTTTCATCGTATGGCGTCGTCGACGTTGTTGACAACGTCGCATTGCCATTGACTCGATAACGTATTCTATCGAAATATTCGACAGTGAGCGAGCAATGGACATCTAGTTACAATCGAAGTGAATCGCCATCGGTTGCCGAATCTACTAAGTAACTGCGGCAAACATCGCCCAGAAGTGACATACACGACGTGACTGATTAACGATGACGATGTGCTTACTGCATCTACTTTCACTCTCACTGTGACACTGCCAGTCACTGGCACTGGCCAAACAGGTTCACCACTGGCAGAGCCAGAGGTAGAGGAAGAAACTGACCGGTTCTTGAAAACAGTTGCAAAAACATTATGGGGCTTGTTATGTGTACTTGATAACGTGGTAATTTGAGTTTTATATAAACAAAATTGGTGTGAACTGGGAAGTGCAATTGAAATTTTTATTAATATTTTTTTCTATTATTAATTAGTGTTATTTTATTGTAATCATCTATACAGTTTTGATGTTAAATCACAATTATCTTTACGATTCAATTAATTATAAAACAGTTATAACAGTGAGTGTGCAGCTGTGCTGGCAGTGGCACTATTATAAGTGATAGGTGTATTTATATTTAATATACTAATAACATATTATTTGTATGTTATGTTTCAGCTGTATTTGTTGATGGTCACTTTAGGAGACACAGTGAATTGAAATTAAGCTGCTATATTATAGTGTATTTACAAACAGCTGGGGTGAAGTACTGTTATTAATTTAAAATAATTCAGTGCAATTGATGAATTTATTTGTCACTAGGTATTTTATTGCAGTTGTCTTTATTGTTTTAATTTTATATTACAGTTACCTTTTAGTTTTACAACAGTAATCAATTATATTGAAACTGTTGTTTGTTTACTTACATAGAATGAAAATTGCATGTTAATTATTGTTTGCATGACTATAAAAGTATCACATATCTCCCTACTTGTAAGTGAAAAATTGTGTGTGTTTCTGTGGCATTAGTCTAAGTGGATAGTAGTGTGTTTCTTTGGAGATCTCTACTGTACTGAATTACACTTACAAGGTAAATTTTGAGTATCGAATAAAAGTCTGGTATCGATTGATATCGAAGAATTCTGGTATCGAACCAGCAATATATCGATCGGTATCGAAGAATTCTGGTTTCGAACCAGCACTACTTCTGTTGCATACTGTTTCTACTGGGAACTGTGTTCTCTGTGAATATTAGACTTGCAACGTAAGTATCGAGTATCGAACAAAATTCAGGTATCGATCGGTATCGAACAAAACCTGGTATCGAACCAGCACTATTCTCAAGTGATGTCTGGGTGGGTAAGGGAGAAAATTAAGGTTATAATTCCCATGAGACAGGGAGAGAAAGCCCTGATAATGCTGGCATTAACTCTAGGAACACAAAGAATATGAGCCACTGGTTGAACATGAAACTGAGGTGACACATGGTTGATTTTAAGTTTTTAACTTCTACTGTGAAACCGTTATACACACTACCAATTCTGTAGCTATATTTGATTGAGAACTGATGCCCTTGGGTATATGAAATGTGTTTTGGAAGAAAACACTTTTCTACTTAATATGTGAATATAAGAAAATCAAAACGGGAACCAAGTAAATAAAGTAAAGGTAAGTTTTTATATTGCGCAGTATCCAGTCCTTGGGAATGCTCAAAGCGCTTTACACTTTACTTCCCTGGCAGACCTGTTCAATCAAACACTGTCTCAACTTCTCTGTGAAGCATTCAGCCACTTGCTACAACCAATGTGCAAAAGGTTGCTCGTACACATAGTCACCACTATCAATAGCCAGGTACTCATTTATACAGCTGAGTGAACTGGAGCAATATAAAGTAAAAAAAATTGTCCAAGGTTTTAACACCGCAGCACAGGATTCGAACCCGGGTTCTCGTAGTCGAGAGTCAGAAGCTCTACCCCTGAGCCATTGTGCTCTACAGGTAAAAGATGAAAACTTAACGAAGACATTTTGAAAGACCTGAACCATGAACGACAAGTTTGGAGAGGAAGATGAAGGAGATGGTGAACTTACAGAGAGCCAGGCGTGCTGCAGCAGTTCTGTGGCTGTGTATCTGTCTTCTGTGTCCTTCTGGAGCATGTAACTGATCAACTCCTGGAACAAAACAATTCATATTTTATACAGAGAAACAAGAGCTATATACACGTGGACGGGTCTCTGCATAAAGCTATGATCATATGACAATCTGGGAGACAGGCTACAGCATATACCAACTATTTTGGTTGTCTTTGTCAACCTGTTAAACAAATTGTTTTTGCTAAACTACTGCAACATTTCAAGGTAATCTCAAAATAAATGTCTACCACTGAATATGTGCTATATTTCAATAAAGTAAAGGTAAATTCTTACTGCGCCAAGTGTTTTATATTTTACTCCCTCACAGGCAGACCTGTTCAACCGAACACTGTCTTGACTTCTCTTGGAAGCATCCAGTCATGTTAAAAATACTGTGCAGGCTATACATACACCAATATCTACCAGTGTCTATAGCCAGGTATTCATAGGTACTACTAAGTGACCTTGCATAATATGAAGTGAACAAATTTCCCACCATTTGGCTGCAAAAGGACTAACTTGGAATCCCTTGATTAAGAAAGTGATATTCTAATTACAATGCTATGGCAATTAACCCTGCGAGATTTAAAAGGTAAACTCTGGGGAAATATGCAGACATAATTAAACACTATTTATCCACTCTCACCATTTTTTATTTTGTAAGTATTAAAAGAATACAGACCTTCATCAACAAATGCCTGCGCAGAATCTTACACCTGAAGTGCACAGACAAGGTATCCAACACTACACTGTGGAAATGGACCAAGCAACTACCCTACTAATGAAATAAAGAAGAGAAAATGGAGGTGGATAGGACACACACACTCGGGAAACCACCAGAAACCATCAACTGTCAAGCCATCACATGGAACCCCCCAGGGAAGAGGCAAAGAGGTAGGCCACGGAACAGCTGGCAAAGAAATACAGACAGGGAAACAAGTGATGGGTTACACCAAGAGAGAGATGGAGAGGATGGCCATGGACAGAAAACAGTGGCTTTCCTTGGTCGATGGCCTATGCTCCCAGCGAGCAAATAGGCATAAGTAAGTAAGTATTAAGAGACTCAAATGTACCTTAGCCGAGTCAGAAATGCCATCCCAGAATGGTGACGTGAACTCGTATTTGCCAGAAGATATTTTCTCGAACAAATCCTCCTGGTTGTTCGTTTCACTGAAACACAATAATACAGAAAATTATGCAAATTAAACGACTATTTCTAAAATATTAAAAAAGCATCAAATCAATGTTGTGCAAACAACCTACACAGTACCATGGTTTAAACATATTTCCATGGATCTAGTAATCCATAAAAGGAACACAATGTCTAAATCAGTGTTTCACCTACCAGGAATTATAAAATAGCAACACTTGTGATGCATGTATGGACAACGGGGCTCTTTAGTTGAAAACGGATATATCAATTTTTAACAAAACACAGACGACAGCCATCATGTTTTGAAATCAAACATTCTTTTGAGCACATCACTGAATTGCGATTTATTTTATAATATATTATTTGATAAATTCAACACATTTAACTCAACGTTTCCCCTTGGAATAGGCAAAATAAAAAAATTGTGTTTTACCAAGAAGCCCTTTGGTTATACTCACGATGCGAACGGAGGAAACCCACAGAGGAGGATGTACGTGATGACACCCACGGCCCACACGTCTACCTTGAGTCCATACCTGGCAACCACAGGCAACAGTGTTGGGTCAAGTTGGACATACATAAAGCAGATGGAAAAAAATTCTATATTAAGTCAGTTCCAGAAAAATCAAACCAATGTTTAGTCAAATCAAATGGTATGTTCTTATATGGCAGTTTTCTATTTCGAGGAGAACGTATCAGATTGATTTAATGCTAACACCTGTGTTGCAATATCACCATTACATGAAATGGCATTTATATATATATACATATTTGTTTTAAACTTAAAGTCAAATTACACACACACACACACACACGTGTGCCATATTTGGGCGAATTTTTTCATTCTACATTGCTCCAGTTCACTGAAGTACATATCAACGAATACCTGGCTGCAGAATATATATATATAAATATATACAGAATATATATATAATATATATATGCAGAATATATATATATATGCAGAATATATATATATATATATATTTCAGCATATAAGGCAACTCAAGATTTGAGCCCAGGTTCTCTAGGTTGAAAGGCGATGTTTTAGTCCCTGACCTGCTGTGCTCCACCATAACATACACTAAACGCTGAAATGTGTTTTATAGAAAAAATTATGAAGCCGAAATTTAACTGTGTTATGGGAACACATTCAAAGTCAGTTCAAAAATTTGATGACATTGTTACAAGTGCATGTACTAATAATAAAACAACATTAAGACGTCAGCCTGTTTAGCCACCTTCAAGGCACGCCTAGAGACACATTTCTTTTTGACTGTTCTTGCGGCTTAGTTTAATGTTTGTGTACTTTTATCGATATTATATTTAACCTATTTATATATTTATTATACATATATACATTTATTTAGCTTCAATAATTGGTGTTATTATATTTATATTGATTTTGTTTAATTGTTTCTATATGTTAGTAGTATATTTGTGTTTTTTCTTCTGATGTGTATTTGAATATTAGGATTTTAATGTATGTAAAGCGGATTGGATGTGGCGCTATATTAAATAAAAAATATATTATTATTATTACTACTTGTTGGCCCCAGTCCTGCCCTCCTTCAGACACCCAGACACAGACGTACCCAGTCTCGGTGAGGATCTCCGGGGCGACGTATGTGGGGGTTCCACACACGGTGAACAGGGGCGTCCTTGCCTCCACCGCCAGGCCAAAGTCTCCCAGCTTCAGCGACTTGGTTCCATCGCTATGGTTACAAACCTGCAAAACAGGGAAATCATGAGCGATCCTACATAAAAATGCAAGTTCTTATACAGCGCAGTATCCAGTCCTCAGGACCATTCAAAGTGCTTTACACTTTACTTCCCTGACAGACCTGTTCACTCAGACACCATCTTGGCTTCTCTGGGAGGCATCCAGCCATATGCTACAATTAATGCGCGAAGACTGCTTGTACACATATCCACCACTGTCTATAGCCAGGTACTCATTTATACAGCTGAGTGAACTGGAGCAATGTAGATTGAAAAAAAACTTGCCCAAGGTTTTAACACCGCAGCACAGGATCCGAACCCGGGTTCTTGTAGTCGAGAGTCCGAAGCTCTACCCCTGAGCCACTGCCCTCATTGGGATTACACAAATACACAATCCCGAAATATTTATCATATTGAGTACCTGACCTTGTTGTCATATAGACTCGATGTACCAGAAATGTTGACAAGTCAGAACAGTCCATTAAAACATGATATTTTCTGAGGAGCCTCAATTCAAAATTCAACGTAAAAAGTACAGTAAGTTCTTATAAAGTGTATTATCAATTATTCAAGCAATATTTATGATTACACAACTAGTTATGTTTCAGACACAATCGGGGGCCTTCTTCAGGAACTATTCCTCTCATGAAGGTGGTGGCTGAAATGTCAATGGGAGTAGAAATTACTAGTTGTGTAATCATAAATATTGCTTGAACTACCTATTACTTTCAACTAGATGAACATTTTCACATGTATTATCCATTCTTTAGGACTGTTCAAAGAAATGTATACTTTAATCCCTGGCAGACCAGACGTTCAATTGAACACTACCTTAACTTCTCTAGGAAGCATTCAGCCACACAGCAATTAATGTATGAAGATTATACGTACATAAACAGCCGACACTGTCTATAGCCAGGTACTCATTCATACAGCTGAGTAAACTAAAGCAACATAGAGTGAACAAGGTTTGATAAGGCTGCACAGGATTTGAACCCGGGTTCGTTGGATTTTTAGTCTGATACTCCAGCCACTGGCTCCACACGGAGAAAGACACTGGCTCCACATAGAGCAAGACACTGGCTCCACATGGAGGAAGACACTGGCTCCACGTAGAGCAAGACACTGGCTCCACATGGAGGAAGACACTGGCTCCACATAGAGCAAGACACTGGCTCCACATGGAGAAAGACACTGGCTCCACGTAGAGCAAGACACTGGCTCCACATGGAGGAAGACACTGGCTCCACATAGAGCAAGACATTGGTTCCACATGGAGCAAGACACTGACTCCACATGGAGCAAGACACTGGCTCCTCATGGAGCAAGACACTGGCTCCATGCGGAGCAAGACAAGGGAAGACCCGGAAGAACATACCAGGATGTTCTCTGGCTTGATGTCGCGGTGTACGATGTGGAGGGAGTGGAGGTGACTGACGGCGGACGCGAGGTTGTACAACATCCCACTGGCGTCTCTCTCCGTGTAGCTGCTGGCGCTCGCGATCGCATCAAACAAGTCCCCGCCCTGGAACACACATTTCTAGTCCATCAAACAAGTCTCCTCCCTGGAACACACATTTCTAGTCCATCAAACAAGTCTCCTCCCTGGAACACACATTTCTAGTCCATCAAACAAGTCCCCGCCCTGGAACACACATTTCTAGTCCATCAAACAAGTCTCCTCCCTGGAATACACATTTCTAGTCCATCAAACAAGTCTCCTCCCTGGAACACACATTTCTAGTCCATCAAACAAGTCTCCTCCCTGGAACACACATTTCTAGTCCATCAAACAAGTCCCCGCCCTGGAACACACATTTCTAGTCCATCAAACAAGTCTCCTCCCTGGAATACACATTTCTAGTCCATCAAACAAGTCTCCTCCCTGGAACACACATTTCTAGTCCATCACTGTTATAGTAGTAGTAGTTCCTTTATTCAAAACACTGAATACATTATACAAAATACATACGCATATTTGTGTATACACAGTGCTTGAAGGGGCAAACAGGAAGTTGTTGACTTTTATGTAAGTTTACCCCTTATTAAGGTAAACGTATTATAGTTGCCACACGTGCACTTGTCTACATATTGGAATCAATACATGCTATCATATAAATATAAGACACAGCAATTAACACATTAAAATAGCAAATTTCAGTACAATACCAATCATATTCCTTCGGTAACATATTTGTAAAACAGACGCATTTATATTATTTATGTTTTTTGTGGTGTTACTCAGATAATTCCACAATCGCACTCCGTATACCAGCTCACTAGGCTTGAGATGTTAATAATAACGTACTGTTTTAAACACTCATATGCACATAGGTATGTAGTGTGTTTAAAAATATTAAATTATTAAAAAAATTATTATATTACAAATAAGGAATATACAGTCTTGCATTGATAAAGCAGATATTGATGACATATGGAAGAAATATAATCACTGACACGTTATTTATCATCACTAGCTTTCATTATAAATAAATACTGTCACTGACATGTCACTTACCGTCACTAGCTTCATGATGAGGAAGAAATGCTGTCACTGACATGTCAGTTACCGTCACTAGCTCGATGACGAAGAAGAAATACTGTCACTGACATGTCAGTTACCGTCACTAGCTCCATGACGAGGAAGAAATACCGTCACTGACATGTCACTAGCTCCATGATAAGGAAGAAATACTGTCATTGACATGTCACTTACCATCACTAGCTCCATGACGAGGAAGAAATACCGTCACTGACATGTCACTAGCTCCATGATAAGGAAGAAATACTGTCATTGACATGTCACTTACCGTCACTAGCTCCATGACAAGGAAGAAATACTGTCACTGACATGTCACTTACCGTCACTAGCTCCATGACGAGGAAGAGTTCATCTGTTGTCTCGAAGTCCTCAATCAACTGGACAATGTTGCTGTGTTTGAGACATCTGAGAATGGACACCTCTGTGTGGATCATCTGTTCCCGGCCTCGACACAGTGACTTGCTGATGATCTTCAAAGCAAACCTCTCCTTCGTCTGCCTGAAACAATTGCATTAAAACGTTTCGTTAACAGTTATTTTCTACATTACGTTCACTGCTTTGGTACATTAATAAATTACAGAGGACTAGGTGGACAGTAATACTTATATTATTCCCCCGTTTCTAATAATTATAAAAAACTAAACAAGTAAAGCATGGGGCACAGTGGCATAGTGAGTAAAGCATCAGACCATCAATTGACATAAACCGGGTTCAAATCCTTTGAACTTTGGTCAAGTTCCTTCACTCTATGTTGCTCCAGTTTACCCTGTTGTAGGAATACACAGCTGGTTATACATAGTGGTGGATATTTATGTACAAAGTTGTTTTTGCATGTTAACTGCTACGTGGCTGAATGCTTGCCTAAGAAGTTGAGATAGGTCTGAGTGAACACCTGCCTGGGGGTATAATGTAAGATGCTTGAGCTGTTCTGTGCACTGGAAACAGCGCTGTGTAAGAGCGTGTAGGAAACAACATTCATTTGAATTTTTTCAAGTTGAAAAATCTAAACCATGTTCTTAGGGGGTTTCCTCCAAACAGCCCAAACTTGGGCTAACGCAGGAGTTGTCCCTCTCTAGAATTAGTGAATCCACTACAGGTTACACATTTACCCCCTGTGTGGGATCTTTTACTTCCCCTGGCATAGACACCAGATAGAAGGGACCACTGGCTTTTAGCGTCACTTCCGAAGGACACATGCAAATGTGGGGTGAACGAAATTACCTAAGTTTCGAAATAGCGGTAGGTGGGATTGACAGTCCGGCGCTCTACCACGCGACCACCGCTCCCCATGAAAGCCCAGTGTGACAGAACTATTCTCACTTACTTTTCTACACAGTCCTTGACGACGGCAAAGTTTCCCTGGCCAATTGTCTTGCCAACTCTGTACTTGGCCGTGAGTTTCATCGGAGCAGGGGCTATGTGTATGCCTGGCAGAGACAGAAACCTCAGTTACATCCAGCCATGTACCGATACTGTAGGTAGCCCATTGTACCCCAAGTCAGACCATGGTATCCTGAGTCAGGCCATTGTACCCCAAGTCAGGCCATTGTACCCCAAGTCAGGCCATTGTACCCCAAGTCAGGCCATTGTACCCCAAGCCAGGCCATTGTACCCCATGTCACTGACTGACACTGGAGAGAGGCAGGCAGAAAGTCATCTTTCCCACCAACTTCCAACACCATGACTATGGAGACATATTACTGATATCTGGCCAGATTTAAACAGGTTTGTATAATAATGTCATATAGCTCCATATTTCCAGATATAAAAATATGTTCAAAGCGTAGTCATTAGTTTTTTCCGACATTGTATTTGCACATTTGCCTGAGACTACTAAGATCTGCATTATCTAGATGCACAAATGCTACTGCTTAACATAATATACTGTCTGGCGGTCTTCAGAATGTTACCAGTAATATATTAATAATGTTATTATATACAAACCATAATTTTTCTCACTGATAAATTAACACATAGACATATGCCATTATGGACTGTTCTGATTTGGTTTCTTGATTTGCAGCCTGCAGGAATGCCATGAAATCCATTCAACCGGTGGCTGGCTGCTAATAAAGCATGACTATATTAATACCACACATCTATAGATCAACTTAATGAAACCCGGGCAATAAATAAACCAGTCTAAGCTTCTGTACACGGAGGCTTCGTTGCAATAAGCATGTTTTTATACAGCAACCGAATTTTTTTATTTCATCCGCCATGAAAGGGGACAGACCGCGATCGGAATCCATCCATCATCTTCAACGTATAAGCCCGTGGATTGTTCAAACGCATGTGATGCTAGAATTATTAGCACCTCTGCTTGAGAGATGTGAGAGAAGCAGAATGTTTTCAGTATTACTACATTAACTAGTACTATAATAATTGTTTCTTAATGAAGCACTTTTGCGTAAACTAATATAAATCAAAGTGCTTCACTAACAAAAATTATATATGAATGATGCTAAAATATCCAATAAATTAAGGTAAAACTAAAATACATAGGGTACAAAATAGAGTTTCAAACAAACAATATTATAATGCAAAAATCAGTGTTATTCTTATGTGGCAGCCAGCTGTTATACAAGCAGGTAATGGAGGCAAACTATGTGAATTTAAACTGTTTCCTGAATGCCACTAATATTTGCACCATTACTGTTCAAACAATAGTCAAGACAATGCAAAGACACTACATCCGATCTCTCCCTCTCCCTCTCCCTCTCCCTCTCCCTCTCCCTCTCCCTCTCCCTCTCCCTCTCCCTCTCCCTCTCCCTCTCCCTCTCCCTCTCCCTCTCCCTCTCTCTCTCTTCTGACATAGTCACAGTGAGACGTGTGGAATCACTCACAATGCACACTTAATCAGGCACACTGTATGTTAACACAGAACTGAAGTAGCTAGGCCAGAACTGAATCACGCATGATCTTAAATATGAAGGTGCATATCTTGAATATGGTTCACAATAGTAATGGGCAGCCAGTGGAGATATTTCAGAATAGGTGTGATTTGTTCTCATCAACTGTTGCCGTTGATAATTAAGTTGTGCTGCTGAGTTCTGTGCTCGTTGAAGATGGTTAATTTGACCACAGTTTCGTGTCTCAGGCGGTTTAAATTACTCCAAACAGCCCAAACTTGGGCTAACGCAGGAGTTGTTGTTCTCTCTAGAATTTGTGAGTCCACTACAGGTTACACATTTACCCCCTGTGTGGGATCTTTTACTTCCCCTGGCACAGACACCAGATAGAAGGGACCACTGGCTTTTAGAGTCTCTTCCGAAAGATACAGGCAAATGTGGGGTGAACGAAATTGCCTAAGTGGATTGAACCACCTCTCCTTGATTGACAGGCCTGTGCCCAATGGCAAAACCACTGCTCCCCACAGTGGGGAGCCTGCTGTTCAACCTTCTGTGTAGGATCCTGCAGCAGTCCAGAAGGCTCAGACCAGATATCGTCACTCAAGTGTCACTCATGCCGCCATTTTGCAGAGGGAGAGGGAGAGGGAGAGGCAGAGGCAGAGAACATTTTGTAGAGGAAATGTTGTAATGGCTAACTGGGTTTGATGGACATCAATGATAACGCAATGCATGAAATGACACATCCACCTACAGCGAGATGTTTGCTTACAACATGCATGGAATAAGGTTATCACTAGTGCTGGTTCGATACCAGATTTTGTTCGATACCGATCGATACCTGAATTTTGTTCAATACTCGATACTTGATACTTACGTTGTAAGTCTAATATTCACATAGAACACAGTTCCCAGTAGAAACAGTATGCAACAGAAGTAGTGCTGGTTCGATACCAGAATTCTTCGATACCAACCGATATATTGCTGGTTCGATACCAGAATTCTTCGATATCAATCGATACCAGATTTTTATTCGATACTCAAAATTTAACTTGTAAGTGTAATTCAGTACAGTAGAGATCTCCAAAGAAACACACTACTATCCACTTAGACTAATGCCACAGAAACACACAAAATTTGTCACTTACAAGTAGGGAAATATGTGATAATTTTATAGTCATGCAAACAATGATTAAAATGCAATTTTCATTTTATGTAAGTAAACAAACAACAGTTTCAATATAATTGATTACTGTTGTAAAACTAAAAGGTAACTGTAATATAAAATTAAAACAATAAAGACAACTGCAATAAAATACCTAGTGACAAATAAATTCGTCAACTGCACTGAATTATTTTAAATTAATAACAGTACTTCACCCCAGCTGTTTGTAAATACACTATAATATAGCAGCTTAATTTCAATTCAATGTGTCTCCTAAATTGACCATCAACAAATACAGCTGAAACATAACATACAAATAATATGTTATTATTATATTAAATATAAATACACCTATCACTTATAATAGTGCCACTGCCAGCACAGCTGAACACTCACTGTTATAACTGTTTTATAATTAATTGTATCGTAAAGATAATTGTGATTTAACATCAAAACTGTATCGACGATTACAATAAAATAGCACTAATTAATAATAGAAAAAATATTAATAAAAATTACAATTGTACTTCCCAGTTCACACCAATTTTTTTTAATATAAAACTTAAATGACCACGTTATCAAGTACACATAACAAGCCCCATAAATGGCATAATGTTTTTGCAACTGTTTTCAAGAACCGGTCAGTTTCTTCCTCTACCTCTGGCTCTGCCAGTGGTGAATGTGTTTGGCCAGTGCCAGTGACTGGCAGTGTCACAGTGAGAGTGACAGTAGATGCAGTAAGCACATCGTCATCGTTAATCAGTCACGTCGTGTATGTCACTTCTTGGCGATGTTTGCCGCAGTTACTTAGTAGATTCGGCAACCGATGGCGATTCGTTTCGACTGTAACTAGATGTCCATTGCTCGCTCACTCTCGAATATTTCGATAGAATACGTTCTCGAGTGAATGGCAATGCGATGTTGTCGTTGTCCACGACGTCGACGACGCCATACGATGAAAGTTGATCATCACGTTTTGATAGCTTCTTGAATGGTGACACGTTTCGTCAAATTCGATGTATTTCCCCCGCTATCTTTGAGACGCCTCTAGCACAGCAGACACTCTTTGTTGGAAAACTGCCAATTTATTAGCGATGAACGTTGCGACTTGTTGTCGTTCGCCTTGGTTGTGGGCATCGTGTACGGCAAATGGTGGCGCCACCAAACGGAACCCGGATAAACATAACCTCCGCATCGCGCTCGAATAAATATTTATATTAATAATATTATTATTAAACTAGTTTCATAAATACTAGTGGGTCTAGTGCGTGCAATAAACACTTTATACAAATACTATAGGATGTGTGTTTTGTACGCGTAACCGTAAATAAAGTAGGGAGAAAGATGGCATGGCAACGTCGTCATCAACAACGATGTTGCGCCTTCGCATCGACTTTGTCGAATGGACTCGATGTCGAATATCGAAATATCGAAATATCGAAGGTATCGAAGGTATCGAAGGTATCGAAGGTATCGAAGGTATCGAAGGTATCGAAGGTATCGAAGGTATCGAAGGTATCGAAGGTATCGAATAGTGGGCGTTCGATACCAACAATATAGAAGTATCGCGATACCACTAAATATCGGTATCGAACTTTCGCAAGTATCGCGATACTTCGATATTTTTGGTATCGAACCAGCACTAGTTATCACACTACAGTTAGTGACAGCCATTACCTGAGTGTCCATTGCTTGGTGCGTCCATGCCATTCTTCCACCCAGGCTGCCAAAATGTCAACAACAGTCATTGCAATAGCTATGAAAATACTACACAACACTCCATGGAATACTGCTAGCATTAGTGATAAGGAAATTACTTTACACTAACTAGAACTACATTGTGTAGTTGCAAGCTATAATGCATTTGAAACGTTTATTTTTCTCAAGGTGAAATCAAAACCTAATTATATCTGCTCATATGAATAACCAAAGATATAGTCGTAGATCATGACAAGCACATTTACGGTAAACATTAAGATACCTTTAAGAAATACTAGCATGTTTTTGAACAAGTATGTTTTGAGTATATTGCATATATCTGTAATTAATGCATTTTCTGATTGAATGATTTATTTGACTTTTAGTCATAATTAAATTTAGATTGAAAGGTACATTAATCATTCCATGAATGGAATTACATTCTGGTTTCTTGGTATGTGGCATTTGACAAGACAACGAAGAAGCATTCTGGTATCCACTTCATTGAGATTTGCTCAAATCACAACAAAAGTGATGCACATAGTACCTGGCAAGCTTTGCCTTGGCTAACGATGCTGATAACATTTGTAAATTTAAGTAAATCACATTTGTGTTGTTACACTTCTCCTAGATCATGTTGCCATGTTAATAGTTGTTGCTTTAAAAACTATATGTTTTTGTCATAATTTTTATAGTACAATTTTTGGGCGAGAATTTCAACCATATATATTTATATGCTCCCGTGTTCGGAGTCCAGGGTGGATGGGTGTAGACCTGTCGAGCAGCAACACGTCAACCACATTTCAAGATATCAAAAATTAGACTGAGGGAGAGCCAGCCAAAATATTGGAAACAGAAACATACAATTTGTGATAGATGCCCAGACAGATTCTCGAGAAAACAGAGACGAGAATGTTGAGAAGAATAAGAGGAGTAACATTGAGAGACAGAGTAAAGAGTAAAGAGTGTGGACATCAGAAAGGAGCTAGGTGTGAGTAGCATACAAGAGAAAGTCAGAGAAATGAGACTACGCTGGCATGGACACATGCAAAGAATGGAAGAAAACAACAAAGTGAGAGCAGTTGGTGACATGAGAGTGCCAGGAAAAAGGCCAAGGGGGAAACCAAGAGGGAGATGGATGGATGGCGTCTGAAGGGATATGCAGAAACTGCGGATCACCCCGAAGGATGCACAGGTCAGAACATTCTGGATATCAAGAATTCGGAGTAATGAATTACTACACCTCAGAATAATGACATGTACCCAGGGGTAGTAATTACTGATTTGATGATGTTTAAAGGAATACTCCAATCAGTGAGAGATTCATACCATTTACTTACATGTGTATACTATATTGGTTGTGGATAGTAATTGTGCACAAAGTTCGTTAATAAACAATTAATTATATATAGTTGTATCAGAAACATTCCATGTTGGATTCAGGGCGCTGCCATCTTGAGACTTATGCGCCAGTGACGTAAACCGCTTACGTCACTGGCGCATGCATGTTCGAATACCCTGGCTATGTCTGTCCAATGGTATTTGATGTAGTCACTACATCGCGGATTGCTTATGTCACAATCACAATTATTAGTGAAGATTCCACCAATCCTTGCCTTTTTCAACAATGCACCAGTGACGTAAACGATTTGGCTTACGTCACTGGCGCATAAGTCTCAAATGGCAGCACCCTGAATCTAAGATAGCATGTTTTTGATACCATTAAACTACAATAAATTTGTATTAATGATCTTTGTGCACAATGACTAGGCACAACCAATATAGTATCATATATAAGTTAATACTAACCTCTCAATGACTGGAGTATCCCTTTAACTGAACCCAATCCTCGTTGCTACTGCTCCGTGTGTGATAACAACCCACGGAAACCTGAGAAATGAAACACATTACTTACCGCAGACTTGGCCCTTGGATTTAGATCCCGTTTCTTCCTGCCAGCAGAGGGAGACACTGGTGTCATTCCCCTGGCTCCACACCGATGGGCTGCGTCTCCTGACACAACAATTCATTTTTCCAAATAAACACGGTCACTTCCCCTGGGATGCTTCTGTAAGTCCCTGTTCTAAGCACAGTTGGTGGAATTTCCGTTTTCTATCCCTAGGGGGTTTTGGCCCCCAGGAAGTCAGACTTAGTTATTTTAGTGCAGTCTTGAAAACACAGAGCCATCGGGAAAATGTTTGTCTATAAATGTGTGTCTTCACAACAAACCATTGTCTTATATATATCACGTAAGCAATCCGTTTGATCTTGTTATCTCAGGTCAAATCATATTTATCTGGAGGTCAGATCACATTTTAATTTTGTGTCAGATAACACTAAAATGCAACCATATACAATTGGGTCAGGTCATATTTAGCTGGATCATTTCACAGCTATCTTGAGTCAGATCAGTTATCTGGGGTCAGATTATATTTAATGGGAAGGGGTGATATCTCATAACACTTTGCTGGGGTCATACTTTTCTGGGAGCAGAGTTGTCAGTTATCCTACTGGTGATAATAACAATTGTAAAACTTCAATAGTGCCTATATTCTTAAAAAGATCAAGCTCAGAGGTGAAACAAATATTTTTTTTTAGCTAGTTGGCTAGTCATATACTGGGACAGGCAAAAGTTGTCATTGGAGCATAGAACTACTGAGAATTTATGGTGGAAAAGAAATTTCAAACAAATATGTTGGGAGTTGATACCAAATTGTTGGCGCAGCCACAGAGAAAGCACATTTCCCAATATTCAGCTTAGTTTTAGGAACAAAAAGTTGGTTGGAAACGGATGATCTAAGGGTCCTAGAGATATCAGAGAAATGTAGCAGATTAACTAAGTGTGTCGGTTGTTGAGTAGAAAGAGTGCGGTATGTAACAGTAGCCAGTTTAAATTTAATTCGGTATACAACTGGATGCCAATGTAACTGCGTAATTGTAGCGATAGTTACGGTGAGAAACATTTAACTGTGTGATTACACTTTACAGAAGGAATAACTCAGACAGAAATAAAAAACTAGACATCCACAGGTATCATAGTTACTATGGCAACAGGCTGCTGGAGATAAACATAAAGTGTGTAAATATTGTATCTTAAAATCCAGTGTCGTTTTCACTCAACCTTGAATATTGCTAAAAATCAATGATCTTTGCCACGTACCTTGCACTGAAGAAGGATTGGCAACTATGTAAAATAATATTGAGTAAACACGCTCACTAATAACAAATGCAATCATGAAATTAGCACGGGAAATAGTGTAGCCTTAGAACTAGTCGAGATGGTCTGTTGGAAGCAAGAGGCAATATCACAGCTTCATTGTCTCGCGTAATATGTGTAAATAACATGGGCTGATGGACAAGTGACTATTTAGTAAGTCTGTTAATGTAATTGGCGTATCAAAGAATGTATTTGCAGACTGACAACTTAGTCTGTGAACATGGTGTCTGGAATGCATTTATTGATGACATATTGAACTCGGTGTGGTTATAGCCACATATCATATTTAGAACGTTCAAAGATAACGAAAAACATATGTAAGACTAAACAGATGGGATCGTATAAAAATTAAAAACACTATATTTCACTGCCACAGCCTTAGCACAATGTATGACTCCAACACTGCACTTGTCAACATCAACATGACAAATCGTAGATCTTTTACAAATTCAGCAAACATATTCGACAGGTATTACCAAATTACTCAACTTTTATATGCACCCATTATTATAATTGTATCTCTAAGATCTCAAACTCTTACACTGTTTCACTACATCTCAATTAGTATAACTATCTACATACAAACTGCACCATTTATGTACACAACATAAAATTGTTACTCTTACTCTTTTACGCTGAATGTCCATTTCTTGCTTCCATATGCCATACTGAACCACATATCTGGCCTTAGATGTGGCAACAAAAACCATGATGTAGCACTCAATTATTTTTATTTTTTTGCAGTCAGGTTAAGACGTGACATTGCACAGTGCAAACTAATTTAAGGGGTTAACTAATGCTGTCTACTGACTGTGTCAACATAGAATACACATTACAAATAATTTTTGTAGAGTGCAATGGCTCAGGGGTAGAACTTTGGACTCTCGACTACGAGAACCTGGGTTCAAATCCTGTGCTGCGGTGTTAAAACCTTGGGCAAGATGTTTTTGCTCTACTGCTCCAATTCACTCAGCTGCACAAATGAGTACCTGGCTAGACAGTGTACGAGCAGCCTTCGCGCATTAATTGTAGCATATGGCTGGATGCTTCCAAGAGAAGCCGAGATGATGTCTGAGGTCTGTGACAGTGAGGGAAGTAAAGAGTAAAGCGCTTTGAGCGGTCCTGAGGACTGGATACTGCGCTATATAAGAACCTGCCTTTTGTATTCATTAGCCATGTTTCTTTTGATCAGCAAAATGATGGAAAGACAATGTGAAGAATGAGTTGAGTTGGCTGAAAGCCGAAGACATGCAAGTCCAACTTACTACACTCAGGCCGTCCCTGTGAGGCATAATGACAGGTCGGAAGATGTTTGACTAAACCTGTCAATATTCCTGAGAGCTGTCTCACATATTAATTTACTCTTAGTGAACTAGTTCCCGGCCACTGTCATGAACACGAATATCAATCTTATTAGACGTGTGTGTGCCGATTAAGGCAATGGTGCGTCTGTGATTAGCTTAGTTCACACCCAAGCGAAAGCTCCTGATTTCATACGGACTGAAAATATAAATCGAGATTTTCTGACAATCCATAATGCGAGAAATGTGTTAATAAATAGGTTTATTGAATTGAAAAAAAATATATTAAGCTCAGGTCCGTCTATATGTGACATCTATCAGATGACAAAGGTATGAATAGCTCAAGTTTTAGGTTTTTATACTTGAAATTGGAAGGCTGGCTTATTTGGGGAGCTGGCACTTTTATTAAATAATAAAAAATGCAGACGATAATTTTATTGTGTACATATTTAGTTGTGAGCTGTATAAGTCTTTCTGTATTGTTTCATATACACTGTACAGTGACAGGTTAAGTTGTGGTATTTTTGTCAATCAATCATGATGGAGTTACTCTGATGAGTCAAAATGTTGCCTCTTCAGGAAGGACGCAGTCGATGAATCTAATGATGTGTCACGCACTCTTTGTTTGCTGTTTCTCCATCAAAAACTGCAGATGTAGACCTTAAATAACGTAATTCTTTGCATTTTGTTTTGTTTTGATTAGGAAAGAAATGTTTAAATACTTTAACGGTATCTCTCTCTGCCTTTAAGACGACATATATGCATCATGTTTTAACTAGATAACAGTGACGCACGACTCAATGAACACTTTTACTAAAAGTTTTATTATATATATATATATATATATATATATATATAATGCTATTTATCTTGTTTTATAATTTATCTATTTATTATTATTTTTATTGTAATCTTTTTTCTTTTATTTATTCAGTATATTTAGTTTTTATTGTTATTCAATTTTTTTATTCACTATATTTTAACACATTATGCAATGTATAAGGTAGTCGATTAAATTGTTTAGTGCATGAATATTATGTTTTACAATACACTTGCATCTGCAATCACAACCATTAGGGAGAAAAAATGTACATTTTATAAGGTTATCGTGAATAAATAATTGTTTATTATTATTTTATGAAAGAAAGCGAAACAATATATGGCAGTGATTCACTGCCAGACACTCACCATTCACGAGTGAGGGGGTGAAACTGTACTTGCGCTGGACTTTGGGTGACCGTAGCGTGATGCGTTCAGTCTGTCTCACAGTCTTGTATGCACTCACAAAGCGTATCTCTGAAAGTAAACATGACCTCCAATAAACTGTCGTTAAGGACAAAACAAAAAGGTTATTTGATTTTCCATAGGATATCTTAAAACAGTATATGTATATGGGTATTCTGAAAATATTTAATCTCCTAGTAACTTAGTAACTCATGTTTCTGCTATGTTTTAACATTTCCGGTGCCATATAATCGATATTCAGCTGTTCACAGATGTGTTGCATTCTTGCGTGGTAGTGGCCGATTAAGTAATAATAATAATTGTTATCTGCAAAGCGCCGTATATCTGGAAAATTTTCCGCTTAGAGACGCATAAAATACATTGTAACACATACATATTTAAAATATTCATGATCAGTTTAAACTTGCATGTAAAGACGAAATGTTAAATGATAATAAATAGATAATTAGTTTACAAATGCAGCCTTAAAAGGATGTGTTTTTAAGCTGGACTTAAAAAGTTCAAGTGAGTCTATTAGTCGCAGACTGTCCGGTAGATCGTTCCGTTCCACAGGTGCGGAGCCGTCACTAAAAAGTCACGTCACGTGAGTGTCGGTCACAAGTACCCCTGGCTGGTCCATTTCCAAAAACTCTTAATTTAAGCTCAGCCAATGAACTTGCTGACAGGGTATGTAGTTCAAACAAGGACAGGTGACCACAATACAAACATACTTGAGCCAATCATGATGCAATGTTTAGGAGGCACACAAGTCATTATATTGGGACTACCACCAGTCGTGTATATACATCCGTCTTCAAACTGGGGCACATATCTGCACTATTCTCACAGCTGAAGCAGTTGTGACTGGTGAAGTCAATGTTTACTGTGACTCAGCAGTGTTGCACTTCGCCCAGGGATCAGCCAGGCTATAGTGTTTCAAGTAATTCAAATTGTTTTGAAATTACAGACATTATTTTAGAATTTTCTTTTTAGTGTCATACAGGTTTTTATCAGTGTGTATGATTTATATTAATTTATAGATTTATATATATATATATATACATGTATATATATATATATATATATATATATATATATATATACATGTATATATATATATATATATATATATTTATATATATATATATACATGTATATACATATATACATATATATACACATACAGTTTTAGTAAAGGGTTTAATTTTATATTAATTTATATAATTTACATACCAAGTTTTAGTTTTAGTACTATACATCTTAAAGCAGTGTTTAATTAATTTTAAATTAATTTATATAATTTACATACAAAAGTTTACTAGTACATCTTTAAAAAAAATTAATATAATTTATATAATTTACATTTCTATTTATTAATATGCATTTAGTATATTTCTTGTGCAGCGCATCAATCCGCCATGCGGGAAGTAGCGCTATATAAAAACTGTATTATTATAGTATTATAGTTTGCATGGTAATTAGCCATGGCTTGTGGGGACAGATTTTGCAAACTGTACACATTTTTTGTGCACTGTCTCATTCATTGGCTAGTGTCCTGACACCAGTATATATTTTTCGATATAATTAATCATTACAAAAACTGTGGGTTTTACTGTAGTGCTTATATCTGTATGCATTTGAAGGCAAATACAATCAGGAAGTTATGACCAAAAAAATGAATTTCCATATGTTTACCATACAAAATGCATTAGATGATGATTTGGGAGTGTAAGCTATATATTTTGTACATGATTATCTGCCTACTCAAAAAACTGGTGATACTTGTACACTAAACATCGAATTAAGTTTAGAATGAAATGCACATCTAAAAAAATGGCTTCATATTTCTTGTATGTTCATTCAGTTGTTTGGCTGGCATTGAAGTTTACGATAAAATAAATTAACTTGTTTCTCCCATATTAGTGTCATATTCCTCCACATATTGTTACAAAATAAACACAAAACGTAACTTGCTGCATTACTGGAAAGAAATACCAAATGCCGGCTTCTCTACAAATTCCAACTCAGCAACACATAAAAAGCGATCTGTGCTTCCAGGATTTCTAGGAACGTAGCAACACCACGCGCAAACAGACTCTGACAGGTGCATTAGATTCTGCCGCGGCGTCAAATGCGATATCGCCGGCATTAGCATCCAATTATTGCAACGTTTTTACTTTCCATCGGGTGCACACCACAAATTGCCCAAATTACACATTAAGCAGACGTCCGTAACGAACAGATAGAGGATATCAGAAGATCACGCACGCGTACATGCATGCATGCACACGTCACCATCCATAACACAGTGGGTGCAGTGTGTGTGTTGTTGCTGTTGGTAATTCGAGACACGCAGCCAGTCGCAAATTCACAGGGGACGGAAAAAGCTGACGATCAGTTCACACGGAGAGCAACGATTTTTACATCAATCAATAAAGTGTCAACGTAGGGACACTATCGTGTTCATCGGAAAGCGATTGCCAGTGGACAGCACTGACAACATGTAAACACAGCGACCACTCAGTGGTATACATTAGCTGTATTTATTTATTAATAATAATACAATTTATTTGTATAGCGCCCAAATCAATAGTATTGCTCTCAGGCGCTTTACATAAATGTAAAATAGTAGCTAAAATTGGATGATAATTATTTTTTTAAATAGATATATGAATATATGGATGATAAATTATTATTAAAATAAATATATACATATGTATATATATATATATATATATGTATGTATATATGTATATGTGTATATATGTATATATATATATATATATATATATATATATATATATATAAACATTATAAATATAAGCCTATACCTGAAACAGTAAAATAAAATAACACAGTCGTTACATTACTTATTATTCCTCAGTATGCTAAAATAAAAAGTATATTATTAAAAAAATAACAGCTAATCTATCATACTAAAATGCTAATCATGATACTAATTGCGTAATAATTATGTGATATAAATTGCATAACTTATGGATAAGTGTATGTAATTAAAGTCCACATTTAACTGTTTCAGAGTCGGTTCCAGTGATCGCTGGTTGGGCCAAGAAGTGTGCTGGGAACTATGATGGTTTGTCTCTGGTTTTCCATTATCAGTCTGCCTTTGAAAACAACAACGGAAGTATCCAGCTGCTGGATTTACCCAATTTAAGCTTCGATTTGCATTAGTTTGACAGCAAACATAAACCAGAAATTGTAGCCAAAAAATTAGATTTTATATGTTTATCCATGCAAAATGTACATAGACAGTACATAGACATGTTTTAGTGAGAATAAAAAATTAAGTTGAACTCTGTCATCTGACTAAATATAATTTTGTTAACTAGTCAGAATATGACCTTTCAGGAAATTTGTCATTAAGCACATAATAATATAATAATAACTTTAATGTTGATGGAGATACAACAAAATCAAGCACGTAGACAGTGGCTGATAGTAGTGCTTAGTGAGGTCCATCAATAAAATAGAATCGTGCACGGGCATTCCAGCTACAAAAATATATAAAATGATAAAACATTGACATAAATAAAATAAATAAATAAAAGAAATATGATGATATTATAAGATAGATAAATACGATAAAATATGCACTAATATACAGGTGCATAAAATACAAGTTTAGAACAGTGTGCCGGTCTCAAAAAAGCTTGGTATATTTCATGTGTGTCAGTGCAAGTTTTGCTGGAACTGAAGCCATTAAAATGCCTTGTATCTCCTCATACTACGTCCTGGCTGCAATCACCTGTCTGTGCTAAACATAGACGGAGCGGCTGCACCTGTGAATTGACACATCAGACACAGACAGTGTCAGACACTGAATCAGTGACACAGACAGTGTCGGACAGTGACATGGTGACACAGACAGTGTCAGACACTGAATCAGTGACACAGACAGTGTCGGACAGTGACATGGTGACACAGACAGTGTCGGACAGTGACATGGTGACACAGACAGTGTCAGACACTGAATCAGTGACACAGACAGTGTCAGACACTGAATCAGTGACACAGACAATGTCAGACACTGAATCAGTGACACAGACAGTGTCGGACAGTGACATGGTGACACCGACACTTCTAAAAGCAAGGCTGTCTGTTCTGTTAGCTAATTACTGGTATAGGAAGTTCCTTGAATCAGCCGTACTTAGTCTCGATTCGGTGAGGAGCGTCAGAATACGCGAACGTCTGAACCAAGTGAACAATTAATTGTGCCACAACAGTTGTTTGGAAATGAAATATTTTTTTATAAGCTGAATATTTTTCACATTACAATTTATATATTTGATCTTAATAGTGACCTAAAATTGTATCCTCTGATGTTTTTTTAATTGGGTATTTTATAAATCATGGTATGTACTTTTTCTGACAACTCAGTTTTTATGTCTGGCCCCAATTACTGCAGTCTTGAAAGAAATGATATGATCCTGATAACAATTACAACCACAGTGTAAACGTGTATGTTTATAAAGGCTACAGGAAACTAAGTCAGTGACCAGTGAACACTTACCATTGTTGCTGAGTTCATAGTCATCCAGGGTCTGTCTCTCCGTGCCGTACGCCACAAACACATTGACGTCGAGGAAGAAGTCTTGTAGACACTGCACCTGCAACACACCAGACAGACACCAGTAGAACCAGGTGTACACTTCAAGGAATTATGTGTACACTTCCTGGAATTATGTGTACACTTCCTGGAATTATGTGTACACTTCAAGGAATTATGTGTACACTTCCAGGAATTGTGTGTAAGTTTCCAGGACTTATGTGTACACTTCCAGGAATTATATGTACACTTCCATGAATTATGTGTACACTTCCATGAATTATGTGTACACTTCCATGAATTATATGTACACTTCCATGAATTATATGTACACTTCCAGGAATTAGGTGTACACTTCAAGGAATTAGGTGTATGCTTCAAGGAATTAGGTGTATGCTTCACGGAATTAGGTGTACACTTCAAGGAATTAGGTGTACGCCTCAAGGAATTAGGTGTACGCTTCCATGAATTAGGTGTATGCTTCAATGAATTAGGTGTACGCTTCAATGAATTAGGTGTACACTTCAAGGAATTAGGTATACACATCAAGGAATTATGTGTATGCTTCATGGAATTAGGTGTACACTTCAAGGAATCAGTTGTACACTTCAAGAAATCAGATGTACACTTCAAGGAATCAGGTGTACACTTCAAGGAATCAGATGTGCACTTCAAGGAACCAGATATACACTTCAAGAAACTCAGATATTTCAAGGAACAACAAATGTACACTTCAGGGAATCAGATATACACTTCAATGGACAAGAGAAACATTTTAACCATTTCAGTCTGACAGCCTGGATCTGCTGTCACCACTGAGTACGTATTCCCAACGGCAAAGTTGACAACCTCATTTCAAGTCAAGATTTGAGGACCAAATATGCATTTTATGAATCAGGATTGAACTGTGTTATATATATTTGTCTTGAAACATTGTATCAGTATCGCTTGTTAAGAAGTGCCCATGACTTATTTGATCCCCTTCCACCTAGTCGCCGGTTGAGATCATCAAAACCAGGTCCAACAGGTTTAGTAGCAGCTTTTTCCCCCTTTAAGCCATCCAAGCCTTGTCAAAACAGAAGTGATTTTTCTCCAATCTGTGGTGCACAAATATTCTACTTTCAATGTGTTTTAGTGTGTATACCTTAACATAATTTATTATTATTTTAATCCACGTTTTATATTTATACTATATCATAAAAATCAACTATTATTTATCGATGTTTTAAGTAACAACTATTTATTCGGACCTGTTGTATGTGATTGCTCTTTTATTGTAACGGCAATGAAAACACATGGCAATAAAGCTGATCTTATCTTATCGTTTTAGAAAGTATGATGACAAGCGAGTAAATTGAGCTGTATTTTATTACATTGACAATACGGTACGTTGCTCTTCCTCCAGTTTTATGTTGTAACTTTTATCATCACTGGTGCCCAAGTATTGATACTCCCGCAAAACCTCAATGACGGCCTGCCATATGGTGCCACAAGGGGTGCCTGCCTGCCTGCCTGCCTGCCTGCCTGCCTGCCTGCCTGCCTGCCTCTCTCTCTTTCTCTGAAAGTTTATTCAGAACATTGTACTCAGAACATTGTTAACAACAATAAATACAACACAAACAGGCAAATTTAGTTACAATACTACAATATACAATGTTTGAAAAGGGTAAATTTGAAGTCAATGACTTTTTGTCAATTTACCCTTGACATTTATCCGATATTTATTTATATACTGGTTACAAATTCATATACAAAGTATACCATTTTTAAGCAAACATTTTGACATTATAGTTAAGAGAGATGGTCCACAACTAGATATTTTTAAATAAAAGATTCTTGCATTTACGTTTAAATGCAGCAACACTATTAACCATTTTTAAATCATCGCATAGAGAATTCCATACTTGCACTCGAGATGCCTTTAGACAGAGACATTGCATGCATAGTGGAACAGACACTGTCGTTTTACATCATATGGGCATGCCATATGAAATGGTTAAAGAACTAGACGTGCACTTCAAGAATCCAGATATATTTCAAAGAACCAGATTTACACTTCACAAAGAATTAGGCATACACTTCAAGGACCCAAATCCGAAATGTATACTTCAGGAAACCAGACGTACACTTCAAGGAACCACATACATGTTGTTAGATCATGTCCAAATTTTGCTTAACTCCTCTGCATTACCATCCTCTGCTTTGTGACTAATAATAACTGACATTTGTATTATTTTATTGTGCATATTTTCGGCATTTTCTGTTAACCCAATAATTAGTTTTAGCTATTTTCAGACTAATGTCAGGCATGCAATGTTGAAGACATGCAACAATTCTGTAAAATTAATTGTCTACAAAATAACAATATTTCATTAATATTATAAAACGTTTACAACATCAATAAAATGATTAAGTTATCCACCAGATGCATCCCAGATTTCTCAGGAATCTTCTGTTGGATAATTTCTAGGTCAGAACTGAAAGCCGTGGGAACATAGCTTTATGCAGAGACCCGTCCACCTATCATTTGGACGGGTAGAAACCACTATGGACTGGTAGAAATATGGGTGGATGGGTGGTGGACGGGTAAAAAAATGAAGGAGCAAAAAAAGTTCTTCCAAAACCATAGATATTGTCAGTTACACCTTAGAAGTGAATGAAAATTGTGTCATGTGTGTTTGTAGTCCATTTCAGGTCATCAGACACATTTGAAAGTTTGTAAACTGGCTTAACAGTTAACATCCATGTGTCCACCAAAACATGTGTGACTGGCAATCATTTGGTCCCGCATAAAGCCCTGCATAAGAATCACAGGACAATTGTCCTGATTTTGGATCTATGCTGACTGTTGGATGGTAATACAACGTGGTGATTTGACTTGAAAAGCAAGGTCATGACCGACATTAGACCCAGGTCACGTCTTGAACCACTGATTTGATTACTGCCAGTCACAAGTATCATTGTCACAACTATCAATACCAAGCTGTCATGATAATTACCCGTTACCATGGTAACCACAGGATCGTCTCATTGGATCGTGCAAATCCAGAAAATTTGCAAGACATGTTTTTCGCACACTGATAAACAAAATATAAGCATATATTATTCAGGGGTTTCAACACATCGTCAGAATTCTTACTGACATTTCGAAGCAACAATATTTTGTTTGCAAAACTCGTTATATTTATACTCAGGCTTTTTGCAGAATCCCCTTTCTGCCATTCCAATATTGTGTGATAGACACAATGGTGTTAACTAACACACACACATGCCAGTCATGTGTGTTATGACCTTAAATATATTATAACCACACATGTGGCACACATTTTCAAAGTACATTTGATGGTATTTATACGATTTTATACGATTTTGAAGACCATATCAGCTCCTTATTTTTACCAGGCTATCTCCTGTCTAATGATATTTCTCCCCGTCCAAAACGTATTTTGTCCATCCAAATGAAGAGTGATCAGTTCTCTACATAAGCTATGTGTATCCTACATAATGAATTATAGTCTAATATGTACATCATATTTTTAATATCTTACAATTAGAACCTTTCCAGATGAGCCTGATGGGGCATAATTTGACAAACAAACATGTAAATTGTAAAATATATTTATTAAAAAAAGACAAAGATGTTAACTAGGTCAACAAATACAGATTGATAACCGGGCTGTATTTATATTTATACCAGTGCAGTACTAATAAGGTAAGTGAAACGACGCTAAGTGCCAAGACAATTCCAAGCCAATCCTAGAGAGCCAGGAAATGATGGGAAGGAACAGATGTTCAATGCAAGCCCCCCCCCCGCCCTGTGTGTGGTCAAAATGCTAACTCAATTATGACCAGGAAATAATGGATTATTTCTGTCTGTGAGTGAGTGACAGTGTTGAAGTGCTGGGGAATAAAACGGCTTATTCTACACCGAGGGGAGCGAGAACAGTGACAGATCACCCAGTGACATTGCATCAAATGTGGACGCTCTTATTGGCGCAATCAATTTTGACAGTTGACATTTGTCATTTCCGACAGCTCTTCTGGGAGGTTCGTGGAATATTTGCCTAGTAACCTGGGAATAGCAACGTGGTTCAGTGCCCACTGCGACTATAAAACTCCATTCTGTGGTTTCTGCCTGATGGTTTGAGGCACAGCTTGGCGCAATTACATGTGTAATTGTTATTTATTTCCGGCAGACAAATGCTGTATTTGTAATTGATTACGGTGTTGACATTATACATAATTGCAGGTGGCTTATTTTGTGAAGCAATTACATGATGTAATTATGAATAAATGATCATATTTATTCACATATAAAGTGCCATTTCATACAAGTTGTAATATAAAAAATTAAGTACATCCCCTTTCACAATACGTATTTTGGAATAATTAGCTCCTCTGACAAAATGCACTGAGCTCTAAGTCTAATTAAAAACATTTGAATCTTGAAGAAATACAACAATGAAATGTAATGCACATTACAGCTACAAACATTTCAAAGGCTGTACACTTTAGCTGTATGTAAACCAGTTATGTACAGCTGGAACTAGAGCAAGCTTAACAAATTTTATGTCATGGAATGTAATATTTTTTTTTTAAACTAAATGAGGTTAAGGTCATAAATTAATTGTACAATTAATTGTACAAAAATTATCATTGATCACACAACGTAGTAATCGATTACTTGATCAAAAGCATGGATCAAAAGTAATCAATAATATCAACCAATCAGGTTGCTCTTTAAGGGTATCAATGGACTTCTTAAACTTTCCATAACATCACCACGATCACATATGTACTTAAATATTTACAAGCAGGAATGTTTTATCTGTTAAGATGCAAGACGACAGGGCCAACTGTTCCACCGCTATAACCCAATCCTCAACAATTACTGTCACATTTTATTGGCCCAATTTTTTACCACCAAGTTTTCACAGCAACGGAAGCGCTTAGGGTTAGTTTTTAGCATCATAGGAAACCACTTTGTGATCACGGCTGTTGTCACGGCAACTAGAGTCTAGAAGTCATGCATGAGTGATGACATGCCAGCATAAAACAAATGACATTTTGTGGGAGAAATATGGGCAGGGACAGCTGTCTGGGTCTGGCAGGAGACAAAGCGAAGGGAGGGAAATGTTTTTACGGTCCTTTGTCCAAAATGATGCAGGCAGAAAATTTATGTAAATCTATTTCAGCTGAAGGCACAGCCTCTGCCAACTGCTGGTAACAAAACCTGGATAGATCTACCTTTAAATCTAAAATTATGTCTGTTCCTTATTTTATGTCAGAATGTCAAAGATCCGCTGCCACTAAATTGCATATAATCAGCCCAAAACTGTTATCTCAATTCTAAATGTTGTGCCTACAAAAATTTCAATTGTAAACAAACCAAATTCTAAAAAAATTACATTTTCTATTGAGATTCAAACAGACCAAGCTTATTGAGACTAAGTTTATACTTACTGCTTTAGCCAGTGTGTGAACTTTAATGCTTGACCTGGGTGAATAGCTATTTATTTGCTTGACTAGGCTAAATATGCTTTGTCAACAGTTATGAAAATGTGTATTTATTTTATTTATAACATTTTTATCTTTCAGGTGCAATGCAGCTATACAGGCGAATTTGCATAAGTTTTTAATTTGACAATGTTTACCACAAAAAGGGGCACTAATGATTTTTCATTCGGATGGGTAATATATTAAGGCTACTTGTCTTTAAGACTAGTGGGTTATTTTTGCTATGCCTGTCTTTAACATGTACACTAAGCACTGAAACTAAATGGTTAACCTACAGGTTTATCAGTTCACCACTTATTCTTGAACAAGTATGATAAGTGTGTTAAAATCCTGTTCATAAATAATAGTAGTTATCCATTTAATTTCTACAGCTATGCACCAGTTAAACGAATATTGATGAGCAGCCGTAACATTTATAATTATTGTCTTCTTCATTTTACTGCTAAGTTATAAGCATTCTTACTATTGTCACGTTTTTATTTTAAAACTAGCTGAGTTACCTATAACGCATCCTGGGGGAACTAGGCAGTCACAGCTCATACACCCAATTGCTGATGACCTTTGAACTGCCCTTGAGTCCTTGACTTTGAGAAGGTCAATTCCTCTGGTTCTGTTGTGACATTGAGGTCTGATTCTGAGGATATTGGCATTGGTAGATGCTATTTATGCACCAGAGTTCGCTAACTATATGGAAGACAACACCCATTGCATATCAACCAATCAAAACAATGGTGTGTTAATTAACCAACCATCAAACAGCTTTTTAGAATTGTAGGAATTGTTCTTTGATGTTGATGATGTGCCTCGCTCTCATAATCTAGACTTTAGAAGGAAGATGTCATTTGCACCAAATTCAGCAAATGTCTATAACATATGCATAGGCCATCCGAGACAATGAACCAATAACATTTCACATATTTATATGAATACCAGACTCATAACTGATTAATATACCATATCCTGTCCAGGCAATTACTAACAAAGCAGGGAAATCCAGAGATTATAATGATTTAAAATGACCCAAAATATTTGATGATTTCCCAAACCACCATATTAAGGCTGAGAGCTCTTTAAATGCTGTGCATGGTGTTGTGACTGGCAATTAATTACTCAGTCAACACATCAGGGAAGGGGGACCATAACCAGGGGAGTAAGCCCTCTGTATCATTAAGCAATTACCCCCATGAGGCTAGGCTTGGGTGAGTTGGTACCATGCTGTGCAGATGTCTGCATTCTCTGCCATCCAGACACATAAGAAATAAAAGATAAATTACAGGGTGAATTATCTCATGACACACAAGCAATTAAGGTTTGATTTTTGTTAGAGTTGCATAATTATTGATCATAATATAACGGCAGTGTCTAATGCTCACCAATATCAAATACCCCAGATAGGACTGAAGTCTAAAAGACTATCTGAAATGAGTCAAATTACATGTGCCCGTATTACAAATATAAGACTAGAAAATGTTGTGAGACACTTTGAATAGTTTAAAATAAATGTGTGTCTGCTCTGAACACAACATATCTTTCTGTGTCACATTATGAATAATTTACCTAGATGCAGATATAATACACTTAGTCTACATGTAATGCACAATATATGTT
Organism: Oasisia sp. SBJ-2009; assembly: GCA_964017155.1. Lineage (NCBI taxonomy): Eukaryota > Metazoa > Annelida > Polychaeta > Sabellida > Siboglinidae > Oasisia > Oasisia sp. SBJ-2009. The sequence goes on from OZ024860.1 coordinate 11,634,320, forward strand.
TAAAAGTCTCACATATATGCAAATGACATATTTATGTAAATGCTTACTGAAGTGTGACCAGTAATAGTTATTGTTATAAATAAAGTAGGGGAAGTAGGGGCATATCCGCACGCTGAGGCATGTCCGCACACCATATTATTTGCGCATCGCGTAACATCTGGTTAGTGGAATCATGCTAAGCGGCATCGTCTAACCCCCAAATCAACCACTTGCATATACTTTTTGATACAAGTGAATACGTAAAAAGTTATGACATAAAATGCTATTTTCGTAAACACTGATGTAATTTTACTCATATGCTGTTATGTGTATTACTGTAACTGTAAGACGTGCATATAAATTTTCTTTCATAATTCCAAATTGCATTTTAATGTTTTATGATGTGTGAAATAAAGCATACTTGGATAAGTAGCATTTTCGCGCAATTCATAATTATTCACATGCTGGATGCTTGGGGCATGTTCGTACAGGCCTGTGCGGTCATGCCTCACCCGCTGTGCAGACATATTTTGTGCATCGTTTTATATCATTCATCGCTTCATCAATGTGTAACAGGCTATATCGTGTTGACATCACATTTTCCATGTTGTGTATCGTTAGGTCAGCTAAAGAAATAAAGCTTAATTGGACATTGCTCATAGACTAAAATAACTAAGATGATAAATGATGTATAATTTATAATATAGAACTTTGCCCGTACGTTACATTAGTCCATACAAAGCCATGCTTGCACAGCCGACATACTGAGTTTTTAGTTTGACTTTGCGCTTTACGAGACTATGCTGTTTTAGCTAGAAGGCTTCAGACAAGCTGGGTTGCAAACTTTGACTTTCCCCGTTATAAAATCATGCTGTTGTTTGCTTTGACTCTCAAGGAGGAATAAACGTGGACTATGATTCAAGGCCACTGTATTTTCTAAACTTTACTTATATATGAAAACTTGAAACCGTTAATTTGTGTTCTCTGGTGTTTCTTGTAAGTTTTTTTTTTTTAGTAATGCACATGTCAGTAGTGTACACATACCAATACATATTATTATTACAGTTAATAGTCAGCTTTATGAGACCAGCAGTTGTTTCGCCAATCCTGGAGCATAACCGCTCACAGTGTGCGGATATGCCCCATACCCTGGGGCATGTCCGCACAAAGCTATGCCTCTACATTTGACCAAATATTTAAATATCTGATGGGATATGCGATTTCTCAACTAACTAACAACAAAGTAATATGATTGCTTATTCTGAATACTAAATATCACCCTCTTAGCACAGTGCATTATCTATAGCTTGTTTCACCTTAAGTGTGCGGACATGCCCCTACTTCCCCTACTTTGGCTTGCATTTCACGTACCTTTGTAATATGTTCCCCAGTAATTAAACACAATTTTAGTTCAACTCATTCTGTTTTTTATTTAACACTCTGGAAAGTATTTAAAAGAGATATCCTTATCCACATGTCCATTACCCACTAAGCACTAGTGTCCAGCCATGCTAATGACCAGTAATGTCTGTCCAGTCACAAGGACTGGTCATTTTCTTATTAGAAATTCTGGTTGCATAACCTTGATAGGACTTGAAGATAATTATCCAAGGTCTTGATTACTGAGTTTTAATACAATCAAATGAACAACTCAAATTATATGGATATGACATGTAGGGAAGGCCATGGCAAACCGAACCAATTGTACAAACTGCAACCTGCTTTATCTTAGACTTGACAGTGGAGACATCTGCTGGGGAGTAGTAGAGTTTGTGCATCTCTGTGATATGGCTGACAACTACGACAAGGTGAGAGCACCAACTGTTTTCTTTCACCTGGTGGCTGAATTGCAATCATGTTTGAGAACCTGTGGAATAGATGCAGTGTTTCTCATGCTATTTGATGAGCGAGGTTGGCCCCTTGCTGTTTGATCTAAGCCTCCTCACTAAAAATATGCCAATATTGACACCTGAGCTCTTTCTTGCAATAAACATGTTTACATGCTGTTGCCTTGTCGTTATGCATTTGCTTCCTCTGTATATACAGTACCGAGAAACAGGTTAAGACACTCTTCAGAATGTATCTTTTTGAAGTTAATTTTTAAAAATAATTCTTGATAGCCATGACCCCAGATCCACATATCGTTGTATCTTGCATTCGGTGCTCATTCAGGTCATTCTACAACCTCGCCTTTTAATTCTACTCAGGGGAAACACTGGAGATGATTTCAGAAGATATCCTCTGGAATGTGTCAAGTGCTACTTCAGAGGCTGTCATCCAAAATGACAACATGCTGGTCATAGCTCACTGGTTTTCAAGAGATCAAGTATGTGATGCTTGGAGGAGACCTTTCCTGGAGACCTGCACCCTTGGTCAAGCTGTTACCAATGACATGTGGTAGAATGTGTCTGCAAAACATATCCTGTTCTACTTCTAGGCCACCAAACATTTCCCAGCCATGTTGGATATTAGTGACAATTATCTCCAACCTAATAGTTAATTAGTGCCTTCAGATGAGCTCTCTATAAAAACAAATATGGAACTAAAACTAGCTTACTGGCATATGGCATGCCTCAATAACAGTGTCATTGGTGCATACATAGGCATAGTCCATAGACCCATATATAGACATTTTATAGTCATGGACATAGACATAGTAATACATTTTTACGAAGTGTCAAGACTACCTAGCGTGTTCCGTCTTTGACTTTGGGCGGAAGTTTGGCTTTGCCAGTCTTGGAGATCACCCTAACTTAACATCGTAGACATTACGATTACACCATCAGTAGACATCACAACTTACCGGCTGTCCGTCGAGTGTGTATATCTTCTTGATGACACCGCAGTTGATGGCTTGCGTGATGTCGTTGAGGACTTGTTCGAACGAGTGCGCCGTCTTCTTGTTCAGCAGCACTCGCACGGCCTTGCGTGGCTTCGTTCCGTTGCGAATGACGGTCACCAGCTTCGGTCGGATGAAGTCCCTACTACCGTCTGACTCCGTGTCTTGCTCGTAGCCACGGCCAGCCCGCCCGAGCTCGGGAACAGACCGACCCGACACATGCCAGTTTGGGTTCGTGCTGCGAGGATAGTCTATCTTACGGAAGAAGTTCGTAGACGCGCAAACGTAACTTTCCCCTTCTTCCAGCTCCTCCAGTGACGTCAGCTTGCAAACGCCATCTAGCGTGAAGATGCTGCGGACGCCTTTCGGAAGAACATTTTTATCGGCGATGGGGCTTTGTGTCAACTCTGCCATTAGCGCCTCGAGTGTGCGGTAGCGATCTACCGATACTGCGTACACCATGCCCTCGAAATAGCGGTCACCATTGCGGTAGAAACGAACCTTTTTGGCGCGCTTTTCCGTCTGCATCTTAACGAGGCTAGACCGGATGAGAGCGTCGTGCGCACTGTGCGCAGGTGAGATGCGCCCACTGCGAGCCACGTGACGTGTGGCGGATCGGGCGCGCTCGCCTAGCGACGGGAAATGTTCCAGCTCGGGACTTGTGTCGCCGCAATTCGCCATGCTGCAACGAGAAAGACGTGGGCATATAACAAACGCAAAACAGTACCAGTTATCACTGTACGTCTGATCTCTGGTTGATAAAAAAGGACCGCAGATATGTCGTCTAGTTGCCACGGAAATGGGCGATGGCTACTTCAGAATCACGATCGAAGACCTTTTAAACGGCTCACCTTCGTCGTAATCACGAATTATGGCGATCAGAAGTGACATATTCGCTTCTTGGTATATAATATCTACCTTTTCGTTGGTTGCTCCGCAGTTATTTAAACTAAATCCCTCCCTTCAACTCTGTTCCACTGTTCGCCCTCCCCGCATCTCTCCCGGTGATTTCGCCATAAGTAAACCGGACTGCTCTCATATAAAATCATTTATAAATTGATCAAACGATGTCACACTGTAACATGAGCAGAATGAAAGTAACATGTCGCTTGGCTGTTAAGGGAGACATTCCTTCAGGTGTTGTTTGGTTGCCATAAAGGATTGTCATTGAGAAACATGATGTGTTGCATGGTTTGTCGCGCACGTAGGTCTATCAAGGATTAGCCTGATTAGGGGCAGGACTTGCCAGGAATAATGTTGTTTGCCCTTTCCCGTACCCTGTCGCTCCATTTCCACCGTTTCGATCGGACCCATATGACGAGGACCGGTCAATGTCTACTGTATTTATGATGACTGCTTTAGAGCTCTTCTCTACCAACCGCGAGGTGCATCTGCATTGCTTCTTACACTCTTTAGTTCCACAAAGACAACCTTGAAGATGCGGCTATCTGACATGCGGTGTACCCATGTTGTTGTTTCACACATTACTGAAGACGTTAATTCTTTGCGAATCCACAGGGTAAGGTCCACCAACTAGTGCCCAAATTTCATGCTTGCCAAAAACCTGTAGCGCCATGACCTCCGACACTCCGTCCACTCCCCGCTGTCAGCCGGCTCTGATGACACCGTAAGACTTGGGCGTTGCTGTGTGGAAAATGTTCGTCTGAATTTTTTGCGGTCACGATCACATAACGCGGACAAATTCAATTTTTGTGTGGCAATCTGGATGCACCAATACAATGGATTAAAGCAATGTTGATGGCATATTCAGTTCCGCCATGCACACGTTTCGCTGGCACGGCTAGAGGACACGTTGCATAGGCTGGTGATTGACTCTGATCTATGGATACATGAGTTTTAGAATAGATATTCTGTATTGCATTGTAGACCTTGGACTTGGTTTAATACGGGGCGTATGCTTTAGCCGTAGATACTTTTCAAGTCTTCCAAACGAGCTGCTTTGCTTAACGATGTTGTTGTTGCCAATGTTCTCGTTAACTGAAGTGTAATACTGCCCCAGTAATTGAACTGTTCCAAAGCTGTCAGACCAATTCCATAAAATGGTGACTGTGCGGTCGGCTGTATATATTTGGAGCTGGCTTTGGTGTTACTTCGGTTTTCATCTAGCTTATATACAGGTAGGCCCTATGTTTTACTTAGGGGAAATGGACGACAGATAAGTGCAGGTTCGAGTACTTAAGATGGATTACATGAATGTTTGAATATATTTTGCCATACGAATGGAACTTCTTCCTGAAGAAGAGGTTAGACGCGCGCAGCTTAACCACTCTTGCCAACTCTACTAGAGACGGAAATGTTGTCAGAAAGATTGTCGTTGCGTTTTCTTTGGTTTTGTCCATCGGTTAAATGATCTACTGTAAGGTTGAACTGCATGCATGTGTTGAATTTTTTTCGAGAAGCCGCATCACGGAATAGCGCCAAAGGTAAATGTGCAGTAAAAATACAAAAAAATAGGACCTAACGTAATACGTGCAGTATTCACAGGCTGATTATAATATACTATGCTACTGAAACAAGAGTAAGGAAATCAGTGTTTATTAGACAGATTCAAAGAAGTTGTAATAATATAAGTTAGAAGAAAATTACGAGACATGCACTAGCATTACGAAAATAAGAAATAATCAAAGATAGGCAACGCAACACACAACTCAATAAAAGAATAGGCCCACGCTAACTGGTTCTTCGCAGACTAACGCAGATGTCATCGCGACCACACACGCGGGCCTTACGCTGCCGGCAGTCCATTTCGTGCAACACATTGACGTAATAAGTTCTCAGTTTTCACGCTAAGTATAGCCGTTGCAACATTTTATTGATCTTACATTTCGAGTTATCCCGGGATATTGTTTAATCAGCCAGCATACCTGACATAAACCTGCAGATCACAATTTTTCACGCCGAGTGAATATTTTCCCTACACCAAGCGAGGATAAGGCTTCCGGCAAAAAACCGACTGGAGGACGTCATACAGAGGACCTGCCTAAACCTACTGAGCCTGCTACACATCTGGACAGGTACACCACACTGACACCGGCCCGCAGCTGCCTTCAGCGGGCCCGCTCGGTGGATGAGTGAGTGAGAGAGGGTGAGGCAGTTGTTTCGTGTGATTAACCAACAACAGTAGTGCGTAAACTCCACTGTATAATAAGTGCCTTAAAAACCTCGCTAGGATCTCGTCACACGATTATACGTGCGTGATTTGCTGTTGAATAACATTCGGGACCTCTCTAGGTTATTTTAATGTTTAAATCGTCCAAAATGGGTGTTTATGAGAGACAAACACACGTACATGTCAACCTCGTACACAACGCATAGCACGGATAAAATCGGCTCTAAATAGATCGCATAAAACAGTTACGTTAATTAGTTAGTAAAATAACACTACACATGTGCCACAACGCTATTCATTTCTATGTCCTACAGACTAGACGTTAATTAAAACAAATTATTGAAGTTGGTCACACTGGTGTTCTAACGTTACCGTATTTTCGGTGAAATTGAACAACTGTAACCTATTATAGAATTGCTAAGTAAAAATGGTTGACTACCTAAGTCCTAACAGAGACCAAACGCTTTTGACAGCAGCCACAACGCTTCGGTGTAGCGTCCCATCGTGTGTGCACTATCGGGCAGCGTATGTCGTGGTCGGAGTGAGTCTGTTTTAACATAATACGTGTACGCCGACAGCCGGATGAAACAGATCGACGCGCTGTACCGCTGACGCATACAGATGACGGGATGAGTGCAGCATCTCAACGCTCGCTGTCTCCGCATCTCATACGGCATTATTCATCACCCGTGGCGTGTCTGCCCGACAACCACAAGTCATAACTTTCACTGCGAGTAAAGAACATCTACATAAACGTCTTCCTGCAATAACAAACAGTTCTGTCACTCAACGCGGAGTCTGCAGAAAGCGGCAGATTGACAGACGGTGTGGCGATATCTATCTGATGTCATGGCGATTAACTATTCATTTGTCAGCTGTTGTACGTAACGCATTTGCCAACTTCTCGGATGCCTGGACAATCTCAACATCGAACACATGTACTTACTTGATTAATTCGATCCGTTCGTTGACCAGAGATCGTGGACGGGTTCGCAGCTCGGAGACACAGCTTCCGTGTGCGGCGTCTGGCTTTGTCTGCGGCGGGTAATGCAATTCTACGACGTCTGGTGAATCACTAATCGTATGCGGCCGGCTCAACGGGAGGCGGACCCACCGTGCGGACGGGGGGCTCCCTCGGCGTGTGCAGTCGTCCTGCTGTTGTCCGATGGTTTATTGTCGTCGACAGTTGTGCTCTAATTACCGCCGCCCAATTCGGCGACATGCGACGGATCAATGTCGCGTCTATTGTGGGACACGGTACGCCCGTCGAAGCGCGCGTGGCGCCGAAGGAAAAACTCGCGCGCGCGTCTTCCGTCCTCACAGCGATGACATAATAATGATCGTAACCGCTTACAGCGATAGCTCGTGCAGTCGCCGATGCGTTGAAACGAACGTTGGTCTTTGACGGCGCCTGCAAACAGCTGGAGTTGCGCTGATTGACGGGCTTTGGATAGCGGTAAACCGTCGACTGTGGTCGATGTAACGCGTGGGTGAACTCGACTCGAAGGATGAGCAACGCCGTGCGATGAGTGGATCTCTCCCGCTACAGTCAGCGGCATGAGTAACCATCGACGAGGTCCACTCATGCCGCATTCACGGATCGTTGCGTTGTCATCTAATTTTTTCAACGCCCTTAATACTATTATTGTGGAGGTAATAAATGTCAATAATTACTGCTCCTAGGCTATACAAATGGGAAACATCCTCCTTCAATAATTTTTCACCGATTTATGACTAGTTCATACAGGCTGTTTTTAACATTCACATTTTGTATTTGCGGTAGACTCCTTCCATACAAAATTCGACCGATATAGATCGTTTTTAATAGAAAATTAATTTTTTATAGATCTGTTATATGTATTTGATTTTTTGTATAACATCTTTAATTTTGCTTTTCATGCAAATCTGTAGAATAAATTCCCATTAAAAGGCCGATTGATTTGCGAAGATTATTTTGCTTTCTGTCATCCGATGCCGCGAAGGTGCTTTTAATTTGTGAGAACATGTGACGTCATTGAGACCGTGGATGTACTATAGCTATCACCTAGAGCATCCTTCTATACAACTATTCTGTAAGAACTGATAATTCAATAGCGAATACGTCACTCATTGAGGTGATATGCACGCGCACGCACGCACGCACGCACGCACGCACGCACGCACGCACGCACGCACGCACGCACGCACGCACGCACGTTACAACACCACGGACAATCGTAGACCCCTATTTCAGAAGGCACGGGTGACTCATACGACAGTGGCGCCACACAGTGAGTTGGGAAACAACCGCATTGAACCGCGACAACTACCTATCTTATCTAGCTACTACGGAATGACGCCAAGACATTCATAACACGCATTGAAACGTATTACGGTTGGTCACGAAGGTAGCCATTTTTGTTCAGAGATGGGAATCGTATTCAGTAACTGTAATTGTGTATCTTAGACAACACAATTATCATGGGATAGACAAATACAAGAATAACCGTACATACATATGCATACATGGCAAGTTTATTGCTCCAAAGCCAATATTTGTGTCTAATAACAAGCCTTTCGCGCATTCTAACAGTACAGACATAACTTGGAATGAATAAGAAACATGACTTACTGTGGTGACCAGCCAGCAGCCTAAGTTATACCAATCAATTAAAAAGAAATTTCATAAAAAATGTAGCCAACATGTACAGATTATATACAACAGAATCTAGGTGACTTACTGAATATGTACACTGTATAATAAATGGTTTATAGATAATGATTTAATAGGTTTAGCAATAATTTCATTTACAGGTTCATTCTTGACAGGAGAATTGTCAACAGGCAAAATATGTTTTTACTTATCTAGTAATAAACCTAAAAATAGTAACAACTATTGTTTTTTGTTGATATTTGGTGACTGATATGATTGTTGTATATAACTGGAACGTATACCGTAATCGGTAGCCAATGATAACATGTTTAATAATAATTTTTTATATTAATCCCTCCTTTGGGAATTTAAGTCGTGTCAAAATTTTATGAATGGCCTCATAGCAATATTGTCAATTCCTTTTTTAAATTCTAGACTAAACATGTTGACCGTATACTGCCAATCAAATTGAGTTTAATATGCAAGTGACGGTGTCTGCAATTGGAAAATTACACCTGTAAAATGTTTAAATTATAAACAATACATGGGAATTATAAACAAGTTTGTTAGAAATAATAGCAGATAGCAGCTGGCTTAACGACTGAGCTCTGTGACGTTTGACACGGTCCCTCTGTTCTCATGGTCAACACAACCAACTTAGTGGACTCCTTACAAGTACAGTCAAACATCACATTATGGTCACCTCTATAATACAACAACCTCACAATTAGGGTCAATCCCAAATTACTTCTGTAACATAAAAAATATAGGAAAGTATAGGTCAGTTTGGTCCTATCTAGAGGGTGACCTTAATAACAAGGTAATTACCATGTGACCTGACAAGCAAACACGTTACAAAACACACAATATTTCCAACACATTATGTTTTCATGAGTTCAACCAAAAATATTCGTATTATGCTTGTTAAGACAAATTGGTATTTGGTGTACCATTCATTGTATGTAAATTAATCATTACATTTACAACAGATTCCTTGCAGCCTGTTGTATATTTTATGACAAAATGTTGACTAGTTTCTTTCCAAATCTTCAGGTGTCGCCACTTTCTGAAGCATGTCCACTGTGAACGGTCTCAGCTTGCAACATCTTCTGACCCGCCACAAGTCCAGTGACAAAACTACAGTTAATAAAATATAGTAAATGTTTGGGCCAAAATTTCCCACTTGATCCAGCAATGTTAAAGATTTCACACAGACGCAGATATTCGATGTTTTTATGCTTACAATATCGCCTTGACGTTATAAACGTTTACAATGTGTAACACTACATTACAACACAACACGTCAGTGTGCGTACACAAACACAGAACGTCACGCAGACACCTGCATTTCACGTTGTCATGACAACACAGCCGAGGCATCCTCATCGTTACTGCTCTCGGAACTGACAGCGTAGACGTCATCATCCACATCAACTCTCTGCGACAACTCTCGGTGCTTTGGTGGCGCCATCTTGTGGCTCGTGTTTACACCTCTAGGCATCGTCGTTTCAACTGAAGACAAACAGATCACATTTGAAAGGTTTATCCCCAATTTGAATTTGTTGTTTCTCAATTAACATTTGCTATGTAGAAAAATACTACCACCTGACATAGCTGTATGTAGAGACCTGTCCACCCTTCATTTGGACAGGTGACACCTGTTTGTAGACGGGTAGAAATATCATTGGATGGGTACAAAATGAAGATGCGAAAAGGCTCTTCTATATCATAGATATTGGCAGTTATGCCTTGAAAATGGATGTAAATGGTTATCACAAGTATGTTTGTAGTTTATTTCAGGTCATATAACACACTCAACTGGCTTTTATATATATATATATATATATATATATATATATATATACACGAGTCAACGTCTACAAAAACAAATTTGTGGCTGGAAAATGTTTATCCTGCACGAAGCCCTGTCACCTGGATTTCATTCCTCCAGTTCGTTGACTTTTGTATGTTGTTTTGGTAAAATCATCACATCAGCTTATGTAATTCCTGCTTCAGAATTGATTCAAGTTAATCTCAATATTTTTTTTCATGTTATTGCATGATAAAATGTTCATGTAATGTTCCTACATTAATGCTACTGAAACAAACTACCTCACCTCAGGAAGATTGTTATCAAGAGCAAATAACCAAGCCAAGCCTTTAAATTTTCAAACAGATGCATGATTTAAATCATAATCTTTCATTCGTTGTTTTAATACAAAAAAGGGAACTACTTATATGGCGTAGTGTCAGTCTTCACGATTGTTCAAAGTAAAACATTTACACCGATCTGTACATTCAGACCCCTTCTTAACGTCTCTGGGAAGCATTCAACCACACTACATTTACCGCATGCAGATTATGTGTGCACAAATATCTGTCAATCATCTGCCTGGGAACAGAGAGCCGACCTAAGGACTGAAGACTGCACTAATAAGTTTTATTTCACATGTGAGTTGATATGTTGGCAACTTGCCAGACTCACGTGCTTTGAGTTGGTTGAGTCTCTGGATGAGTTCGGCCTGTCTCTGTAGTTCTCTCCTCTTCTGGTCCAACCACCGTTTGTTTGCCTTGCTCACATTGTGCACTGTCTTCACAGCCTGTACACACAGACCACACATTACATCAAGGAAGACATGACAAATGTTTCTACTTCCTTCTTTTTATCATTTAGGTTTTCAGCATAGCTTTATCTAGAGACCCGTCCACCCGTCATTTGGATGGGTAAAAACGAATATGGACGGGTAGAAATATGGAGGACGGGTTGTGGATGGGCAAAAAAATGAAGGAGCAAAAAAAAAGGTCTTCCAAAACCATAGATATTGTTAGTTATGCCTTGAAAGTGAGTGTAAATGGTGTCAAATGTGTGTTTGTAGCCCATTTCAGGTCATCAGGCACAATTTTAAAGTTTATAAACTAGCTTAACAGTTAACATCAACGTGTCCACCAAAACATGTGACTGGCAAACCAAAACACGTGACTGGCAATAATTTGATCCTGCATAAAGCCCTAGTTTTCAGTGACACCAAAATCTGAGTGAAAAACAGGCTAGTTAAACTCATTTTATTTTAGTGCAGAGCTGTTCGGGAACATAAATTAATTGTAGTTACTGCCATCATGCCGTTGACATGTAAAACAAGTTTTGTCAAAATTGTACATCTCCGGCTCAAATCAACTTACAAAATTAGCCATGGAAAATGGCACAAAATCACCCCGCCAAGCAAATGTTTCAACACCAGTACACTGCCAATACATGTAAACTATGCCGATACATCTAATCATTTATACTAAGTTTACATCAGGTTTTTATATAAAATTAGTCTAGGTCGTATATTTTTGGAACACAATAAGATTACCTGTTCTTAGACCATTTAAATGCCATCATTACCCTCATAATACGACTAGTTGTATGATCCTACCCAATTGATATCATTTTGTGGTGCAGTGCAAAAAATAAACTGTTTTGTCATTAATTTACATATGGTATGGTAGACTTTATGGAAGATATATATAATATGTTATATATATATATATCTGCGATAAAGCCTACCGTACCATACATAATGTATTTGGATGACAATAAAAACACTGTGAAAGACTGACATTTTTGCAATTTATATAAAACTCTTCACTTGTTCAGCGATCCTTGTTACCTTGGAATATTTGCACAAAATGCACGTGATGCTAAGAACAATTGATTTACATCTAATGTCCAGCTTGAATCATAGAGCCTATATGTTGTGGAAAACCCTTAACTTATTGGAATTTTTTTAATTAAATGAACTATTTGTCATAGATGTACAGTAGATGAACCTCAAAAGCTTTGTGCTACTGGCGTACGTCATGTAGTAGAAAAAACATTAAATACGTCACCAAGTGCATCATTGGTGGGATTTCGATCCTTTCAAAGTTACCGGCATCACACATAAACTTATTCGGACGTGGGGATATATTTATAATGAGTGCGACTACCAACAGGTTTTGTGAAATTCATGTGTTCATGTAGCGAAAATTGGTTTACATGAACCAGTGATGGTTAACTGCGCCAACAGTGGGACTGCTGATTGGCTGCCTAATGGTGCCATGGGATGTCAACAACTCAGGTAAAAAAAATCGATGTTCTCCTAGATACAACATCTTCTCAGAGTTCTCTGAAATATTCTTGTACCTGATTAACTGGTCTAGTAACACGATTAGAACAAAACAGAAACTAGCGTAACTGAAAACTGCACCTACCGTAGAGAGAATGAGTTGTTTGGACAACTTATGGCCTGGTATTTCTAAAGGGAGAAGCAGTTTCTTTAGTTTTTCAAACTTCACCGATAGCTGGCCTCTCCGAACACGTTCCCTGCAAAGAAAGATAATTTTTCCATTTTAATCAATTTGGGAGCAGTTTTCAGAAAAAATCAACCACTGATTGAGCTGTTGTCATTGTAAGAAAACAACAAACTGTCTGTTTATTTCTAGAAATAATACTTTTCATGAACTACTACAGATCATCAGTAGATCTGTTAATGGTTCACCCTCAAGTAACTTAGAAACCACAAAAGGTAGACATAGATATACAAAGGTGCTTTATTACCATTTCATTTTGTTGACAAATCCTGCTAAATGTCCAGTAATATCATCATTTACTATGCACATTACCGTATATGACATTTATAGATACGTCCTGTTTAGTTTTAATAGTTTATTATAATTTCTAATTTTGACCAGGTGTTGGTATACATAACATACGATTTGATCAAAACAAGTTTCGGTTTATCACAACTTGCAAAGACAAGCGTCGAACCAACTTCAAACTAACTTGTGTGTAGGGTCAACTACATTTACATGAAGGACACATATCCCATCATTTACAAACATAATGTTTTGTTTGCAATTTTAACATGTTATACATAATTATAACATTCACATGGGAAACAATACTTTTAGAAAACAATTTAGCAGGCATTATACCTTCAACATATTTTTAATATTGTCAAGAACACACAGTATACCTATAAATGTGAACATACTTGGTGACCTTGACTGCGTTTTTCTCCTTGTGATCTCCGAGGTAGTCAGATAATATCAACTGTACGAAGAGAAAACAACATTTTAGTAAAACGTCACAGATGTAAACTTACAAGTGCTTCAGTAATAGTAAATCAAGTTTGAGATGTCTTTCTGAATCCTTTCGATTCTTCTCCCAAGCTTTGGGTGTCCTCTCGACGCCTTCGCCAATGTTTGATTCAAACCACGTCTCAATAAATCTGACAATGTTATAACTTATGATTTAAAAGATTATTTCTACTAACCAAATAATGTCTTTATGCCAATGAAACAACCTAATATCAAGGAAACTTCATCTGTTTTCAAGCATTTCCCAAGCAATGCATGTGAAGTACACACCTTTGACTTTTTACGACCTTCATGCGACATTCTCGTTGTGTTTTCGACCCCACTGCCAGGGTCAATGTAGTCACATGACTCGGCGTCTCCCTCCGACTGAAAAAGACAATATGAAGAATAAAAACCTAGAACTGTTATTTGGGTAAATATTGAGAAGATCCTCCATATTTTCAGATTGATTGTTTTTATCAAACAAAACGTCAGACATAAAACAAAACGTCAAACTGGCGTAAGTTGGAAATATCATAGATTCTGGAATTTATATTCAGGAAAATGTGTTAAAATTAGTTTTTATTATAAATTAATGTATTTACATAATTCAATACATTAATTTATAATAAAAACTAATTTTAACACATTTTCCAGAATATAAATTCCAGAATCTATGATATTTCCATCTTACGCCAGTTTGACGTTTTGTTTTATATCTGACGTTTTGTTTGACCAGTTCGACTCATGTCGTCAAAATTGGCCTTGACTGACCTTGATTGACGAGCTGATGCCACTGCTGCTGTCCTCAAGTGTCCCGTTTGTGTTCTCCAGCGACGACGAGTCATCCGTCATCAACAGGTCGTCGATGGATGACAAGGCCGCCGCGTCAAGCTCGTCATGACAACTCGCGTCATAAGCCACCTCTGTCACGGGATCGTCACAGCCATCATAACCACCCGGGCACGTCATGTCCGCCATCCCGTTGTTAAACTGCAGCGAGTGCGCCACATTTGGTACCACCGCCACTGGTACCACCGGTTGCCGTGGTGACCGGACATGCGGCGCCGGTACCAGCGTCGGCACCGTCCTCAAGAGGGAGCTCTTCAGCAACGACCTTCCTTCGACCTTGACTGCATCGTCCAATGGCGGTGCGGTCGTCTCATCGGCCTCTTCTTTCACATTCACTCCAACAGCCGAGGTTGGTTCAATGGCTGATCCCTCAAACGATTCCTCCCGCTCACGTTTTACCTTTTCGAGCTCCGTCGTCAACGCCTTCCTCGCTTGCTCCAGCGCCTGTCTTGCTTCCTCCACCTGGGCGCTCCGCCTTGGCGCATACGGCGACGTCAACACCGCCCCGAAACCAGACTCGCAATTCACCATTTTCCCGCGATCCGTACCCGCACAGTAATCGCTGAACGTTGGCAATTCTTCGGCGGCGTTGGACGCAACGCTATTGTACCGTTTCTTGTCGGATGTTTCGGTGATTTGTACGCGTACCGCAAACATCTGCTTTGTCTTGAGCGTCTTCTGCAGATGCGGCGGTATATTCGTCATCTGATTCGACTTCTCTAGGATCCGCACAAAGAACTGGTCGACACGGAATGATGCCGGCTGTGGATAACTGGACGTCGAGTCGGCCAATCGGGCGATGTCGCTCAGGATTTTGTAGCGGCCATTTTGCCAGTTACAGTTGGACTCGATCTCCAGCAAGTGAGGTAGTGCTTTTGCCTGTCTAGGAGAGGTGTTCAGTTTGGAATTGCGCTCGAGAACGACCATCTGTGTGGTGAAGCCGGGGGTGGAGGGGGTTGAGGGGGGTTGCTGGGGGGACGAGAGATTCTTTGTGAAGCTCCTGTACGAACCCGACGTAGCGGCACTTGCCGTTGCTCTGTCTGTCTCCAGTTTGTATCGTTGTCGTTTACTGCAATCACAACACATGACAGATCCATGACAACTCTGAAGAACTACGGCAAGCATTGTCACATGGGTTATGTCACATAACACATTTACAATAAAGGCAGTTACTAGAGCAGTGGTATCTCAAACGAGATAACCCAGATTAAAATCATACAGTATAGTAATTGTATCACTACTATAGCACCTACATCCTTGAAAATTCAAACTCAAAGGCACAACCAACAAAATAGTTTGGCATAATCATTAACAAGTCACCACTGGAGCATGGATCCGCCAAAGATTGATGGTGGAAAAGCAATTTCAAACAAATGTTTCGCATTTTATTTTACAGAAGGTAAGGTCAGAAGATTTAATTGCAATAGGGAGGTAATTCCATATTGTTGGCGCAGCTACAGAGAAAGCATGTTTGCCTATTTTCAGCTTAGTTTTAGGAACAAATAGTTGTTTGGAAACGGATGATCTCTGGGTCCTAGAGAAATCAAGGAAAGGATTAAGTAAGAAAGTAGGAGTAGAGATGGTGAGAAAAGAGGGGCCTTAAGTGCCTCGCGAGGTCAACAATTCTGTATACATTGGAGTAGGGCTTTATGCAGGACTAAATTAATGCCAGTCACACGTTTTGATGGACACATGGATGTTAACTGTTAAGCCAGTTTACAAACTTTAAAATGTGTCTGATGACCTGAAATGGACTACAAACACACATGTGACCCCATTTACACTCACTTCTAAGGCATAACTGACAATATCTATGGTTTTGGAACACATTTTTTGCTCCTTCATTTTTTGAGCCCTCCACAATGGTTTTTACCTGTCCAAGCGACAGGTGACAGGTTCATCTGATGTCTGGATGAAAAATTTATGGCTCAAACCAGTACTTCTAATAATATTGATATCATCATGAATGTTTAATATTTTCTGCTATGGGTTGGTCCTGACATCAGATGAAAATAGTTTCATATGATATTGGACATCAACATTGTGAAATCACTTACCTTAGACAACTGTCTACAATATTCTGCCACTCTACAGATCTTTTAAAAAAGTGTCAAATATCTGCTTCTAAAAACTCAGTAATACGTTGTTTCTGGTCTGAATGTACTGTTATTATACGTTGCTTTTCTATAATTAATTATATTAAATATTGATTTAAATACAATTTTACTGTTACACACGTGCATCGATGTATTTAATTAATTTTGTGGTACACTTGTAATTCACTATTTTAATTAACTAGTTGCACTATTATGATGTTGCTGTATAGGTTTTTGTTTTTTATGTTCACACATTATAATTGTTTTGTAATTGTTAAAATACATGAATAAGGAAAATAAACACTGTTGCTTAATTCTAATTGTTACATTGTGTAATGTACTTAGGCATGTAATTATTACTTGTACAAGAAATTATATAACAATAAAGCTATTATTATTATAAATCACTTATCGCCATGATCACTGTCCTGAGGGTTATGCGTGCGTGCGTGCGTGCATGCGTGCGTGTGTGCGCGGTACTGAAAACGTTCCCAGTGGACGACAAAGCTCACCTGGAGGGTTTTGGAAAAAGCTCGTCGTCATCATCACCGGAACTCAGTTCGACAGTCGTGATGTTCTCCTGGTGGCTCGTCATGGTACTATTACGAACCAGACTCTTGACGCGGCTGTACTGCAGCTGTTGTTGTGGCTGTTGTTGTTCGTGTTGTTGCTGCTTTTGTTGTTGCGGAGGTGGCTTCTGTTGTTTCGATTTCTCGAAAACAGAAACATAGGAATTGATTGGAAATGTTAGCACATAATTTATAATCTTTACCAAATCTGATTCATGAATATTAAATATTTACTGCACAATAGCAGTCACCATTTCAAAATGTGCTCTGTTGAGAGACCATAACTAGAACAAAGTTACCTGTGCTTCAAACCAAATACAATCATTTACATTTGTTGTGGTGTATGTAAATGTTTTAACTGTTTAGTGTTGAACTCTGAAAACAAGATTTCAGGGCATAAAGTCAGTGCATATAACGTGTATGGTTACTACGGTACCCTGCCAGGAAATTAGACTTCTGTGACATTGTTTTTATGCATATTTCTTCTTCAAAAAAATTCCAAAACAATTTCTGAAGCATAGAAATGTGCCAATTGTACATATTTATCCTAGATTCAAGAACGTTAAAAAAACAAAAAAAACAGATGGCTTTACTTTAATTCGACCCACAGGTCAAATGTACATACCTTCTTGCGCGGCTTATCATCCTGAAGCCAGAAGGCAGTGTCAAAGTAGATCAGGGATCGTAGCCGGTCCACAATTCCGATCCCACACTTGTCCTTTAAGCGGCTACTCTTCCGCACGGTAGGTTCTGCTGCCACTTCCGTCTTCGTTGCGGTTGCCATGGTAACACCGCCACTGCCAGTCGCTGCCTCCGGAAGCAGGAGAGCTGCAAGCTCCTGCGAGAAACCCTCCCTAGGAATCATGGGTATATCGCTGGTGGAACTTCTCTTTTTAATTTTACCGCCACGATCGTGTGCCCCGCTGCCACAGCGTTTTGGTGCCATGCTCCCCGTCGAGTTGCGGTTCTTCGTGTCGACGGCGTCACTGGATGTGTTATGGGAAGACGTCGCGTCGGCGTCGTCATCGACGAAGCTACACGTATTATCGAAGCTGCTGTCGATGGACGTGTCGAGCAAACTGCAGCCTTGGTTCCCCAGGCTGCCACCAGAGGTGCTGTCGGCGGTGTCGCAGATGCAGCCGAGGTGACAGTATTCCTTGTCGCATGTCTTGATCGTCACCGGATCAAAGTCGATCGCGTCGCCATCGTCGGCCGACATGACATCACATAAGTGACACACACAACTGTAGCGACAACCTAAAAACAAGAGTCACATTTTAGACCCTTTCACTTAATAGTAAAATTAACATTTGGCACTGTTGGAGAATTCAGACACATCTCAATTTTGATGATATAAATAAGCCTAATACTTGCATTAATTCAGCATCATCCCAGATATATAGATATACAGATGTCCCATTAATTTATTTTGGGTATTTCCTGCAAAATTCACAATTGTTGTTCAGCTTTCTTTTTTATGGTAAAAAAAATTCTTTTAAATGATATACACTGTAGTGAGTTTGTTTTATATCCTTTTTATGCTAATCATATTGTCAATGTTTAGGTAATAAAAATTATGTGTTTTGTAGTGACTAATGTATAGCATTCTATATAATTATATTACATTATATTTTGACCTATAAATGGCTAAAAGAAATCTCATTTGGCTAAAGAAATTTCTGACCTTCTATTAGCCAAATTGGCTAAACAAATTTTAGGCCCAGCGCTAGCCTAGTACATGTACAAATATTGCAGGTTCATTTTGAGACCCAAATAGCACTCAGATTTGTGCTAGCCGCAAGCATACCAGTCATGCGCTGCACTTAGAATGAATGACAAACACAGTTTGTTTATGCCAACAACACTTTTTTTTAGCATAAAAAGTGTGCTAGTACAGTAGAACCTGTCTTGTAGGGACACCTGTCCAGCCAAGCAAAAGTGTCCCTACATTGCAGGTGTCCCCTCATCAGAGGGACAGGAATTTGCGAAAAAAATTCCCCGAACGTACAATCTCTATTTAAATCCACATTATAACGTACATGAATCACATTTATGCCCACACCCAGTTATAATACCCATAAAATATTACAGTAGAACCCCTCATTTAAGACTATTTTTTAATTCACAGGTTTATGCATATCATAATAATTAATATGGCATGTATGCTTTTGATAACAAAACTAAGTATTAAAATACAAATTAGAAAATAGTAAATGAGATGACACATTAACAACACAATATATTTTATGTGTGACATGTTTCATTATAAGTTTAATTTTGAATAGTTTTTACAATATAATAAATTATTCTTAACTTATTGTTATTTCAAAATTGGTTTTTGAGGGGCTATAAAGTGCTGCCACCTAACGGCGTCTGGATAACCACGCCGCGGTCGCCATTTTGTTTATCATTTCACCGGCGCAAAACGATCATTTACTTTCTGATCTAACCATGAAAACGACTTCTTACAGCCGTCAAACTTCCTGTCTCACAACTGATATACACATACGCACGCTAGATTACAAAATTAAATCATTTAAATTCATGTAAAGAATACAATTCATAAATCAAAACCGGGGCAACTCGACATCACCGGCGCCGGTAACGGGACTAATGCGCAGGTCGTAGATTACCGTGGCATAACGTCAGTATTTTATCGCGGCTTCACTACATAAATGAGCTTCAGTAATTCTGGTTTTGATCCTAAATTACCATGCAATTTAGCATAAACTCAGTAGGCCTATCTAAATTTGTTGTCGCTCGATATAACTAGAAATTTGCAGAAACATAAACTTAATGTAGATAGATCGATTGCGAGAGCGGCAGTAAATATAAATGGGTCACAAGCTGTGGGTCGAGGTCTCGCGCGCTTTCTCCGTTCCCAGCATCCATTCTGCTGAACAGGAAATGGTCGCCGCCATCTTTAAACTATTTGTCAAAATTTATTTTTCAAAATAAACTTAACTGTCTGCCCTAGCAGGTGAAAAATAACAAAAAATCGCTGTCCGCGTCCGCGTCCACCAGGTGGCCGCTCATGTCAGGGACATTTCCGTTGAGTAGTGATCGGGATATCGGAAAACTGTCCGTACATAGTAGGTGGCCGCTCGTCGCGGGGGCCGCTGAAGACAGGTTCTACTGTATACACTATTTATAAAACATAAATATGTGTGGAATAATGCTAAATGATTGGATTGACACAACAAAGTATGAAATATGTACGCAAGGATATAGTTATAAGTGTAACTAAATAAATGGCAGACTTGATATATCCTATCAATTCCCATCATCATCACAACTTGAAATACGTAACATCACCATATATTTTTGGAAACTAAATACTACATGGGCAAATTTCTACACCCTGACAAATCACACTGTGAAATTCTCACGATTAGCCAATAATTTCGCTTGCCCGAAAGTTTGGGATGTCTCCATTTAACGACAGCTTTATGAACTTGGAAGGTTAATTATACTAGGATTGTTGGGAATCGATGGATTCATATTGGAATTGTACCGCGAAGAAATATGGTATGTGGAAAGAGATACGAGTTGCAGGGTCTATACACATCTGGACATGGCTTTCAAGGCTATTCAAGACTTTTCAAGGTTATTTGAAAAAGAAATTCAAGACTGCTTTAAAGACATATGTTCTTTTAAGCACAGTAAGTTAAGTTAACATAATTTTTTTTACTTGACTAAGAAAACAATGGCCCCGACCACAATGAAATGCCGATTGCTTAATGTACACGACTTATTTTTGTGCATAGGCTTTTCCTTTCCTGGCTGTTATTTGTCACAACAATTGAGTCAAAACAATATTTTATTGACCACAATTAAATTCAAGACTTTTCAAGACTTTCAAGGCCCCGCACGGACTCTGGAGTTGTCTGTACCAGAGATATCTGTCTGAAACTAGCATTCTTCTCTAGTGACACCACCTCTTCCCACTCACCTGGTTTCTTGCAGGGCACCCTTGGCGGTTGCTGTACAGTGGCGACGGCCGCCAGCACCATGGGAGGTGTCAACGTCACCGCATCAAGCCTCCTCAAACTCTCGGGGAGTTCGCTCGCGTCCGACTCCCGTCTCTGATGCGCCACGGTCACCCACGCGTCCGCATCGCCGTCGCTCGCTATCAACTGGTTGTCGATGATCCTGAACTTGTGCGTCGTTTCAAGGTCGCTGCAGAATTTGGACGACAACCCGACGGAGAGGTTCTTTCGGTCGAGCATCGTCTGGAACTTCTGCACACTGGACGGTGATCCCGACAGCAGCCCCGAGTACACCTTCTGCTTCTTCCGGTGGCTCCTGCCTTCGTCCGTCTTCCGTTTCGGCGCAAACTTCCCGTCGGATTTCCGCCCGAATATTTTGACGACGTACGGATTGCGATCGGCGGCGCCTTTCAGTTCCGTGTCGCCGTAGTTCACGGAATGTCTGTGCTGCTGGTCGTGTGACATGTCGGACAAGGTCACCATTGACTGATCTGACGTCACGTGGTGCTTCGACTGGGTGTAGGGCATGTGCCGTCTCCGTTTGTGCTTCAGCTTCAGTCCCATGTCTTTCAACTGCTCCGGCGTGAGCATCTTCACCAGCTTCTCCTCCGACCTCCAGTGGAGCCGCTCCGACTTACACGACACGGTGACCTCGACGGCCGACGCGGCGTCAGCGTCGGTACTCAGCAGGCGCTTCTTCCAGCCTTTGATCTTGCGGACGTCGTCGGTTTTCTGCCACCCCGACGACGCGTTCGCGTTAACCGGAGCCGGCTCCGCTTTCGTGTCTCCGGAGCCCCACTTCTGCTGGAGCATCGTCGCCGTGTCGATGTACCACACTCTCTGTTTCTCCTGTGCGATGTGCGTCCTCAGCATTTCTCGTGTCGGGAACGATGTAAACGTTATACCGTCAATCTCTGTGACCTCCTTCTCCAAGGAGACGTTGGTTTTACCAGACGTCTCCACTTTCTCTCCCTTTGGAAGCAACGGTTGCTGCAAGTCGCTGTGCTTCGCCAGATAGCGGTCAAGATCAGTACTCGCAAACGCCGCCGCTCGTTTCTTTGTAAGTGGTGCAGGTTTCTCAAACAACGAGTACACATTTTCATTGCTGTGTCCTGATCTTGCATCCTCTCTGCCGCTGATGTCTGTCGACAAGTTTGAGGTCGATGCTGTGTCCATGATCGAGTCCTTCTGCACGTGTGTCACTGGTGTTGTTGTCTCGATCTGCAAAACGGACGAGTGTTTGGACAAGTCGAAGGTTTCCTTTTCCGTCGTCATGGTGCTGTCGTCACTTTCAACTGTTTCAATGTCATCACAACCCACATCTGTCAGTGGCTCCTCCTTCCTCTCTTCCGCCTTCCCACTGGTGGGATGATGAACGTCATTTACTGGGGGAACTGTGGTCTGGGGACCATCGTCGTTCAGAGGGATACCACCATCATCTGGACCTTCAGATTTGTCAGGAAGAGGACCATCGGCATGGGGACCATCGGCAGTGGCACAAGTAGGCAAAGGACCATCAGTGACATCATCGTCAGCCAGATGGGTGCTTGTGCATGGCTGTTCCTCCTTGGGTTCGTCATTAGGCTGGTCTGACAGACAATTCACCTCTGAACCTGGCTGGTCATTATCATGTCCACTAGTAACCTTGCCCTCCACTGGACACAGCTCAGTCACAGAAGAATCTGCTACATTCTCCGCTTCTCTGTCCTCCTCTTCCCCTTCCTCCTCCTCCTCCTCCTCCTCTTCCGTGTCATCTGAAAACCCAACCAAACTTGTCTCACCATCATATATATAAATTAATAATAATATATTTTATTTAATATATTGCCACACCCAATTTCAAATTGTTCGTGGCGCTTTACGTACATTATAATCCTAAAATACAAATACACAGCAGAAGAAAATCACATAAATATACTAGTAACATATATAAACAATTAAAATATATATATATATAAATATAATAACACAAATTATTTAAGCTGAATAAATGTATATATGTATAATAAATATATAAATAGGTTAAATAAAATATCGAGCGGCAAGAACAGGAATAATTCCTAGATTGCTCACGAGGCAAGCAGAATGTAATGTTAATTTGTTATCTGTGCACACAGCAAACATGTTGTTTGAGGGCATCCATTTTCCTATTACTAGACATGAATATCAACATTATCAACCAAGCCAAGAGACATGTTATAAGTTAACCAACACCTAAACCATTTTACAGGACTGCCTAAATTGTTATGATTATTTGTCTACCATAATTATATAAATCTAAAAAAATCAAATCTAAATGGATGTATGTGCTTAGTTTTATTTACATTTAATTATAATTGTACTGATTAATGTTAATTATAACATTAATAATTATGAAAATAACCAAGCTGAACAACAAGATGACCATATTTGCTGGATGACATTTTATATTTGACGACCACTTGTGGAAATATTCTCCCTCTCCCTCTCTCAGAGTGTCAATAATTACAGGATTTTACCTATATTGCAGGATTCTGTCAAGCAATTTACAGATAAAACATTACCTTCTTCGCTACTGCTGTCATCACTCTCACTGGACTCAGAACTGTTGACATCACTTTCGTCATCTATGCTTTCACTTTCGTCACTGTCATTCGCTGCCTCGACATCTTCATTTGATGTCAGCCGGGAAATGTTTCCCTGCATTCTCTCAATCAGCAAAGACAATGACTCGTTTCGAGAATCCTTGACCTTCTCCTCAGAAGCCCGATTCTCATCTATCGATTTCACCTGTAAATCGACATCACAATTTGGTTCCCTGTCGTCACCAGCAATGTCAGGACAACAGTTTCCTTTTGGTGCATCTACCGATTTTATACAACTTTCTGTTTCATTTGTGCGAACTACATCGTCGATTGGATTTTGGCGAACTTCTTCCTTATCATCTGTACACACCTGTTTTTCCGATTCCGCTAGATCGTTGCAGTTTTCTGGTGTGTTATACCTGCCAATCTCAGTCGCTGCGGACGATTCACATTTTGTACTTATTTCTGGTGGTGAACATTCATTGTTGCTGTACTTTGGTGGCGATGTTTCCTTTTCCAATTTTGGTGGCGAACTATAGCCGTGTCCGTTTGGTGATGACTCTGCGTTCTTCCCTGCAGCTGGATTTTTCGTGCCACTGCTTTCGGTGCTGCCACCTACGTTACAGAAGCCACGAACTGTTCCCTTTGCACATTTCCAATCCGGAGACTGCTGCTCCTTTTGTCTTATATCCATCATCGCCGTGATATCGTCGTTTGAACCTTGGTCACACATGGCCGGGATGCGGTCATGCGTGACACCATCCGACATCACATGCTTCAAATCGTCAGCTTCCTTCGCACAGGTATCTTTCTCATACCCTACTGCATCGTTCTTCTCCTTCCTTCTCACATGTTTGTCTTTGGTGGAGTGACGAACATCCGAGTCCGGGGAAGAATTAGGCTGATCCCGCGGAAGTGTTCTAGTGCCATTCTGTGTTGCCTTCTCCCTCCGTCGGTGAAGGCCATTGGTGTGGATCATGATTCTGTCACTTCTCCCAGGCTCCTCATGTCCACGTGAACATCAACAGCGTGTCAACATTTTAACATCACTCCTGCAGACTTGTCTCATACCACGCTGTGGTCTGTAAAAGAAAAACAACGTAACACTGTAATTTACAGGCTATAATAACTACGTTTATCATTCCCGCTTTCACACAATGCACAACTGGTACCCACACCAACAGTGGTTACACAGTGCTCACTCAGGCACCTAGAATGACCAATATGGACCGTTCTACGGAATCCTACAATGGCCATTAGAGACCTTTCTTCAGAATCCTAGAAGAACCACAATAGACCATGCTATATGTACAGAATCATAGAATTTCCATCTTGGTCAATCCACAGAATCCTTGAATGCCCAAATCAAAAATTGTTATGACCCATTCTAAGGAACCAAACATTATGGCCAACACGGACCGTTCTACGGAATCACAGAATGTTCATAATAGACCATTCTATAGAATCCTTGAACAGCCATTATGGATCCTAGAATGACCTAGACAGACACTCTTCAGTATTCTGAAACGCCTCTAATAGACCAGTCTATATAGAATCGTAGAACAACCTCTCAACTGACAGAGTAATGAGGATGTCCTGGTTCTGATGTCCAGGCTGTAAGACTAAGACACGTCATAGTGTCTATCAGACTGTCTATCTTCAATATCACAAGTATGTCAATAAAGTTATTAATGGGCCTTAAAAGTGTCAAATCATCCAATTTATCTGACTTCAAGACATGTCATCTTTTGATGTTGACCAGGGTTTTATGCACGACCAAATTATTGCCAGTCACACATGTTTTGGTGGACACATGGATGTTAACTGTTAAGGCAGTTTACAAACTTTAAATGTGTCTGATGACATGAAATGGACTACAAACACACATGTGACACCATTTACGCTCACCTTTGAGGCATAACTGACTATATTTATGGTGTTTGAAGACCTTTTTTGTTCCTTAATTTTTGTGCCCGTCCATCACTCGTCCACCCATATTTCTGCCCGTCCACGATGGCTTTTACCAGCCCAAATGCCGAGTGGACGGGTCTCTGCGTAAAGCTATGATGTTGACACCAACGAACAATGATTCCCCACTGATTGTATCAACTTTCCATGTTGTCCTGTGCACTTAATAAATCCACTCATTTAACATACAAAATCACTCATCACAATTTCCAATATTTGCTGTAATGGGCCACCAAGAAAGTCCCGTGACTTGAGTCTGGATGACAGCAATAAAAAATGGTAGCAACTGTTGCATTACTACTCATGATACCACCATGATAATACTGCAATGTCAGTCATTACAGTGGTTCTTAATTAAACACACCAGTGCTACAGCTGATGTAAGAACACAATAAGGCGTTCGTCGGCCATTACCAGAGTACCCTATATAAAGCATCATTATGCAGGTTGTCTGAATTTCTGTGAGCGCATATGTAGTGTGGAGTGAGTAGAAATTATGTTTATGTGCAGCGTGGCATCAGAGTTGTCAAATTATGACAGAGCTTTGTCAGTCGGTGCATTTCTGCGTATTAATACAGTTGTCATTTTGCTTGGTGATGTAATCAGTTTGAAAGAAGTTTGTGGGAGCCTGAGGTATGAGAAGTTCACACATTTTTCACAGAACGTCTGTCTACGCAGGGTAAATATGCTGTGAAATTGTAAATAACAGATCTCATCAAGATTAGTAGGAAATGAAGGAAACATTATGATCGCCTATGGAAAATGCAAATGTGGTCTGACTCCAGCTCTCAGATGTTGTGGCCACTGAATACCCAGACTTGACATGAAAATCAACTGCATCACTTCTACTCAAATTTTCAGCTGCCATAACGCATTTTATCAACAGGAACGTCAAATATTTTCTGAAAGTTGAATACTCAACAAGTCATGCAGTTAGGATATACTTGATTTCATAATTAATCGCAAACCTGACAAATATGTCATTCACAGTTAGCATAATAACTGAACATACTGCTGCTGTTGGCTTTCACTGGTAACGTTTACACAGTCTATTAATGCCAGCATTATGTACTTATTATGACTTGACTGTTGCCATCGACATCCAATAAAATACATCACTGCTGTTATAAAACGAAATCCATCTAAGTAAATTATTACTAGGTAAGTCACCATTAATGACATAAGTAATGTTGTCTGCTATTACTGTGGTTTACAATTTTTGCAGTCAGCTGTAAATACAAAAAGGGCATAAATCTATTAAAAAAAAACAAGGCGATAATTTATTGCACTGCTAAGGCATCAGAAGTCTTAAGGCTAAGTAGAACACGTACGTCCCCCTCCATATAAAACATGTGCCTCTACATAGCAGATAATTGTGTGTAAAACTAATTGGAATAGCAGAATATTACTCAAGTGTCATACACGGCATGGCCGAAAAACAGGCCTGACGTACTGAAATGGTTACCCTTCTTTGATTTTAACCCACATTTCAGTTGCTTGGCAGCCCATTACTTTTAACAGTAACTTGAAATACATGTTAACATATTCAAGATTCAAAGATTCAAAAAACTTTATTGTCCGTTTAAAAACGGAAATTTTTCTTCAGGCACACATAAAATGACAGTAATAAAAACATTGGTGAATCATATAGGGCCTATACACGAAGACCACTAATTATAACATGCAAAACACAAATAAATTATAACCGAGTACATTTCTTAAACTCATTTGTAGAGACAACATCGCTGAGCATCAACACAGAAAGAGGACACACCTTGTAATATTTAAGAGTAGAGATAGTGGTAGTGACCCCCTTCTATAATGTGACACCTGTCATCGACTGACCTAGATTTGACTGGTAGCCCAGGCACTCATTTTCCAGTGCAGTAAAACCAGTTGACCACCACAGGATCAATTAGCAGAGACATGCAATACTGCATTGTCTCAGTGATGATAAATAGCTGTATACCATTGGTCCCTATACAGCTCCCAGCATAGCTTCATGCAGAGACCTGTCATTTGGATGGGTAAAATTCAATGGGGACGGGTAGTAATATCAACAGACAGGTAAAAAAATTAAGGAACAAAAATTTCTTCAAAAAAACCATTGTCAGTTGTGCCTTGAAAATGGGTGATCTCTTTCTGAGCATGAGAAACACAATCCGAGTGTAACAATACAAATTAGTGTGTGTGGTTCCAAAAAAAAATCAGTTATCCATCACAGATATATGGGGATATCCGTAAAGTATGTCAGACATATTAATTGTTAAGTTATAGAGTTGCCCTCATATCCTTATGTTGCCTATGTAGTGGACCATCCCATAAAAGTTACCTTAGTCTTGAGATGAACCTTCATTTTGTGCATACAAATCATCACCAGTTGTATGTCTGATTGATCCAAAATTCACATCATTTGGAACAAAATAAATTATAACAATAGTTTTTAAACCTGCTGGAGAGATTATAAGTATGCACTTGTTGTACGTGTAACCTGCATAATGAGATATGTGCGGGGGCGATGTGCGTGTGGTAAGGGTGAAGGGTTGGTAGCTTGGTGGGCATTCACACTAGATTGTCAAGATTTTTCAATAAATTTCGTCCACAACATTTGGTTTGCTACAGTTACTGCTGCAAACACGTGGTTCCTATAGTATCTGTCACAAATTTATGAGTTGTCTAGGTTGAACTGAACACATCAATTATTATAAATATGCGAGCCCTTCTTATAGGAGACATTCATTACATGAAAAGATACAACCGACTACAGATACATGGCGACTACAGATATATGGCGTAGCAAAGGTCATTATCAGTCTGATGTTGATAGCCAGATGAAGCAACACAAAACTTGTATTTTAATTGTTATGGCTGGTCAGCCAATTTTGTATACGTTTTTTTAAATGATGAAATCGCCAACAAACTTGTCCTGTGGCAGCAAACCGGGGAAGGCAAAAAATGACTTATTTTGACAACCTGCTGCAAGATGCAGGGCTGGGAAACACTAGTGAACTGCAGACAGTCATGATGGACAGAGGGTGCTGGAAGGGCTGTGTGTTCAACGCGGGGCGTCCTGACAGACGACCAAGATGAGATTTTTTAAATCACCTTTGTTTGAAACTGCCGTATATCAACGTATGTACTGCAGTATACCATTGAGTAATTTACTGGTCTGTGGTCATTACTGTGCACTTTCCTCACACAGCTAATTACAGGAATTTGAAAAGCAACATTCAGTTATGACAATTTTCATTTGTACTATTTTCTATTGCAGTTCACCATTACTGTCAACTTTACAATTAGCTTCATAGTCACCTACAGATTTCAAACCCTGTACCTCATCTAAGTGTCGCATGGTTTATACGACCTTCCAATACACATTGGTGGCACATAGGCACACATTTAAAATGGACGTAATGATTACTGAGAAATTGTATTTTGTTCTTGATTAACTATTCCATTGACTACGTATGTACACAAAATAAAAAAATCTGAAAAGCACACCGGACCTTAGTTAAATTCACATGTGCTGGAACTATATAATAGGAATCATCATGGAATTTACTTCAGAATAATTAAATTCACATTTGGCATGTAGCTAGGTTATGGCAGAAACACAGTTTGTGTATCATAAACAAAATGGTGATACTTTAACAGTTTAATCGACACTGATGAAATTAAATTATTTAAATTTAATAAAGCATACATGTACACTGTCTGCAAGGTGCCCATAACCGATAAAACGATAAAACCATGTGTAATGTGGGAGGTCCTAATCTGGTCATTACGTGCATCGGTCCAGTTGTAAAGTAGTAAAAACAGCAAGGCAAAAAAGGCTGACGTATATTGCACAACATCGGCGTATCAGCCACCCGCACGTTCACAAACGTTGACATTAACTTTCACAATGACAACGAAATTACGAGTGAGCTTACGTGCGAGCGGCTAACTAGCCTCAGCCGGTGAGTAACCTTGACGGGACGTGTCAGAAAATCGTGCGTAATTCACGAACGACCACAAACAATACACAACATTATAGTACTCAGTCGGTCACAGTTAAACTGGCCGTGGATTGGCTAGTGTATTGGCCGATTCCATCCGTAAACACCGATCAAATCGCTCCAATTCAGAAGCGTGTGATACAGCTAACCCACCTCCCCCGGCCGTGACGCTAGACTAGCTCAGGCGCGTGTCCCCGTCCCTGTACGGTCACCGGGCAGCGACGACCAACGCAACGGACGGCGACATGCACCTGAGGCTGAGACTGGGCCGGCCAGTTCGTTCCCGTGACGCGGTCGATTGACAGTACACTGTCCGGCAGCATACGACGGAAGGCAGTCAACATACTGTTACATTAATGCTACGTAAACGGACGGACTGTCCGTCGAAGAAATAGCCCCCGCTCCCCCACACAAAATATCGTCCGCCGTCCGTCCGTCCATACGGACCTCGGCTTGCCGAGCCACGCGAGGTCCGCGAATTGGAGCGTCGGCGTCGACCGTCAACACGGCACGTCGAATGCACGTTTTACGCCATATTGTACCCGGATGACCCCGAATTGTTTTCATTTTGCTACTCAACGACAATGTTAACCTTCCTACCGTTGCAATTTCCACGCACAATCTCTCGCGGCTGAGTGTAAGCGGTTTGTATATGCACACAACATTCAGAAATGCCTCACCACGTTACGCTGAAAATCAGGTTTGCATTGAATTGTGGGTAGAGGACGAAGTGTGGACACGTGTTCGCACGTTCCGCGCGCCTTTTCGTTGCACACGAACGTTCTTGTTCTGAAATAAGCTTAACAACGCTTATTAGCGATGTTAAGAAGCTACGCATTCGACATTATTCTAAATATTACGGTTTGTATAGACAAACACAAGACTACGTGTTTTGTAGTATTGAATATACCAGTACCGAGATACGGTGCTATTTCGTCGTGGTAATATAAAGGCTATATTTGTCGTCCGGCTGTATTCAACATTTGCAAGTAAAATACAACGTAAGCTTCAAATAGCTAGGCGCATGAAGTGTTTTGCTTGTAGGCGTGAATCATTTATTACATTTAGAATTAGATTTAGGCATCATGGTGCTTTGCCACGTGGGTATAATAATTTGCTTACATACTTCATCACGTATATATATAATTATATAATAATTATTTTACAATATATAATAAAAAAAATAACAGATAAGCATAATAATATACGATAATAAAATAGTATAATATTGTGTAACTTATAACGGAGATATGCCTAGTCCCCCAATATTTTGGCAGGGGGATTTAGGTGAGTCTAAAGATAGAAGAGTGGATGCAACAATGAAAAATTTCCAGCCAGTCAACAATTATACTACACCCCGTCATATGACACCATAAAACCACTTGACACATAATTATATATATATATATATATTTATAATTACATATATATATATATATAATTATATAATTATATATATATATATATATATATATATATATATATATATATATATATATATGTCAAGGGAGAGGTGTAGTGTAACTATTGATAGACATGTATACTATATATATATATATATATATATATATATATATATATATATATAATATATACAAATATAATTATATATATATATATATATATATATATATATATATGTGTGTGTAAATAGGATAAGAATTTGGGCCGCTAACCCTACCTAGTGGGAAAAAGCGAGGAAGAAGAAGATATGTAAATATACAATATATATATTATATATATATATATATATATATATATATATATATTATATTTTATATATATACATATATATATATATATATATATATATATATATATATATATATATATATATAATAAATTGCATATTTACATATATTCTTCAGAGTCTCACCAAAACCTTCAATTCCTTACCAAAATGGACAGATTCCATAAGTAGGGGTAATAAATAGGGTACTATCATATAATATATACATATATAATATATATGTAATGTAACTATAATATATATATATATATATATATATATATATATATATATATATATATATATATATATATAATGTAGGCTTTATTGGAGAGCTTCGAGACAATTATTTAGGGTCTCAGTGTGGATGTAAATTTTGAGGTTTTGGTTGCCCTTAAAAGAGGTGCAAATAACAATTTTGGAGAAGTACTTTCAAAGAGTCTTAAGGTAGTAGTTTAATAGATAACTTCAATGTTTTTAAATATTATTAAGGAGGACTGCTATCTGGAAAAGTAAAATCAATTGACCACAAAAATTTCATCATTAGTGAAATAGTAAATTTTATATGATTTGTTTTTTACTTTCTGGGACTAAGCATTTTTTTGGAATTTGGCCATCTGCAAAGAATTGAAACAAAGACACACACTGTGCCATTTCTTTTTAACTGGACCTTTAAACTTTCTTCTTCTTCTTCCATATACACGTGTACTAGACTGGGCCCTTTCAGGGCATTACAAGTCCAATTGAAGCTTGTGCACTTGGGGGAGGCAGTGTATGCTCTCTTAAAACAGTTAATATAAAAATAAAATAAAACGTTAATAAAGTTATTCTATGGACCTTTGGTGATTTAACTTTTATTGTATTTAGTTTTATGAAGGGACATGCCAGGAGTAGAGTATATTTGTATTTTGAAGAAAAAAACACAATTACAGTTGATAAGTCAAATATTCTAGATTATCAGTGGTATTTAAATCTTATT
Organism: Oasisia sp. SBJ-2009; assembly: GCA_964017155.1. NCBI lineage: Eukaryota > Metazoa > Annelida > Polychaeta > Sabellida > Siboglinidae > Oasisia > Oasisia sp. SBJ-2009. The sequence continues at coordinate 11,666,747 of OZ024860.1, forward strand.
CATTGCAGCAGCTATAAAAAGGTAAAAATGTAAGTTCTTATATAGCGTATCCAATCCTCAGGATTGCTCAAAGTTCTACACTTCTTTACTTCCCTGACAGATCTGTTCAATCAGACACCATCTCAAATTCTCTGGGAAGCATCCAGTCATATCCTACAATTAATGTGCGAAGGCTGCCCATACACATATCCACTACGGTCTATAGCCAAGTACTCATTTATACAGCTGAGTGAACTGGAGCAATGTAGAGTGAAAAAACCGGCCCAAAGTTTTAACACCACACACAGGGTTCGAACCCAGGTCCTCTTAGTTGAGAGTCCGAAGCTCTACCCTTGAGCCACTGCGCTCTACATGAAGCAAGGTTTCAGTTCATCGTAAACAATAGCAGCAACAATAACAACTACAATAACAACATGCCAATGTGGCCAATGAGAACAATGTTATTCTTTGGTACAGTATTGACCAATGATGTGCACATCAAAAATATAATCTACCCAATTTTACCATAATTACTCCACGTATTCAGACAATGTGTTTTCGGGCACCTTAAGAATTACCCTAAAAATCTTATTTTAGGCCTTAATCAACCTACCCTAGGTACTTTTGACCTGTTACATAGAGTGTTGTAGCCAAACAGAGTTGCAACAAAGAATTCCCAATTATAAATCATACTGCTACCACTTTGATTCATGCATGGATACAATACAATACAGTACAATACAATACAATATTAATTCTTATCTGTGGGAAAATTAATCTTGAGTTTCACTTGGTCAAAACATAAAATAAATATTCATGCAAATATATAATAAAATAATAAATAGTATAGAAAGAACTTCAAATATGCAAGTGTCTGAAAAACATACGTAATACAATTGATACTTTAAAATAAAAAAATTATTATTATATATATATATATATATATATATATATATATATATATATATAATATATACATTAATATAAATTGGATAAATTAAATCAACAAATACATTGATTAATTAATCAAGTAGTTATATTAAATGATTTTTTATAATAAAAACCACAGCTAATCTCAGGCTCATTCAGGATCAGGCTCACTCAGTGTCATTCTCAGACTCTATTCACTCTGCTGTAAAAAATGATTGGATATGTAGGTGACCAAATATCTTTGCACAGTAATTGCAACATGGCTGAGTACTTCCCAGTCTGGTGGTCTAAATCGAATACACCTGGCAGCTACTGAAGTGTTACTATCCTAAGGATCGTTGTATATGATCATGTAATATGATCATTTACAATGATCTTTAAATGCTCTAAATGATCATCTGTTTACATACAAGTTTTTTTTCCCGAAAACTAAGCTGAATATTGTCAAATGTGTAGGTACTAGTAGTGTTAACATGTTTAAACATAAATTGACATACCTAAGAAGGGCTGTGTACATTTAGATAGGTAGGTTGGATTCTCGATAAGCCAAAGGACTTCCTTGTCAACCTGCCATCTAGAGTTGATTCTCTTGGTGGCAATCTTGTTAAATCATGTTACATGTGCTTTCTCTGTGGCTGCGCCAACAATTTGGAATCAACTCATTATTACGATTAAATCTTCTGAAACTGTAGACACCTTTCGTAAAAAAATTGTGACTGTGACGTGAGGCAGACCATGCAGCATCCCCTGCTTTGTGAGTTGATGGAGCTCTGCATTCAACCTTATGAGGACCAATTGCCACCAAATGTGCCAAATACTGGCAGCAAATTATATTGTCTGGTTTCCACGAGACAATATAATTTGCTGCCAGTATTAGTAGGACACAAATTAATAGAGTGGCCAAAATTGGTTGGAGATGTACTGAATTAGTAAACTTTATGTAATAACATGTAAAGTGTGAAAACCATAACCCTGAGGTGTACCCAGGGAGTTTTGCAATGCCTAGAACCATCCGGAATTCCCCACTATGGCTGTAGACAGTGACTGATGACATGAATCATCCTGTTGTACAGTAATAATCGTTTGGAATCCACTAAGTGGTTTCAAGGATTGTTGTTATATATTCCCCAGGAGTCTCCACTGGCATCCACGTGGAATTTCAATGAGGCAATTGTTAATCCCCCAGATGGCGCCACTGGAATGGTGACTACCGCGAGTTGCATTGCCATTGTTGTGCGCTTTATAATACTTTATACAGCACAGTAAAACCTGTATTGTGCGGTCTCTTTCACGAGCAACCGCTTGTCTTGAACGACCGTTTCATAGGAACGGATCATTGCAGATTGAAATTTATCCGCAATGAACGACTACCTGACAAATGCGACCACACAAAATGTTTACGAGATCGATCGATGACGATGTTTTCACCTGTTAGGCAGCAGCGACCGGATGTCATCAGTCAGACAGTCTTTACGTCGTTCACTCAGCGTTATATAATACATTTGTAACAATTTAGTGACAATTTATTTATCAATATGGAAGCGATCTTATAATAAATGACAAAGAAATATCAAACCAGCTGTAACATCGTGTTCGATTATTGTAAAGCCATGACGCAGTAATTAACCATTTGATCGCTATGTGGAGCCACCACATTCGGTAAGATCGTCGTATGGTGGCTACGCCCCAACATAATAATAATAGGTAACTTGGCTCCTAAATCCTTAGAAACCAAGGTCAGAGAGGCATTAATACAGAAGGGTTAATCGACCTCAGAGTCGATAAACAATTCCAGTTGTCATCAGATTGATTGATACGCCAGGGAGCTATGCTTATTGATAGGCTAGGTTAATTGTAAAGTACCAAATGTCTTTATTATTAACATTGGCGCAATGCCTCACTTTACTCAATATTCGTTTTTTCAGACACATCATGGCACGGTTTTAACACCTAACCTGCTTTTAAAGCCGCCCTCTCTCTTAGTCTGATATATAGTTACTAAAGAGAATCGATACTTCTGTCATTGCAGTATATCTACACACTGGATCTAGTCGGAACATCATAATAATTATTATCGTGAGTTTATAAATTTTACTACTAAATTAACCTATGTAGCAGCTTAGAAAAGAGGGAATGATCATGCTATCATGCTGTATGCTGGCGAATTTATTTTTCCGAACTGAAAAGTGGGGGGGACGTTTCCTATGCTGTCACCCATGCTGAAAAATGGAGGGGACGCCACCCCATTGTCCCCCACCGATCGACCCCCCTGAACCCAGACATGCCACATTTTTGGGATGGCAATCCGTATTTTGGACCTGAAATTCTGTAAGAATCCGTATCAATCCGTATTACTAATCAGATCTTTCAGTTAACTGGCCTAAGTTATTAAGGCCTTTTGAAAACGGTTTTTCCACGGGTTTATTCGACGTTTTTTCGATGTGTATACATGTTTGGAATGTCATTCTGCATCACTCCCGCTAAAAAGAAGTCAGATATATATTTTCGTATTGTGTTATAGATCAATTTAATGCCGTCGAGTCCACGTAAATAAACCGATGTCACAAGGCGCGAGCAATTAGCGCAGCCCAGACACATCGGGGAATCAAAACCCGGCTTTGTCAAAGGCGAGGTCTAGCGTGTGCGTTGCGAAGTCGAATGTTTTATATAAATTCATGCTTAAAACAAATATATTTGCATTGCATAGAATAATAATTAATGAGGTAGCCTTAGTTTTGGGGACATATTCGCAAATCGCAAGATATCGCCTTTGCGGTCGTATGTATTGCTCACGCGCAGTGACATCGGCTTATTTACGCTGACTCGACGACATTAAATTGATATAAAACACATTAAAAAAAATTATATCCGACTTCTTTTTAGTGGATGTGATGCAGAATTACATTCCAAACACATACACATAAAAAACGTGGTAAAACCGTTTGAAAAGGCCCTAATAATTTAGGCCAGTAGACTGGAAAATTTCCGAAGTTTTACTTCACTTCAGCACGTTTAAACTGCATACCGCAAAACAGACAGTGTCATCAAATAATAACAGTTTATTTCAGCAGTTCACGCGTATATCGAAGTTCCACTGGCAGGCGATTTTGTTGAATTCGGCGTCGAGCTCCATTTCCTGTACTGCTTTTCATAATCGTCACGCGCCTGCCACGGCCCCCGTTCCCACCCGTTGAGCCACCTGCCGCAGTTTTCAGAACAAAAAAATTACCAGTACGCCATCTATTACGCGCTACAATAAACGAATCGGTAGTTTACTGCGTTCGTTTCTAATCGATTTACTTAGTCACTAGCAGTACATTATTATTCCATTATGCTGTATAGTTTTGTGACGTATACAAGAACATGATGTGGTTAAAAATAATGTCTCCATACATTTAGTTAAAATCCGTATCAAAATGGACTACGGCCGTATCACTTAAAAACCCGCCAAAATCTGTATCGGATACGGGTAATCCGTATCATGTGGCAAATCTGTGAACGAAGGGAACAGTAGATTGTTAACATTATTCCCTTCGCTTCCAAACATGGGCCGTCATATTTGCATAACTATAATCGTATGTACGTCATAGCGCGTTGTCTCGGCGCCGCTGTTAAAACGCACCAACAGGTAAGTGGAGACGCAAGTTTCTTTTCCTTACCTTGATTTACCTTGAATCCTCTTCTACTACGTAGTCGGGGAGTTGCCGAGGAAGGGAGTCAATCGCTGACTCGTGTAATCCTCCGTCATATTTTGCAGATTCTTGTCAATGTGACCCTTAAATTGGTTGACGTTTGCGGACATAACACTAACAGCACTTCTGTACTGTGTAATGTATTGTATATAGTTTCGATTGGGAATAAGCTATATCATAGTATAAAATATATGTCTCGAGGTCACGATGTTTGACATTGAGTAAATGTACATTGTAGGTATGTCCAGAAGGGAAATAGTGGTTTCACGCCACTCCAAGTCTTGTTTCGTTAAATCGATTATCTCTTAATGTGACTAAAACTAATTACATGTTTTTTGTTAATTCGTACAATGATCGCTGTTCATGCAGTTATCCGTCAGATGGCAGGTCATACCGGATCTGGTTGCTACTTCCGTTTTTTTAGAACAAGTTGGTCATGCTGCGTGTACAAACAATAACACATTTACTGCCAATTATGAAGAATTATAAATGCGTGTTCTGTTCACGGATTAGCAGTATTTCCCCAAATATAAAGGGAAACATAATGCTTGGGTGATAGCAATTATTCGATCTGAAATATCTTAGGTTGTATATAAAATACCTATAGGCCCTGTGGGAAATTACAGAATATATAAATATATAATATTATACATAGTAGCTAATTAATAATAAATGACTACAGTAATCCAATATATGTGTTTACTGTAATTTATTAATACAAAATATGTGAATTAGTAAACTATTGATTAATAAATTGTAAAACATATATGTTATTTGAGCTAATTAGAAATAAGGGTGAATCGTGTAGAAAAACTAGGATTTACAAGCAATCTTGAAATAATGTTCTAGATCTCTATGATCAGACAAGTGAGACAGATACCACCAACTGAGCAGTTATAGCTTGCTGAACTAATTCCCATTTTATTCCCTTAACTCTCCCATCACGTTTCCTCAGTTCACATCTCAGACGTGCTAAATACATTTCTTCATATTGTGACATAATGTAATGATGATAATGTGTACTACAAACAAATGAAAAGGTTAACAACGTTATTTACATCATGCCGTTGGAGTTCTCGTTTACCGCGAACCTTCTAGGCCCGACGACACCTGGCGCCACCTGGCGAACATAGCCTGAAACTAACTTGTATTAAAGTACCTACCTTTTGGTGTGTCACGATTTACGAACAATTTAACTGGAAAACTAATGTGTGAGATGAAATTACCCACGATGCTTTGCGGCAGTGGAACTTCGAACTGGTTTATTGAGAACGCTGTATCGTTTACATTTTTCCGTCTAGGTTTTCATCGCACCTTGCTTATTACTACCAGGTTGCACTGGGCTGACCTTCGCAGGCCTCCATTTAGTAATTAATTCTCTCAACTCTGTTTCATAATACTCATATCATGCAATTTAGTGTACTTGAGATTAAATCGCAGAAATCGCGTAAATATTGACCTTCGCTGGCATTGCATAATAGGAACATATACCACGATAAATTATATTTCTTCGCCTCTCATCTCACTCACCCAATAAGTCCAATTCTAGAGTGGCAATCCCGACCACAGTGGCAGCCGAGAAAACCGCAGGGCTCTTGGGCTTGAGCAACTCTCTCCATCTACCAACTATCAGCCGCGTGACAGCGCCTATTCTCCTCTCCCCGCCGCACACCCATCACCACGAAGAACCAAACCAAGCTTCCATGTCTTTGCCTCAGCTTTCCCAGGTGTGGATGCCAAAGTCGGCGAGCTTCATGTCTCTCTTGCAGATGTCCTTGAATCGAAGGCGGGTCGTCCCACTCCTTCAGCAAACTCTAAACAACAGATCCTGTAGGATACGACCAGGATCCGTGCACCGGACACATTCCATCTATCCGAGGGGTCTTGGCTCAAGAGAGCATACATGCAGGGGATTCCTACACGCTGCTCCAAATTGGTCACATTGTCTTGCCAAAGGACACGCATCAAGCGTCTGAGGCACCGCAAATGAAAACTATTCAGGCTCCTTTGGATCGCATATATCGTCCACACTTCCTGCCAGTGTTAAATCAGAAGGTAATATAGTTTCATTCCACCGACGTCTAAAAACCCATGTCTTTAATGCTGCCTGTCCTCCTTAGGTTCCTAGCACCTTCATCCATTCATTGACGACTCACGCATTGTTTTAGGATTACGAGTTTGCGTAATCCCTTGGTTTTGTCGCGCCAGTGAGCTTAATCTTCGAGGATATTGGCGCACAGGAAGTCATTATTAGTATTTCTACAGAATGCGTTGCCTAAGGATTTGCGGCTGATCAAGTCAATGGTCACTTTAACAGCTTATCTTAAAATGCACTATTTCAAACTAGGTTTTAATGTGTTATAGGTTACCTTTCCGGACATGTGATGAATACCAACGTGTGATGGAATGCTTGATCAAATTTAAATCGTGCCCTAAGATCCATAATATCAAATCTGAGTTTAATGTCTAGGTATTTGAATATATACTATTATACAACTATATTATTTGAATAATTATTTAACAACATGTTTTATATGTATTAATTTATTTAAATTTCACACACAGGTTACAAATCAGCCATGGGGAACAGATTAAATTTCTTTATTTCGACCTCTGAAAAGACACACGCACACGAACACGCACACGCACACAATAATATGACACACCAATGCCTCAAACCTTATTAAAATTCCACGATCTACATTGTCAAGGTAAATCATGAAAGTACTTGGCAACCTGATATGATATTCCGTATATTTTCGTAGCAGATAATGCAATTGTAAGGTATATAATGTATAAAATGCCATGATATTTACAACTATATATAAGCAATTCTTCTTGTGATGATGCTGTTTTGTGTTGTCCTTATAGCTGCGCCATTAGAGTTTCTTCTACGATATGAAGGTTATGAGTATCGCGGAACTCAGAACAAAACGGAATATGGCAAGACATGTCAATCGTGGAGTTCGCAGAAGGTATATCCTAACAGTTTATTTAGTGACGCAACTTGTTTAATTAAGAGGGCATTGGCCAGATATGTCACATTCGTTCATATCTTGGTAAGTTTTCTTGGTTTTTCTTGGACCGAAACTGCACCAAAATGACACTTCGCTTTATCTAGTTTCCTGGTAAATTCATTATCTGTCTTATACATTGCAGCCTCATGTACATGGCTGTGGCGCCTCCGGAATTAGAGTAACAAACAACTACTGCAGCAACAATTTCTTGAAAGGGTCACTGCCTTGGTGCGTGAAAAAGATACCTTGGTGCTTCACAGAGGATCCCCATACAAAATGATAATACTGCAACATTCCAATGTGCGAGGGACTTAAGGAATCCAGACTTACGCGTAACGTGCAATTTGTGATTCTGCTCAAATATCTATACACATGCATACATACACATACGTGTCGGCGGAGCGAAGATGACTAATATGTTCGCCGTCTATCTTCAAAGCCTCTGATTTCCCAAGTCAGTCGTCGGAATATTCGAGAGCTGCCTTGAAAAGCTTGGCCACCGCTCTCTCTCCTCTCTTTCTCTCTTTCTCTGTCTCTCTCTCTCTGTCTCTCTGTCTCTCTCCTCTCTCGCTTTCTCTCTCTCCTCTCTCTCCCCCTCTTTCTCGGTTTCTCTCTCTTTCTCTCCTCTCTCTCTCGCTTTCTCTCTGTATATATATATATATATATATATATATATATATATATATATATATATATATATATATATATATATATATATATATATATATATACATATATGCATGTTGAGTATTATATGAAAGCCTTAACCAGTGTTCATTTATATTAATTATTTAAGTGATTTTTTACTTTTAATATTATAATTTATTGTTATACTATTAAAGTCAGCAACATACTACTACGTTTAACCTTCTCGAGTAGCCGTGCCCTGCATAGTATCCTTGAGGCCGCCAAACGTTTCCTAAAACCCATTGCCAAAATGGCTTTGTCCTGACATCAATATAAATGTTACCCCTGTGTCAACATACCAAATACACGTAGTTACTTCAAGAATGGTCTTCTAATAATCTCGGGCCTTGAACACTTTACTTTAAATAGTAATACATAATTGCACATTACTTATCATGCTAACGTTTCCAAAATCACAAAAGGAACCAAACAATGATTTCACTAAAAGGTGCTGCTCCGTAAGATGAAACTGTCAAATAAACGAAAATAGCGGAAGTTAGTGTGTTATGCAAACTAAGCCAAAACTGAGGAATCTAGAATGTAAATATCGCATGGATACGAGCACGAAAACATCTACGCCCACGAGTAGGCATGCTAATGATGTTCATGCAGATGCACTGTCTTCCTGCAAGGCATGTGGAGATTTGTGCTTGGGGGAGGAGAGATTTGAGGTGTCGGTTGCCCGGTACTGTGCTTGTCGTCGTGTCAGCCAACTTCGGACGGTGGAAGCGATATGCATGTGGTGTAGACGACAAGACCGTCTGTAGTTCGCCTTTTATTTTTCAAGCGCAACAGCAATGCTTTCGAAAGCGGGTCTGTAACCTCAATATGAATCCGCTCGTTGCATCTACATCTACCTCTTGCAAAAAAGGCAGCCAATATCTGAGCTTAACTTACGTATGTGTGAGAGGTAAGGAATACGATCCACGTGTATTCATCGCATTCGTCACATACACATGCATGCTAACACCACAATATTCTTTTAATATTGCAGTGGCACTCCAACCATCCGTTTGTAGGTTTTCATTTGTTCTCTAGTAGGAGTTTGATATCTGTACTATGTTTGCTTTGCGTCAAAAACGCAAACTTGCAATACTCGTATCGTTCTGTTGGAATGCTGCACGGTATGATTTAAACAGCCGTTGTACCATCAACGTCATTATTAATATTGTCGTCGACTGTGCTTCCACTTATTAACCACTTCGTTGCCATCACCAAGGGACTTAGCTTTGTTTTTTCAGCCTTGCATTTCCATTTGCTCCTGTTCTTTGACTTTTCCAACTGCTTGTTTACTTTCCGTCTATTTTTTAGAAGAACAAATATACACAATGGGTGGAAAGGCGGAAATTATCGACACGTGGGGCTACCTTGTCCCTCCTGGTTACCCATTCAACTACATATACGGCAAGAGTATCCACGAAGAAACCGACTTTGGCGAGACGAATTTGAGCGTACATCTTGTCATGTTTTTAATGGACTCCTATTGTAAAGACATACTGGTTTTGTCTGACCGAAAGGACCCAAGTAAGACGTATAAGTATTGCGGCCCCCACCCTAAGTATTCGAAAACGCCAAAGTCCCTCAACATCAGCAATCTCCACGTCACCTTCACCTCAGAGTACAGGTCTCTTCAGAGAGGGTTCCTACTTAAATTCGTAGGTATGTATTGAAATGTGTCAACTGATTGACGTTCTCTTTCCGCGAATATTTTATGGTTTCTCGTAACGCCTTATGATATTTGGAAGATATAAAATACTAACATTTTGTAATAGCGGTGTAGCGTAGTGGCTAGAGCTTCTGACCATTGGCTAACATAACACGGGTTCGAGTTCTCTGCTGCGGTGTTGAACTATGGGCAACACCGTTCATTCTACGTAGCTTCAGCTTACTAAGCCTGCCAACCATTCAGCTATCTGTATATGCCTTTTATCCACTGTATTGTCAGTTTAAGATCAACGCATGACTGGCATGTGAAACTGATTCTCCTAGATGAAATGTAACGGTAGGGATGCAAGACGTGATGCACTGAGACTTTCTATAGAACACACAGAAGCACACAAACAGTATGCTTGCCGAAATCCAACGGTTGCTAGTGATATAATTTAGTTTAAAAAAACTGAGTATCAGTAACGACCGGAAGACGAAAACGGTGAAATCCTGTAGCCGATGCAGGATTTGGGAAGTTATTCTCAGTTACTATATTATTCGGTTATTCTAAATTACTGATATTTTCTTTTCTCTATAGGTGCCAAAATATAATAGTTTTCTGCAGAATTGCTTGCAGTCAATGTAGGGGTTACAGCACTTGACTGTTTGTTAATTATATTTAAAACGAATTGTACTAGAGGACCATTCTTGTAATCTGCAATTTACGGAACACATGTAAAAATAGTTATAAATAGTTATTACTAAACGAGGTATGGTATTAAGAACTTACGGAACTTTTGTCCTAAAGTCAAAAAAGAAACAATTAATGAATGATCTAAATGCCACATTGTAAATGTCACCAACTTGTAACATACAAATGTTTATTCTAAAAGAAAAATTCCAATCCAAATCATTCACCTTCTTCGGTACTTCGTTTTGCGCTATTGGCACATATTTACATTGCAACAAATTAGCATAATAAAACTATTCATATATTATTATATATGCACTCATATAATTATAATATATGCAATTTTAAATATGCAGTTTTGAATATAAACGTTTGCATGGGTATCTGATTGGGTGCACACACGTGCCTGCACTTATTTCTATATAAGTATGTACGTCTCTCTGTGTGTGTGTGTGTGTGTGTGTGTGTGTGTGTGTGTGTGTGCGTGCGTGCGTGCGTGCGCGTGTGTATATATAGCATATGTATGTATATATATGCCATATGTATGTATGTACATATCTATTATATATATATATATATATATATATATATATATATATATACATACATACAATTATACATGCATATGTTCAATGGATGGTTGCTTTTATAAGGAATTTATTTTCTAAATTAGGATGAAAATGGACTAGACCGCAACTGTTAATAGGTTCCACTTTGTCTGAAAACGCATATGTAAAGCAACCTATCACTACTTCCTGACTGGCAATATTAATTTGGTAGTTGAAATGTTAGATGAAACCAAACAGTTTACCGAACACTCCCTCCCCGTTTAATTGGCTTTCAGCTAGAAACATACTTAAGTCCTTATGGTGCAAAAATAGTGCTCTTTCCTGTAGTTTTGTTTTAATAATCACAGAAAATATATTTCAATGTCTTAAATTATTTAAATTAATTTTATACATATCATATTCTCTACATTTTAATTTATATTTATGTAATGTCTTAAATTATATATTATTTCAATCTATTTTAACAAATATACTTTGCATGTTTTATGTACCAATATATATATATATATATATATATATATATATATATATATATATTAATATTATTATACAAGCATGTATTATTATATTTAATTATATTTATTCTGTACTCATTACCCTATTTTATATGTTTTATTTCTGTCAGTTTAAATACTCTGTATGCTTTTTATGTTTTATGTCTCGTTGCTTTACACTTGTTTGTCGGAAATTAGCTCAGATAAGCTAATGTTATCAAATTCACATGTAAGCCGACGTTAAATAAAGCTTCTTGTATCTTGTAGTAGATATAACAATAAGCATATACCTTATTTCCAACAGAGGTTCCGGGATGTGATACCCACGAAGCAGTTTTTCAAGCAGACAAAACAACCAGACACTTTGGCATTAACCATGCACAATACAAACACAACATGCAATGTACATGGAAGATTGTTGCGCCAGTTGGACAGGTACATATTTACGATTTAGACCTGTAGCTAAGAGGCATACAATTAATGGGGGGGGGGGGGGGGGGGGGGGGTGCGTGCGTGCGGTGCGTGCGTACGTGCGTGCGTGCGTGCGTGCGTACGTGCATGTACATGGAAGTATGCATGCGCGCGCGCGCGTGTGTTCTTGGTGTGTTTGTAAATGTATTGTTGTATGTATGTGTTGGGGTGTTGATGTGTGATTGTTATGTGATCGATGACAAACAGGGCTATGGAAGCACCTGCCCGTCATAAAGATGGAATACCTCGCGACGCAATTATAAGTGCGACATGACGCAATGAGGTATCATAATAACTAATCCGACAGAAGGCGCCGCTCTAACGCAACTGGGGTCTTTGTGCCGTCTTTTATGTATTCTTGGCATGTGTAAAATGCGGCACCGTTTTGCGGAACGCTTGTTTAAATCATCCTACAATTAGCTCTTGCACTCGCATGACTCGAAGCCTCACACGTAGCTAAATATGAATACAATATGACATGTTCTTCAATGTGAAGGCATAATATGTACATTAATGTACATTTACATGAGAAGGAAGGAGGTCTACTATATTGCTAAATATGAACACAATGTCATGACGTTAGGCACAATTTCGAAACAGTAGAACATTTCTAGTCTAAAGGCTATACACGTACGATAGATTTCTACGAGTGACTCGGATGAAACCAGCAGATTCACGTGTAATAAGTGAAATCGGATGTAAAATCGTACGTGTTACATGTCGTCCGAGATTTCCTTAACAATAGCAGATACTGGTTTGGCAAAACTCTCACTTAAATTTTATGTCGAGCTTTAACGTGAAACATTCGCTATGGAATGGTGCGAACCCACGTTACAAATACAGAAGCATCGGTTACGAAAAACGAGGTTGTCTATTCCATGATTAGCTAGGGTACATCATTACCATAACTACGTTTGCAAAATGAGTTGCAATTTGTGTCACTGTGATCAGCAGTATAGAAATAAATATTGGTTTTGCTTACAATTGGAATATTTCATGTGCACAACAATAACATTGTAAGCTGCTTTACACAAGTTCGGCAAAATGAACTGCATTTGACATTCTAGCAACATTATGAATATTATAAGTGTCGAACACACCTCCCTTTCTGTTACTAAAATCCTAATTTAGATTTTAAAAAAAGCTGATGATGATAGGAATTTGATGCTGCAAATTAATAATCAAGGGTTTGATTTAATTGAATCTGTACGGACGAATGTTAATTTAACATATTTTGTACATATTATATATTCTTGCATCTATGAACACAGTACCAAACAATTTGGATCACATTGTTAGGCACAGTGGATGTCACTATAACTATAAGGAATCTAAATATAATGTCCAACTACTTAGTTCAGAGGAACAACTGTGATTAAAATATTATATTATTTTGTGATATCAACACACACATAAGTTTTGACATCAATATCACTCCTTGGGTTGGAACCAATGACATGAAGTCTTCATACAAGATATCCATAATTTGGATCATAATCTCGTCCATGCATAATTGCAACATTTTTATGAAAACAAAAAGGCATACACAATCACTTCTATGTACATTACACATTGTTAATAAAAATAATTATACCACATCTATTTATGATGATCTAATCAGGGTTATATCATATTTATTATATATATATGTGTGTGTGTGTGTGTGTGTGTGTGTGTGTGTGTGTGTGTGTGTGTGTGTGTGTGTGTGTGTGTGTGTGTGTGTGTGTGTGTGTGTGTGTGTGTGTGTGTGTGTGTGCTAAAAAGTAACACTATATGTAAGGCACATTTACGCAAACAGACTGTTACGGAACTACAAGAAATACTTTCTTACAAAAATAGACTGGCAGATTCAAAAATATCCTAAACGTCACGGTAAAAACAACATGTGTCCTATCTGCATTGACTGTGCATTAAATACCTTTCCAATGACCGTGTCTAAAAGGTTTTATTCACAGTTCTTTCTTATGACATCTATGTAATAAATCAGTCATACCTATTACTTTAAAGTTAAGCCTGTTACGGAACTAGAACAAATGTTTCTTACGAAAACAATAGACTGGCAAAGTCAAAAGCTCGTAAAAGACGTCATGGTCAAAACCGCGTGTCCTGCCTGCACTGGCGGCACATTACAATTTTGTTCTGTCCTGAGCCACCAAAGGTAGAACGTATCAAGTAAAGCTATTTCTTACCAGTTGTAAAAATGGGTACGGACGATTTTGACGTATTTCAAATTTTAGGTCATGGGCAGGGGCGTCGATCCGGTTTTAAAAGTGGGGGGGGGGACGGAGGACCAATTTATATACACATATATGTATGCATAATATATATATATTATATATATATACTATATATATCATATAATATATATTATATGTCACATATATTATATATATATATCATATAATATATATATTATGTCATATATATTATATATATATATATATGACATGCATTATATATATACACACACACACACACACACACACACACACACACACACACACACACACACACACACACACACACACACATATATATATATATATGACCTGAAATACACATAACTATTTTTTTTAAATGTTCATTGTTGGTCTAGTATTAATTCTAAACTAAAAAGCCTTTATGTTATGCTATTTGTAATAGTTATGTTTGCAACATATATTTGAAGAGGGGTCATGGCCTACCCCAATCACTGAACATTTGGGAGTAGACTTTGGACCCAACACTGCATGCCTGATTCATAGAGTGACAAGATGCAGAGCTTACAGGAGTGCCTGTGTAGGACTTCCCAATCCCACCGTTTGGCAAAGAAATTTGTCATCACTAAAATGAGGTCAAATTACACAAAGTGCATAAATCCTCTGGTTCCGCCGTAGGCGATATAAATATCCACCAGGGCGACCAGGCTGCAATCCAAGGGGTGACAGGGCAAACCAAAAATAATAATCTATTATGTGCTTGATGGCTATGTATCAATACAAGGTTGCAAAATGACAGAGCCCGGCAAGATGAATATTTACTGGACTTAGATCAAGTTGCGGACTGCTGCCAACCAAGCAATTTATTTTATTATTAATTTTACTACTAGACAGATGTAGGGTTTAAATTAAGAGAGGGGAGTGATCAGTCTCGCTATATATGCCTATAAATTTGTTTTATGAATTGAAAAAGTATGAGGACATTTCCTATGCTGACCCTCTCAGGCCGTGGGGTGGTCAGCGTCCCCCTCTTCCCCTACTGATCGTGCTGTGCCTGTGTAGAACTTCCCAATCCAACATTTTGGCAAAGAAATTTGTCATCACTCAAGTGGGAATAGGTTACAAAAAGTGCAGGAATCCGCCACTTCTGTCGTAGGCGATAAGCATCAAGCAAGCGAGGGGTGAAAGTGCAACACAAATTTCATCATTTAAAATGTGCTTGATGGCTAGAGCCTATTAATAATGTCAACACAAGGTTGATAGAGCCCGGCAGCGGCTTACATTTTCTCGGTAGTTATAAACTTTCCGATTGGCCTTTCTGCGTATGCGCGACAAATTTAAAATCATCAGTGTGCAGCGAAATAACAAAGGATTTTTGGTATAAATGCCACGGGCTATTTGATAACTCTCCTGTGATGACTACTGTGAAGAGTTGTCTAAAATGTCGTTCAATACATTAAAATATTACGTTTGTTTAAATAACTACCACGGATTATGGCGCACTAACAGGAAAACATGCCTCAAAATTGGTTTGCCTCGTGTTAATTTGCGATAAATAGCTTTACTGAACTTTATATTGCGAGTTTATTGTCTAGCTAGTCCTATGTAGCGGCTTTTAAGATAGAGGTGTGTTGAGTCAGGCTATATGCCTCGCAATTTGTTTGACCTGAAAAGTGGGGGGGGGGACAATTCCTATGCTGTCCCCCCACCCTGAAAAGTGGGGGGGGGGGGGACGCGTCCCCCCCGTCCCCACCGATCGACGCCCGTGGTCATGGGTGTAAATTGTAATTACACATTCAAATATGATTCACACTCCGTCACTCGCAGCCACACTGCCACCAGTCACCAGCAATGGAAGGGTTACGAGGGAATGATTCGGAGTCTAAACCATCTTCATTATATCAGTTTTGATCAGTCATAGCATGACACCTAGCTGGATGAATCGTTCATTCACCCCACTGGCGTCAAAGGCATCAATCACATAGGCCGTCATAGCGATGGTATATCAACAAAAAATTAGAATATATTATATCATCATTTAAATGGTGCCATGTGATAGATACTAGTTTGTAGTTAATAACACTTTTTGAATTTTTTCGAAATCTTCAATATTTACGGAGAAATTCAATTTTTAAACCTTAAAATTGCTGCATTTTTGTCTATAGGATTTCGTTCCATTTCTTGTGCACAGGCTGCAAAATTACTGCATAAAATAGGTTGGAAACCAATAATAACTTTGGAACCATTTAACTTACGCATGTGAAACCAAAAATGGGTCAACCCTTTAGGAAATGTAAATTTTTTGTGACCTTGATTTGACCTTCAAAGTTGACCTAGATTTTATATCTGACCTAGATTTGACCCACAGTATGGTATAAATTCCAATTAATGGTATAATTTAGGTGACATTGTTTAGGAAATGACCCTTGTTAACATTTATATATCAAAACTGTCAATATAGCAACTTTATGAACACTTTAAAAGGTTATTAGAACTTGACCTAATTATTTGACCTATATTTCACATATGACCTATATACTGGAATTTAATGCATAATTAATTCATAAATTCACCATAAATCTTGATAAACCCTTTGACATGCGATTTATTTTGTGACCTTGACATGACCTTCACACTTGACCTACATTCCCATGTTTTTCTATATTTGGCCCACTGCATTTACATGAACTTTTTTGATGAGTACATTTCACTGCACGTTACTTCCAGTTGAGCAACAGGTGTAGACTATGTATAACTAGTCACGCCATCAATTTCTGCTGATGTCACAGTTCTGTCATTTATTGAAGAATGGAAACATTGTAGTAGCAGTATCTACAATTCCCAAGACTATACTGCAATGTTCTTCATGTGTATACACTGTTATTGCAAATAAATTCGAGCTGAGCAACGAATGTGAAGCGACTGCGAATGTTGTCAGTTCTTGAGAAATTGACCCATGCGAGCATTGCCCTCATTGACATTCACACAGGTTTCACTATATAGGTAATGTGCATAAGTCCATGCGATATGCATTAAAGTTCACAATTTCTCTGTTTTAGTCCATGGGGAACCTCTCCAAGTTGCTGATGAGTCGACCCTTGTCAGGAGCAATGCCTACAATTCAATACATTACAGTCAATACTACATACAACATTACAGAAAATTTAATTACAGCACTTAACTCTATGATAAACAAATTAAACAGGAAATGTTTTTTTTAACTATCACATGTAATATTAAACTTAGCTGTATATAACTTAACGTTGATATTGTAACTTATCCATATTCTTCACGACCACACTTCCTGAGTGTCTACATGAAATTGAAATAACGAAAATATTTCACATAAAATACCACACAAAATGGTAAATATTATTAATAACATCAACAATATTGTCACTGAGGCTATGGCACTGATGGTATGTCTGCATCTTCGCCAGGTGAAACACCTAAAACAAAAAACAATAAAAAAGCTTTACAACATGTACCGTGATTTTAATTACGACGTGGACACCAATACACACGTCCACATTTCCTTCACCTCATTGGCGTCAAAGGCATCAATCCCATAGCGATGCGATCGAGATTACTATAAAGAAATTGGCATCTCTTGCCAGCATTCGGCTGCGCGACGTAGTAATGGCGCTAACCAGGAAGATGGCAACACGCGCGCTCATCATTTGCGACATTGTTTGCGACATCGTTTAGTTTCGTTGACAGGAAATTTCGAATAGTAACATCTTGGAAAACTCCAACGTCGTTTTTAATTGCAAGCTCAGATTTTATCAAATAACACATAAAACTTAATCGCAAATCGCAAGTTAAATCGCAAGTTTGGTCAGTGGCCTTGGCCTAACCTGGTTTTCGACACATCGTTGTGACTGTTCTCCTAACTTGAAATCGATACTGGGCGTCACTTGGTTATGGTTAAAGGGCTCTACGACTACGTCTACGATATGCTGCGGTAACATTCCAATGATAGGTCAGACAGATCGACGAACTAGTGGACGTATGTATTATTTTAGATAATGCTGTAACATAAGCGATTGGTATATTATTGTCAGCGTGAACAAAATCAAACTAAGGCTAAGGCTAAGCCTAAGGCGGCCTAAGGCTAAGCGTCCGAATTAGCCCGGCTCCGGTTTCACGGGCGTACTTACGACGTCGTACTGACCGTTACGACATCATACAATTAGGACGTCGCAAAATTAGTTTGGATTTCATGAGTCTCCCAAGAACACTGCCTAAGAACGATTAGCCATTGCCAATTGGTCGTAGCTTTGTGATTGGTGTATACCATGCATATATTTATTTGCTGATAATATATTCCCGGGATGCTCCCCAAGGCCAAGTTCTAAACTATAATTATAAGATTCTCCCTTCCTTCAGCCAACTTCAGGCTTCAGCGATAGGTTTACGAATCAGAGAATCACGTTAAACTTAATGTCGCTTTCATCTCAATTTGCGACGTAAAAGAACCACTTAGCCCCTTGCCTTGGGCTTGGCAGTGACCACCCTCAGTTGACAGTATCGTAGGTATATATACAGGGCCTGCAAGTGTGTCTTGATGCATGGCGCGACTCCGCGCGACTGGAGCTGATTGGCCCGGCATTGGGGACTGGACAAAAGAATAACATTCTAATGATGGATGACAGTAGTTAATTCAACGTCATACTAATGTGCACGAAATCTGGGCAGAAGCGGTTTTACGAGAATGTATTTGATGAATAAATGTTATTTAATGATTTATTATTATTTATGTAAATGATATTATAATGTTTTACCTTTTAATATAACAACCTTTTTATGTGCACGATATTATATTTATATCTCAATTACTTATATAATCTTTTTAAAATTTCGATATTATATCATACTGTTAGACATTATATTTGTATCTTAATTACTTATTATAATCTTTTTAATTTCGGTATTATAACACACGCACGCACGCACGCACGCACGCACGCACGCACGCACGCACGCATCCACGCACGCACACAGACACACACACGCACACACTCATTACTTCATGTGTATTTTATAATGTTTATACGTACCTATGAACGGCTTTAGAAATGTTGGTAATAAACCAAACTAATAATAATAAATAAGAGCATCCTACAGTGCCTCCATCTCGCGGCGCTATCAAAATTAGAGCTACCCGCACTGCTTTTCACAATGTATGAAATCACTATGGACGCATGATGCTTTACGCATCCGCAAATCGCAGCAGTATCCTCAAGCCGTATCCGTATAATTATATGGAATCTTAGCTTAAATCGTACGTTATACTCTGTTTTAGCGCTTCGTAGACCGGACAAAGGAAGACCATGCAGTGGTCTCCGATATTCATTGCATGCGGCATTATATTCATGGTCAGCAGATGCACTGAAGGTATAACTGTTTCTATGCGTAACTACTAATAAATAACATTATTTTTAATACTTAGAAATGTTGAGATACCTCTTCGAATCGTCGATCTCTCTCACGGAGCTCTTGGTGTCCTTATAACATCTTCGACAGCATGACAGCACTGGACCAAGAATATTGTATCTTAATAAGGTAAAGTGGCGCCATCTACGTAAATGCGTGCTAGCAACATGTTTCAGCTAGATTTGACGACTTGACCAACATTGGGCTGCATCTCTCGTTTCGCTTAGTTCGCATATTATAGTGGTCTATATTGTTGGCCTATATTGGTGTACATTCAAAGCAAGTTCCATTCTCGTGCCTACGGACAAATATTGCAAGTTGTGACGTATATTTCACAGGTTATGCGGCGCCAACCCAAGAATGAAATATAGAACATAGCAGTAGAGACCTTAGAATGTTAACTTTTCTGTTTTCACCACTCCGGCGGACTTGTTCTATTTCTGACGCTGGTTGGTATTGACGGGCCGTACGCATGTGGAGGTGTGTAAGTGTACATGCAGTGTTTCGCCGGCTATACGATGAGCGAGGTGAGCCACCTCGATGTTTTTCTAAGCAACCTCCCACATAATTTACCAGAATTACCACATCTTAGGTATGTCTTGCCATAGACATGCTTACATGTTGCTACCTTGTACCTGTGTATTTGTATCCCCTCTATTTCCCAGGGCATAAATTAAAACACCATTCAGAATGCACCATTTTGAAGGTAATGTTTTTAAATAGTTGCAAGTGTCCATGCCACCGGACCCACAGAGTGCGCCTCGCGCATTGGATGCTCGCTCAGCACACCCTACCACCTCGCTCATCACACTGTACATGTTCTCAAATAGCGGACCTATATTGCTGAACACCAATTTTCTTTTATGGTGAAATCTTAGCTTACCATAATCATTTTCACTCAAAGTTTATATTTATCTTCATTTTAAATGACATTATAATATTATATATATATATATATATATATATATATATATATATATATATATATATATATATATATATAATGATTAGTTAACATAATAATGTCTAAATACATAATTTATATTTTAAATGACATTTTAGATATGTTTATTTATTTATAATAATTTACTAGCTTTACATAATTATTAGATTATCTATCATTTTAAAGGATATCTTAGATTTATTTTTCAACTCAAAATAATATTTTGTTTTTAATTTATAATTTTAAAGATTATATATATATATATATATATATATATATATATATATAAAATGACATACGACAAATAGATAGATATATATATATATATATATATATATATATATATATATATATATATATATATATATATATATATATATATATTTGTCGTATGTCATTTTATTGTACAGGGGACCAAAAAAAACAGAACCCATACAAATGTTCATTAATCCTACATAGTTCCATCACATTTCTTCAAATTTAGTCGATCCAAACTTCAGTCTATGGATGATCTGTCCGCAAAGTTTTAGCCACCTGAGTCAGTTTGCATAGTTGTTATGTTCTTTTCAAAATGTGCTCCAACTGTTGTCCTCGGCGTTGAAGGCACACTTGCACACGTGGCGCAAAATTGTCAATGACTCTCACACATTCCTCCTTGTGCTGTCAGGACATGTCAACAGCAAGAATCATGTGTATTGGGGTACAGCTCCACCGCAGGATGTCTTACAGAGGCCGTTACACTAAAAGAAGTGCACATCATGGGTAGCCATTTCCAAACATGGCATCCTCGGCCCATTTTGGTTTGAGGATGAAAATGAGCAACCTCAAATGGTGAACACGGAGCGCTATGTGGCAGTACTGAGGAAGTTTTGGGCATCATTGTGACGACGCAGAGGAATGGATCGAGATCAACAGTGGTTCCAGCCAGACGGGGCCACCCCCACACATCAAATGTCTCCCGTGCAAGGCTTAGATAGCGATTTGATGACAGACTGATCAGCAGGAGGTGTGATGTTGAGTGGGCAGCGCATTCACCAGACTTGAACCCCCAGATTTTTATCTGTGGGGGTATCTCAAGGACAATGTGTATGAGAACAATCCTCAAACAATAGGTGAACTGAAGGCAGCAATCACAGGAAAGATCAGGCAAATCCCCAAGAAGGAATGTGTGAGAGTCACTGACAATTTTGCGCCACGTGTGCAAGTGTGCCTTCAACGCCGAAGACAACATTTGGAGCATATTTTGAAAAGAACATAAAAACTATGCAAACTGACTCAGGTGGTTAAAACTTTGTGGACAGATCATCCATAGAGTGATGTTTGAATCGACCAAATTTGAAGAAATGTAATTGACCTATGTAGGATGAATGACATTTTTTATGGGTTCTGTTTTTTGTGTGTCACCCTGTATATAGGCGCTACGTGACTCAACACCAGAATGCATGCCTATTTAACATAAAAATTGTATTTGCATGTTGAAAGTGGCAAATAAAGCTTTATTAATATTATAGTAACGTTTGTGTAGTGCATTCAGCTGAAGATATCTCCACCACTTGGTGTTAACAATCGCCAAAGTGTGTTTGTAAATTGTATACAATTTCTGTGTACGATGCGAATAAGCCATTTCTTTCTTATACATTTTATTTATAAGATGTTCATTTTATTGGCTGTTTCCGGTTGTTGACACACACTAACACTCACACGCGCACGCGCGCGCGGACACACACAAACGCACACGATGAATATGTACACCAATCTAGATAGACCACTACCATACGCAAACTAACCAAAACAAGAAATGCAGAAAAACAGCTCTTTAGAATGCATTTTCGTAGATGGCGCCACTTGCGCTGGATCACGCGAAAACCAGTCGAAACGAGACGAGTGGCTATCCTGTTAAATATGTGATCCTTGGTTGCACTGTTAGTCTAGTTGGTCGTTTTGACTTTGTTGGTGTTTGTCACATGACAGCTGTTCCAGGACGATCGCGGGAAAGTTGTATCGGGTACCATTGTCCATCTCTCTCTGTATCTCTGACTCTCTCGCTCTGTCTCTCTCCTTCGCTACCTCCCTCCCTCGCTCCATACCTTCTTCATCCTTCCCTACCTCCCTCTCTCGCTGCCTTCCTCTACGTCTCTCTCTCTCTCCTATCTCTCTGTCTCTCTGTCTCTCTCTGTCCCTCTGTCTCTCTCTGTATGTCTCTTTCTGTGTCTCTCTCTGTCTCTGTCTGTCTGTCTCTGTCTCTCTCTGTCTGTCTCTCTGTCTATATGTCTCTCTCTGTCTCGCTGTCTCTGTCTCTCTCTCGCTGTCTCTCTCTGTCTATCTCTCTGTCTCTGTCTCTCTCTCACTCTGATGTTGTATTGTGCGCGGCACTTACTTGTGCAGGCACAATGACGCCCGCGAAGATCGCAGGCTGTTCCGACGGCCGGCGTCGCGACTCCTCGTAGAGGTGGTGGCGTAACGACGGCTGCTTGACTCGGACTCTCGCTATTGTTCAGTTATGGCATTTATAGGGTGTGAACTACTATTGGAGTGTAATGCGGTCTTACCGTGCATGTGTATTGTGTAGCATATATCCGGACTATGTTCATGTGTGCTCCGCACTACAGTTGAATGGCTCCCCACTCCACGCTCCCGAAAGATGGTGGTAATTGTTTCCGATATATCTCGCACGTACGGAATGTGTATTATGTGACTGGTTTGTTTTTATGTAAAAGGTGTTTCCTCATTTTCTGTGTGATGTTGACCATCCACTGTTTACAGTTGTTCCCTTTCAAGACTGCTGCTACGTGTGCTGTTTCTGAAGATTCATCTTAGTTTGTAGTTATGACTTGGTCCGCTGTATTTAATGGTGTTTTGATCGCTTATGTTCGGGCTGATGATTGGAGTTATCGTTCAAATATTAGTCTGCGTGCGTCGGAAGAAACACCACGGCCCACTCACAACAGCAAGAGAACACAGAACAGATGAGGTTCATAACACCAAGAAGCAACTGTGCTCGTCAGAGAGAATGTCTGGCGATGTCTGGCCGATGAACGATCATGGAAGTGATAGCGATAAGACATAGACTACCAGTGGCTAACATAGACACCGGGTACAACCTTCCCTCGACCTTCCTGGAACTGCTGCCACGTGACGGCAACCAGCACAGTGACATGACCACGAATAGGTTACACTGCAACGAAGAATCCAATATCTCAATAGGATAGCCGGTTTTCGCTTGATCCAGCGAAAGTGGTGTCATCAACGGAAAAGCGTGCTAGCAAAATCATTCAGCTGTTTTTTTGCATATCTTGTTTTCGACAGTTTGCGTGTAATAGTGGTTTTTCTAGATTGAGTTATATTCAAATTGTATTCTTAAGGTGGGAATTCTTGTCGCAAATTGATATTATCTAAATAATTAAGATAAGAATTCGGCAGAAATGTAGAATATGTTTCGCCGTGAGCCGAGAGCTAGCAGTCTAACGCTGACGAAAGTGCGGTAAGGACACCGGAAGTGAAACGTTTCTATGAGGTATCTCCATATTTCTAGCTATAAATTGAACCTAATCTGGCATGAATATATATGCTGATTACTTGTAATATGAATTGTATACTGTGTTGCAGGATAACGACGTCATTTGATATTATTACGTTTCATTTGATAGTGTATATAACTAATTATGCTATGTTTTCCACTAATCTAGGAAGGAGGGAGTGTCTGATGACTGAAAAGGGTCAAGAGTACACAGGACATGTCAGCAAGACGAAATCAGGCCGAATTTGCCAAAACTGGAGTTCGCACTGGGTATAACATAACATAAATGCTTAATTTATTTAAATTATGTTACAAATCAGTGTTGACATTAGTTCTCACTTGGAAAGGCTTTGCCTGATATATCACTTTTCTAGGTGTCTTGTTTAGGTTTTACTCGCATGCTAGATACACCATATTCGTGTTGGATAATATATCTGGATGAATGAATATCAACAGAAATGACGCAAACACCAATATTCAAGGAGCATTACGTCAATAATGGACCTAATATTTCAATAAATACCAGAGTAAATGGTATCATTTTGTTCAGGGTGATGGCTAAGTGGAAAATAACACTAACAATAAATTCACTTAAATCTGTGTAATGTTATTAGTATAATAAAAAATGTGTTTATACAAAAGCTGTTATGAAGTAAGACGGTACGATAATAACTTTGTCAGATAATCAACACGTAGTAATGACATATTGATACAAAATAGTACACAATTATCTTCTATAGTTAAAATGTGTATTATACTAGGAAGTAAAGCAATGTTTGTTTGTCATTTTAATAAACTGCTGCTTTCCATATAGCCACACATACACTTCTACTGTCCCGGTTCGCACCTCAAAGAAAATTTCTGCAGCAACAAATTCTCGTCCAGATGTGCTGAATCGAAGCCGTGGTGCTACACAAGGGATAAGCGTTTGAGATGGGAAATATGCGATATCCCGAAGTGCGTGGACCGTAAAAGCAGTACGTTTCTTCAGATTGGTTGTACGGTAATACATGAAAGTACGGCTTCCAGTACGCAAACCATCCAACAAGAAAGATAGTCACTCACGTACTGTTCCTCGACTATTGTTCCGCCGTTGGTGCTGTGGGGCCGCCTCCACCACTCGTTTTCACTCAATCGTCTTTCGCTTCCGTTCTCCACTGTCTTGGTAAATCAATGTAAATCTTGATCACCCATGGCATCGCGTCGTAGCGTATAATATGGACTAGTTAACACTGTACCTTTGCAAATATTTGTATTCTTCCCTTCTTCGTGGGCATACGTGCGTCTCATAAGACGACGGCATAATACATGAGAAGCACCCAATTAGTGGCTCTGCAGTCCAATCCTAGAGTATGATCAACAAGGCTTCCCAGTCGTCGACTCTGCTTTCCCACGTGTGGATGTTAAAGGACAAAAAACGTTAACTGTTTCGTGGCATACACCTAATAGAGTTAATATAAAGTAACAATTTCCACATATACTCAATTTTTTAACGCCAGCGGTTTACCAGAAAAATATTTTTAACACCCAGCCATCCAAATACTATGCGCTACCCCATCTTAAACGAAGAATGACGTCACGACGGTGAGGCGCTCTCCGCGTAGATTCCCTGCATGGGGTTTGGCTGTTGTCATGAAATGGCTGCAACTCGGCAACGCGCGTAACATGCTGATGACGGTAAATATAAAGTTGTCTATTATTGTTATCGCTGAAATCATCCCATCAACTGATGATACATGTCTACATCAAAGCATTTCTCCTCAAAATCGACCGAGCAAAGTGAACTGTACTTGGACGGGAGGGATTCCAAACAGTACGCCCGCAAATCACCAATGTGAATCCATTGCTTCAATACTACCGGTTGTTTCAACTATTATTGCAACCGTATGCCGAACACTAAGGCATAATTACTAAAGTCTACCATAGATTTAACAACAGATTTAGATATACGTCTATAAGCAGCTGCTAGATGTCACGCCAACTGAACGACCTGTCGAAGACTCGAAGTTGTTGACCCTTAACAACGTCGCAGGAAGCTGACCGGCTTCAGCAGAGATATAGAATGCCGCGCGCTGAATGGCCAAGCCAAGGTAAGCCTTCACCTATGGCGGCATCTAGACCATCGTGGATTTCGTTAGAATTTTATACTTTAAAGTCACATTCTGAGTAAACCGCTGACGTTAAAAAATTGAGTATATGTGGAAATTGTTACTTTGTATAAACTCTATTGGGTGTATGACACGAAACCGTAGCCTTTTTTGTCCTTTAATGTTGGCAAGATTCATGTCTCACTTACATGTGTCCATAAAGCCGAGACGTGTTGATCCACTGGTTATATTCCTTTGGCAAGTTATCCATATAGCACACCGCCTTGGCATATGACAAGGATCTATCAATGAACGTGTTTTATCAATTTGAATTGTGTTTGGTTCATGCGTGCTGGGGGTGCTTGCAAGACCTCTTTAGATGAGTACAAAATAATGCTTACTAGATGCCTGAATTGGTGTCTCTTAAATCAAACAAGTTCCATATAATGGGAGAATTTAACTACATTTATTACGACCGATACCAAGCTGTACTGACAACCGCGGCCACAATAATGAACATTATCGTACAATACGGAATAGTAAACATTGTAATAATGCAAATGTTTGTATTCTCCCTCGGCATACGTGCGTCTCATAAGATGACGGCATATCCCATTTACGTTAACTAAATTTATTAGGCCCGATACCAAGCTGCAATGACAACCGAGGCCAAATAATGAACATTATAACTATTTTCAAATGTATACGCGATTAAATAATAAAGTTGACTAGATGCCTGAATTTTTGTCATTTCAATAAAACACGTTCTATAAAATGGCAGCATTTAATTAAATGTATTACGCCCAATACCAAGCTCAAGCTCTGCGTAACAAAGGGTAACCGCATATATTTGAGGCAGCATCTTACTATGTGAGGCGCCGTCATGTGTTCGTTGTGTTATATTTCCAACAGTGGTCCCGGGATGTGATGGTCCCGTATTTAAAGTTGCGGCCGACAAAACAGTCAGATACATTGAAATCGACCGTGAACAATATCATAACAACATGCGCTGTAAATGGATGTTTGTTGCAGCAGTTGGACAGGTAAATAATTTTACAACTTAATCCACGGGATAAAAGGCGAAATTACGATGAATACCTAAAAGCGTAATTAGTGAGTGAGTGAGTGAGTGAGTGAGTAAATGAGTGAATGAATGAAATAAATAAATGAGTGAATGAATACTTAATTGAGTGAATTAATGTGTGAGTGTGAAGTGAGTGAATAAGTCGAGTGAATGAATTAGTGAGTCAAAGCCTGTTTGAGTGAGAGTGGAGTGAGTGACGCTGAATATTTGAGGCTGCAATTTTTTACTTTGACGTGTCTGTTTGTTATAAAATTCACCAGGTTCGACGTTCAGCAATGCACTGGCTGTTCGTGTGATAAGGTTATTATAAATCAGCGGGAACTCCGCAAGAGAAGTTACTTTAAAAAATGCGGAAACAAGTTACCGGAATACCAGGTTTCCTATACAAGTAGAATGTATATGGACTTTCTTACTGACAAGACGGAAACGCGCGGTGGCTTCACGATAGAATACTCGACTGCATTTGGCCGTAAGTACACATTTTTTGGACACTTGCATATTGTTACCGGTACAACTGCATTGACAACCAAAGCTAATTATACGTTCTGCAGGAGTCAGCCATTTAATTACTGTCATTCTATTTCTGCCGTGAAGACAATGCTGTTTTGAAACAATTACTTGTCTGTTAGCTCTCGCAATATGTTGCCCTAAAATACTTGGCGTGATTCCTCCGTGATGTGTGCGCAATAATAAAGCCAACGTTTGTGTGTACGTACACGTGTACGAGCGTCTGAGCGTATATATGTTAGAACGTATATGTGTGCAGATCTTGAGTAGATATATTTGCTAATATTATCCTCGTAAGCGTTTTTATGTCATCCTTTTGCGATGTTTACTAACCTTCGATAGATTGTAATACTTTATTATTGGAAATGCCTCTTTAACATGCGACGGGTTTTCCAGTTGTGGGTCTTTGGTGCTTGAAAACGGTTATTACAGATTGTCACAATTATATCATATGCTTTCTTTTTACTATTCATGTCCCTCAATCTTTGGACTTACCATTGTTTTGGAAAAGACAAACGTACAGGGTCGGGACGTGGAGTGATCTCTGATCATCACCACTGATAATAACGAAACAGAAGTTCTACACCAACTGTTCTCTTATCTGGTGTCCAGTCCAATGAAGGTACGTTGTCGTACACTAATTTGTACGACAACTGACTGGTGGAATTTGATAAATGTGTGACAAATATGTAAAAATCTAAATGGTGTGTCTTTTTAAATGAAAACAGTTAGTTGCACTTTACACATATGGGATATAGGCAATGTACTTGGTTAAGTTAATTAGATAAATATTGTTTAGATAGTTCAGATTTGAACTTGGTTCTGGGTTTGAGATTTCGAATGTTATAATCAAGGTTATTCCATAGTTCTATAAAATGGTGTCTAGGTAATTGAGAAGAAAGATGAGTTCTGGACTTTTCTGTACGTAGTAGCTTGTGCTGTCTCATAATTCTGGTGTTAGTGACTAGATTCTTTTTTTGGTATATACAGTTCGAAGGATTTACGCAGTGTATTATGGTGATAATCATACATAAATAATGAGACATGTAAATTGTGTATATCAGCGAATTAAAGCATATTTTCAAATTTGAAAATAGGATCCGTGTGACTTCAATATCTTTTATTATTAATTATTCGTACAGCGCGTTTATATAACATTTTACTGAATTTCCATTCCCCCATGCTTGTACAACGTAAGTTAAATGAATTAAAGTATAATAGAGAGTTTTTAACTGTGTTAAGATGTGGTTAAATGACTTTGAACTAAAATATAATACAGAGTTTTTAACTGCGGCAAAAAATGCTTCATTCTGTTAATTGCAAACATTGCTCTAGATATCCTAGAACTGATTATATTTATATGTTTTTCCATGTTAAGTGTTCATCAATATTTATTCCTAAAAACTTGCCTGATTCTTCTTAGCACTGGTCAAAATTTTGGAGGTAGTGGACACCTCGTGCTTTTTTTGGTTGTACTGTATTTTATTAAACTTCAAATCCTCACGAATAATATTTCAGAGGGCAACCCTCTCAAAATAGTGTACCTCTCTCCAAAAATTGCGCTTATATCCAGGCACTTAATATTTGGAATGGAGAACAAATGAAAAAGACAGAACACGTTGGAGACTGGTGAGAGTGTGAGAAAAACGAGGAGAGGAAAGAAAAGAAATGACGGAGAAAAGATGTCAATGGTAACCATGGCTAAACTCACCCCCAACAACAAAAGGACAACAATATATATATATATATATATAAATATATTGTTGTCATATATATTGTTGTCCTATATATATACACACACACACACACACACACACACACACACACACACACACACGCACATATATATATAAGATTGGAAGGAGAATGGAGAACAAACGGAAAGACAGAAAACGTTGGAGACTGGTGATATACATATGTGTATATATATATATATATAACGGAAAGACAGAAAACGTTGGAGACTGGTGATATACATATGTGTATATATACCTTCCAATCTTTCCAGATTTCTCGTAACACAGTCCTTTATATATATATATATATAATATATATACATCTACATCATATACATACATGTATACATACATACATACATACATACATACAGTAGTCCCTCTGTCTCTCTCTCTCTCTATATATATATATATATATTATACATAGTATATAACTATGTATATATATATATATATATATATATATATATAATACAGCAATAAAATATGTACACTCGCGCGAAATTAGAAAAAGAATAAGTTGAAGAAATCACATTCTTTAAACGTATTGAAGCGTTTCTAGCTGTCACGCATCCAGATTTCATCTGCGACATATACCTGATGATGACATTTACTGCGACATTTACCTGCCATGGTGACATTTCCTAGTACGATTTTTTATTTAACATTATATATATATATTATATATATATATGTATATACAATTATATATATATTATATATATATTATATATACTATATATATATATTTATAGTATATATAATATATATTAATATATATGTATATATGTTTTTTCAAAATAGCTCACCGCTAAATAAAAAATCGTACTAGGAAATGTCACCATGGCAGGTAAATGTTGCAGTAAATGTCATCATCAGGTAAATGTCGCAGA
This sequence comes from Oasisia sp. SBJ-2009, assembly GCA_964017155.1. Classification (NCBI taxonomy): domain Eukaryota; kingdom Metazoa; phylum Annelida; class Polychaeta; order Sabellida; family Siboglinidae; genus Oasisia; species Oasisia sp. SBJ-2009. The sequence continues at coordinate 11,697,325 of OZ024860.1, forward strand.
TGAAATCTGGATGCGTGACAGCTAGAAACGCTTCAATACCCCCCCCCCCCGAATGTGATTTCTTCAACTTATTCTTTTTCTAATTTCACGCGAGTGTACATATGTTATTGCTGTTGTAACATATGCTACACTGGCATACAATGTCAATGTGTTGTGTTCCAAATAGATTTAGCATGTTTTGACCTTCACACGAAATGGGGTGACTATTTTGGACAATTTGGCATCAGTTCGAAATATTACAACAAGAAAATGCCATGTGGTTGGGAAATACATGGCGGTAATAGAAAGGTAAGCAACCTATTAGAAAACTTGAAATTGTGTAATTCGAATATGTAGATAAATGTTTCATCAATACAATAATTGTTCCAAACATGAACACATACACAATATTATTGAAAGTAGTTTTGTATACAAAACAAACAGTAGTTAAAAGATATACTTTTGATTGAGGTTTTGCGATATTGAATTGGTAAGTTATGTTAATACTTTACTGGAAATAAACAAATAACCACCGAGTGTATTTGGGTGAGGAGAGGATATAGTCAACTGTGTTTATATAGTCTAGATATGGTATGCTGTTTTAAATATAGGTACACTAATCATATATGCAAGGAATTTGTTCTAGTGCACGTACAAGTTGCAGACAAATCCACACGGGAAACATTGGCATTCGTCAACATTGTTTTTTAATTCTAGCCTATAAATTCAGCTGTAATAAATGTCAAGTACAGAAATGTTCATATATTATATGTCTGTCTATTACGTCATTTATTAACGTCACGTGTTCGTCATTTATAGGTATCATTAATTGTTTAATGATATAGTATTTTCTCGAAAACATTTTATTGGTTACACCAGATGCAGATACTGAGTAGGTTAAATACATCTCATGTCATATATGGTTGCAGAGAATTGAATTGCTTTTCCTCAACTTCGACACAGAGCCTTTACTGGCAGCAATCAGCCAAGAGAAATCGTATCAAGGCGGAGATGGATGTACGTGGAATTCACAACATGCAGGTTTCCGTTGCGCAAACCAGGCTTCGAGGTTCAGTACAGGAATATAAATGATTATCCATGTAAGTGTCATTTCCATAAGGACGTGTGTTTGATAACAAAAAGTGTGTTTGACAATGTTCATTACTTGCAGGATTCAATTCCAGCTTTCATAAAATTGATATTTTATTTAAGTTGCAAGTATTCTTTTCGAACGGATACAACTGATTTATGTTCAGTAACATTTGTTTATGAAGCCACTTGCCTGTTATGAATCCTTCACAAGTCAATAGATTAATTATTCACGTATTCTATAGTTTCAAAAACTGGCCCGCTCTCACTCCAGTTCTCAAATAGTTAGCCTGGATAATTCTGCGTGATGTGATGACAGTGACACAAGGATGTATATATAACCAGGCTCTGCTCGTGTAACCAGTCTTAGTCGTACTGGATCTGCATTGACAACTGTTTCACAAGTCGTCGCTAGTCTTCCCAAGTTGTAGTCAAGTTCCCAGTCTATTCATCAAAATTGCTTGACCATATCTTCCTGTGACTTCCCTTTCTTCTGTCTCCGACATTTTAATTGTTTCTGAGAGCTAGGTTGAACGTTTTACATCACCACACTCTATTAATTTCTTCTTTTTTGACAATTGTCAGCAGATCGCCATAATGACCCACGTTCTGAGTGATTGTCTGATCACATTGGTGGTTTTATGGTCAGTGTAGGAAATACCGGGGTTTCTTCGGTCGCATTTCATTTCCACACAAGCAATTATACTTTGTAGTTTTAGTGTTAAGGTACATGAGACACATACATATAGAATGATAGAAAGGACTGGTGTACGTTAAAGTTTGGATTTCACTGCGACTTTCTTGTTTCGGCAAACTGGTTACAATTGTGTCAATGCCGCTGATGTTTACGCAGACATTACACGGATACACGGATTTAATTCCGTGAATACTCATTAGTGATGTCTGCTCCGAGATACCTTGACTGACGAATCGATTCCAGTGTCCTTCAATTATGCTGGACCCCAATGGATTATTACTGTTTCCCGTGATCTTGTTTTATTTCTGCGCTACATACGTACATACACGTGCAACATGTATGAATGAACAGGGTCTTAATTATACTGAATATAAAAAACAGCAATCATGACGGTGTCTCGCAGATGTTTCGTCCAGTCGCTTCTAAAGGTTAGCAATTTCCTCTTCACTTCCGGCGTACCGGTCGATGTCATCAGCAAACCGTTTTCCAACGTTGACTGTGTCACTGTGGTCATCTGGGGCATCTCCATTATTTTGTCTAGGAATGTGTTGAATAATGTATACACAGTAGGTGACCTGAGGTATTCTTGACAGACTCAAACTGACGTGTGGAACCATTCACATAGAGTGCTACTGCTGTGCTAGCTTTAACATCCAGCGGCTTGATGGTTTGAATAAGCTTTTGTCCATTGTTGTAGTTCTTTATCCTCGCCCATTAGTGCAGCAAGACACGGTACAATTCCTGTTGATTGTTAAAGTATTTCTCACGCAAACAAGAATATTTGTTCCGTGGAGTTTCTTCCACTGCGAAAGCCCGCCTGTTTTCGGCGAAGAGTTCTTCTAGTTGTAGTTTCAGTCTATTCAAGAAGTCTCTCAGCATTACATTGAGACTAGTGGTTCAGTAGTTTTTATAGTGTTGTAGGTGTCCTTTATTGGGGAGAGTATTAATCAATGATTCATGCTGTTTGTCACTCTCCAGTCTGCCAGAATTTGTTACACAATTTGGTAAGGATGTCTATCACGTATCATTTATTTATAAATGTTTAATACCATATATCAAACACACGTACATAAGTACAAACGCACATGCGTTCATACACGTACAACACATATGGATGAACAGGATTGTAATTATAATGAATATAAACAAAACAGTAGTTAAGACGATACTCATGCGTTTTGTTCCCACCAGTGGTACGCGGATGTGGGCCCAGGCCAGAGAAACTGTCGGGAAGTGGAACGTTTGCCATCAGTGCGTCTCAATATAAACCCGGCATGAGATGCGCTTGGAAAATTACCAAGACCCATGTAAACTGTTTTCCAATTTTAAAATATAAATGTAATTGACACACATATTAATAAGTAATTTAAGAAGCCAACTGAGACCGACATATATTACTGTTATGAGACTGTTTGAATGTGGGGCATTTCAAGCAATCTGTGTTGTCACAGTAAGTCATACGCAGGTCACATGCATAGCTACGAGTGTGACATAGGCACATCGTAACGTTCTGCTTCTACCTAATGACCTATCCATCATATCACTTGTTGAATAGTAACTGTAACCGTTAAGCCTTATTTATCTTCTGTTTTGATGGAGAGATACATTTGATTACCAGGTAATAAGTAGTTCGATTGATAGACCAATTATCACCAATACGTTACAATGGCTACACGCTATCTGCTAGAATTGTATTTCCGGATATTCTTATCATTTATGTAAAGTTGGATCAATATGTGATAACATTTATATGACAGAGATGTATATATCTACACATGCCTTATGTAAGTTAAATTTAGTAACTTGACCAGGCGGCGACCTTTGTTAATTATGTGGTAAATCTTAGATGAAATATTTAAACGAGTCCTCCGCCATTTGACGACCATATGATGTTTTATGTCCAATAATTGCTTTGTGGTTACACCTCGTCTATAACATTCTATTCACTCTTTTCGTAAGGGTACAACCGGTAATTAATGCAGCATTATATTTGGCAATTGCTGCGTAGACATTTGGATTTTAGTTGCAACTACGTTTAGTACCTCTGTAGTTTTGTTTACAATTTATTGCTCAAGACTTTTACACAAGGCTGTTGTTTACACTCGCGCCACGTAATTAATCTATTTGCATGCAATCATGTGTTTATTGTTCATTGTCCATGTGTTGCAGAAAACCAAAAATGAAATTCATTGTTTGGAGTTCACCAAGTATAAACTTCAGAAGGGTTATGACGCCGTTTATATTTACGGCGGCAAAGATGAATCGGCGCCATTGTTGAAAAAATTCACCAGTGAGAGCAGCCTGGTGTCACAAATTCCAACCAACCATACATACCTGTTCGTGACTTTTAAAACTGACGATCGGAGAAAGCCAAACGGAAAAGCCTTCAAGATAAAATATTAGGCTATATCTGACCGTAAGTATGCGACTATTGACATCTACATATTGATGAGCATATTTCAAACAAGCGCTCTGTACATCTATCTATTCACCTTATAATATGTCTAAAGCCGAAACTCTGCGTCATTAAAGAGATACTCCAGTGTACACAGTTTTCATTAAAAGGTCATATACATGAGTACTACGTGACTGGCGCACGACGTATGACGTAACAATGGGCTTCCACCAATCCATGCTAGTCGCTAGAGGCGCTTTTAAGCTGATACCCTAGTTGCGTCTCAGCGCCTCCAGCGACTAACGTGGATTTGTTTGCTTGTTTTGCGGAACGCTTGTTTAAATTATCCTCAATTAGCTGTTGAGGTCGCATGACTCCGAAACCTCACACATAGATAAATATGGATATAATCTAACATGTCAGTCAATGTGAAGGCATAATATGTACATTAATGTAATACAGCCGAGTCGATGGAACGTTGACTGATGGCGACGTATGCTAGAACGATTCCGGAACGGATGATTAAAATAATCTACAGCTCGCCGTATGATTCACACGAGACTGGTATTTCACACATAGTAACAAATTTATTTCGTATTAAAACATGTCCGTCATTGTGAAAGCATAATGCCTACATTAATGCACATTTACAGTAAACATGGCGCGGTCCCGGTTATTTTTGTCGTGCACTGATCATATGTTCTCGGTCTTGATTTTGTCGAACATACCCACATCTCAGATACAGGCTACGCGGCTACACGGTCAACCTTCATTTTTGCAGATACCGATACCGGGTTTATTACGACTGAACAGCTTATATCTCACTCACCCTCTATCTCAAGAACAACTTTAACCACTGTAGCCACTTGAGATAATGTCGAAATAGCCCGCATTTTCTTGCCGCGAACCGATCACATGGTCTTACAAAACACTCATTTTTATTTGTTTTGTACTAATATCGACGAATACCAGTGCACGATATTTTTAGGCGGGTAAAATATGTTACATTGTATCGTATTCGGCCGTGAAATTAAGGTTGGTGTGTCACTTGGTCTTGGTGAATTTGGCTGTGTTTATTTAACAAAATAGTTAATGTTATTGAATTCTATTTTGGTTACATATACACATTTGATAGTGTAAGTGAAACCAGCGTGATGTCATTGACAGTGTAAATAAAATCGTGTACGTAATGTTATTATAGTCTGGATTAGGGTGCATGTAATTAATTGTTAAAAGAAACGGCACCAGAACCAGGTTTCAACGTTGATGTCGTTGCACAGCTTTTATCAACAGAAACCATGACACAACAGAAACCATTATGTCACCCTTTCTCTATACGGTGAAATACCTTTTTCATATATATGAAGGGTACGTAAGCTATTGACCCTGCAGGCGCGTAGCCAGCGATAGTTTGTATGTGTGTGCATGTCATGACATGTGTGCTCAATAGACAGAACAGCCAAAACAACACCATCTTTGCACTGAATTCGATCGAACGTCCCACGACTTTCCATCAACCGTAAAGGTATATTAATGTAGACATTATGCTTTCATATTGACGGACATTTTATACGATTTCAATATTGAACTATTTGTGAAGTAGCAGTCTCGTGTGATGCATACGACGAGCTGTAGGTGATTTTAAACATCCGTTTCGGCATCGTCGCCATCGAGTCAGCACACCTGTCGTCGGGCCACCAGTCGACATTCAATCGGTTGTTAATGTACATTAATGTACATATTATGCCTTCACATTGACGGTCATGTCAGACTGTATCCCTATTTGGCTATGTGTGAGGCTTCGGAGTCATGCGAGTTCAACAGCTAGATTGTAGGATGATTTAAGCAAGCGTTCCGCAAATCTTTTCGCAAACCGTTCCGCATTTTACACACGTCAAGAATACGTAAAAGACGGCACAAAGACCCTACTTGCGTCAGAGCGTCCTCTGTCGGATTAGTTATTGTGGTACCTCATTAACAGCCGATATATCATTGTTTTCTAAACTCTCTAATTAAGTTGTTAAAGTGTACAATGTATACAGTAATGCTCGCGCACATTGTGATTGTGACGTGAATTGTCGATGTGAGTATTGTGTTCTGGGTTGGTAGTTTGAAAGCGGTAATAGTTATTTATAGATCGTCAGAACCATGCAAACAAGTCCTTAGTTTGTTAGCATAATATGTCAGAGGCTGCCACATGCAAATATATGTAGATGCCAAAGTATTTAGAAGTAAGTTCCATGTCACAGTGTACCCTGTACGTAACGCCGTAGACATTTCCGACAGCAGTTCACACAGTATTCACGTAATATATTTAATCCAATATAGGTTTTGACGCTTGGCCAACTGAAAACATGCCTACTAACAACATATATAACTATGCATACATACACATTTGTATCAATCCAAACTTTTAAATATTTATGTAAAGAAACCTAGATTGGCTTAGAAGGCTATTCTAACATATACATTTAAATTAAACAAATCAGCGTTCCGGTGTTCATGTACAATGTTAACATGTCAGATTACCATATATAACTCTGAAATGTATGCAAAATAAAAAACAAATAGTACACTATATATTTGGCAACTTTTGAGGTGTAGTTGTCTTGTTTGACTTAGCACTGAGAACGCATAACTTTTTTTCAGTTGGTTTTCATCGTGAAGTAAATGTGTTATTCTTCAAAAAGTTGAACATGTCATAACAGTTACTTTGACACTTTTCAGAATGGAGCATGTTCCTTTAAATACGTGGCAGATTGTGCTGTGGTGAACTTTATGGAAGACTCAAGTAGTTGTATGACGTATCATAAAACGCAGAACAATGTTTATGCACGGATTAGTGAGACACAGACCATTCTCGCATGGAGCCATGTTGATGACGAACAAAGGCTAGACAACCATAATCTCTGCTTCTGGATTCGTAAAGACATACTCTCGAACTTTAGTTGCTGAATCAGATATGTCATGTATTGGTGAATTACTGTAATACAGATCAACGGTTGGATGTAGAAGAATTTAACATATCCTCACCTTGATAAACATGTTGTTTCTGTTTTTTTTCTTTCTGAATAGTTTATTACACATGCATGCACGTGTATATTTCAAACAAATAAATGTTGCATTATAAAAACGATGACGGCCGTATTGAAAAGAGTTCGAAGTGGATTTTGCAAGGCTTACATTCCGACATCATCTCGACTTCTCTAGGCTGCATCCAGCTATATGCTACAAGTAATGCGCGAAGTCTGCTCGTACACATATCCACCACTGTGTATAGCCAGGTAATCATCTATACAGCTGAGTGAACTGGAGCAATGTAGAATGAGAACACTTGCCCAAGATTTTAACACCGCGGCACAGGATTCGAACTGTGTTTTCGTACTCGAGAGTACGAAGCTTTATCCCTGAGCCATTGCACTCTACATAAATTGTTAAATAGATAATACATTTTGCGCTGTTTCCCGCTAGTTGATGCGCTCTGCAAATAATAAAATACATGTAAATAGATTAATTATGAAATAGATAACATATAGAAAATAATATAATACAAACCACTGGCTAAAGGCTTATGTTACAGTATTAGTCTAAAACATAAACATTTAGACTACGAACTAATATACTAAAACATAAAATAATGACAAAAACAATTTAAATTAATTAATATGCCAACTAAATATGAGCCTTTAAAGACATCATATATATATACAAAATTATTCTATGTTCCTGATGCACTACTGTACACCGGTAGTTCATTCCACATTCGCGGTACTACTACGCCGAATGCCGAGTCCCCGAAGTACTTCTTCGTAGGTCACATGACACGTGATCCTAGCTTCAATTACACAGGCGCCGTGAGATGGCTGCCATTTTGAAGTTCCTCACTGCCGACTGGGGACATTCTGTTATGTGTTTGTGGTCGCCATGGCAGCCTTGTCCGAGAATAGGGTAGTAATAAATAATATTAATAATACACTTTATTTATACACTAAATATCCCAAGTATAAACTCTGTTCAGTAGTGTTGACAACATTAAGCAAATTAAGAAAGAAATATAATAATGGTAAAAGTATAACACGTATATCTAAATCAATGTTGTATAAAAACAGAAAAAATTAAATATATATAATAAATAATTAAAATGACATGCTAGTTGAGCTAATTAAAATAAAATAAATACAAATATAAAAGGGTGAAAGGTGTAGAAAAATAATACATTAAATGCAATCTTGAAATAATAAGTCTTAAGATGTGTTTTAAACTTGTTTATGCACTGAGTGGAACGCAAATTCTCAGATAGTGCATTCCACCACCACGCCCGAGAGAAAGGACGGCACTCATATCGTTCAGGTTTGTAAAGGAGAACCACTAACGGGGATATATACACATAGCATATTGCCAATCGAAACAGTCTAATGTACAGTAAAAAGCATACGTCTCCCTTACCTGTCGGTGAATTGTAATGGCGCAGCTAAGGCGACGCGCTTTGACGAATGCATCACTGGGCACATGTTGTAATGCATATATGGCGGATCGTGTTTGTACACACACGCACTCACGCACTCACGCATGCACACGCACACACGCACACACGCACACACGCACACACGCACACACACACACACACACACACACACACACACACACACACCATCGCTTCGAGTACGATATCAACAGCTTACAGAATACCTTCGGAAAGACACAGACAACGAAGGTGTCGACACAGCCGCCGAGGCAGCAGAAAACCACCACTCGGCATTATCAGGTTTAGAACCTCGACACTATAACCGATAAGTCACACGTCCTACTACTAATGCACAACCATATTACCACCGTTATTCCAGTCACGACTATTACAGTGTCTACAATAACCTTTACCGTAATGGACAGTGAGTGTCATTCAGAATATTCTCCGACAGTTGATAATAATAATAAATATCAGTATTTGTCTACGCCATATATATATATATATATATATATATGTATATATATATATATATATATATATGTATATATATATATATATATATATATATATATATATATATATATATATATATATATATAACAATACAACCATTCAGAGGCGCATTACACGTTACAGGAATATACAGATTACCTTAAAAATTAAAACAATAGAGATGTAGTTGTAAAATAAATATATCAATTCAAATTGTTCAATATAAATAAATAATATTACTCTTAATAATATTAAAGGACACAAAAAGGCTACGGCTTCGTGTCATACACCTAATAGAGTTTATACAAAGTAACAATTTCCACATATACTCAATTTTTTAACGTCAGCGGTTTACTCAGAATGTGACTTTAAAGTCTAAAATTCTAACCAAATCCACGATGGTCTGGACGCCGCCATAGGTGACGGGTTAATTTGGCTTGGCCATTCAGCGCGCGGCATTCTATATCTCGGTCAGCTTCCGGCGACGCTTTTAAGGGTCAACAACTTCGAGTCTTCGACAGTTCGTTCAGTTGGCGTGACATCTAGCAGCTGCTTATAGACGTGTATCTAAATCTGTGGTTAAATATATGGTAAACTTTAGTAATTATGCCTTAGTGTTCGGCATACGGTTGCAATAATAGTTGAAACAACCGGTAGTATTGAACAAATTGATTCACATTTGCGGGCGTACTGTTTGGAATCCCTCCAGTCCAAGTACAGTTCACTTTGCTCGGTCCATTTTTAGGAGAAATGCTTTGAAGTAGACATGTAGTCATGTATCATCAGTTGATGGGATGATTTCAGCGATAACAATAATAGACAACTTTATATTTACCGTCATCAGCATGTTACGCGCGTTGCCGAGTTGCAGCCATTTCATGACAACAGCCAAACCCTATGCAGTGAATCTGCGTGGAGAGCGCCTCGATCACCGTCGTGACGTCATTCTTCGTATAAGATGGAGTAGCGCGTAGTATTTGGATGGCTGGGTGTTAAAAAATATTTTTCTGGTAAACCGCTGGCGTAAAAAAATTGACTATATGTGGAAATTGTTACTTTATATTAACTCTATTAGATGTATGCCACGAAACAGTTAACTTTGTTTTGCCTTTAATGTTATGCTATACCCGATGCGAACTCCACTTTTGGCAAACTCGGCCTGATTTCGTCTTGCTGATACGTCCTGTGTACTCACGACCCTCCTTTGTCCGCAGACAACGAGCCGTCGTTAGACCAGGCAATCTCCGCCATATCTTCGTTTTATATCCTAGATTAATGGAAAGAATAGCATAGTTAGTTATATACACTATCAAACGAAACGATAACTGAGAGCAACATAAAGTCACATACCTGCCGAAAGGTTTGGAGGCAAATAAAAAAGAATAAACAGTGTACATGATGATATATTATTTCAATAAGGTGCATTTGTGAGTTGACTTTTATCTGTTAATTATCTTCGTTGATCTAGTGTGCTTATATTTGAAATTGTGCTTCATAGTTCGCTTTCGAAGAATGTTTAGTTTACCTAAATAAATAAATAAGTTATATTTGGAAAATTGCTCTTGCAATGTATCAAACCCCATCAGTGTCAAAACAAGCTTTAATGTTTGAAATATCATAATGACGTCGTTATCCTGCAACACAGTATATCATTAATATTACATTTAATCAGCACATATATTCATGCCAGATTCAGTTAAATGCATAGCTAGAAATACGGAGATACCCTATAGAATCTTAGATATCTCACGGAGCCTCCGCTCTTGGTGAAACACGGCGAAACATATGCTACATTTTGATATAAATTCTTATCGTAATGATTTGGAGACTATCAATTTGCGACAAGAAATCCCACAGAATACAATTTGAATATAACCCAATCTATACAAACCATTATTACACGCAAACTGTCGAAAACAAGATTCGCAAAAAACAGCTGAACGATGTTGCTAGCACGCTTTTCGAAGAATATGTTTTGAATGGACACCAATATAGGCCACCAATGTAGATCACTATAATATGCAAACTAAGCGAAACAAGAGATGCTGACCAATGTTTATCAATTCGTCAAATCTAGCTAAAACGTGTTACATAGATGGCGCCACTTTATCTTATTATGATACAATAATATTGCAATCATGCTGTCGAAGATGTTGTAAGGACACCGAGAACTCCGTGAAATAGATCGACGTTTCGAAGAGGTATCTCAACGTTTCTAAGTATTAAAAGTAATGTTATTAAATGTATTAGTTATGCATAGTAACAGTTATACCTTCAGAGCAACTACAGGACATGAATATAATGCCGTATGCAATGAATATCGGAGACTATTGCATTGTCTTTCTTTGTCCGGTCCAGGAATCGCTGAAACAAAGCAAAACGTACGGTTTAAGCTAAGATTCTGCATATGTATACGTATGCGGCTTGGGGAAACTGCTGCGATTTGCGGATGCGTAAAGCGTGATACGTCTTGAGTGATTCCATACTTTGTTGAAATCAGTGCGGTTAGCTCTAATTTTAATACCGCCGCGAGATGGGAGCATTGTCGGATGCTCTTATTATTATTAGTTTATATTTTACTACAAGCATTTCAAAAGCCGTTCATAGGTGGATACAACCATTGTAAAAGTACATGAAATTAAGATGCAAATATAATGTATAATGTATTAAGACAAGCACGTCAAAAAGGTTGTTATATTAAAAAGTAAAACGTTATAATTATTCTATCATGTAACATAATAATAATAATACTTAAACAATAATAAATCATTAAATAAAATGTATTCATCAAATGCATTCTCGTAAAAGCCGCTTCTGTCCAGACGCACACTAGTATGGCATTGAATTGACCCGTTTTGCACCGCTCGTACTTACTCTTAGACTTAGAGCAACACAAATTGAAAACTACAGCTGGGGCAACGTTTCATGTGTTGCAAAACAGAAGGCGAAGCTAAAGGTATCGTTGGTGGATTCACGACATCTAGCTCGTGAACTACAGCAGGATAAGGAAAATTAGTCTTGTATGACAACTTGTACTTGACATGTTGGTAGCTTCTGCGACGGCATGTTTCGATCCTCGATGACAATACAGAATGCTACTACCTTCTCGCTATTACCCGCTACTATTAGTGTTACGGGTAAATATTGGCAGTTCAAAATGTTAAGTACCCGATGTCAGAGACACAGTAAACTATCTGATCGACATAGCATTATAATGACGTTCCATAAGATATATCATTCTAGTGATTCTACGTCGTCATTGTTTGATTTGCAACCATTTTTATAAGCAGAGGAGTCCGAAACATGCAAAGAAAATATAACATAAATATCGGGATTATTCTGTTATTCCTTGACTTGACGTCCTCATCATCATGCTAGCATTTAGTACTTGATATAAGATTCAGGTATTATTAGGCTACGCTACTGAGCCTCTGAGGGCGGTCACTGGCACTGCCAAGGCAAGGGACTTGACGTCGTAAGTGGTTCTTTTACGTCGCAAATTGAGACGAGATCGACTTTAAGTTAACGTGATTCACTGATTCATAAACCTACCGCTGAAGTTGGCTGAACGAAGGGAGCATCTAAAACGTAAAACTTTGGGCGCATCCCGAGAATATAAATAAGCAAATAAAGCAAATAAATATACGCATGGTATACACAAATGGCTAATCGTACTTAGGCATAGTGTTCTTGGGAGACTCATGAAATCCAAAATAACTTTGCGATGTCCTAATTTTAAGACGTCGTAACGGTCAGTAAGACGTCGTAAGTACGCTCGTGAAACCGGAGCCGGGCTAAGCCTAAGGCTAAGTCGGACGCTTAGTTTGATTTGTTCACGCTGCTTATGTTACAGCATTATCTAAAATAATACATACGTCCACTAGTTCGTCGAACTGTCTGACCTATCACCGGAATATTACCGCAGCATATCGTAGAGCCCTTTCATCATAACCAAGTGATGCCCAGTCTGCTCTGCCCAGTATCGATTTCAAGTTAGCAGAACTGACACTACGATGTGTCGAAAACCAGGTTAGGTCAAGGTCACTGACCACACTTGGGATTTGAAGTGTTTTATTTTAATAAAATCTGAATTTGCATCAAATAACGACGTTGGAGTTTCCCAAGATGTTGATCTATTGTTACTATCCAAACTTTCCTGTCAACGAAACTAAACGATGTCGTAAACAATGTCGCAAATGATGAGCGCGCGTGTTGCCAACGACAACGGCAACGTTAAACACTCTGACTCTGTCCCTGGGCCGGTATTCTCGAATGAATTTCTTGGCGCCTTGGCGCAGAAATAGCGTCGTCGAAACTTCGTAAATAACCATTTCTTTTAAAATGCTATTCTCCAAACAGTTAATATAAGAATATTCGTAAATATGGCCTCGAAACTTCGTAAGAGATGATTTTTCGTAAATGCTATTCTCGAAACAGTTATAATGATGTCAATAAGAATATTAGTAAATATGCCATATGGCCTTTTTTTCGTAACTTACGATAACGGAAATCGGAATAGGTCTCGTAACTGTTTCGATGTAACTGTGACTGTGTCTGTGACTGTGTGTGTTTGTTCATACAGACAGAGATGAGTGCATTATTTTGGTATAACAACATCGCCAACGTATATTTAATAAATATGATTGATGTGCTTCATTGACACTCACGTGTGTTTGCATAATTTTATTGGTCATTATAATTGCATAAATACCGTCTTTGAAAGCGGAATCCGCATCTACATGTCACGCCAGTACACAACCAACAACAACCGGAACCTGTCTTTAAACGGGACCGATCAGTAATTTGCCGAATAATTTGCAAACTGCGTGCTATTCAATTATGTAGACACGCTTAATTACATAGCATCTTTTTCCATTTAATAATACCTCTATGGTGTATTGCAATGGCAGGGCCATTGGCATGGATATCTACATAATATTTCCTACAAAATAATTACAATATTTTTATAAAATAAATTCAAACATCCTGAACGTAATTAAACAATTACTATTATTACTCGATATGAATGGTTGGATAGTTGAAAATGGTAACATAAGAAACATTCCCAGTGCATTAAACATTTGCTTTCACATCCGACACCCTCTCGTGGGGGGAGGTTATTTAGCGATGAGGTATATATAAATTATATTCAGTAGGCCGTACTAGCATATTTAGAGTGCACAAATATTGTACCAACACATCGTTATTGATTACATATTTTGTTCAAACATAATTTATTCAACCTATGATAGTATTGTAGTTAAATAAGTGTGATGTGTTAGGTAAACCTCAGATATAATACACCGAATAACCTACTACTTTTATTTTCAAGGTGGTCGAATTTCTTTTCTTTCCAAAACCAATGACAAATATAATTTTGACCTTATGTTTTACAGATCAGCAGTTGTAATTCTAATAAATATAAAGATAATTATTTATCATACTACTGTTACCAGTACATTTTAGAATACCACATCAGATATTTGTATACATTTGTACATAAGAATTATGTGCATCCTAGAAATCCTTATATATTTTCTTAACAAATAAGTACTATTATTAACATTATATGAAAATTATGAATACTAAGAACACTGTAATTCCAGATGTTATTAGAAAACAAGAAAAACTACTGATAGGAATAGACAAATGGAAAAACAAGTGGATGTAATAAATTGTGCATTGTGCATTGTTGGTAGAGCTGTTGATCACTTCAGACTGTTCTGTAGCAAAACTCTCATATTGGTTCTTCAGCTGTAAGTTGTATTCTGCATATTTTAAGGTGCAGCAGTTATTATCGTCTATTTACTCTCTGAAAACATACATAATTTTTTTTATTTTGTGATTGATATAACACATCATAAGTAATTTTTATTTCAATTGTTAATAAATATAGGCCATAGTAATCACTCTTTAAATTATATTATAGCTGACAAACATTTATATTGTTTGCACATACAATTCAGTGATTTTTTAAAGATACATATCAGTGATGATACATGGGATAGATAGATACTATGTAGTAGAACATATGTGTATGCAGGTGTAGCAGGACCTCCGGTATTGCAATACCTTCGGGAGTGTGACGCCCCTGCTATGCAGAGTTGTAAACCACTGCCTTGTGGTACAGGTTCTTGACAGAACAGAAGGCTAAGGGAGCGAACCCTAACCAGAAAACCATATCACTGTGGCAGCATCAAGGGCGGTTGATGTATGGAACTCCCAACATCTCTCGACCAGCCATTGCAGTTACAAATAGCTTGTTCTTGCCGGTGTGAGACCTCTATTTGCTCCCCGAGAGAGAGAGAGAGAGAGAGAGAGAGATAGAGAGAGAGAGAGAGAGAGAGAGAGAGAGAGAGAGAGAGAGAGAGAGAGAGAGAGAGAGAGAGGCGTTCGATACAGTCGGGAGGACCGGGCTATGGCAGCTACTGAGGAAGTATGGATGCCCAGATAAGTTCATAGCTATGATCGAGGCTCTAAATACCGGAATTATGGCGAATGATAGTGTTGTAGCGGAAGTCTCGGAATCGTTCAGTGTTACAAATGGGGTCAAGCAAGGTTGTTTACTAGCCATGACGTTATTCTGAATCTTCCTATCAGCAATGCTCGACGAGGCTTTCGGAGACATGGGGGATGGCGTCTACATACAGTCCAGACAGAACGCTAACCCATTCAACGTCGCACACTTCAGAGCAAAGACCAAGACTACTCGGATACAGATGAGAGATCTGCTATTCGCAGATGACAATGCACTGGTTGCCCACTCTGCAGAAGAGTTGCAGAAAATAGTGGATGCTTTCTCCGATGCGTCAAAGAAATTCGGCCTGAAGATTAATATCAAGAAGGTCGAGGTGCTGTACCAACCCAACTCTACAAGAACTCGATAGCAGGATATCATGGTTGATGGAAACAAGCTGAACTCTGTTCTGGAATTCATATACATCGGAAGCACTATATCAAGTAATGGATGGATTGACGATAAAATACAAATACAGAGATGGATGGCCAAGGCTAGTGCATCTTCCGGCCGACTACGCCATGGACTCTGGAACAACCATCATGTGTCGATGCGGGTTAAGGGCAAGACATACCGTGCAATCGTGTTGACCTCCCTCCTATGCGGAGCCGAGGCCTGGACAGTGTAAAGACGACAGCTGCATGCCTTCATGATGCGACATCTGCGTTCAATCATGAGGATAACCTGGATGGACAAAGTGACAAACAAGGACATACTCGAACCGACAGGGCTGTCATCTATGGAAGATCTTCTGATGTGTTTACATTTTGGGTTAAGAACATTATCAGATATGGAGACTAATTTTAAGTGGTCACTCCTAAGTAATTATTTATATTAAATTGTTTTATTTATTGTTATATCATCAAAATGTAAACTGAGGTTAGCAGCATGCTAGCACCTACTCCTGGCGATTCAAATTACACTGAGTCGCTATCTCAGTGATTAGTCTTATTAAATCTTGCATTTGTCGTTTAGGCTTTATGGTTAATCTTAGACTTAGTCTGCATAATAAACATATCACATGCGTACGAACGTTTTATCGCATAACTGTACTCACTCACACTGACATGTAGGCAGTATATGTTGACGTAGTTAGTGCTGGTGTAGCAGTAAATTCTAAATCACTGCAACTGTAAACCTTGACATTCTGTTGACTGTCAACTTAGCATTCTGTGTGACGGCCGAGTGTGTGTCCTTGCTTGCGTTGTTTATTTAATTTCCAATCAAATGCTTCGCGCGTTATTATGTTTTGTAACGCAGCTACAGTGACTAATCACCAATTATTTTCTTTGCCTAATTATCCGTGTAATTCCTTATCATTCACCGCCTGAACACGTGACTTACTTATTTGTCCTCTTCATCCCCAGAGGGACATAAGGCTACAACAACAACGTTCCTCCCAGGGTCCTGTCTTTAGCTGCGGCCTGAGCCTCGCCCCACGAGAGCCACATATATTGTAGCTCTGCCATTACTGTTTTTCGCCAGAACACGTGAGCAGAACTAAGATTAGATCACCGATGTCGCCATCTTGAAATGTGATGTCGTTAGAAACGAAGATTGCGCGCCTGCTGTATTGTCGTGACGTCACAGTAGGTGTGTCGTCTTCCGTGTTGGCGCCAAAGGCCGATCACCGGGAGAATCAAAGATAGCTTGATATCGACGCATTTATGTATCATAACAATCATTTTAATGTTACAATTCTCATTAACTCGAGAAAACAATGGAAACCTTTTAGTTAGACGATTTGTCTAATTAGCTTTCATGCTGTATGATTGACCAGAACTGATATACTGAAGATGGTTTAGAGTCCAAATCATTTCTTTGTAACCCATCCATGTGGTGCTTTTTGGGTCTAGCCAAGTTCCACAGTTTTATATATTTTACCGAATGTGCTTCACTTGTGTCAAGAAGTAAATTGGATGGGTCAAGTGCAAAGCAGCCAACTATATCAGCAATAGGTGGGCCAAAACACATCACCTTGTGAGCGAGCTTCTCTTGCACAAAGACAACTTGGCTATATGAATTGCTGTATTTCAAAATAAGTAATGCTAAAATAAGACACATGAAATGCAACTTGTATAAGAAGCCGATATCACACCGCAGAATGTATTTTGACATTGATATAACTATGACTTGACAGACAACATGGACCTTATGGCCTGTTTTATCAGGTAGCAGACACCTAGGACCTCATGGCCTGGTGTATCAGGTAGCAGACAACATGGACATTGTGACCTGTTGTACCAGGCAGCAGACAACATGGACCCCATGGTATGTTATATCAGGTAGCAGACAACTTGGACCTTATGGCCTGTTGTATCAGTTAGTAGACAACTTGGACCTAATGGCCTGTTGTATCAGGTAGCAGACAACTTGGACCTTATGGCCTGTTGTATCAGGTAGTAGACAACTTGAACCTATAATGGCCTGTTGTATCAGTTAGCAGACAACATGGACCTTATGGCCTGTTGTATCAGGTAGTAGACAACTTGGACCTATAATGGCCTGTTGTATCAGTTAGCAGACAACGTGGACCTTATGGCCTGTTGTATCAGGTAGTAGACAACTTGGACCTATAATGGCCTGTTGTGTCAGGTAGTAGAAAACTTGAACCTATAATGGCCTGTTGTATCAGTTAGCAGACAACGTGGACCTTATGGCCTGTTGTATCAGGTAGTAGACAACTTGGACCTATAATGGCCTGTTGTATCAGTTTGCAGACAACTTGGACCTTATGGCCTGTTGTATCAGGTAGCAGACAACATGGACCTTATGGCCTGTTGTATCAGGTAGTAGAAAACTTGGACCTATAATGGCCTGTTGTATCAGTTAGCAGACAACATGGACCTTATGGCCTGTTGTATCAGGTAGTAGACAACTTGGCCCTTATGGCCTGTTGTATCAGTTTGCAGACAACATGGACCTTATGGCCTGTTGTATCAGGTAGTAGACAACTTGGCCCTTATGGCCTGTTGTATCAGTTGGCAGACAACTTGGACCCCATGGCTCGTCATAGCAACTGTTATAGGTTTGACTTGGCAGGTAAGTACGATATCATGGTCCGTCGTATCAGCCGTTATAAGTGTGACTTGGCAGACAACGTGGACCTCATGGCCCGTCGTGTCACTTTGCCCGTCACCGTACGGGGCACGCTCGCCACGAAGAAGACCCCGCCTCGCAGTCGCTTGAAGGACGCCACCTTATCTGTAGAGAACAGATGACGTCACACGATATGAGATACAGAGTGCAAACAGATTGCTGGTCGTAATGGGACCGGGTCTTTTAATCATAAGCCAGAGTATATTTTCCATTCAAACACTTAAACATCAGAGAGAGTATAATTTACATTTATACAATTTCATCTGGGTTATTTATTTTTTAATAACACTTCTGGTATTACTAGGTATTGGATTATGGGGATTTGGCAGATAATGTAATGGTCACCATAGATTGACTGTAAGCACGCGTGTCACGACTGATGACGCATCATATACCAGTATAGCTATTAGCCGTGTTGGTATACGGGGTGGCATCGGGGTATGGAACACAACGAGTGGCACCTCTGTGGAATACCTGCAAGGATGACATGCACCGGCATGGATGATATCGCAATGGATGACACGCCAGATATCAACATGGACGCATCAGACATCATAACTGCTATGACGACACCATAGATGTCACAATGGATGACACTCCAGATACCAACACGGGTGACAGAATGACCGTTAGCCTAAGTTTAGGATATTTTTTATATGACACCCCTAATTTTTTTTTCTCGACAGGACGAGGTGCGTGGAGGGGGAACCAAACTTCAATATATTGTGGTCTTGGGTGAGTGGACTTGTAGGTGCTGTGGGTGGGTTTTGATGAACCTCAAGCGGGGAGGGGGATTAGGAGGTGCTTAGTGGTCTTCGGGAAGGATGCAGTTGATAGTTTTGGCCGGCTCCAGCTCCCAATATTCGTAAGGTTCCGATACCCATGCATCACTACCCAACATGGGACGTAACCACCGTTGTGGTGTTCTTCTGATAGCAGATAGACACGTAAACACAATTTTGTTGTTATTTACGTGTCTAATATTACGTTTGGATTTCGACTAAGGGAACCAGGGTTCAAATCTTGTACTGTTGTGTAAAACTTGGACACGTTTTATCATTGTACATTGCTCCAGTTCACTCAGCTGTATAAACGAGTACCTGGCTATAGACATAGGTGGATATTTGTGTACGAATTGTCTTCGCACATTAATTGCAGTGTGGCTGAACGCTTCCCAGAGAAGCCGAGATGGTGTTTGACTGAACAGGTCTGCCAGTAAAATGTGAAGCGCTTTGAGCAAGCCTGAGGATTGGATATTGCGCTATATAAGAATTTACCTTTACACAAAACACTCTCAAAAGAACACTATAATCGACACTCTATACTTCTATTACACCGCATGCCACCTGCAATAGATTGGCCATTACAAGATTTAACCAGATTTAACAAGATTGCCACCTAGAGATTCAACTCTATATGGCAGGTGGACTAGGAAGCCATTTGGCTTATCGAGAATCCAACCTATCTATCTAAGTATACCCCGCCCTTCTTAGGTATGTGTCGATTTAATTTTTAAATATATTAATGATACTAGCACCTACACAATCAGCTGATAATATGTTCCATTCGTTTACTGTTCTTTGTGAAAATTTATAATATATTTGCTAATGTAACTCCATGTCCTGTAGTCCTTCTCTCTTCCTTGACCGTGAAAAAATATTTATGTCAAAATGTTCATACCCATTCAATATTTTAATTTAACACCTCAATCTGATCTCCTTTTAATCTTTTGGTTTCTAGTGTTGTTAAACCACATTCTTTTAAATGCATTTCATAACTAATATTCCTGAATTTATGTATCGTTTTGGTTATCATTACGTCCCGGCTGACGAGAACACGACACACGGCTGAATGCTATCGGCTGAAGAGGACTAGTAGAACCTTTGACGTAGTCCTGGATGTCCTTCTCCGTTGCCGTGGCGCCTGGCGCACGGACAACGAGCGCGGTTGGTAGCTCCCCGGCCTGTGGGTCGGGTAAACCGAACACCCCGGCGTCGACGACGTCCGGGTGGGTGAGTAAAACGGCCTCCAGCTCGGACGGCACCACCTGAAACATCGCCGACGGTGTTGTGTGTGCACGTGACGACAATGTTGTTTGGCGGCATTGACAATGCTAGAGATATTACAAACACTGGCGACAGGACATTAAACGTCGCATGCAGCATGCATAGTCTCGCTTAACCGACTGTCGGTCGGCTGCGAAACTACGCCGAGAAGACAGTCTGGTAACTTTGCCGGATTTTGAATATTATTCGTGTGAGGCCAATGCTGCCACCTCATGGATACTAGTTAATCATGCCGTGATTACTATTTTATAAACAACTGCAAATTTGTATTTCTATCTATTTTTGTCTTAGTATAAGTTTAATTTTGAATAGTTTTTTTTTATAATACAGCATTATCTCCTAAAAAATATATTTATTTAGTCTGTTATTTTAAATTAGGCCTAAGAACCTATCAGCGTCTCTACCCTAATCTGAGGTAAGGCCGCCCTGGCGGTTACAACTGCAGCCCATTAATTCCTCAGGCAGAGTTGAGGGGCTGAAATGTGCTGCCACCTCACGGAGCCTGGGTAACCGAGGCTAATGCATGCAGTGGGGCGTGCACGTGATTCTCGTTTCCGGTCTGTTTTGAGCGATGCTTTAAAACGACACCATACACAACTCTGTGGTCCCCACCTCGTTATCCGCAAGCATATTCAAAATCAAAATTGCTGCAATACGCAAACAATTTGAAAATAATAACTTATCTACAATAGTTCCCATCTTCTAAATGAATTGTTGTTGGATGTAAACCTACACAACTTACGACCGAGGTTTCTGCTGTATGTTTGCAAAAGCACCCGTATGTAAAAGACTACATGGCTCGTTCGAGTCGTTGGGGACCGGAACATGTATGAAAATGGCAAAATACCATAAACACAATACTTGCGTGGCAAACGAGACTTGCGCGGCCTATAGGCATAGCAACAACTGAAGTAGCAAAAACAGAACAGAAGCAATACCAACATCATCATCGTCATCATCATCGTTATCATCAGCAGCAATAACAGCATCATCATCATCATTATCAGAAACAGCAGCAGCAGCAGCAGCAGCAGCAGCAGCAGCAGCAGCAGCAGCAGCAGTAGCAGCAACAACAACACCAGCAGCAAAAACAACAACAAAAACAATTGTATAGATGGCGACAAAGACAACAACAACGAAATAACCTTGCCTGGTAAGAGTTATATTTCATGAGTTCCTTCAGTCGGTCAATCACGAAGAAATATCCATCTTCGTCGAAATAACCGAAGTCTCCTGCAAAAGAGATAACTAACCTATACATCATGTGACCTGTTGCCTAGCAATGACTCCGTTAAACCATCAACGAATGGATGCTGAACACATGGCGTGTTCGTGTATTCCTTCGTTTTTTTTTTGGAATTTCGTAGCCATAAGTATTTCCTTAAGACAAAACATACTACAAAGTTGTTGAAGTCTAATATGTGCGCGAGTATGTTTGGTCTAGGACATGTCACGCAGCAGTAGTAATTTAATTCACATTACAATACTTATAAAATAATTCACATTATCAACGTTGTTGGTAGAGTTAAATTGAGGTCAGGCGCCATTTTGTTTGCTACGACGCATTATAGATTGTGTTAATACCGTTGTATGTGTCGCGCGTCCGTTTGTGCGTGCGTTGTGTGATTGTGTGTTTTGGCGGATGCGACGGGTGCGTGCGTGCGTGGTACATACGGGTGTGACGTGTCACGGGTGATGTGCCTACCCGTATGTAGCCAGCCCTCCGGGTCGATCATGTCTCGGGTCGCCTTGTCATTCTTCAAGTAGCCTTTCATGATCTGCGGCCCCCGGGCACAGATCTCACCTCGCTCATGGTGGGGGAGAGGTCGACCCGTAGTTAGGTCAATCACCTACGCATATAGATATAATCGACACGACCCGTGGTAATTGTTTATAAAACACTTGATCTATACACTGTGCAACTGTTCTACCGTCGGTCAGGTCTTGACACAATCGACCTTTCAAACAATCAAACAACAACACAAGACCCAATGTTTCGAGAAAAGTTGCCGCCTGCCAAAAATAACGTTACCAGCATAATATTCAAACCAAATTCCAATAGGTAGGAAGGAGAAGAAACGAAATAACTAGTTCAGAAACTACAGTGCAGTTTCCGTTATTGACAATAAAACAAAACTGGGGAGGATGGAATGGTGATAATCCTAAATAATGACATACCTAGCGGGGGGCGGGGTGGTTGAGTATGTAAAAGCATGATTAGTTTGCGATGTTGTGACGTAATACATTATTAAAACAATATTTCCCAAAGACAAATGCTCCCAAATATGCTACTGTTCCCACAAGACAGCGATATATCAGTTTAATGACTAGGGACAAATAAAACGTTTTCATTCTCAGATAAAATGTATATCTACAGTATCCAGTCGGAGTGCTTTGTAGTTTACTTCCTCAACAGTGACACCCGCGAAGAAAATAAAAATAGGTAAACGTTCAACAAAATAAAATGATGTCAACCAAACGTGTCTACTGTCCAGCCGGACTGACCTTCATCTGCGTGCCGGGAAGTGGCGGACCGACTGTGGCCGGTGGTAACGTGACGCCGTACCTGTGGTTAGGCGTCAGAGTGAGCACGGAACTTGTCTCCGTCAGACCGTAGCCTGCAACAACAGACTTTTCTGGAGTACTTGTTACAGCACTGCCGAGCTCATATCTGATAGCTCTGATAATACCAAAACAAGAGGCCGACCATTCTTGCGATTTCAACAGACGAGAGGCCAATAAAGCAGTAAGACAATGTCGTGAATTTGCCTATAAGCGCAAGACAATAGGCTCACCTTGACCTATGTAGAGTCCGGGACCTAGCCGTCGCTTGATGGCCGCTTCGATGCCAGAGCTGAGAGGCGCCGATCCGCAGCCGATGAAGCGGACACAAGACAAGTCGTATCGGTCAACGAGCTCACTCTTCGCCAGCATCACGGCGATAGGGGGCACCATGCACAGCGTCTCGATCTAACGGGGATTTGCAGTTTACGAGTGCCGGGCGGATATTAAAAAGAATCAATAAAATGACATTGAGCTACGGTTAAACTGTTATTAATTCCACAGCCACCAGGGGATTGGCGTGCAGTCCGGCTGCTGGTATGTGAATAGTACTTGGTTTCACGTAGAAAATAAGTTATCAAAAACAAGACATATTGCTGTCGTAGTAAGTTAATATGCTACGGCACAACGCAGTCGAACGGGTAAGTTGTTGTATCCAGGTTGCTTAGCATACTCCGTCAAGTGGGTCAACAAAATGGCTGCCTGAAACCGTGTATTTCATCGTATATTTTGTTGAAATTCTGTTTTCCGAAGATTATCTGTAAGACAAAACAATTGGGAAAGTTGTGTGTCAAATGTATGCGGTAATGGTTGTTATAGGAGGTGTTACATCTCGCAGTAGTAATGCAATTCACATATATTAACCGTTGTTAACATTCTTGGTAAAGGCAAAGCTTGACGTGGGTCTCGCGCATAATGATTGTGCCATAAGCAAACCCTGTCGTGCTGGATACAACAATTACCCGGATGTAAAAATGAATAAACTACCGGGATGTAAACATGAATAAACTACCCGGATGGAAAAATTACACGACATCTGGCTGCGGACTATATTAGGTCAACAGTTGTTAATCTTTTGAATGAAGACATACTTATTCAAGAAACAACACATAGTTTTACGCAAAGACATATTACGCAATATGGGCTGTTCGTACTTATCAGGTGTATAACTAGTTATGAGTGGCATCGAGTGATCACCTTGTACTTGGAGACGACGTCGAGGTAGACGTCGAGTTGAAACCTCGGCAGTAGGTGGACAGTGAGGCCGAGACGCAGGGCCTCTATGACGAGGTGCAGACCGAATAGGTGAGCGAGAGGCTGGAAGACCACTGAGTGGTTAGTTGTGTGTCTGCTCAGGGCCGGGTGACTGCGAGAAACAAACAAGTCATTGTTGACAACTCGTGTTAGATCAACAAGCAGCGTTATACTAACACGTGTAACGTCTTCGTGCTGTTTAGCTCTAAGAGAGAGGTGGAGAGTGAGAAAGGAGGTGAGGGGGAAAGAGAGAGGGAAAGTGTGAGATACAGAGAGAGGGAGAGAGGGAGGAGAGAGAAGAGAGAGAAGAGAGAGAGAGACAGACAGAGACACAGACAGAGACAGAGACACAGACACAGACACAGACACAGACACAGACACAGACACAGACACAGACACAGACACAGACACAGACACAGACACAGACAGAGAGACACAGAGAGAGAGAGAGAGAGACAGAGAGAGAGAGAGACAGAGAGAGAGAGAGACAGACAGAGAGAGAGAGATAGAGAGACAGAGAGACAGAGAGACAGAGAGACAGAGAGACAGAGACAGAGCGACGGGGGATCAGCTCGTCTGATCGATGAGCACATTGACGTACATATGACACGAAACTACACTGATGATGCCTCTTCTCAGTTATCAAAAGATGTAACTGAATTGTCTTCTCTCCTCATCTCTTCTCCGGTCCTCTCCCCCGTTATGAGATTTGCATTGGTTTTTTGTTACAAGTTTTATTATAACTTGTTTTACTACGTCAACATCCTGGTGAGGCTTTTACTCACTAAGTAGCGCCTTTGATACTGTTGAAAATGTACGTTGTGACGTCAAGACCATTCCACGAAACGTTGGTTCAATTTTTCTTAAATTTGCAAATTTATTTTCTTATCTAATAATTTAATATGTAGCAAAGTAAATACATTTCTTATGTTAAATAAACAAATGCATACAGAAAAATACAAATACCAACCAATATAAAAGCATGACTGCGACAAAGTTGTAATGGGTCAGCTGCACTCCCTTAGACGAACCCGTTGTTCCGCTTGAAAAGAGAATTATGGCTGTGTCAGTGCTTGGGTTTACTTCCAGGTGGCGATCGTCGTTGTCGGCGGCCGGAAGCAGGTAGCCGGTCTTTGTTAATGTGGCAAGCGATTCACATCCGGGACTCTCGCCCATTGAGTACACGTGCTATACAGAGGGGAGTGGTGGTTATGGTCGCCATTATATTAAATTTAGCAAACGAATAGGCCGTATTTGCTTTGGGTTTGACATTGCACAAATTGCTTAGGCTTATTGGTCACGTTCAAAATGGGTTAGAACAATTCTAAACGGTTAAATATTGATTAAACTTTGTCCTGTTCAGAACTAACTTTATCGAAGACGAAGGCGGAAACAAGTTTGTACTGATAACAATGTTGATTAAACAACGTAGTTATTATTCGTATGGAATATAATTGTTACACTTTTATGGCGCCTATAGCCTTGCCAATTCAAGATCAAAACCGCAACATACAAACTAATTTGGGGTAATCATTAACAGGGACAGGCAAAAGTCACCACTGGAGCATGGAACCGCCGAAAATATATTGCGGAAAAGTAATTTCAAACAAATGTTTCGAGTTTGTTTTACGAAAGGTGGCTATAGTTTCAGACGTTTTAATTCTAATAAGCAGTTGATTCCAGGTTGTTGGGGCACCTACAGAGAAAGCATGTTTGCCAATATTGAGCTACGTTTTAGGAAAAAATCGCTGT
The DNA here is from genome assembly GCA_964017155.1 of Oasisia sp. SBJ-2009. Classification (NCBI taxonomy): domain Eukaryota; kingdom Metazoa; phylum Annelida; class Polychaeta; order Sabellida; family Siboglinidae; genus Oasisia; species Oasisia sp. SBJ-2009. Next base: position 11,723,695 of record OZ024860.1, read on the forward strand.
TTGGAAACGGTTGACCTAATTTGCAATACAAAGATGGCGTCACGATTTCGTAACTGCACGGTCTTACAGTTACGTCATACACGGATACACCCAATTAGATGATTTCATTTTCCTGCTCTTTTTATGTTCAGTCTTACGTTATGAAAACGATTGAATAAATGAAAAATTATCATTTTATGTGGATCAACCAAATATATAGTTAAAAAGAAGAAAGGTGTTGCTAGACCAATAGAACAATGACACTCATCTAGGTCAGCGAAACAACGTAATCGGGGCGCAAGGGGGTCGTGGTATTTTTGGTTGCCCTGTCGGTTTATAAACTTCAAACCTTCCTTAATAGTATTCCAGAGGGCAACCCTCTCAAATCGGTGTACCTCAGTCCGAAAATTGCAATTACATTCAGGACTATGTGGTCTCTTAATGGCCCAATAACGTATATTTCTCTTTCTACACTTTCACAGTAAATGTATGACAACAAACTTAAGTGTAGTATGAAATAATCAGAATTGACAATAACTAATATTTATGGCAATATCGTATTAATACGTTTGTGTTTTAGGAAGCCAGGTACAAAACATTAGACAATATATCGAAAAATCAGTTCGGTTTCGCAGTTGACATCACACAACAGGAGTTATAATTACCTTAATATGTAATCAGTATATCCATGTAATATTTCAAAATGATGTAAAATAACAGCGTTTTTATGGTTGTAAAGTAACGTCACTAGACCCGTGAGATTATTCGGTGTTTGTATGCGTCGCAATGACAACCCAGACTTATGATGATATATTTCAAGTTACTACCTTGACTCGCGTGCCGCGTGCAGCTTGCAGGGCAGTGGGGGCGAGACCGGAAGTCGTGAAGAGGAACTCGGCATCACACATGCGCAGCTGGCGGTGCACCTCGTCTGACAGAAAAACGCAGTGCATGATGGACTTATGAAGTGAACGAGCATATGCCACAGAGTGGATTTCCGAAAAAAAACTAATGGTCCTTCCAAAATGAAGGGCTCTAAATACACCTGACAGTCTTAATTTGGCATTTCAACATATATATACATATACATATATACATTTATACATATATATATATATATATATATATATATATATATATATATATATATATATATATATATATATACACACACACACAAAGTAAATATGTCGCTATTCAGCTTTGCAATTCATTGTTTTACTTTATCTTGTAACAACGGACAATCACTTGTAACACGTTGTAAACCTGTGTATAATCGATTTTATTTCATGAAGCTTTATTCATTTTCAGCTTCCAGATACACATAAACGCCAACGGTGATAACAGTTCATGGTGAGTTTGAAGTGGCTATTGGAAAAGACGAACGAGAAGGGAAATAGACACGACGCTGGACACTAAAACAAATCGGATCTAAACAGCGACACAGTCTACGTACCGGCCTTGAGTAGATGGTTGATGCCGGCGATGGTGCCTCCCAGTCGCCAAGCCGCCATCTCCATTACCATCACCAGGGGATGGTTGGTGGAGAAGACCGCAAGGACGCTGTGGCGACAAAATCCTTGGCGATTGAGTTGACGACTGACGGCGCCGACCTCGATCATCAACCGTCTGTAGGTGTAGCATTCTCCTGACTCCACGTCCGTCTGAAGGGAAAGTTGTGTGTGTGTGTGTGTGTGTGTGTGTGTGTGTGTGTGTGTGTGTGTGTGAGTGCGTGCGTGCGTGCGTGCGTTTATGTGATTACACTGGTGTGCATGCGTGCGTGCGTGCGTGTTTTACACTGGTGTGCATGTTTACACTGGTGCGTGCGTGCGTGCGTGCGTGCGTGTGTGTGTGTGTGTGTGTGTGTGTGTGTGTGTGTGAGTGTGTGTGTGTGTGTGTGTTGTCACTGGTATGCGTGCGTGCGTGCGTGCGTGCATGTTTACACTGGTGCGTGTGTGTATGTGTGTATGTGTGTGTGTGTATATATATGTGTGTGTGTGTGTGTGTGTGTGTGTGTGTGTGTGTGTGTGTGTGAGAGAGAGAGAGAGAGTGTGTGTGTGTGTGTGTGTGTGTGTGTGTGTGTGTGTGTGTGTGTTTTCACTGGTGTGCGTGCGTGCGTGCGTGCGTGCGTGCGTATCTGTTAGTTGCTGTGTTTAGACGTAATCTTACAAGCCGATAGCGGAGTATTGGAAACAATAAAGAAATGTCGCAGCCATAGTCCAATTATATGGGATGTCAGGTTAGCAGTTAAGCACAATTACAGCCCCTTACAGATCACAGAAATACCATTTTGTCAAAGAATTCAAAATCATGGACTGTTCTGTAGTCCCGCAGTCGACTGATTATTAATTATCAACAATGTCCAGGTGGGCGCCACTGCAGCATTATTTCAAGATATGTATGATTGTCCTAAAATGTATTTACAGCTGGCTGCTAAATTTACACATGATATATAGCATAATTGTTAGAATTGTTCATATAGTTTGCCTGTGATGTAGGAAAGTGTATATGTATGTATTTTACGTATGTTCATGCCACAACGCGAAACAGTCCTTACTTTGTTATAAACTGTCCGATCCAACCTGAACTTATGTTGTATTTATTAGGAATTGATCATTGGCTTCACGCCATGTGTTCATCGACGACTATAGCGGAAGAAATTACGAATTAGGCTGTGTTCTCACTAATTTTAAACATGAAATTTAGTTATATTTAATTGTGGTTATTTGCGTTTGAGTATCTACGTATAATTATAGTTTATCATTTGCTGTGGCAATGTGTACTACTACTACTATTTGTATTCCCCACTGATCAAACAGTCAGCCTAGCCAACATGTCAACCAGACACTGTGCAAACACCGCCGCTCTTAACTCTTAATTAACAGTGCCTGCTCGCTAAATCCATGTTTGACCATTATCCATATCAACAACAATGAAGTCACGGTAATTCTGATGTCCTACACTGCTTTGATTAAAACATTGGAAGCAAATGTAAAACACCGATTTGATGAAAACAGTGAATCCTCTGCCAGTTCGACTGTGCAACTACATAACAATATACGCCATATTATTATACGATATTTTACATTGAATGCAATGCCGATTAGATAATTGTTTGCATTGTTCACAGTTTATAAATATTTTATAAATATTTTGTATACCTGCGCATCTGGGCTTGGGTTCCAACGATTTAGGCACACTAGAAGTTACCTTACTATCTTATTCTTCTTACAATACCATTTGTTGTTGCCTGCTTCACTTCGATAACTATTTCAGTCTGTTGTGCGTTGTTTTGGACGTCATACCGACACATGTGGTTATGCCAACACAGGCCTATTTGGTGCTTTTAATGATTATAGGGACACGGTTACATTTTAATAATAGGCCATACTATAGTACATTTTATGCGACAACATATCTAAATCACGCAAAACACCGAAACGCCACCAAATGCGTCATTTCTATTTATTTAAACCTAAGCGTTACTCAACCAGTCACTGAAGTGACCAATACTTATTATAGCCAAAGCTGCTCCGTTATACTAGGTGCCTGGGAAAGAGACGTTCTGCATTTGTTACCCGCCATGGCGGCTTTACCCCAGATTAGGGTAGAGACGCTGACTGGTTCTCAGGCCAACTATGAAATAAAAATTAAAATAACGATTTACTTTTACAAGATAATGATATCCTATGAAAAGTATTCAAAATTGAAATTATATTAACACAAAAATAAATTAAAATTAAAATTTACAGTTGTTTATAAAATTAGAATTATGGCAGGATTAACCAGTATCGGCGAGGTGGCAGCATTGTTTAGCCCCACACGAATAACACAGTGTCCGTGAGGTGACAGCATCATATAGATCACGCGGATAAATATTCAAAGGCCGACAGACTCACCAGACTGTCTTCTCGGCGTAGTTCCGCAGCCGACCGACAGTCGGTTAAGCGAGACTATCTCTCACAAAGCACGACATCGTCTTGTCCACTTACCAGGGCTTCTCTGTCCGGGTACTGCCACACGTCTGACGTCATGAAACTGTACAGGTCCACAAGTGGCAGGTCCACGTCACCAAAAGGACTGCTCACGATATGTGTACTGCTGACATTCATGGTCCGCTTGTTCGCTCCAGTACGATGCAGTATACGACGGCGTTTTGTCTGGTGTACGCCCCGTGCAGGTCTGTTTATACATCCACAAGTCGAGTCGTTTCAGCTTCGGTGCACTCGTGACTCCACTCTATGGCGTATGCTCGTTTACTTTGTAATAGGACCTGTAAGTGGGTCACGATACACGGCGAGACTGCGCGCTGATTGGGGACTGGACACTAACGATGGATGACAGTTGTAGCTTCCGACTGATGAATACTAGGAAAATCAGGTCTTAAATATTTTGTGTTATACTTTTCTTATCTTAAATGTCCGATTTAATATTGAATTTACTATACTATCATAGACATAAACTAAATGGCCAAACAACTACCAAAAACGTCGCCAGTAGCAAATATTGTGTCTTTGGTCTATAAAATCAGTGGTATGGCTTTAATAGGAATATAAATAGCTTATTCAAATGGAGCTCGGTTTGCTCTTTCTTGCGGTGGTTGTGTTTTCATGGTGGTGTGATAATTTATATGAGTTTGTGCCTACGAAACACACCGAAATCTCATTTGGCTTGTCCACAGCAAAGTTTGAAGTGTGTCGCGGTCGTCATTGTGACGTTGGTGGACTTACAGTCCTCCACTCAGTCGGGGCATTCAAGCAGGACATGACGTAGCCAGTTGATCACAAAACTGTTGCAGTTAGACTTTATGAACACACACACACGCGCGCAAGATCTGGAAGGACAAGCAAATTCCGCCATACCTCAGAAATGTTAATGACACCACTATCGATAATAAAAGAGACATACATCAGACTGTGGCGACTATCGAGGCATTGTCCTATTATCCATACCCTGGAAAATATTTGCCCTAAGTTTTCTGAACCACTTGCTCCTACTGCCTGAAGAAATACTACACAAAATACAATGTGATTTGAAACCGTCTCGAGAAACTACGCATGGACGTGATCTTTGGGGCCCAAACAATTCAGGGTATAAGTCGGGAACAAAAGCAAGGACTATACATGGTTTTCACTGACTCGCTTAAGGCCTTCGGCTCCATCAATCGAGAAGCTCTCTGAACAGTCTTGTCCACGTTTGAATCCCCCGTCAACGTTATCATCATCCTAAGACTTCACCATATGCCAACGTCCACAAAACTCACTTCCTGGTGTCCGCACTGCAACGATACCTGCAGAACGGGAATCGGGCTATTGAGCCACTTCAGTAGGGGGTGGTGTTAGTGTAAACATGTTTAGGTACCCCCTCCAAAAGACGGAGATGGTCTTTCTGAGTGGGGAAATAGCCGTCGTTCTTCATCTGGTTGATGCTAATCGCCATTTACATACCTCTTGAAACTAAGGCCCGTGTAAAATGCATTTTTGCCTAGAAAATGATCTCAAAATTATTATAATAACTCAGAAAATTAGCATAACACATTAAAATTATTTGTAATGTAGAAAAGATATGTAGTTGTAGAAAATAAACATGGTATAGACATATTCTGCATTAATTTTTGTTAATACTGTTTGAAATGTGGGTCGATACTAATAATGGCCATGTCACAGTATATACGTACAGCGGCTGGCATCAATGGTCTTGCTACATTCATCCACAGTGACTGCTGCATTCAGATTTATATTGTTATATTGTAAAATACTGTATAAAATGTATCACATAAATATTGATCTGGAGCCTTTAGTAGTTCTTTAATAGGTGAAACATGTCACTCGTTTTTCAGTACAGGACAGACGTCATCCTCATTTCGAGGAACCGCTGATTATGAGGCTGGAATGCACGCAGACCTTTGTGGTTTACCCAAGCTACACCTGGGTTAGCTATATTACTTGAATGCCCCCCCCCCCCCCGGCAGTATCGTGATGATTTTTGGTTAGCTTCCAAAATCGTGCACGTCGTGGGATTGAACGTGGAGAGTTTTGGTTAGCTTCAGAAATCGAAGCCTTTGGCGCAAAGGTTTCCGAAACGACTGCAGGTTTATCGAGAGCCTCGACGTAGGATTTTTGGGCGGCTGCAAATACAGGTTCGGTGGCCCACCGTAAGACTGCCTTCTTTGGATCCGCTCCTGGGCCCAGTTTCATGAAGCAGTGTAATTTTACGCGCAGTTATGCTGTCTACTGGTCGCAGATAATAGCTAATAGTCAGTGCAGCTTACGGCCGGTTTCATGAGACCAATTCGCGCCACTAAATCGACGTAGATTATTGGTTAGGTCGCGATGGGGAATCCCTGTATTTGTGCTGTGTCTGAACAACCTTTTTCTTTCTAGCTGCCGCTTTTGTCGTTCGCATAGCAAATGGGAAGCTATGATGAATGTAAAGGATATCCAGGGTGTACATTAAAAATAATAATGTTGAGAGTGGGCGTGTCGGGAGCATACCGTACATGTTCAACTTCAGGAGCATGCCGTAAATATTTTAACTAGCGTAACGTTACGTCTACTAAATACATGGTGCAGCTAAGTGCAACTATGGAGCACTCATGAAACGCAACTAGCGCAACATTACGACTTTTTACATTACGACGTTTCGACTTTTTCGCTTTCGACGGGTTATCGCCCGTTACGACGTCTTAAGTACGCTCCATGAAACTGGGCCCTGGTAGCTAACTATGTCCAGAACAGACAGGACTGTAGTTTGTCGAATGCTAAACGGCTGTTATTCAGAATCACCCACTCACGCTACGGGTAATAGTGATGGCTGCCCCTTCAGATGATAACATTGCCTTCTCCTGTTCGATCCATGTAGGGAGTAAAAGAAAATCGTGTGTTTTAATGCTTGGCACAATGATCGGACTTAGAAATACATATTACGACTTGCAATCTTAACGAAATTAAAATATAACTAGATGATTAGTTACGATTACTATGGGAGAACTATGCACATATTCTGGGATGATTAAGTACTCCTGACTCGTACATAAAATTTAATGTGTAAACACACAACTCGCACTCGTTACACGAGAATAGGCAAACTTTTTTTGGGTTCTTGCCCCATACCTGTTTTAAACACAAACTAACATACATTTCGTAATTCATAACAGCAGGTTGGTGTATCTGACAGGTTCTGTTTGTTTGCGTTTAGACTAGCTTGACTCATATTGCTTAAGATGTTTGCAAACAATAGAATGCACTTTGCGTAGACTGTTTACCTGGTTGCGATGAAATCACTTGTCATAATATCGTAATAGTAGTTTGGAGGGCAATCGAATTATTAACGGCAATCATGCTGACCTTTCACTAATTTTAGAAAACAAATATGATGAATAAAAGCAACGTATATTTTACGTTAAATTCGTCAGGGGGAAAACATGCGGGGCAGTCGATATGTTTATTTACTGCCATTGACTTTATAACTGAATAAATATTATTAATTTTATGTAACGTATTAATAGTCTGCATAAACACATGTTACCGCAGAACCACCGAGTGGATTCTATCTAGATTGTTATGTTCTTCTGATTACTATTAGTCGTCTGGTAAAAATGTGCATGTTTGTTTACATCTCGCAACTAGTTACTATATACCGCACTGGTTAGTTTTCTCTGCGCATATGGCAAACTAGTTATATGAAACAGACAATACCATTTCATTAATTAACATTAGTGCTACATCCAGCAATTGATTGTAGAATCTCCTTTACTTGTATTTAGTAAGTGGTTTTGAGAGAGAAAGTCAAGTAGCGATTATCTTCCAATAACTAAATTACTCTTGCCCCTACTTCACAAAGTTGACATTTGCATATTGCACTGTAAACACAAAGTTGCGTACAATACATTCAAGGTATGTGCTTACTGCTATGTTTATACTTTTGTAGCAATAGTGCTTGACAAATTGTCCTTGTTGTGGATTGGCTAAACTCTTCGCTGCTTGATATATTATACAATTCCGTGAATCTCCGATTTGTGTAGTGTTTCTTTTCTGGTCTCGTTCGTTGACCCAACGATGCTTCAGATTGTGAGGTCGTTAAGATCTCCAGATGCTTTTCAACATTTGAACACATTCAAATTACATAGTCCACCAGTAACGCTAGGTCCAGCTCAGTGAATGTTTTTTTTTAATGAAATCGACATACGGAAATATTTCTTTTGTTATCCACCGCATCGCCCCGCAGTTTTTGGCATTTCTAATGTTACACGTGCTTCTTCTAACAAAACAAGCACACGAAACAGCACGAAGATCGCAGCATTGAAAATGTAGGCCTACATGTCGTAAACGGTTGGGTGAATACCATCTTAGTCATACTGATTAGTTTCGTTTAAGACATCAGCGACTAAAACAAGACACAATACGTGTCCTCGCTGCTTGTTAGTCGAGCTGATCTCTCGCCAAGGTCAGTTTCGTTGTTGGATGTCCGCCACAAATAATGTCTAATTTCTCGCCGACTGGCGTCACAGCACTGGTGTTGTTTTACTAACTACCGACATCCTAATGTCTTAATGCCCGGTCCACACCGGATCCGATGTACGACGAAGGGTGTCCACACCGCGTCGCAGACAAAAGCAACTGCGATCTACGCCCTGAATGAGTTACGATTTTCGTGTCCACACCGCAAAGATTTACGTTCTCATCGCGAGGGAAAATACACACCATCTGGTGTGTACCAAAGGAAAACTACAACTATTGTGTGAAGACGTCATTCGATACTCTCACGCTGATTGGCTGAAACGTTTTTCGGAATTCCTCTAGGGGACTTACGTTTTGCGACTTGCGACGAACCTGTCCACATTGCCGCCTAGCGGTGTACGATGCCGTCCACACTGTCGTCTAGCGATTTCAAAGATTCAACAGGAGAATTTTCAAAATATGGCAAGACTTTGACTTATATGGTTTGCGAGGCCGTCCACACCCGCCCTCCACAGGTCGCAAGGCCCGAATACGTCAAATGTCAGCAAATATCTCCGGGGTCTACGTCCTGGCGAGGTATGGTGTGGACAGGGCATGACTCGAGCCGACAACGGAGAAGCTAAGTGACGGTGGCGGCGAAAAGAAAATGTCTCAACAGTACCCGCATATCACCCTCCGTTTCCCATGTCGTGATCCGGAGAAGTGCGACACCGGAAACGGAAACGCGCTGAAGCTCCGGTTCCTACGCCGTCGGTGCTAGAGGCTTAGTTTTGAAAGAATCTACGACAGTTATGTACACATAAGAAAGATATTAGAAGGTGAATTTCCTTAAATATTTCATTCGTCTTACGCAACGAACTGGTTATTGCCTTTCCTACCTCAGCCCTGTGAGTTTATTGCGATTCGTAACGTCATGCAATACAAACCCACTCACTTATTTTTCATAGGGTCACTGTTACCGACACCATTAAATATCTGGACCGCTAGAATTGGTGGGTGTAGTGAAGTAAGAATTATACATAGGTCGGTGGCGGGGATTTAAGAATATATGGTCGTGGTTTCATTGATATGGATGTTCTTATTTATATATAATTAAGAAATTATATCAACCGTAACATATTATTATGTAGTTATATATTTATTCTATAACCTCTCTGCTGTGAATGTTCACGTGCTATTTATACAAATATTCACACTCCCTTGGAAGAAAGATTCAAATTGACTGTAACATAATTATCAAACATTCCATAAATGGCAAACATTACTTTGTAGATACATCAAGATCATTAAACGCGTACAACAATGGCACAATGCTGTATGATAAAGCCTTGGCAGCACGTAACAACGTACATACGCACTGACAAAAACGATCTATACTCGCAGTTTCATGCATATGCACCGCTTCACAAGTTTGTCAACAGATGGTTTAAGCCAAGTTAATAAAATCCATATTCATAACACATGCATTCACAGCGTCTTTCACTTTAGATATCTTCACCATCTCTTTCTTTTCATGTACATTCTTCATCTCTTTCTCTTTACCAACATTCATAGTCTATCTATCTCTCTATCTCGTTCTCTCTCTCCTTTCTATCTCTCTCTGTCTCTGTCTCTGTCTCTCTTCAGCTACGTTCACCAGCACTCGTCAGACATGTACACTACTCTTTCTCTCTCGCTGTATCTATCTCTTTCTTTGACTCTCCTCTCTCTCTCTCTCTCTCTCTCTCACTCCTCCCTCTCTCTTTCTTCAGCCACGTTAACCGTCACTCTTCAGACACATGCACTATCCCCCTATCTTTCTTTCTTTCTCTCTCTCTCTCTCTCTCTCTCTCTCTCTCTCTCTCTCTCTCTCTCTCTTGCTTTCTCTCTCTCTCTCTTCAGCCATGCTCACCCACTTTACTCTCTTCTGTTGCGGACGCCATCTCTCTCTCTCTTTCTTTCACTCTCTCGCTCGTTCGCTCTCTCTCTCTACACACACACGCACGCACGCACGCACGCACGCACGCACGCACGCACACACACACACACACACACACACACACACACACACACACACACACACACATATTATGCGCACTCAACCAATCATGATATGTCGGATTGAGGTCTCCACTTTGTTCCTATAGCAGCAGTCTGAAAAATGACGTTTATTCAGTATAAGGTCCATCACTGGGATATGGGGATTACTTACACCCTTGACTTCTTGCAGCTACCATATCGCTACTGCAGTCTTCAATATGTTCTACGCTGACCTCAACAAGAGTTATGATTGTTGTACTTAACTTGATGAACTTAACTTGATGACCTAGCACAACTCTGACGCTGGCCGTATGATATGCTGCCAGCGACAAACATGTTATCTGCCTTTTTGTGATCGTTGCCAATCAACCAATAAACTTGCTAGCATGCTGACAACACGGAGAATAATAATTTTGTTTTTGATACTGACAGTGACATACCATGTGATCATGACAAAAGATTTAGCTAATCGCCTAAAGAACTTGTGCAACATTGTCAGGCTCTAGAATCGGCATTATCCATCAACACACCGCCTCATGGTAACAGTTATCAGCATTCTTGTGTTTAAGACCAAGATGGCGGATCACCGTGAGGACCGCACCTCCAAATAAGGGCAATGACGTACGACTAATGTGCCAATGTTGTCAACGCCAGGTGACCTGTTCCTGCTCGTCTACAGCATTGACAGTCGCGACAGCTTCGACGAGGTGAAGCGACTCGTTGAGGAGCTCGTTCAGCTGAAGGGACCGAAGAACAAGAAATCGAACACGCCGAAAAAAGACGTCACTCCGCTCATTGTTGTCGGCGACAAGTCCGACACGCTCAATCATCTCAAAGACGCCGCGCAAGTGACCAGCATTTAGATTAAATAAAAGTTTACCTGTTTTAGTTATGACACTTTAAAATACGGAAATAAAATACGATGTTTCGAAATATGGAAATAGAAAATATGATGGACTTTTAAATTACAAATAATTATGTTCGTGATTAATTTAATCAAAATTGCCATTACTTGTTTTTATGTTTTAAACATGAATACCTTCGTTGATACAATTTCTGTCGGACCTTTGTCAAAAATCGCAATAATTATGTCGTTAAAATATATTTCTGTTGCCTGACGAATCAAAAACAAAACAACAAATACTAATCGACATACAAGTGCATTCATTTAGAGTTTCATAGATTGTAGATCTTGACAAATTAAAGGTATTATGATGACCATGTTAGTTGGTTCTGTGTGAAGGCCAGAGCGTACATACAAGCTTCGGCCCAAGAAAACATCAACATGGAAGCGGTGTTTCTACGTCTCTTCGTCAGTGCCAGAATCACCCCGCAGGTAGTGTCCAAAAACCCACGAAACGTAGTGCTAAACATAGCAGCGGGTATATAAAGCCAATAATATAGCCGGGGGTAGGGTGAGTATTACGCTGGGTGTAAGTTAAGGATGCCGCGCAGGGCAAGAAATCCGCTGCAGGTAGATCCACAATTACACTTCAAACAAAACAGATGACATCCCAAAGTTGTTGCTGTTCATTTGATCTTTCAAACGTTGTTTAACAACTTTATTGGGAAATTTCGGCAAGTACGGGAGGTTTCACACAGACATGGGCATCGATCGGTGGTGGATGCGCCCCCACGTTTTAGCGTAGAAAATGTCCCTCCATCTTTATAGTTCAGAAACATATTTGCGGACATATAACGTGACTGGATACTCCCACTCCGCTTACTTAAAAACCACTACACATGACAAGTAGCTAAATTAGTAGATAAATTGCTTGATTTTCCGCAGCGCGCAACTTGTTCTTAGTACGGTAAAGGCTCTTTCAGTTTGCATCCTTGTGTTGATATAAAGCTTATTAATAGGTACTAGCCATCAAATAATTACATTGTAGATGATGACGTTGTTGTTGCCCTGACATAATCATAATAATCATCATCGTCACATTTATATAGCGCTGTTCCAACATTCGTTGCTGACAGCGCTGTACAGAATGTTCTTGTAAATAAATAAGTCTTTCATTTTACTTTTAAATGCAGCAGTGGTCATAGATGACAATGTCAGATGCGGCGGTAGTGCATTCCATAGACTTGGCACCGCCACGCTGAAAGCTCTGTCACCCCAGTGACGTGACGCCTTGTGCGTAGCACACACAATAAGCTGTGTTCCAAAAATCATATAGATTATAGGTAAAATACGTTATCAACTTATCACAATGTCGTTGAATGGTTGAGCTGAATTTGAAAAGTTCAAACCTCAGTAGCGTCAAAGAACGCCATCCAAACACCTCCATAGTCATAGAACAATGTCGATGGAATGCGGGGCCACACAACAAAATGTCAACTCCACATTGTACCGGGCGTTTCCTTACTGCGTGTTGTACTAGCTTGTTCAATGTCTGAACTGTGTGTTCCCTGCACGCATTGGCGTGTGCCTGCGTTCGTACGTACGTGCGTGATTTATGAGTGAGGGCGTGGCATCACGTGACGCAGCGTACACAATCACATGGAATACGTTGATCACTACTTCGCATCGTATCGTACCCCGTCGCCCGAGTTGACGTCTACTCCAACATCGGCAATGTATAACATTAGTCGACGATAGTCTCGCTTAACCGACTGTCGGTCGGCTGCGGAACAGCGCTGAGAAGACAGTCTGGTACCATTTATGGCTTTTGTTTGGTATCCGCGTGATCAATATAATGCTGCCACCTCACGGACACTGCCGTAATATATATTTTATAAACAACTGCAAATTTGTATTTCTATTTATTTTGTGCTAATATAAGTTTAATTCTGAATAGTTTTTATAATACAGCATTATTTGATAAAAAGGTATCCTTATTTAATCGGTATGCTATCCATGTTGGGCTAGACAATGCTGCCACCTCACGGATACTGGTTAATCCTGCCGTAATTCTTATTTTATAAACAACTGTAACTGTAACTTTTACTTACTTTTGTGTTAATATAAGTTCAATGTTGAATACTTTTCATATGATATTATTATCTTGTAAAAGTATATCGTTATCTTAATTTCATAGTTGGCCTGAGAGCCAATCAGCGTCTCTACCCTAATCTGGGGTAAGGCTACCCGGACACATTAATTCCCCAGGCGAAGTTGAGGGGCTTAAAAGTGCTGCCACCTCACGGAGTCTGGGTAACCGAGGCTATAGTCGACGATGGAATAAACCAATACAGTAAACCCTGTATTATTATAAGACGCATTTAATTAAACATCACATCTTCCAACACAAGTATACTGTAATCTGAACTGCATTAACTGATTAAGACACGTTGACTAGCCATGCAACTAGAATCTATAAATCGTAACCTGTAAGAAATTGCAATACAAACAGTCGCGGGCCCATTCCACAACTGCCAATAAATCAGTGAAAATATAAATGTATTTTGAATTTACACAGTGATCAAATAGCACACTTGAAAGAGTTTACTACACGAACAAGACATCCTGATACACCTGCACTGTCTTAGTATGTAATGTTGCAAAATGAAATAGCAAATTGTATCATATATGTGAAAATAATAGCTGTTGCTGTGGTAAAGGGGTGGATAATTATGAATCGTGTTATAGTAAGATTGCTATACAAAATGGTAAACAAACGTTACATTCAACAGATATAGGTGTCACTATATTTGCCACATAAGACATTCACTGCCTGTACTTTGAGTCAAGTTGTCTAAATCTAACATGGCCCAGATATCCCCGTTTTAAATATTGTGGAATGTTCCTCTGTAATTGCTCTATTGTTTGTAAAATGTTTAAGTAATTGCTTTGTACGGGTTAATTTGAATCCGACACCAAAAGTATTGAAACTATAAAACCCAGTGGAACTATAAAATGAGATGCTAAAGCTTATTTCGGGATGCATTTAAAATGTCATTTATGTAAGAGAAACATGATAATCCTGAGTGAATTTATTGCACAAAGTGATCGTTGACAAAACCTTAACACATTTCATGAACGTGTGTGTGGAAGATATATGAAAACATCTCGATTCATTTGTTCCCTCTTGTCCCTACAATCTTCCCATTTCTCTTCCACAGTTCCCAAAATAAATATATAATCTGTCTAAAGCTGTGGTAACTGTGGTGATGTAGAACAATGCTGAAGATGAATCAGTAAGATGTATCATGTCTTGCAGACATATCTTATCCATGCGACACCTGGAAAATCTCTACTTTCTATAGCAGAAACTGAAGTTGTTGAATATAGCTGATCTGGAGCACCATAGACATTGAACCATATAAAATGTGTCTTGCCCCATATTAAATAAGCAAGCAAACTTAGTCATGGTTTTATAATAAAAAAACATTATTACAACAATCTCTTGGTTTTGTGGTACTCATATTCCCTATTACTATAATGTGGGAGAGTAGTAATTTTTTTGGCTAAAGTTATTGAAAATCATGACTGAAAAAAAATGGAAAGTTGATGGTCATCACTCCATTCATGTTTACTTTACTATAATTTAGTTTATTCTTAAAATTGTTAAGGCATGGATACATTACAGGTAATTTGTTTGGGATTTATTTTTGTTTCATATTATTTACAGTGCTGTGATACAGTGTATATACAGCTTTTCATGTAAGAAATTTAATTATCTCCCCCCAAACACAGGACACACGCTGTGGTGTCCACAACTGACATTGACCTGGTAGAACTAAAGCTAAACGCCCAGTGACACATTTTTAAATACATTCAAACAAATAATTTATTAAGATAGACATTAACATCAAGTTTCTTAAGAATACTTCAACTCGCCAGTGCATGTCTGTAAGCGGAGATGTGAAAGTTCAGAGATGACATCAACTGGCCAAAACACCTGTCACATAAGTTACAAAGTGGTAATAACACTTTCACACACACAAAGATTTATAAAATGCCATGACAACAGATGCACCACAAACATTGATAATATATACACATTTGAACTGAAACACGGCCACAATCTGACGCAGTTGCCAAGAAACACAGTCTATATAAACGCAGGTTAAACTGCAATGAAGACAAAACATAAACTTACCACAGAGTTCATAGGCAAACATGCATTGCTCTCTGCAAAAAGTGTAGAATACTTGCACAAACGCACGCACACGCACGCACATACACACACAGCCACACGCATAAGAATAACCAGACTCCATCTGTGCATGCAAAAGCACACACCTCCAATTATGCATACACATTATCTCATTCGACAAACGTATGAGACTCGGCCAAAAAGACTTGGCTGATATATATTATATATAACATTAGTTCAACTCCCTCTGCTGACCAGAAGCCACCCCAAACCACCCCCCCTCCCTCCCCAATCCCCTTTCAATAGCCGTGCCTACATCACCTGTGCACAAATTTTATATTTCTTGGATCGTCTGCAAGTTCTGGATACAGAGAAACGTCTCTTAAATAAGTGACTTCGACACCGGACACGGAGCCAGTCCTTACGAGTTCCTCTCTCTCAACGCTCGACCACCGATGCATGGAGCGTCTATTGAGGCGAGCGTTCTCTTGCTCAAAGTCCCATGCTGCCTTCACGGCACGCTGCCGAGCGTGTGTCGTTATACGTCTATGCTCTTCGGCAACGCTCGTGCCGTAGCGCAGATTGAGCGAGGTGTGTACTGTCAGTAGGTGAATGTCGACGAAGAGGATCCGTTGTGGCGTCGCGTGATGCTGGATCACTGTGACATTGATCCCGTGGATCATGTCATGTCCGTGCAGCGACAACTCCTTGACATCCACCGCGGCGTCCTCTAGTGACGGTTTCACGAAGTAATGCAGATCCCGCCCGTGGATCGTCAACTCGGCGTCCACGATGAGCGAATTATTAAAGAGCGTGCTCGCGAGCAGGGCGAGCTGCTCGTCGGCGGAGTCGAGTATGTTCACAATCACCCTCTGCTTCTCCACAGAGAGCAAGACACCGTCACCGAATATATGGTGCTCCGGGGCAAATGCCTTGATGAAATGCGATTCGCTGGTCGCGGTTGTTGCTGTTATGCTTGAGCGAGGAACTGTCGAGATCTGCATGAAGCTATCCATGTCACGCTTGAATGCACACTCGAAGGCCGAACTAACAGGAATGAGTCGGTCGGGCATCACCGCCCAATCATCTTCTGGCTGTAGGTGACCTGTGAAGGTCACGACTGGAACGAGGCCGTCAAGGTCATAGCCGAGCAACTGGAGCCACTGCGAGATATCTGTAAACAACAATACACAATTAGTAACATCTGATTTGTATCAATTAGTATGACAGGACAAAAACCATTTAAAATTACTACCACTATTCTAGAGAGCTAGGAACAGTAACATGACTTCTTAAAGGACAAACAAAGTTAACTTTTACGTGGCATACACCTAATAGAGCTAAGATAAAGTAACAATTTCCACATATACTCAATTTTTTAACGCCAGCGGTTTACCAGAAAAATATTTTTTAACACCCAGCCATCCTAATTCTATGCGCTACCCCATGTTAGACGAAGAATGACGTCACGACGGTGATCGAGGCGCTCTCCGCGTAGATTCCCTGCATAGGGTTTGGCTGTTGTCATGAAATGGCTGCAACTCTGCAACGCGCGTAACATGCTGATGACGGTAAATATAAAGTTGTCTATTATTGTTATCGCTGAAATCATCCCATCAACTGATGATACATGTCTACATCAAAGCATTTCTCCTCAAAATGGACCGAGCAAAGTGCCAAACAGT
This sequence comes from Oasisia sp. SBJ-2009, assembly GCA_964017155.1. NCBI lineage: Eukaryota > Metazoa > Annelida > Polychaeta > Sabellida > Siboglinidae > Oasisia > Oasisia sp. SBJ-2009. The sequence continues at coordinate 11,740,879 of OZ024860.1, forward strand.
ACGCCCGCAAATCACCAACGTGAATCCATTGCTTCAATACTACCGGTTGTTTCAACTATTATTGCAACCGTATGCCGAACACGAAGGCATAATTACTCAAGTTTACCATAGATTTAACCACAGATTTACGTCTATAAGCAGCTGCTAGATATCACGCCAACTGAACGAACTGTCGAAGACTCAAAGTTGTTGACCCTTAACAGCGTCGCCGGAAGCTGACCGAGATATAGAATGCCGCGTGCTGAATGGCCAAGCCAAATTAACCCTTCACCTATGGCGGCGTCTAGACCATCGTGGATTTCGTTAGAATTTTTGACTTTAAAGTCACATTCTGAGTAAACCGCTGACGTTAAAAAATTGAGTATATGTGGAAATTGTTACTTTGTATAAACTCTATTAGGTGTATGACACGAAGCCGTAGCCTTTTTTTGTCCTTTAAAGACGTCCAGTGGGACACCATCCAAACAAGAAGATAATTAAGACGGCATAATATACAACCTTATATATATATCCCACTAGATCACTATATCCAACACAACACTAGATCCTCACGTAAACATGAGTCAGTTCTTACAAATTAGACACTCTGCAAACATATTTGGAAACAGCTTCTTCCCAACCACAATTAAAGAATGGAATTCTCCACCCAAGCAAATCAATAAACTCATTTCAATATAATTTAATCCAAAATGTTAGCAATTAATTCACATGACCCACCATGCGCACTGGTGTGATGTGTCCCTGGGACATTTTGCCAGTTAATAATAATAATAAATACAGTATTTGTCTACGCCATATCTCTAGCAATAAAACCATTCAGAGGCGCATTGCAATTTACATAAATATACAGATTACCTACACATTTTAAATAGAGACATAGTTGTAAAATAAATACATCAGTTAAAAAAATTCAATATAAATAATATTAATCTTAATAATACTAAAATACCAATACTGATAAATAATAGTTAATAATATTACAATAAAAAAAATAATACAATAGTTGATAAATAATCAATATTAAAAATAGTAGATATTAAAAATAAATAATAGTTAATTACATTACAATAAAAAATAAATAATAAAATAGTTGATAAATAGTACATATTAAAAATGTTCAGATATTAAAAAAAATTCTTTTAAAGTGAATAATACAGATACGACAACAACTACTACAACTACTACACTGCTAAGTGATCTCCATCACTCACCCATCATTGAGTTCCAGTACTGCAAGTGTGGGTTCACGAGATGCTGATTCTGGTACAAGTTTGCAATTTGCGGTCTGTCCCCAAGCTCAACGACTCGCTCAAACAACTGCTCGAAGTCGGGCGACGTCCACCGCCCAACATTCGGGTCATAAACCCGCTCCCGGAAGTGGATCATACCACTGTAGGGGTCAATGATCCCTCCCTGGAACCCAAGCGGGAAGAAGAAGCGAGGGGAAGAGTCGACAATCCGACTCCCAAGGGGATCGTATTCCATCTGTTTAACCACGCTTCCCTTCGTGTTGAACACCAGTATCGGAGATCCGATCGGGTCGACTGCGATGTAGTAGTTTGTGTTGTCGTGTTTCATTGCAAAGAGGGAGCCACTGTGGTCGTAGAAGAACTCCGACAACTCTTTTGTGTCATGGTTGTACACGTGCGTGATTCGGTCCTTCGAAGTGATATCGGCGTAAAAGAACTGCGTTGTTCGGCCTTTTTCTAACTCGTGCATCGCAACGAGTCGGTTGTAAGCGTCGTAAAAGTAACAAACGTCGTATTTCCCGGGGAGTGTCGCATGAACAAGTTGACCCTGCGAATTATGCTCAAACATCTCGCCGTTGCGCTTTACGAGGAAGCCATCTTTGTCGTGAACATATGTGTTCTGTCCACTTGACTCGATGTGATCTTTCACGTTGATGTTCACCTCGCGAACACTACTGTGGTGCTGGATCATCACGATGTTTCCGTTTGCGTCAATCCCATACTTCCACGTTGGTTGTCCGCCAAGGAGTACCTCGACGACATTTCCGTCAGCGTCATAAACGTATTCAAACGCCTTCAGGTCACTCGAGCCAACTTTACGTCGCCACTGTCGAATACGACCTGCGACATCGTACTTCACCTCGAGGGTGAAGACGCCGTGATTATTGAACCGATACCACATATCAGTCAGCTGACTGAATGAGTTATACTCGCGGATAATCTCCATGTTTGTGTCCTTAATCACTTCGCGATGGCGCCTTGGGTATTGAAACATAAACTCGTTGAGTTGATTCAACTTTCCCGTCTTCACGCTGTATCTCATTGTAACCGGTTCCGGTCGGTGATGGCCAATCGTTGCATCGATCGCAACAATCCGGAAGTTCTGGTCGTATCTATACCCAAAATTCGCACCGACAAGTTGAACTGTGCTCTTGCTGAAGCCAACGCTGTGCTGCTGCACTAGCGCACTCTCTGGGCCGAACTGTAAATTACACGAGTAGTTTAATATCGCCGGGGTGCTGATGGTGATACCTTTCAGCACGCCAGTGAGTTGGTAGTAAGTGAAGTTGATGCTTGACCAATCGAAGTACACTTTACTCGGCTGGCCGTGGTTGTTGTAGTAATACGTGACCCGGCGCTGGTTGCTAGGATACAGCACCTGGTGTAGCTGGCCCCCGCTGCTGTAGTCTTTGATGAACACCCCGTGGCCATCCGGGGGATGATATGACTTGCGGAAGAGTCCGATAGACGTAAGGACGTGGAAGTGGTGCGTGGCGGAGTTGGGCATCGTCAGGGACTTGAGGTTGCCATGGTGATCGTAGTGCAGATGGTACTCCTTGCCGCTGGGCAGGGTCACACATGATGGCTGCAACACAGGCATTTACACGTTTCTTAATGTTGTGTTCTGAGACTGGTCATCCTCTAAAAAGAACTTTCAGTCTCCGTAACTCCATGTAAACTTTCATATAATAATAAGACAACTTCGACTACCGCTGGGATGTGTAAATATTCGGAAAATAGCTCAGAAGTGCATCAAGACAAAAGGATGAAAACATTGAATCTGCATGCTGTACATTTATTATTTCACTTACTTAACCTGACAGTGGGTGTATCGGGTAATGTTCAAAATGACAAAATGGGATATGGCAGCAATTATTATTCATGTTGCACATACACTTTCATACAAACTGCTAGGATAGTAGTTTGTCCCCAATAGGATTTCCAATCACCCCACTGATATTTTCCTGTGACCTCACTGACCAAAGAGCCCCAATGACCCTTCCAAAGACCCCAATGACCTTGCCAATAACTTCACTGATTATACTAGTGCCCTATCCAATTACCCTAATGACCTTTACAATGAACCCCACTGACCTCTCTAATGACCCCACTTACCTTTTCCCCAATGACCCCACTGACCTTTCCAATGACCCCACCACCTTTCCCCAATGACCCCACTGACCTTTCCAATGACCCCACCACCTTTCCCCAATGACCCCACCTTTCCCCAATGACCCCACTGACCTTTCCAATGACCCCACCACCTTTCCCCAATGACCCCACCACCTTTCCCCAATGACCCCACTGACCTTTCCAATGACCCCACCACTTTTCCCCAATTACCCCACCACCTTTCCCCAATGACCCCAATTACCTTTCCAATGACCCCACTGACCTTTTCCCCAATGACCCCACTGACCTTTCCAATGACCCCACCACCTTTCCCCAATGACCCCACCACCTTTCCCCAATGACCTCACCACCTTCCCAATGACCCCTATGACCTTCCCAGTGACCCCACTGACCTTGGTGCCCATGTTGTAGGTGTACTTGTACATGGACCCGTCGGCCAGCCGTGTCTCCTGTAGATTCCCCGTCTCCTCATCGTACACGTTGATGATGGTCCGTTGACCCCGCTGCCACATCTGCATGCGCCCCTGGGTGTCGTACGACACGTTGAGCCCCTCTATCGGGCCGGCGGGGTAGAAGCGTGTGGGCTGGCCCGCCCCGTTGTACTCCGCCCTCAGTATCTCGAGTCGGTCCTCGTTGTACACCGTCTCACTGTGGGTGGTCCGCTCGTACTCCACGGTCAGCAGGTTCTCGCCGTTCACCTGGTGGCAGCAACAGGAACTGGTGACACGGTTACGTCACAGTGCACCGAGTGAGTCGTGAATCGTGAACCAGAAACAGATTTTAGGTACTCGTGTGCATTTATCGCCCACTTCGATTTCGGTGAATTTCCTGTGCTATTATAATGCTATTGAATTTCCCATGCTATAATGCTATATAAAATTCATTTTGTCATTTTTGAAACATAGATAGAGCTCCGGTATCCATTATCGTAACATAGACTGGCACAGACTGGCACAGACTGGCACAGACTGGTACACGTTGGCACAGACTGGCACAGACTGGTACACGTTGGCACAGACTGACACAGACCGACACACACTGGCACAGACTGACATACACTGGCACAGACTGACACACACCGACACACACTGGCACACACTGGCACATATTGGCACAGACTGACACACTGGCACACACTGGCACACACTGGTACACACTGGCACAAACTGGCACATATTGTCACAGACTGACATACACTGGCACAGACTGGCACAGTCTGGTACACACTGGCAGACTGGCACACATGGGCACAGACTGGCACAGACTGACACACACTGGCACAGACTGACACAGACTGACACACACTGGCACACACTGGCACATATTGGCACAGACTGACACACTGGCACAGACTGGCACAAACTGATACACACTGGCACACACTGGCACAGACTGGTACAGACTGGCACAGACTGGCACAGACTGACACACACCGGCACAGACTTGCACAGAAGACTGGCACATACTGGCACAAACCAAAGCCTTAGTGGCACAAAGAGCATAAAAGTAACTAAGACACCCTACTGAGATATTAAATTAAACAACAAAGTATTATGTTTACACGACACATTTTGTTTAGACGTTGCCATGGTTACAGAGGTTTTGCGACTTTTATACCTGCATCTGCAGGAAGTGTCCAGCAAGTACTCACTAAGCGTACTTTCGATATTATAAAATAAATTACATACCATAATGACCGAATGTATTCAGATACAGACAAAATTGACAAAACATTTCATTTTGAAGTACCTAGCATTTTCAGGCACATCTGTAAAATAACTATTATTTAATATATTGTTCATGGTTCCAAGAATGGTTTATTGTAGTATAGTTAACTTACTTTGGAGCTTAATTGTCGATGATGAGTACGACGTTTCGACCCGTCATCTACGGGCATTGTTCACGTATTGGTGCAACACATGTGACACCAGTACGTGAACAATGCCCGTAGATGACGGGTCGAAACATCGTACTCATCATCGACAATTAAGCTCCAAAGTAAGTTAATTATACTACAATAAACTGTATTATTATTCCATGTAACTGGATGCTGGCATTGGATGTAACTGGAATGAAGTTACAAAAGCTTGCTAACACTAGGATAACAAAACTGGGCAGACTTGAAACTAAACCTTGTTTCTAGTTGTAAGTAATTGGACTGTGTATTACTTTGTGCGTTATATGATTTTGGGTAGCTGACAATATTTTGAAGTTTTGAAAGTGAATACATGCAGCCGTTAAGGTAAGGAATCAAGTTAAGCATGATTATGGTTTCTCATGTATTACTACACTGTATTAGATTTAACAAGAATCAGATTTTAAATGACCGTCACCCACAATAAAAGCTCCAGACAGCAAGTGGACAAGGAAGCCATGGTTTATTGAGTGGTCAAGGTGGTAGTGTCAGTTGTGTTCACATGTGTTCACATGTGTTCACATGTGTTCACATGTGTTCACATGTGTTCACATGTGTTCACATGTGTTCACGTGAAGGATGAACGAGAAAAAGTATGTCAAAGATGAAAGTAATTTTTAATCTTCCAAGCACTGATCAAAGAGAGAAATAGATAACTTTTTAGGTGGGGTTGGGTGAGGGGGGACTGGGTGGGTTGGGGGGTGGAGGTGAGGCGGGGGTGACTTGGGGGGAGGGTTGTGTGGAGAATTGTGTTGTGTAGGTGATTCAGTGAAGCAAAGAACAAAGACGAAAATGTCACTTTAAAAGTTTCCTTCATGATATTTTACTTGATTTGTCTGAGTTTTATTTGAACCTTAAAGTTCATTTAAATTCTTTGACTTCTGATGTTTTTATTTGAATGCATTTAATTTCAAAGGCTGACAGTTTGTGCTATGTACTTGTCTAATTGAATAATACAACTCAGGTAATGTAGAAGTTCACATCTGATTGATAGCTTGTGATGCTATGAGATTGGTTTGTTGGTTGATTATATTAGACCCATCAATCACATTTAATTGCCAGCTACTGTAGCACCTATCAATCAATCCAATTTGCTATCTATAATTATGTGTTAAGGATCGATTACCATGCCAACACACCAACACAATAATGTTATTGTCAGTTTAAACAACATGCCTGTTAAACAATTAAAATTTATAAAAAAAATTGGTTAATTTACCTACATACAAAATGTCCAGACAGTGGCAACAATTAAAATTTTGTTAGTAAACATTCGGCACTCGTCTCATCTATTAGTAACTATTGAACAAACAAATCAAGTATTCATTTGAAATACAGCAGAAATGCAACGATGCATTTCAAATGAACGTTTTTTAACCGGAAACTGGAGAAAGACGAAACGAACGCATGCGGTGTCAGTAGTCACATGACCTACCATAAGCATTTTACCCTCATAGCCACCGGGGCGATCGTTGGGGAGAGGGCGACGTGCGGTGATAGACGCAGCATGCATGATTGCAGCGGACACAGCCGATCGGGCCCTACCACGATGCACACTAGAGGGCGCTGTGCCTACCCGCATTCGCCGACCTATCTTGTCGATGACCTTGCCGTTCTGACTACGGCGTTCGCGGCGCAGATAGTAGCGCCACTCGAGACGGTGGACGAGGTTATCGGGGAGGATGATCTTGCGCTTCACGTGAAGCTGATGCTGGGTGCTTAGCAACGGGTGCGGGCTCGTCTCCAGGGTGACGGCCATCTTGAACGGGTACTCCACCACCAGGGCGCCGTCGTGCAAATACGATACCTTCGTTTGCGACTGACCTGTGGGTTGTATCGTAAACAGCAGCAATATTAACATAAAATCGCACAAGGGACAATATACTGTGTGGTGTGACTAGATAGCTCAATGAGGCAATCTGATAATGCCATTAATAATTAAAAGATAACTTGTGTGTTTAAATCATGAAAATGAAGTACAATGGAACATAAAGAAAATCGCAAATCTCAAAATTTGTAAGCTGTTGAATAGACTGGTTCTTCAAGGAACCAACATGGCCAAGCAAGGTTATAAAGATAAGTCATTAAAGTCTTAAGATAAAATTATTTCTTTAATTTCCTTAAACTTTATAGATGCATACTCTGTTATAAATCGCCTCACCATTCAATATGGAGAACATGTTTCCATTGGTAGTCATGGCAACGCGGTCTCGGCCATTGGTGTTCAGTCGAGCAATGACCCCAGTGGGGTCAACATCGGTGTTCAACACTGTCCGTTCTCCCGTCGGCTGGACAACGGTTGCTAGGCGACCAATCTCATCGTACTCGTACAGAAACGTGTGCCCTTCGCTCGTTTCTTTGCTCTCCAACAAACCCGTGTTGCCAAGGTAACTGAATCGCACCGTTGCGTTGTTAGCGGCAACCAACATCTGCAGTTGTCCCATGTTGTCCATCGTGAACTTGCAATGAGTGCCCCCTGGCGGCACGATCTCTTTCGCCTGCGTCGTGTAATCGCGTTTGATCGTCAGCGTTTTTCCTCCACTGTCAATGACACGCACTAATTTCCCGTAGTACGAGTTCACATTGTAGGTGAAGTTGTACATGAACATGTTCGTGATGAGGTTCCGCGTTGCGATGTGCTGACCGTAGCGATTAAACACGTACAGCTCCTGCGTTTGTGGGTACAGCACGTGGTACTGACCCATGCGGTTTGGTTCGGGCAGTGTCGCGACGATCGAGTGTATACGAAGGTTTCCCATGTCGGCGACGTGTAACACGTTGTCTGGCGTGATCGTCACGGCCGTGGGTGAATGCAGCAAGACGTTGGTCGCCAACACCTGCGTGGCGTCGAAACACGAACACAAGGGGGCGCCACAGTCACACCTCGACTGGGCGCCGGCGTAATGCATGATCATCCCCCCGCTGGTGACGACTCGAACTCTGTTGACACGGTGACCGTCGCTCTCGACGATGTACATGTCTCCGTTCTGCGCAAACGTGATATGCTGAGGCGACTTCAGGATGACGTCTGTCGCCAGCTGTGGTCCCGATTGCTCCTCCGTTAGTAGAGAGCTCACGTTGGCGCGTTTCGGCGGACAGTGTAGAAGTCGACCGGCGACCACCACCACCATGCCATCTGGTGTCAGTTTCAGAACCATGTTGTTGTCGACGATGTGAAGCGTGTTGTCAAGGGGGTTGATTGCCAGGGCTGTCGGCCATTGGAGTGTTACCTAGCAACAGTAGCCATTGGAGGGTTACCTAGCAACAGTGACCATTGGAGTGTTACCTATCAACAGGGGCATTGCAGTATTACCTAGCAACCGTGGCCATTGGAGTGTTACCTAGCAACAGTGGCCATTACAGTGTTACCTAGCAACAGTGGCCATTGGAGTGTTACCTAACAACCGTGGCCATTGGAGTGTTACCTAGCAACAGTGTTTGTTCATTGGAGTGTTACCTAGCAACAGTGGCCATTGGAGATTTACCTAGCAACAGTGGCCATTGGAGTGTTAGCTAGCAACAGTGGCCATTGGAGTGTTACCTAGCAACAGTGGCTATTGGAGTGTTACCTGGCAACAGTGGCCATTGGAATGTTACCTAGCAACAGTGGCCATTGGAGTGTTACCTAGCAACAGTGTTTTTTCATGGAGTGTTACCTAGCAACAGTGGCCATTGGAGATTTACCTAGCAACAGTGGCCATTGGAGTGTTACCTAACAATAGTGGCCATTGGAATGTTACCTAGCAACAGTGGCCATTGGAGTGTTACCTAGCAACAGTGTTTGTTCATGGAGTGTTACCTAGCAACAGTGGCCATTGGAGATTTACCTAGCAACAGTGGCCATTGGAGTGTTACCTAACAACAGTGGCCATTGGAGTGTTACCTAGCAACAGTGGCTATTGGAGTGTTACCTGGCAACAGTGGCCATTCGAATGTTACCTAGCAACAGTGGCCATTGGAGTGTTACCTAGCAACAGTGTTTGTTCATGGAGTGTTACCTAGCAACAGTGTTTGTTCATGGAATGTTACCTAGCAACAGTGTTTGTTCATGGAATGTTACCTAGCAACAGTGTTTGTTCATTGGAGTGTTACCTAGCAACAGTGTTTGTTCGTGTGATGACCTCACGGAGATAGACACATATTTCGTAATTCACCTAAACCACAGCATATTGTAATATAAAGTCATAGATTTGATTTGGTAATAACCCCTTTCAATTTTAAGTACAGATTTATGTAAATAAATATTTATCACTCATTAATATAAACTCAAAAACCACGATTAGGTAATAATCCCTTTTAAGTTAATGATTAGCAACATTCATTACACAAAGATTATTCTTGAATAAAAGGAATTTGTGCAAGATAAACTCAAAATAATTTAACTGAGTGATTAAGCAACTGGCTGACTAAGTCTCTGACTGGGTGACTAAATGATTAAGTACCTGATTATGTGAACAACTGTATGGGCAAATACATGACTGAAGAGCAGAGTGACTGAACTGCCTGGTACTGAGTAACTGTATGACTACACTGACTGAGTGACATAAACTTGTTGACTACATGAATGAGTTCACAACTAAATGACTGGGAGCTATATGACTGGCTACTGTGTGATTAAGTCCTCCCTATTTACCTCACGGTGGGAGAGCAGTTTCCCACAGGGCAGGGGTTTCCAGTAGGCTGGCTGGGCCTGGTTTCCCACTACCGTGTCAATCTTCCCGTCCGAGCCAACCCGGCGGATGTTGGCTCCATCCGCGAAGTACACCACTCCATTCTTGTTGACGGCGATACCTGGCAGGAGGGAGGGTTCATTACCTTGGCCAAGGAGTGTACATTACTTCAAGAAGGAATGTACATTATCTGGGGAGAGATGGTACGTTATTTGGGAAGGTAGGGTACATTACTTGGTATGGAGAGTGCATTACTTAGGTGAGGGAGGGTACATTACTTAGGTGAGGGAGGATATATTACTTAGGTGAGGGAGTGTACATTACTTGATATAGAGAGTACATTACTTAGGTGACAGGGTACATTACTTAGGTGAGGGAGGGTATTTTTTCCTGCAATGAGCAAGTCACACACACACACACACACACACACACACACACACACACACACACACACACACACACACACACACACACACACACACACACACACACACACACACACACACACACACACACACACACACACACACACACACACACACACACACACACACACACACACACACACACACACACACACACACACACACACACACACACACACACACACACACACACACACACACACACACATTATATATATTTATTTATTTATATTAGATAAGGAATACTAAGTAAAAAAAATTAACTCTTCATAACTAAAAAAAATGTATTACTTATGCTATCATTATGATTAATACATTTATAATTAAAGCAATTTGTTTTGCTTGATTACACCTACTTCATAATGTCCATATATACATATACATATATATATATATATACATTATATATATATATATATATATAATTATATATACAACCCCCTCCTTCTACGCCACTCACCCTTGGGGTGGAAGAGCTTGGCCTTGTTGGCGGGTCCTCCATCCCCGCACTGATTAGGGTCACCGGGGGCACACTGCTCCCCCGTACCAGCGATGACCTCATAGTTGCCCTGCAGGTCACGCACGGTTCCCATTGTCTTCACCTGCCAAAAGATGGCGCTAGTTATGCATTTGATACATTAAAAAGAAATAATAAATTAGTATGAATCCACATCAAAGGCGGTGTTACGATAATAATAATAAACATTATTTATTCAAGATAACCTTATAAAATGTAATTTTTTTCTCCCTAAGGGTCTTTATAAGGGATTATAAAACATAATATACATGCACTAAACAATTTGCTCGACTACCTTATACATTGCATAATGCGTTAAAATATAGTGAATAAAAAATAGAATATAAAAATATATATACTGAATAAATAAAAAAAAAGATTATAATAAAATAATAATAAATAGATAAATTATAAAACAAGATAAATAGCATTATATATATATATGTATGTATATGTATATATAATAAACCGTTTAGTAAAAGTGTTCATTGTTTATGCGTCACTGTTTTCTAGTTAAAAACATGACGCATATATGTCATCTTAAAGGCAGAGAGAGAGAGAGAGAGAGAGAGAGTTTCTTATTATTATATACGATATGAATCATGATCCAGATAATGTTGTCCTGATTTGGTTTCACAAACATAAAGGTGACCAAATCAATGCTGTTTACGTTGTTTTCCACTGGACGCTCTTACCTGGATGATTCTATGGCTTTCGTAGTCGGATATGTAGAGTTTGCCGTTAAGGGGGCTGACCATCATGTAATACTTGTAGGGAACTTCCGACATGCTGCAACATATAATGTGATACTTAAGGCAACTTCCAACATGACTCGTGGCATCTTGTAATACACACTGCAACATGTCATATTTTTATACAACCTTTGACATGTAATGCATATAAATGTTTCCCCGACATGTTGAGATAGTATTTATTGGAATATGTCTGCCAGGGAGTAAAGTGTATCATAATCTAATCAGACCTGGATACTATATTTAAGATTACACATTTTACTACTTACTACGCCATTTTAACTTTGTGACCTTACAACCCATTCCTTTACGTAGGTGGCGCCACTAAAATTACCCATCATTCCTCACCTCAACTGCAGTATGCTGGTCACTTCCTTCCTGTTCGCGCTCAACTTCCTGATGAAATTGAAATCGCCGACGTACAGACTCCCATCTCGGCCACTAGCCAGCGCCACTGGTGCCAGCAATTCGCTTGTCGTTGCAATGCCATTGCAGTCACTACAGTTCAGGTGGCGCCGCTCTCCGTTGCCGAGAACGGTGACAATCTTACGTGGCCTCTCTTTCAAGTACAGATTCGTTCCGTCCCCTTTGTGCAAAATTCCTGAAACAGCCGCAGCAATTGATGGATCCCAAATGATGTGGTTTCCTGTCAAATTAACAATAGTGTGTGTAACCATTATCTATTTTTGCCTCCACCAAACTATTGGTAACAGCAAAAATGATAAGATTACATTTTTGAACTGTTTCATAATGTTGCTTTTTATATGCATTTGATATTTAAATTTATGCTATTTTATACCTATTTATTATTATAATTTTATTTGTTTATCTTGAGTTGATTGCTGGCCAAACGTCATTAAAAATGTCTTGACGTACCTTCTTCAAAGTTGTAAGTATGATGGATGTGTAGGTTCCATCCTCCGATCTCTGATGATGTGATGTCATAGCCACTCATGGTGGCTGACTGCGTCTCCCAGAACACGTGCTTACAACTGCTGTATTTGTAACCGACGGCAACTGAAAACAGACCCACTCTTATAGCCACCATACATGGCAACTACAAACAACGGAAATATTTGTGAAGTTTGCCAGTGAAATGTTATCACACAATACCCCGAAATGTACAAACAAAATAATGGCAACAATTTTCCACGTAAGTCAGGAAACTGTATCTATTAATTAGCCTTTTGAAACAGATCATTTTTATTCAAAGTAATTTTTCCTGTCGGCATAAAACATCCTTCTGAGATGGTTGTACATTTTCTTTCTAAACATACACTGCGGTAAGACAATGAGACGTTAATAAAAATAAAATAATGTCACTAAAATGACATTAACAAACCTGTTGCCCGGATAAATATAATAAAAAAAAAAATAATAATAATATCACTAAAATTACATTAACAAACCTGTTGCAGTGATAAAATAATTAAAAAAAAAAAAAAAAAAAAAAAAATAATAATAAAAAAAAAATAATGCTATTAAAATGACATTGACAAACCTGTTGCCGTGACGATGCCGTAGACTTTCTGGTTGTACGCGTTGCGGCGATCCCATGCGAATTTGTACTTGAGCTCAGCATCTGCCTCAAACTTCTTCTCAAAGACGAGACCCTCGACAGACACACGGAGGAGGATGACGGTGAGGTTCTGGGGGATGACACCAGGGGTCAGCTGGATCATGATGGTCGACATGTAGCCCGGCGTCTCGCTGCTGTGATACACCAGGTACACCTCCGTCCCAGGCACACGGATACTCTCCTGGAGAACCTGATACATAGTGATACACATGAATCACCTTAGTCTGGTACATGGATACTCTCCTGGAGAACCTGCATGATACACATAGTGATACACGTGATATGCCTTATTCTGGTACACGGATACTCTCCTGGAGAAACTAATACATAGTGATACATGTGATACACCTTACTCTGGTACATGGATACTCTCCTGGAGAACCTGATACATAGTGATACACATGATACACCTTAGTCTGGTACACGGATACTCTCCTGGAGAACCTGCACGAAGATACATAGTGATACATGTGATACACCTTAGGCTGGTACACGGATACTCTCCTGGAGGACATAAATGAATATACACAGTGATACACCTCATGAATACACCATGAATACTCTCATGGAGAAAGAAGATATAATGATACACCTGGTACATGGTCCAGACTCTATTGGAGCATGTAATGCATGGTACACAGTGATACATGTGGTACACCTTAGCCTGGTATATTAACACTCTTTGAAAAAACCAAAAAAAGGAAGTTACAGTGATACACGTTGTTCACTGAAGTCACGATTTAAAATTAACTTTTGTCAAAATCATATTATTTACCTCTCCAAACACATTCTATCATCCAAGTATTCAGATCAATTCACCCATAATCGACTCAGACCACATTTGCATTTTCCATAGGCGACCATTATAACATTTCCTTCATTTTCTACTAATCTCGCGGTGCTCTGTTATTGACAATTTCACAGCATATTTACCCTCCATAGATACAAGTTATGTCCAACATTTGTGAACTTTTAATACCTCAGGCTCCCACAAACTTCCTTCAAACCTTACACCCCTCCATTTCTGCTTGAACCACCCACGGATTGCCCCTGATTACATCACCAAGCAAAATTACAACTGTATTAATACGCAGAAATGTCATAATTTGACAGCTCTGATGCCACGCTGCACAACAACATCATTTATAATCACTCCACACTACATATGTGCTCACAGAAATTCAGATAACCTGCATAGTTCCGTTTTTATACGGTACTCTTTGGTCGGGGAATGAGGATGACAGTGCTGCCACCTATCCACAACTCTGTAACGAGTGGCGCCACCTACCTGAGACTCTGGTATGATTGTGCTCCTAGACGGACACGCCCCTAGCTGTGTGTGTTGCCATGTCGACAGGATCACAGGTCGAAGGTCATAGTAGTCATGCACCGTGCCGATGCATTCGTCGCTTCCTGCGGCCTCCCCGGCTAAGGTCAAGGTCACCGCGTCCATCGTGACAATGTGGTTCCAGGGCACCATGACGGTGGTCTGCTTCTCCTCGAATGGGTGACGCTGGAAGAGCAGTGTCACCGAGCCACCTCCGTTGACCAGCATGTCAAACCTGGGCGAGGACAACACACACACCGTGAATGATGAGGTTATATAAGTAGAGCACAGTGGCTCCGGGGTAGAGCTTCGGACTCTCGACTAAGAGGACCCGGGTTCGAATCCTGGCTGAGGTGTTAAAACCTTGGGCAATATTTTTCATTCTACATTGCTCCAGTTCACTCAGCTGTATAAATGAGTACCTGGCCATAGACAGTGGTGGATATGTGTATGAGCAGCCTTCATGCATTAATTGTAGCATATGGCTGGATGCTTCCCAGAGAAGCCGAGATGGTGTCTGAGAGAACAGGTCTGTCAGGGAAGTAAAGTGTAAAGCGGTTTGAACGGTTCTGAGGACTGGATACTGCACTACATGTATATAAGAACTTGCCTTTACTTACCTTTTATATCTCTTAATAGTACAGTTTCTTTCAGATAGATTCCATATACATCTATAAAAATCAGCCAAGAGACCCTGGAGTCCTTTGGACTACACAGTGAGTTTGTAATTACGAATGAAATGAGATGACCAGCAATACAGCCAAATTGTGTGGATGCTGTGACATGGCACACGGTGAACGACAGGCATAGAGTGATGGAACGAGTCCATTGGATCTTTGGCTTAAAATGTACAAACAAAATCCAAATATGTAATACACAACACCGAATTAATTGTTTTAAAATTATATATATGTATGTATGTATGTATGTATGTATGTATGTATATATATATATATATATATATAACACATATATAATAATTATATATACATAACACACCCACACCCACCCACCCACCTACCCACCCACCCCCACCCACCCACTTTCCAAGGTCACCGTTAAATCATAAATAAATTAACATAAATAATAATCACCTCAGTTGTAAATAAAATAAAATCAAAGGTAATAACACAATTCCGGAATCATATACACTGTATACTGAAACAATCTTTGTCATAAATAATGTTTCTTTTTTTACGTTTTCGAAGCAAAACATACTACAGCAGAAAGGAAGTGACATCATACTCACAGGCCAAGTTCCCTGGTGAGGGTGAATCCATAAAGAGGCTGGGTGAGTACACTCACTCGTGCCCCGATCAGAGGACTTCCATCACTCGTGATCACCTTGCCCCGGATTACAGACACTTGGCTATGGAGGAAAAAATAGATTTATTATAAAGGATAAGGTACCAGGTATATGCCATAACATAACTGTATTAGATGCATGCTGAAGTAGGATTTTCATTTTATCCTCCAAGATATTTTTCCAAAACATATTGTAAGAACATGCTGACCTTCAAATTCTTTAAGATTTCGTTTAATGATGAATTTTCCTGAACAGCTTTTAGTGATACTTCCTCCAGCGGGATTGAGTATCTTTTGCTTGAAAAATCTTCAGAATTTTTTTTAAAGTTCAATGGTCACTGAAGACTGAATAGCACAGGGTTGCACTGTTCAAAGCTTATCTTTTATTAAACAACCAGGTTGCATACTTCAAAGTAGTCGCTGCAAAAAGCCAGTTACTTGTGACTGGATAAACCAAGGCTTAGATACAAGTAGTTCAAAGGTCACCTGTGATTGAATGAGCCGAGGGTCGCGTAGTTCTGGACGCTGTCGTCCTCGATGAGGAAGCGCATGCGTTCGTAGAAGGAGGCCGTGCTGCTGGGCGGCTGCTTCCTCAGCAGGATCTCCATTGGATCGGCCGAGGTTCGGCAGTGGATGCTCTCCTTGCACGAGATACTGATGCAGCAGTCGGGGTCCTGGCAGTCTGTGAGGCCGTCTGAACACAGCAACATGTGTGTGTATGTATATACTTATATAATATATGAATATATGTATATATACATATATAATATATATGTATATATATATATATATACAAATTATATATATATATATATATATATAAACATATAGAGAGGGAGGGTGGGAGGGAGAGGAGTAAGGGGGGTTGGAGGTAGGGAGGGAGGGAGAGATGGAGGGTGGAATGGACAGTGGGAGGGCAGACAGACAGACACACAGACAGACACACACACAGACAGACACACAGACAGACACACAGACAGACACACACACAGACAGACACACAGACAGACACACAGACAGACACACAGACAGACACACAGACAGACACACAGACAGACACACAGACAGACACACAGACAGACAGACACACAGACAGACACACAGACAGACAGACACACAGACAGACAGACACACAGACAGACACACAGACAGACAGACACACAGACAGACAGACAGACAGACAGACAGACAGACAGACAGACAGACAGACAGACAGACAGACAGACACACACACACACACACACACACACACACACACACACACACACCACACAAGCAGACACACACAGACACAGAACATGATAATAGTTTCAATTAATAACTGAACAGAATTTGTATTTGACCTAGCTGACATTTCAAGGATATTCTGTTCAGACATATTGACCAATGCATCCAGATCGGTTTTCATTGCCACCAGAGGCCTCGACCAGTTGACGTCTGTCTACTCATCCATCTGACCTTCAATGGCTGTCTGCTGTGAATGAAGGTTACTTCAAATAAAAACTGGACCACTGGATTTAAACATAAGTTTACTATGATTTTTATATGTCAAATATGTGGTTGCCAATATAAACGTTTTAGCAAAACTCCTGAAGTATATTATACTTTTTTAGTGATTCCAGTCACCAAAGTGGTCAATGCCAACCTTTGTCATTGTCGACGCTGTCACCACACTCGGTTTCCATGGCAACGGCGCAATCAACGCCCTTCCACCCATCGCGACAGTTGCATCTCCAGCCGTCGCTAAACAGCCGACAGGCTCCGTTGTTGTTGCATTCGTTGTGGCACCCATCTACAAATATATTACCCATCATGCACTGCAACTCATTGTGACTCCTGTCAACATATGTATTACCCATAATGCACTGCAACTCATTGTGACTCCTGTCAACAAATGTGAATAGGAAATCTGATGCATGGTAATAGCATATCCAATGTTTAGACATACAGAAGAACATCCAGATTAATTAAGGCGACTTGAATATTTGTAACAAAATTCCACACTACCCTAGTATGTTGATTTGTGTATGAGGTTTTATTTACAGATGGACACTCTGTGTTGTAATATCCAAGTAGATGAGAATACCTACCGAGTGAGCAGTGTCGACCGTTCCAGCCGGGTTTACAGATACATGTGCCATTGTTACAGAAGCCATGTTTGGCGCAGCGTCGGTCGCACTGACGCTGGTTACAGTTCGCACCCATCCAGCCCTCGTTACAGATGCAGCGCTGACTGTCACAGTGGCCGTGAACACACTCCAAGTTACACACCTCTGTAACAAACAATGCAGTGGCCATCAGCACACTCTAAAGTACACGTTTATGTAACGTAATGCACTGGCTAACTCCATGTTACACATTTCTGTAACACACAACACAGTTACACACACATGTAAGATGGCACAGAGTTCATGAACTCACCCAAGTTACACACTTCTGTAACATAACACAAGGCCTACAAACACACTCCTAGCTATATGCTATTGCTGAAAACAAACTGGCCACAAACACACGCCATGTTACATATTTCCATAACACACAAAACTCTGGATGTAAACACTGTCCGTGTTGGACACATGGTAAACAACACACAGTGACAGTGAACACACAAGTTTCATCCTTCTGTAAAAAAAACACAAGTGTGTGCACACTCTCTAATTTACACGCTTATGTAACAGAACACAAAGTGGTCGTGAACACACTCCAAGTTACATACGTAAGTAAGACAACACAGTGACTGTGAACACACTCCAAATTACACACTTCTGTAACAAAACACAATGACCACGAACCCATTCAAAGTTATCCTTATGTAACACAAAACTGATATCATGAACACACTTTAAGTTCACAACTATTTAACACTACGCAGTGGCCATGAATAAAATTCAAATTACACATATGTAACACAAAACCGTAGCCAAAACCCCTTTGTCTGTAACACACAATATACTGCTCAAAATGCCCAAAGTTACACACTTATGTAACATAACACATCTCCATAAGAATATCTCAAGCTACACATTCAGTAAAATACAGGGTAGTTACATATCAATATGTTCACAACTGGAATTGTTTATTCACTCCGAGATGAATTAACCCTTTTCTACTGATGTGTCTGTGAGTTTGGTTCATAACGATTTAGGCCCAACAGAAGTTAGCTAATTATTATTATATCAAGATGCAGCACAAGTTCACAAGATACTTTCTTATTTCATTTACAAAGATCAAGTCACTAAATGCTATGTTTTATTACGTCAAAAATATGTCTGTGAAAACAGTTTGTGTAAACCGGAGATTCCCTTGAATGTCATTGATATTGTAAAAATGTGTCCTTATATGTGCAAGAGGTTTCAGGTACTTGGGCAGTAACACCTGTATATAACAAAAGTATCAAGAACTATACTTTTATCGGTCCACCCTTTTATCACTGTTCAATACCGATAATGTATCATTAATACAAACTGTCCAAATATCACTAATCACTGCTTCTCAGCATATATAAATATGTGATAAATTAAACAAGCACGTTAATTAATTCAGACAACAAACAACAAATCATTCCCTACTGATCACCTGAGTTCCATACTTAGACACAGAACAACTAAACTCCCAAGTAGCTCGGCGCAGCTGATATAATTGCATTCTCCATTACCAGAAGAAGCAGCACTTGTCAGAAATACTAAATGAAATTCCACACCGCTGCCTGTATTACTCACATAATTGCACGTTATCAAGAAAATTACAGAGAGCGGGTGGTTTTTTCCCTAGTGTTGCTACATATCGCCTGTCAGCGTAAGTCGAGCGACAGACTCAGGCTTTGTCGCTGGATACTATCGCCAAGATCAAGGGATGTTTTCAATTACCTGTGGTAGTTCCGACAGAAGGTCCTTTTAACTGCAGCACACATCGCGTCTTGTTTGTGAAAGGGTCGACGCGTCAGTGGACACGACATACACTCTACATTTCACCCTCGAATACACCCCCTTATAAACCCGCTTATACACCCTCCAATACACACTTCACACGCTCAATGGAACTTGCATCAAGTAGACACTTTGACTGATGCGAGTGTATAAAAAGATACAGTGAAAGTCTTTAGTATTTATGGTCTCGTGTGTAGCAAAGGAACTTAAAACGATACAGCTGCAAGATTAGGCAAAAAGGAATACTTCCTGTAAATGCGCTTTAATCTTTTTTTTGAACAAATTTTATCTGAAAAAAACCTAGGAAATGCCATTAATTAGCATAAATGAAGCACGAGAATTTTCCTCCAAATTTCTCAGTTCCGGATCTGAAATATAACCATGAATTTACGTCTGATTTAAAATAGTCACACACATATTTGTGCAAGCCTAGCAATCTCTTTGAGTATTCACATTTGTTCAGTTATGAAAGTCCTGTATTCAGTCATTACTTAAAACTTAGGAACAGTTTAGTGATACGTCATAGTAGAGGTTTAAATGAGTTTGGATTGAAACAAGCCATGTCTATGTTTGTCTTGGTCCAAATCTTACACAGTAACATCATTTCAATGTATCGTAAAATGTGACAATGCAATGACAATGGCAACTTCAAACTGCTGTCCCAAACTCAGTCCAGTAATTCGTCTAGATTCAGAGTTCACTGAAGATTATCTTGTGAATTAAACAACTAATAACTCCCATATCAGAAGGAAGAAACTGAGATTTTATCACTGTCCTCTCGGCTTAAATATGACAACAGGAGTGAATGTTTAGAAATAATGCTAACATTTTATAAGACACAAACACAGACAAACACACACAAACTAGTCTAGAACAACTTTCTTCTCAAAGAAGACTTGCCACTTCTGGTATTTTACTGGCACTGAAATGGTTAAGATTTCTTTATGTATGTAAATCTTTGATGGGTAATTCCAGTCACATGACCACAATTGGAATGAAATTGGCAAGAATAAAAATGGCAGCCCACTTTCTTCAAAGGCAGCTCTAGAATAGGACGCCATTTTTATTCAGTTTGACCTTTGACCTCAAAACCAACACAAGACATGTAGTGTACAGCAATGGTAGTGGCAGGTGAAGCAACATGCGGCAGTGCTGGTGTAAGAAGTTAACAACAGACATGTATGCACATGGTTCCTTACTGCAAGACTGGATCTCTCCTATCTAAGATATTTTAATGTTATTTCACTTCCAATTTCCTGCAGAATAATAAACCTTTAATAAACACTGCAATTTTGTTCTTCAAAGCCACAAGTCAGTGCCAAAACTGTGAAAACTGTGAAAATTATCTGTAAATCCCTCGAAAGTCAAAGTAAATCTTTATAATACATGAACAAGTTTATCCACTTTAACTAGCTATAAATGTGACAGAAATTTTAACTGAATTCTGCATAATTACATAATTTTAATGTGTGTTTGATACCATTGCATAAATAATAATGCCATCAACAAATTTGATATTGGATGAACCTAGATATTTTGAAAAGTTATTGCCATATATGCATTTGAATGTTAACATTGTCAGAATGGTTCATGCTGGTCATGTATTTTAACAGACAGTTTAATTTTACTACAGTGTATCCTTTTTGGTATATTTTAGAATACCCGGTATATCTTAAGTTAATTACATTTTTAATGTATATGCTTTAATTTTATTATGTAAAATGTTGCCAATGATTATTTCAATAAGATGTTTTACTGTTGTATAATAAAATGATATTGTGTGGAATGTTTAATTTTTTTTTAAATATACATGTACAATCCAACTGTAAAGTTGCCATATAATAAACTTATCTAACTACCTATCGAGCCGATCGTCTTTCTAGTGACCTACCTATCCTACAGGTGGCGCCACCCCAGCCTTCTTCGCAGCGACACACGCGCTTGCTATAGTCAAAGACCCCGTGACCCGAACAGTTGACACACATGTTGAGGTCAACAAGGTCGGGCAGACTGCAGTCGCCGCCCTGGTGGCCCTTGAAGCAAACGCACCGACCCGCCACGCAAACACCGTGGTCTGAGCAGTCGGGCGTAAGACAATCAACTGAAATGGCAGACAGAAACAAAAAAGGGTTACCATGGTGACAGCATGCAGGCAGGGGGCGGGACATGCAATCGGGGGGTGCCACAGTGGGTATTGGGGCATAACCCCCAACAGAATTCTGAGATTCAAATTTTTGTGTACGTTATTAAATTAAAGAAAGGTGATATAGTCCCATCCCAATACATGTTCGGTTGTTAATTTAAATACATTTGCTTTGATCAAACTGGACATTTTAATTACATTTAAAAGATGTGTAAATCGTGATTATTTCATGGATGTGTCTTCAGTGGAGATGACGCAACAGATCCACATTTTAAAGGAGTAATGTTCAGAAAGGTTTTAAAGATCAGAAATGCAAGTGTTCTAAATTACAAATTCATAACAGCCTGTTAAAGGGATACTCCATTCAGTGAGAGGTTAACAGTATTAACTTACATATGTATACTATATTGGTTGTGCCTAGTAATTGTGCACAAAGATCGTTAATAAATAATTAGTTATTGTTTAATGGTATCAAAAACATGCTATCTTAGATTCAGCCAAATCATTTACATCACTGGCGCAATGTTGAAAAACGCAAGGATTGGCGGAATCGTCGCTAGTAATTGTGATAGTGACGTAAGCAATCCGCGACGTACCGAATACATCAAATACCATTCGATAGGGTTAGGGTTAGAATGTTCGAAAGTGCATGCGTCAGTGATGTAAGCGGTTTACATCACTGGCGCATAAGTCTCAATATGGCAGCGCCCTAAATCCAACATGGAGTGTTTCTTATACAATTATACTATAATTAATTGTTTATTAATTATATGTATGACCAATTACTATACACAACCAATATAGTATACAGATGTAAGTAAATGCTGTGAATCTCTCACTGACTGAAGTATCCCTTTAAAAATCCAACGGCCGCACTGAGGGAGACACTGGCAGGAGACTATGGGAGACAGGATGTTTGTGAGGGGAAGTGTAGGTGATGTGAGAACAACTTGGGAGTTTTGTGAATGGAGACAAAAGCAACACAATCAACAAAAAACTGTGAATAAAACTAAGCGTTGGCAGCTTGTTAGTGTCTTAAAACGTAGGCGATAACAACTTGACGTCGTGTTTTGTGTGGCGATTACGACATGGTTGAATACTCCCCCCGTCTGAATGGAGGTGTCTGACAGGGAACGGTGAATGGGGTCACCATGGCGACTCGTTAAAAATAACTTCAAAAATTGATTTTGAATTTCAGAACAGCGAAAAAGTGTAATCGCCTGGGCATGGCAGCGATTAGTCAAAGGCACTGAGCATAAATTAGCAGGTGACATGTGTCAGCGATTGACAGAGGGACAGACAGATGGTGTCATCTTCATTGTCTGATGTCAGGCATTATTAGAAGTGTTCTTGATTACAGTTATAAGTTGATTATTCAAAGAAATAATGTTGACATAATGCTTGATGAATTTTTCTGTGTTCACATCAAAATGGAGTTGGTGGCTTGACAGTATCCCCTGAATAGTGTCATCTAGTTCTACAAAGTGTCACCTGTGTTGTGTCACCAAGACAATGTCATATATGTGACACTAAATACACTGTCAGGTATACTGTCATCTAGTGTCACCAGTTACATAGTGTCAACTATGGAGTCACCTACATAGTGTCATCTGTGTGTCTACAGTGTCACCTACATGGTGTCACCTACATAGTGTCACCTACAGTGCATCACTAACATATTGTCACCTACATAATGTCATATCTATACTCTCACCTAAGTAGTGTCACCTACATAGCATCACTTGCACATTGTCACTGTCACCGACATAGTGTCACCCACATAGCATCACTTGCACATTGTCACTGTCACCGACATAGTGTCACCCACATAGCATCACTTGCACATAGTTATTGTCACCCACATACTGTCACCCACATAGCATCACTTGCACATTGTTACTGTCACCTACATACTGTCACCTACATAGCATCACTTGCACATTGTTACTGTCACCTACATAGTGTCACCTACATAGTGTCACCTACATAGTGTCACCTACATAGTGTCACAGACAAGCCAGATATATAATAAATTATATTAATAGGCTAACTCTGGGTGATTGTAAGTGATACATCCTTTCCCAGGTGCCGAAGTCCATTTGCCTCTATTTGAATTCACTCGCTTCGTTGACTGGTCTACTACTATCTGGTCATTTTCTCAGAAAACACAATTCCAGTCGTTTAGAATTATTTCCTCACATTTTTAGAATGGTCGATTTTTCAAAGGTCCTTCCCCCTGCCAGAGATAATTGAGTGTCGATCAATCCACCACATGGATCGTTGTTTCACAAAGGGTTAATCTGTAGGTGAAAGGGTTAAAGACCCTCACAGTATGGGCCCCCAAATAGAATAAAAATAGAATACTGTTACGTCAATTTAAATAATGTGTTATTCTTAAACTGAGCAACCATATACACGTGCATTCTTATTTATTTGTTATTTCAACAACAAAAAACAACCAAAAATACTTAACTACTGCATTAAATATCTAATTATCATCCATATACTGAGTCAGACATTATGAAGAACAATCCTTAAATTTAATCTTAAACAGTGACTTACAAATTTGGAGATTGATATTGACGACAATTTTTTGACAACCCACCGACATCTCTCTGTGTCTCTTGTGAAGACGACAGAAACGCTCCCGATAAAGTGGTTCATTCGACACCAGTCCGAGTAAAAATATAATTCACTCTTACATTACAGCACCAGCTGGCATTCAAATATGTAAAATAAATTTAACATCAGCCACCGGCGTGTCGAGCCGATGTCACACGCAGAAACACAAATGGAGTTTCATGCTTCAGTGTTTTAAGTGTCGGAATATATGAAACAGCAGATGACAGGCTGATGGTCGACTAATTGAATCGTCTCTCCAGTCCCTGAGTCAAAGTGTTCTTTGACAAATTACCAGCAAACCCACGTCAAACATCTGTACATGCATAATTCGCTGTCAACTACATTGATCTGTCACATATGTCTGTCATATCTTGTGTCATTAGTCATTATGACATTTAATTCTGACACGTCATGTTGTATAAAAAAGAAGACTTTTTTTTAATTTAAGGTTTTGTAAAACATGCATTTTAATACCCTAATCTTGACCATTGTTAAGAAATATATTAAAACCCAAAAGTCAGTTTTTAGTCATTTTACTTCTTTTTTAATTCTGTTAACTATGATGATAACCTCAGTTTAAGTACTATGCACTAATTTAATTTAAGTATTAATTTATGTCTTTTTATGAGTATATGGCAGGAGGTAACTGAATAATAATTGGTGTGTGTTATTTTTATAACTCTAAACAAATGTTAATTTAACATAGCTTACGAAAATTCCCCACATACCTCTACCAGTACGCTGTCCCATCTTGCTATAAATAGAAATAAACTGTTTTCCTAAATAAAATGATCTTTTCTTTAGTTGTTTATTCTGTGTTTAACAAATATTTCCAAGTGTTACTTATCTGAGCTTAAGACCAATCCATTGTTACAGTCCAACATCAGTCCCATTCCCGGTCAAACATCTCTCTCTTCCTCTCAACATTTCCCCCGATGTCTTCCCTTAATCCTGTATCAGGGATCATGCAGTATTTCCCCATGCCCTCTATTTCCTCCTCAATCAATCCGTCCTTAGTCCCTCTTCTTCTCCGATCCCTGCCCTCTAAATCATCCCCTTTTCACGCTCCTTACCCATTATCTTCCCCTCTCCTTCCCGACCTGATTCCCTCACTTTGTCTAGTTCCTTTCCCTTTCCCCCTTCCCTTACACCTCCATATAATCATGGTCTGTCCCTGGGGGTTGATCCCACCAACCCACTATGATTTATCCCTTTTATAATTCCCAGTTCTCTTCCCTGTTCTTCCCTTTACATTTTCTTCATACTTAAAGTTACTTCCCAATCTTCTTTCCACCATAACATATCATAAATCCCTCTTTCTCCCTTTTCTTTCCCTCTTTCTTCCCATCTTTCCTTCTCCCTGTTCTTCCTGTATCATTTCCCTCACCCTCTATTCATTTTATACTTCCTTCCCACCATCTCCTATTTACAACCCTCCCCTCTTCCCACAAACAGGGAAACAGCAACCCACCTTCCGTGCAATCCTCTCCCTTGTAGCCCTGGGAACAGAGACACTCTCCCTGCACGCAAACCCCATTCCCACCACAAGTGGGATCACTACAGTCCCCCTCCGCCACCGAGCATTCCTTCCCCTTCCAGCCTCCGTAGCATTTGCACTCCCCGTGTACAAAGATCCCATTTCCCAGACACAGCACAGGGCAGGTGCCTGGAACGAGAGAAAGAAGGAATCAAAATCGGACGAGACAAATTATTGTATCTTCTTCCATTATAATAATATATTTTATTTAATATAGCGCAACATCCAATTTTTCAAGTTTTTCGTTGAAATCCTAAAATACAAATACACCAGAATACACCAGAAGAAAAACACATAAATATACGAATAACATATATAAACAATAAACAAAAATCAATATAAATATAATCATGACCTCAGTCAACTTGCTGACCATTATTGTCAATGGGTTTTACAGTTGTCCTTCTCTAGAATTAGTGAGTCCACTACAGGTTACACATTTACCCTCTGTGTGGGATCTTTTACTTCCCCTGGCATAGACACCAGATAGAAGGGACCACCGGCTTTTAGTGTCCTTTCCGAAAGACACAGGCAAATGTGGGGTGAACGAAATTGCCTGCTAAGTTTTGAAACGGCCGCAGGTGGGATTGAACCACCGTCCCCTCGATTGACAGTCTGGCGCTCTACCGCGCGACCACCGTTCCCCACACTGTCACATCACAATCACAATAAAACATTTACTATAATAATAATGTTTATTTACATAATGCTGTACATTCAATATATATGTATATATATATATATATATATATATATATATATATATATATATATATATACATATATATATATATATTATTTAATGGAACATAACATATAAGATTTTAACAGAAAATCTTGTTAAAATTTAACCAATGAAATTGCATACATTTTTAACTCCATGAACCTTAATGATCATCACACACCTCAGAAAGTATGTGGGATGAAACAGTTTGGGAATCATTGTTCTAGAGGTATAATAACTAATATTCAGAAAATGATGGAATCAAGAATTTAAGTAATTGTTATTGAAATGACCCCCGTACTGTCTCACAAATGGATAGCTGTCTATTATGTACACTTTGGTACCTTTATATAATGAATGCCTGTCAGTGTAAAACAATCCTAAAATAGTTTGCCAGGTCTTATTCACATCATTATCGAAAACCAGCATGCAAGCCACCAGCACGCACACACACATGCAAACACGTCAATGACACCACCGTTTACAAACGTTCACAATATCACATTTCTCCAAGAACGCATACTGAAAACAACTCAGTATTTAAACTGTGTCATTGTAGTCATGATCAGCCATAAGAAATGTTGACAATATACAATCGATAAAGAAATTATCAATTAATTAACCAATTTTGCTACAGTTGTTTATAATTTATTTATCACAGTGGACAAACCATATAAAGTATCCATGTGCCATTAATCCTGTCCAACAGAACTAGCACTGTGTAGATTTTTGTGAAAATGTTCATCAAGTTGGCAGTATATTATTCCAAACAAATTTCCTAATTACACAACTAGCAATGTTCTACTTACTTCTACGTTTCGACCACCATTGGAACTGAATGTTCAGTGGTCACTGAACATTCAGTTCCTGAAGAAGGCCACCGATGGTGGTCGAAACGTAGAAGTAAGTAGAACATCGCTAGTTGTGTAATTATGAAATTTGTTTGGAATCAGTGTGTAGATTGTTTGAATTTTTAGGACTACGTGAAACACTGAGTGAGTACAAATGACGTTTTTGTGTGGCGTGACGTGGCGTGGCGTGGCGTGGCGTCAAAGCTGTCAAACACAGGCATTAGTCAGATTGAGACAGGGTGAGGTAGCACACAGTTGTCACTTGACTATGAGATGTCAGCCTACAAATCACCAGCTGATTCTAGCAGAAATGAAGGGGTGTCAGGTTAGAGACTGCATTATGGGAGAATGAAGTATGTGAATTTAACGAATTTTAATTATCCATCACATGTATGAATGAAGGCGGAATAATGTCTGACATTTTCACATAGAAAATCATGAAAAAGTCACTTAGCAGGATATCAAAGAAATGTTACAAAGGGGGAATCAATTGTGATATGTCCCCTTCAGTGTGACTGAATTGAAGTACTTCTCCACTGCCAAACAAAGACAGAGTTTGCGGCACCGATTAGACAGAACTTTAAATGAAACACCCTATGACAACAGGGGCACCCAAGGCCGAAACTACGCCCCTAGATAACTTGATACTTTCAAGAAGTAACCTGATCACTGCTGCAGTCTAAAGTTGACCACAAATGACAGGGAAAGAAAAAGCCACACACAGCACTGACAAAAGTGACTATCTTTGTATGGCTCATTACGGAGATAAGATTGACAGTTGGCATCACCCCATCTGGGTGGCAGGGGTAGGGTAGTGACAAATGACTTGAACTATGACCTCCGTGGTAACTGTGCTACTCCCAAGTGTTAGAATGTGAAATAATTAAAACAACTTTTATCACAAGTTTTCCAAATCTGACAAAAGGAGCGGGTCATGTGACGTCAATCATGTGATTTGATATGTCTGCCATCTGGTGATGTCACCAGGAACCATCTCAAGGATGACACTGACTAAAATGCCCGTATGAGAATTTTTAGCAATAAAATGACTATAAATTCATTAAACTACTTTAAAACTATGCTAATCTAAATTATATTTAAATTATAAAAACACTTTATTACTATAGTTTCTAATTACGCAAATGGATCATGAACCCGCATCCACAGAAACATCTTCGCAGTTTATGCAATGCAACCGTCTAACCTGGAAAATGAGTTTCACATTGAACATTTGATTTTAATACAAATCTGAGATTTTCCCCTAACCGCTATCCCACAGAGGGTGACTGACAGATCCCTAATACCAACCCAGACACCCCTTGTGCGGCTAAATGGCCCTGTAATTTTCTTGTCAAGCCCAGTCAGAGAACGCTGTAGAGAAGTCAGACTTCTATTGGAAATCGCAGTCACACTGAATACCACAAATCTGTGCAAGTGTTCAGTGCCAGCCTGGTCTGGGTGAGGAGGGGGGGGGGGAGGGTAATCATAAGGGGCACCACTATACAAGTATCAGTTGTTATCAGAACCAGGAAAGTTGGTAGCAATTGCTAGAGACAACAGACATGACTGGCTCTGCTCAGGTTACATTTGCCTCCAGTGTGAACCGCTAAATGGGGAAACATGTTCCAAATACTCCTATTGTTATTGTTCATGGCTCCAAGAATGGTTTATTGTAGTATAATTAACTTTCTTTGGCGCTTAATTGTTGAAGATGAGTCGACGTTTCGACCCGTCATCTATGGGCCTTGTTCATGTAGATGATGGGTCGAAACGTTGTACTCATCTTCGACAATTAAGCTCAACCTCTTCTTCCCCTGCAAGCCCAGGGTGAGCCAGGGTTACTCCCCTCTATTCCTCTTCCTGGATATGTGTATTCACTTTCTCCTTCCCCTCACTATTCCCACACTGCTCCCCAACCTCCCCCCTCTGTCTCTCCCTCTCATACCCCACTCCTCTTACAATACCCTTCCCAAATCCCTCTTTACGCACAACCCTCCCACCTCAGCCTGAGTCGTCCTCGCTTCCTTTTCCCTTCCATGCTCTGAGCATCTATTTTTTCTCCAAACCATTCTCCTCCCATTCCCCCACAAGTCCAGCCCACTTTAGTCAAATCTTCCCCAATTCCTTCTTAAAACCTTTTTCACACAACGCTGCAAAAACACTGCAGTAATACTTGTATGATACCTAGTATCACCTACACATTACTGACTGGTGTGTTACTTATACGCATCAACGCACCTACCGTTTATCAGATTAGTTATCTACTTATGTGCATTAGTGCACACCTTTCATCCCCACTTAGTTTTATGGACCGTGCCAAAACACAGCTCAAATATCAGTCACAGTCGATGGTGACACACTGTGTCACCTTTTTACTGGAGAGGACGAGTTTCTGTGTGTGGAGAGCTACCTGTTACTTACTCAGTCCCAGATGGCGTATCCATAGAAACAGAGAGCTAAATTGAGAGGAGTCACCATGAAAGCAGTCCTAGCTTGCGTATCCATGGAAACAGAGAGGTAAAGAGAGACGTATCACTCTGAGAGCAGCTCCACCATGAGCATCCATGGAAACGAAGAGTTGAAGAGAGAGCTGTCACTTACTCTGAGAGCAGCCCCTGTTTGTATATCCATGGAATCAGAGAGCTAACAGAAAGTAGGAACCTACTCTGAGAGCAGTCCCAGCTGGTATATCCATGGAAACAGAGAGCTAAAGAGAGGAGTCACTTACTCTGAGAGCTATTCCAGCTGGTATATCCATGGAAACAGAGAGCTAAAGAGAGGAGTCACTTACTCTGAGAGCTATTCCAGCTGGTATATCCATGGAAACAGAGAGCTAAAGAGAAGAGTCACTTACTCTGAGAGCTATTCCAGCTGGTATATCCATGGAAACAGAGAGCTAAAGAGAGGAGTCACTTACTCTGAGAGCTATTCCAGCTGGTATATCCATGGAAACAGAGAGCTAAAGAGAGGAGTCACTTACTCTGAGAGCTATTCCAGCTGGTATATCCATGGAAACAGAGAGCTAAAGAGAGGAGTCACTTACTCTGAGAGCTATTCCAGCTGGTATATCCATGGAAACAGAGAGCTAAAGAGAGGAGTCACTTACTCTGAGAGCTATTCCAGCTGGTATATCCATGGAAACAGAGAGCTAAAGAGAAGAGTCACTTACTCTGAGAGCTATTCCAGCTGGTATATCCATGGAAACAGAGAGCTAAAGAGAGGAGTCACTTACTCTGAGAGCTATTCCAGCTGGTATATCCATGGAAACAGAGAGCTAAAGAGAAGAGTCACTTACTCTGAGAGCAGTCCCAGCTGGTATATCCATGGAAACAGAGAGCTAAAGAGAGGAGTCACTTACTCTGAGAGCAGTCCCAGCTGGTATATCCAGGGTAGCACTGACATTGACCTTCAACACAGTCTCCGTGACCATGACAGTCTTGGGGACACTCCGTGACCATCTCGTCTACAAACAGAGTCACCGTCATTAAAATAAACATCACCATTAAATCTGACATCATTTCTTTTATGGCTAATTTCTTTGACCTACACAATTTATGCACCAACAATTTCTTTTAGATTGATTTGATGAAATATCAACAAATGACTTTTGAAAAAAAATCCACATTGACTGCAAGTTAATCTTTTTGAAAGACTTGGATAAAAACATGTAACTTTATAGTTTCATTATAATTATTTCTACAACTGGAAGTCCAGGTAAAGCATAACTGTGACTTATTTTCAGAATTTGTCAGGGTTCTTTCCAATTGTATGGCAGCCATCTTCAATTTAATCTTTTCTTTTACATATTGTAATTAGTGGAAGGCATAGATTACTATAATTGGGCATAACCCCAACAAAAGGCACAATGTTGCTTTATTAAAAAAAAATCTATTTTGATACACTGTAATTGTTTCATTTTTACCAAAAAATTAAATAAACAGATGGATATGTTTAAAAAAATCACTTGACGGTTATCACATTACCAAAGTAATGAAACATGATAAGTTTATGTGAAAAAATTGCACCAACACGTGAACTGATACAAGAAATTATGCATACGGCATAATTGACAACGACAATCGGTTTTACGTGATTTACACAGATGTCATCTGTCGTCATGTTTAATCACCAGTTCTACTAATGCTGTCCACTTTGCGGGATTAAATAAATACAGCCTCACTGACAGCCGCATTACCCCACCCAGATGTTATCTCAGAGAATCCAGCAAAAAACACGGCGGCCATTTTGGTAGCAGATGTTTTGAGAGAATGAACACGAGGCATTTTTACCACAGTGACAAGTCACGCTTGTCCTATGGGAAATAACGAGTGCTAATGAGAAACCCTGCTCATTAGGGCATGCTTGTTAGAGCAGAGAGGTGAACTCTGGTCCCAGTCTGTTGTGGTAATCCAACTTTTTGTTTTCATTTTTTAAATTCAGAATTCTAAAGTCGACACTGTGTCTAAGTATTTCAATTCATAGCCTTTGAGCATCCTTCTTCTTCTTATGGTTAGCTCATCACTCTATGTTAGCCACATGTTTGTGACTAGAGTATTGTTGAGCTTGGTTTTCAGAGTTGTCCTTCTCTAGAATTAGTGAGTCCACTACAGGTTATACATTTACCCCCTGTGTGGGATCTTTTACTTCCCCTGGCATAGACACCAGATAGAAGGGACCACCGACTTTTAGTGTCTCTTCCGAAAGACACAGGCAATGTGAGGTGAACAAAATTGCCTAAGTTTCGAAAAGGTGGTAGGTGGGATTGAACCCCCGTCCCCTCGATTGACAGCCTGGCGCTCTACCGCACGACCACTGCTCCTCATGTCCTCCTACATAGCATGTTATCCACATTAAAGCGCTATGTACCTCATTGCCTCGCAAGTTTGTCCAATCATACACTCTCTTGATTTAAACTAGGAATAATTCAGCCATGTTGTACTTGCTGCCATAGCCAGATACATAGAGATTTCAAACCAGGCTCTCCCCACTAACAGATGGAAGTTACAACTCTCCCACAGGGTGCTATTACTTGAGAGCATTTGTCTCTGAATCAAGAGATCATAGGTTTAAATTCTCTCTCTAACATTTCAAACCCCGTGCAATTTTGTTCAGTTTATTTTGCTCCAAGTCACTCAACTATATTGAATGAAGACCTGATGTTTGTACATTTGTACTGAAACAGCCATTGTGTAGTAATTGAAGGGTAGCTGGATACTCCCCAGTGACGTCAATATAGCTATGCCAAGGAATGTAGTTCAATGTAGTTCAAAGTGAACCGGTCCCAGGCGCTGGAGACTACATACTGTAATTATAGTTTTGCAATTTTATTGTTTTACTTAATTTATTATTAACTTATTAATATATTTTATTATTTATTATTTTATTTTATCTATTTATTGCTGACAAGTTTAGCTTATGAATTAGAATTTTTAGAAGCTTTATGTAAAATTATCTATTTATTATTATTTGATATTTCGTCTTTACATGCAAGTTTAAACTGATTATATTTTAAATATGTATATGTTACAATGTATTTAATGTGCCTCTGAGCGGAAATATTTCCGGATATACAGCGCTTTACAAATAACAATTATTATTATTATTATAAGCAATTACCTTTTTAACTGAACCTGCGCTAACACTACTCTATCATACTGTATAACTCTGTAGTAATATCTTGTCATACTGTATAACCCTGTAGTAATATCTTGTCGTACTGTATAACTCCATAGTAACATCTTGTTATGCTGTATAACTCTGTAGTAATCTTGTCATGTTCTCACCATGTTTGCTTGCGACGAATGAGACAGTTTGAGGTTGATCGTCATCGTTGTAGAAGAACAAGTACCATACTCCCGCATCCATGAACGTTTTGAACGCTGTCTGGTGTCCGATCTCACCACTAGGGGCGCCCTGTAATGTGCGTCATTCAACAATTAGGCTATGTCCTCACAAATGTCACAACACCAGGGAGTGTTTCACCGAGGTAACTGAGCACATTAGGAAAATTCCTCATTACACAAATTCTTTTGTTAAATTCAAGGAACATTTTCAAAATGTAAAACATGTCGCTGTGTCACAGATGACATTATTTCTGTGAGACACCACTGAAGATGTCCTGTTAGCACATAATCATATTATGTACACAAGAACACTGTTAAGGACTGAAGTTGATTCTTAAAGAGCATAATCCTGCTCATAAGCCCATATTGATGTTCGGGAAAAAAGGGTTCAAAGGTCACATACGCCCACATGCACATCTACCTCAGCTCAGTGATTTTGTTCATTAAGTAGCATACAATAGAAGATTTAGTTTTCGTTATGTTAATTTTAACTATCAGGCAAATTTCCGCCCGACATTCACAACAATTTCACAAAGTACAGGAAGTTTTCTACCAACCTACTTTATATATTATTACTTCAGGGTCCGTACACATCAGGACATTTGAAATTCAATGCTATTCAAGACTTTTCAAGACTACTTGAAAAAGAAATTCAAGACTGTTTTAACGACATATGTACTTTTAAGCACAATAAATTAAGTTGAATTTTCACTCAACTAAGAAAACAATGGCGCTGACCACAATGAAATGCTGATTGCCACATTGTACACATTGATTGTACACGAGTTATTTTTGTGCATAGACTTTTCCTTTTCCAGCTGTTATTCGTCAAAACACTTGAGTCAAAACAATATTTTATTGACCACAATAAAACTCAAGACTTTTCAAGACTACTTTGTAAAATTCAAGTATTTCAAGGTCTTGAATTTGGTCCAATCAAATTCAAGGCTTTTCAAAGACTTTCAAGGCCCCGTATGGATGCTGCATGATGCACAATTATGAAACTTACCTCGGGTATGTCCCGTTTTTGCCGAGGACTTGAGCCGATTCGCTTCCCATCGAGTACCTCGTGGAAGTCATACTGAGCGTGTGTGGGTGGAACACTACGTCGCGCGTACACCGCGATCACGGCCGCAGGCAAGGTCACGTTGACCTTCACGAACTGGGAATGCACAATGTCAAACCGGTTCCTCCAGAAGCCGCCAGGTGGCAGTTCATAGGTCGCTGGTTGCCCGAGTTTGTAGTAGTTTGACGAGACTGGAAATGCTGCAACAGAAAATGTCATTAGGAGTTTCTCAGAGATCTGATATGAAATATGATCTATCAAAGAATGATCCTTCTGATATGATCCATTATATATGATGATTTGTCTCAGAGATGATCTATCAGAAAAATTATACGTCCGTCAGGTAATCTCTGGGGTGATCCGCCTGAGAGATGATCTTTCAAGTTGGATGATCTTTCTGATCCATATGATAGATGATCCAACATGGGGATGATCTTCCTGAGAAGATTTGCCAGAGGAATGCATGGTCTAAAAGATGATCTGTCAGAGATGATCTGTGAGTGAGATCATGTTACAGATTGTCCATCAAAGATGATCCATGTGATAGATGATTGGTCAGTCGGGTTTTCTTTATGAGATGATCTGTTCGAAGAATGGTTTGTCTCAAAGATGATCTGTCAGAATTGATCTGTCTCAGAGATAATCTGGCATGGAGATAATCCTTCAGAGAATATTTATACATTCTGTAAACTTCCAACTAATGAAATGAATGCACTGTCAAGGCTAGGCCAGAGAGCTGGGAAACATCAGTGTCCATAGCAGACCTAAGGCTATACCTAGGTTGAAAACTTGATTTTTTTAGAAATTATTTTAATACTGATTAAATTATTTATTCATATATTTATTTTAATTAATTTATTATTATAACATATTGTTATTATTATAGGACATTTTATGTATTTTTATGAAACTTATTTATTTTTAGAGACAACTTAAAATGTTTATTTCTACTAATGTATTATTAGAGACAACTTATAATTTTTTATTTAACTTATGTATTTTTTAGACACAACGTATAATTTTTATTTTATTTATGTATTTTTAAAGACAACGCATTTTAATTAGTAGCATTTTAGTGGCATTCTATAATGTTGTATATTATAATTTTAAGTATAATGCTAATTTATGTACATTTTTATAATTAATTTAGCGAACACTCAATAAGCCATTGGCTTCGTTGGCTCTGGGCAGCAACTTGTTAAACCTTGTTAAACCTCTACAGTAGGTTTTGTATCATGGGTATGAAAGCAACGATCTTGGGCATACTTAAAAGATAAGTGGGATCAGGATTTGGTTAAAACGGCAAGTCTCGTTAAAGCTGCCTCTGGAATCTGCCTTTGTGAGTCTCACCAAGTTTACGAGTGATTTTTAGCTTAAATACCAGCTATGCAGACATTTTTCACATAAAACAGTGATATCGGTGACCTTGTGGCGAATTGGCCCCACCTTTTTAAAGTAAAAAATGTATATTTGGTGGGAATGTTTGTATTGTTGCATGTAT
Organism: Oasisia sp. SBJ-2009; assembly: GCA_964017155.1. Taxonomy (NCBI): domain Eukaryota; kingdom Metazoa; phylum Annelida; class Polychaeta; order Sabellida; family Siboglinidae; genus Oasisia; species Oasisia sp. SBJ-2009. The sequence goes on from OZ024860.1 coordinate 11,776,965, forward strand.
TAGTTTTTAGGTAGAATGGTCTGGTTTGGCCACCGAGAAACCAGTAGGTGACACTGGACAGGGGTCAGTGTCATATAGGGTATAGTTTTTTAGAGTTACATGTTTTCCTACCAAGTTAATTAATAAATGTCATTCTATTGGCCATTTCAATGCTCAACTACATTGGACTTGTCTTGGTTATTGCATAAATGATCAATAAGAGATAGACACAGCCAGTGGTCTGTAAACCAAGTAGCCTGTGTGACAATTTGTTAGTTTATATGCCATGTCTAAAGCATGTGGTCAACTACACCACCCATGTGGTTACATGTTGACACAAAGTGTGGGGAGCGGTGGTCGCGCGGTAGAGCGCCGGACTGTCAATCGAGGGGACGGTGGTTCAATCCCACCTACCGCCATTTCGAAACATGGCAATTTCGTTAACCCACATTTGCCTGTGTCTTTCGGAAGAGACACTAAAAGCCTTCTATCTGGTGTCTATGCCAGGGGAAGTAAAAGATCCCACACAGGGGGTAAATGTGTAACCTGTAGTGGACTCACTAATTCGTGAGAACTCCTGCGTTTGCCCAAGTTTGGGCTGTTTGGAGGAAACAACCTAAGAACTAAGAACAAAGTCACCTCTACCCACCTTTGTCGCTCGGATCTGTCGCATTTAGGACCACTGGTGCCCTCTGGAGGTGCCAGTTCAAAGCATAGACCTTCATCACTACAACAAATACAGCACAACTCTGTACAGTCATTTCAAACTCTCGGAATGTTTGTCTAAACACTACCCAGCAAACCCGTTGGCACGTGTCATACTGGTTCGTAATTGGTACAAGTTTTGAATGAGTTTGACACGAGTCAAGTCGTACTGGGTCAGAACTGGTACGGTTTCACTAGTACGTGTCATCACGTGAAAAACTCATGATTTCACGGTAAACACGTGTCGACACACCAAGTTTGTTCACAGAATCTGGTGAATTCACATACAGAGACATGTGAATTGAGCCAGTTGAACTCGTGAATTCACTTATAGAACATGTGAAATCACGGGTCGTTGTTTGCTGGGTAGATTCACAACAATCAGATAAAATAATGTTAATTATAGTTAAAGGTATGTACTAAAAGAAATTTCATAATTACTGGCATTACAATCTTAATGCACTTGGACCATATGATATAGTATATAACTGCATTCATATGGTATAAACAAATAAAAATGCAGTCAAACTACGAATTCCTTTCCATCTTCCTTGTATTATACCAAACACCACAGTGGAACCTCGGGCCTGGGGTAAAGTGAACTTACTGTAGAGATACTCCTTCTAGCTTGACAAATTCTTATATTTTATTCTTATCTTGATCTCAGTTGCAGGGTGGCCATATTATAAAGGTAGCCATAATGCATGGTTCAAAAGTACCAACATTTCATATAAATGAGAAACTAAATAAAATATAAAGCAATCATTATTGAAAGATAAACCAAAAACTTTCATTATTCAAAGGTAAATAAACAATGATATCATTACTGAAACACAAATAAAAAATTCGGCATTAGAGTTACATAAAATAAACTTCCATTATAAAAAGTAAATAAAAGAAATTTTTCATTACTTAAAGGTAAAATAAAACTCAATACTTAAGGGTAAATAAGATTACCGAGGTATGTTTTCATTATTGAAAGATAAATTAATTACATAAATAACAATTACAATACCCATAATTATTTAAAATCAAGTGATTAAGAGAACAAAAACACATTTTTTAAACCAAAATACGTTATTTATAATATTTCTCGGGTGCAACGCTTACAATTTTTAATTTACAAAATTTCGCCCAGCTTCCGTACCACTCACCGAGGAAGTAGACTAGAAGGGTGGAGAGGAGGATGGTGAGGAAGATGAAGATGAGGGCGATACACTTCCACGTACACCGCCCCATCAGCCTCTTCTTCATCTCGTAGCTCCGCCCCTGGAAGTGAGATGTGTAGTCGTGGAACTCGTTCTGTACGGTGGGGTAGGTGGGCACCGGGGGCAGCAGGGTCGCATTTTGTCTGAAACACACACACAGAGCTGCTGAAGAATTCTGGGAAGATTTCTGGGAAGATTTCTAGGAAGATTTCTGGGGAGTGTTTTGTTAAGGTATATAGTTTTATTGTAAACAAAAACTCATAGGAAGGTGTACAGGAATACTTCTAGGAAGGAGTATCAAGACACTTCTAGGAAGTGTTATAGGAAGATTTCTAGGGAGGTATCCTGGAGGACTTCTGTGAAGACTTCTGGGAATATTTTTGGGAATATTTCTGGGAAAGTGTCTGGGATGACTTCTGGGAAGATTTCTGGGGAGTGTTATGTGAAGGTATATAGTTTTTATTGTAAACAAAAACTCATGGGAAGGTGTACAGGAATACTTCTAGGAAGGAGTATCAGGACACTTCTAGGAAGTGTTACAGGAAGACCTACAGGAAGGTGTTCATGGAGGTTTCTAGGAAGTTGAATAGGACGATTCTATGAATGTGTCTAGGAAGATTTCTAACAAGGTATCCTGGATAACTTCTAGGGATGAACCTGGTATCTATGAAGGCTTCATAGAAAGTTCTTTAGGGAAATGTCCAGGAAGAATTATGTCTTTGAAACTTTCCCTAAAAAATCTTTTGTAAAGATGCCTAGAAAAACATGCATATTTCCAGGAAAATCTCTAGGGAGATTTCTAGGAAAATGTTATAAAAAAATAAGCTGTTTTAGGTATCAGTTCATCTGCTATGACTACGACCTATAATAGCTGTCAACAGCTACAGTTATCAGCTATAACAATTATCACGCACAATAATGATTATGTTACTGTCAGCTGCAACACTTATCAGCCCTGTCAGCAGTCAGCTGCCGCAGCTGTCAACTGCTGTAGCAGCTGTCAACTGCTGTAATCTTTGCATCAGCAATAAACACTGTGAGCTTCACACCTCACCAGTGCATCAAGTAAAGGTTATCTGAAATTTATTACAACTAAAGGTGGTTAAATCGACATTTTGCATCCCACACAGAGACTCAGTGCAATGATGAATACTCTGAGTTCCATGTTCTAATCATCACCTTACATAGTCACCCTACATATGCCGTGATTCCACAAGCACTTGATCACTGGCGCGATAATTATTACCCACTTATCGAGCAAAACTTTCAAACGCCCTCACTGCTAGACACTCACACCTCACCCCCTTGAGAAACCCCCTACACGCCTTTAGTGCAACAACAATGACTTGTGACCAATGTAGCCCTGTTTGGCACCCCCCCTGGGGTGGCTCACAAAAGGGGCGTCACAACTAACCCTCTTGCCTAGCTACAGCAAGAAAGGGGTGGTAATGAAGTTTATAATGAACCCTCTAAATGAGACGCTTCGTTAAACTCACATCAACAACACTGTTGGTCATTAAGCGCCCTAGTCACAGGGGGTTACATCCCCACTGTCTGGTCTGGGGCAAGGGTGGTTAACTTCCACCCTTTAAAACATCTTAAAAAAGAAATAAAAAGTGACAAACACCCGACAGACAGGATTTAAGCTGATTTTAATTATTTGGTGCATAAATCGTTATACTACAATACATTTGTATACGAATCACGGGGTTAAATATGTTCAGAAGAGCAAACCCCTTTTTGTAAAAAAAAGACCTAATAAATATTTTATTAATCACATATTGTGGTAAATCAATATAATAGCATAAATCAATTAGATGACCAGATTAATAATTTGTTCTCCACTTTTCTACATCTTTGCACTTGAAATGTTTATTCGCATGTACAGTTTACCCAAAATAAAATGATTCCATTCTGTAATCCAAGTGTTCTAAAAACAAAGATCTCACACAGAAGTGCTACTGAAATAAAATAAATGTTCGAGATAACCTAAATGCCTTTTAGGTCGGTATGACGTGATCCACATCAGGAATGCCAGAAACACTTAGTGACAGTCTCAGCAACATCATAGATCAAACAAGGAGATGACAGCCAATGCTTCAATCTAAGACAACATCTTCCAATTAAGCTTCAAGCATGTAGCTGCCAGTAGCGGCGTGTAGCGGCATGTAGCTGGGGCCGTAGGGACGGTCGACAGTTGATGTGCAGAAGTTGACTCAGTCAGTCTTTGTGTGAAAATTCTTGCACATTTTTATTCATTTAACAGAGACACCATTTAAGACCTTCTGAGCAGATTACAATAGCCCCCCCCCCCCCCCCCCCAGAGCATTTATCTTATCATGTAATAGAGACAGAGAAATGTTTTGGTAAACATGGCTTGTGAAGTAGCCATGTTTTTTCAAATATTCTCTTTCTGATAACTGCGGATAGTTCCCATGTAGTACATTCACTGTTGCACCCTCACTGGTCAAGGTTGTGAGATAATCAAAAAAGTCCTGCCTCTTACTCCCCAATTCTTGACCACTTTCCCTAGTTCAAAATTTTAGTTTTACACTACATATCTGATAACTACTGTTTAATGTTTCATAATTTTGCTACCTGTTTTATATAGTCATTTTTGTAAATCATAACATTTGATCAAATGTAATGTTACATAAATTCTCTACATTAGCTACAAAGCTGTGGTGATTTTGCAACATTAATTCAACAAAGATATTCTATAAAATGTCATCTTTAAAAACAAACAATCATTTGGTAAAACCATCAGTGGGTCCTGCATTATTTAAGTTATTTAAATTGCATTTAAACTACTAACCATTCACCATTACAACTACAAAAAACAGTGCAGACGTATTTCATGAGACACTGACACAGAAACATCATTTGTCAAGATTGTGACACGTCATTTTGTTCCAATAAAAATTACTGCTTTGTTTAACTGTGAGACATCATTTTGTTCCAGTAAAACTTATTGCCAAATTTAAGGCTACTTGCAACACGTTTCTCATAAATTTCTCCTCTGCACCCAATTGACATACCTTTAACTTGTTAAATACGACACTTGTTCATTACGTGAGCCTCTCGTCTACAGCGAACCCACACACTGTACAAAGGTGAACAACCCCTGCGATCTACATTCGCTACCTGAGAGTCGAGTTGCATCTTATTTGATATACTATATTACAGTCTTTGTCTCTTTCTCCAAGGCTGTGGGTCAGGTTTCTTCCTAGGGTGGTACACTGGCACTAATTGCACCGCCAAGGCCTTCTAAGTAGTTTCACTCAATTTAACCAGCCCCTAGTAGCAGTGAGTATCTGGATAGGTTTACTGTTGCGATAGGTGTACATGTATTATGGTTGCAATAACACTGCAATGGTTTCAGTACAACTGCAATGGTGTCGAAATGTAATCCGAATTTCCAACATGTTGCTTTTTATTTTTACTTACATTTCATACTTTATAAATTGTGCTGTGTTTTACAATTAATGAAATTCGTACTATTTAAAAATAAACTACTGCAACTGGCTGAATAATTTGTCTGAAGATCAGAATGGAAATGATCTACCGATTTTGTTGATAGCTGCGAGAATATGTTTCAACCCAAAATCACCAAATACCTCAGAAAGGCAGGTTACATATAAAAATGTGGGTATCTGACAAGCCAAATCCTGCATATTTTCACGATCTATTTTTGTTGTGGGTGACAACCTTGTAAAATCTTATACTGCTAAGATTGTAAGACTTGTTGAATGATTAGTCTATTTTCTGAAAACTTATCTTGTAGACCACTGTATCCAACTCTAGTTAACTACATTAATATAACATTCCTATACAATTCTGTGACTGCTAATGACTGCTTCTGTGAAACCATTCTATCAAGAAACACATCAGCTCCTGCATGTATAATGTCGCAATAAAAATATAGTATTCTGTGAGAAGAAACCACAATGGCAAGTTATCGCAGAGAACCACGCAAACCAAGCATTTGTAGGGGGTCAGCGTTAGCCAATCCAATCACAACTTCCATCTATAATTCATCATTTCTCTGGGTGGCACAACACGGAAAATAACTCAAACTTTAATGACTTACAACACTCTTAAATTAAACCTCCCACAACGACGCTGTAACTAGAAAGAAAAAAAGAACTAGAGAAAGAACACGTACAATTGTAGAAGTAAAGAAATCTATACCATCTGGTGGAAAATGATCCAACTATGTTTCCATCTTTGAAAACCAAATTATAAAGTATAAATCATAATTGCATGCCCATGTATGTGTTTATAGTATATTACATGTACATTTATTTTATAGCTGCCAGACTAAGACTAAAAATTAATTCCCCAAGGGATATTAAAATACTGTCACTGTCATTATCCCTGGTTTTCCCCAAATAAATTTTCCCAGAATACTGACATTTCTTGCAAATATAAATGTGTTCCTTTATAAGCTAATATCAAACGAAATCTATAACAAGAAATAATAACTGATCATAAAAATTGCATTAAATGCAAAATGAAAATGACAAAAATAGTCTTGCTGACAGCTTCATCAAAATTACAATACAAGAAAGAAAATTAACCAACTTAAACAAAATGGAAATATACAGAACAAAAACTATCAGCATGACTGTTATATTTGACATGTACTGTGGACTGGTTTACCGAGATAGTGAACTCATAATGAAAATTCCTCATTAAACAGAATCTTTTATTAAATTTAAAGAGCGTTTCCAAAAGGCAAAATGTTGCTGTATTATTATGGACACTATTTCCATGACACACCAGCGAAAGTGTCTCAATCGCACATCTTGGTATTGACAGTTTCTCCATACACAAAAATCACTGTTAAGGAGCAAAATTCATTTTAAAGAGCAAAATAAATTTTAAGGAGAAAAATTAATTTTAAGGAGCAAAATTCATTTTAAGGAGCAAAATTCATTTTAAAGAGCAAAATCAGGCTTATGAGTTACGACATCATAAGAATGAAAGTGAAACAGTCCGCAGACATTGCAAGTTGTGGAAATATTTCCCACCATGATCTCTACACCTTCCACCCCTCCTCCTCCTCCAAACCCTTCTCTGTCCCTCCCTCCCTCCCTCCATTCCTTCCATACCCACCTTGCGTAGCGACATTCCATCTCCTTCCAATGCTCCTTGATCCTTTGTAAGCGTACGATAGAAAACACAGCTACAGTTAGTCGAGTGAACAACATCCAGCCACCCTGGGTGTCTGTCACATGCATCATGAACACACAACATGCATGACAGAGACGTACTCCCATATATACGCTGTGTGAGTTAAACTGTGAACCCAGAAAGTATACTCATACAAGGCAACACAACATCAACAACAAACTATACCTGGTACAGAAAACATCACACGCAACAAATGTGCATGCATGTGTGCACATGCACACATAGGTAAAGATGCACACAAAAATGCAAACACACCGCAAGATACTGTGTTCATCTGTGCATCTATAACCCATGTGACTGGCAAGACGCTCGCTATACAATGCAAAACGTCTCCATTTCACCAGCGATTCCTGCTAATTCTTACCTTGGCACTGCAGACATTTATCAGTGTCACAGAGATTGAATCCTCTCTAATCCACGGATGTCACATCACACTGCAAACATGGTGACATGTGCAAACATGGTCACACACATGTGCAAGGATCATCAAACTCTTGCGACGCAAACTCCGACGTCGAATGAATCAATCTTACGTCGACAACCAACGTAACGGTGAAACCATCGGACATCACTAAACAAACTTCCGACACTGAATGCACAGCATGTTCATCCACTCAACAGTCGATCGATACGTATAAACTCCAACGACGTTTCCAGCGACGAAACCGACCGACACAAGTTGTCACCCCTGTCACTGCGTCGGTGACTGCGTCGAATAAATCTGTCACGGCCAGGCGAACACAACTACCCACCCTCCTGTCACAGTGCCATTGTCACGGGCACCGCGGCTGCACCACTGGCAGCACCGCTTACAAGCCAACCTGTCATGCCAAGTACCTGCACTCAGAGCATGGCGGGAACAATGCAGCACCGCTGGGCGTCCACTCAAATTACCGCACCCGACTCACACAGTCACTGAAATAGACCCCTGGCCCGCCCGCATCTCTCTAGCTCGCTATGGAGGCTGACTGGCAAATGACAGGCAGACTGTCGCTGTCACATTGACAGGCGTAGGTGTGCGTGTGGTGACATTTGGTCACACAAAAACTGTCAAAGATCCCAGCACATGTAGTCAGGACTGATCGCAGTTGACAGGTTTATCAGTACTTTTGTGTTATTCCACAAGTCGCAGGTATGACGGAATGATACACAGCGGAGATGTAAAGGAAAAGTGGTCTCTATAGCCTCAAAGAACATCTTTCGTGCACTTGTTTAATCTGGTATGCAACACTACACCAGGGCTTACGTGCATGCATGCATGTGTAAACACGTGCACAAAATGTATTTTTTACTACTGGCAACATGCGTGCTGGTGTGAACGAATGCATGCGTGCTTGGAATGACATCATAAAGACCTACGGGTGACATGCTTTGTGACTGTCCACATTCAATACAACAGAAAATACATTGATGATGGCACAACACTAGATCTCATGACACAACACTAGATCTCATGACACAACACTAGATCTCGTGACAAAACACTAGATCTCATGACACAACAAGAGATCTCATGACACAACAAGATATCTCATGACACAACACTAGATCTCATGACACAATACTAGATCTCATGACACAACAAGATATCTCATGACACAACACTAGATCTCATGACACAATACTAGATCTCATGACACAACACTAGATCTCATGATGACATGACTCCAGATAATGACACTATAAGATGTGTTTCTGTGCTATAAACAATAAAGTTATTATTATTATGTCATGGCATGACACTACATGACATGTCGTGTCATGTCACCAAATCACAACTCCAGACCACATAGCACAACATTTGAACTAATAAAATGACACTATATAATGACATGTCTCCAGATATCACGACACGATACATCACAATATCTAATGTCATGACACTAAATCTTACGACAAGTCACCATATCTCATGACACAACAAACAACGTCATGACACACCACATAATCTCACGACATGACACTAGATCTCACGATCACATCAGATTACGACATACAATCAGACCTCATGACACGACACCAAATCGTATGACAAAACACCCGACCACATGACGCGACACTAAATAACATGACACAACAGTCCTGGTGTCACAATTTGCCACACAACTGGACTGTCTGATATCTCTGTCAGACATCGTGCTAATGGCAATAAATCTGTTGGACCCATTTTCCCACACAGCTATCAGCCTATGATATTCACATAATACGTCTACAGACAGCGGCTACATGTGATGTTTGATCTCTCTCTGGGGTTCTGACCCAGAAATATCACTGACCAGTGGATCAACGGGAAAAAAGAACGGAGTACATGGACTTGTTGCACTAAGACAGACAGCGGGATACGTTCTGTGTGTACAGTTATTAACCATAAAAACGTGACAATTTTAGAACATGAAAGCCATAAAATAGAGAAATGACATCGTAGTAGAACCATACAATATATGAACTGTAATACGCAGGAACCACAGCACAAATGAACGAACGAAAAGATGTGTCATTAACCAGAGTACAGAGGAATCATGGTACAATAAAACTACTGTAAAGATGAACCATAGAGAATATCCATAGTAAAAAAACACCTTGGTACAGATGAACAGATGACCAGATGACCAGATGAACAGATGAACACTGCACAATCTGCACTGAAATACAGATAAGCCATAGCACTGATGTACTCTATTACAGAATAGCTAAAAGAGATTACACACACACAACATTAAAGAACCATTTATAGTTGAACCATACTCATAACGAACAATAAGACATTACAGATGAACCGTAATACAGAATAACCATTTACCGTTGAACACAATGACAATTTGCAATTGAACTGTAATATATAATAACAATCTACATTTGAACCGTACGAATCATTGACAGAACAGTGAGTCACTGGGGCAGATAATTCACTCAACTATCTACCCATTAGAGAGACCAAGAAACAAAGAGTCTTGACAGTGTCAGAGTCTCTAGCTTACCTCCCCGCCCTGCACACAGGAGGCATGTTGCAGACAGCGTCATCAACAAAACACAACACAGTCAGCAATGAGGAAAAGATTAGACGTCTCGTCTCGTCAATCAATACAATTAGACGGCCACCTGGTGGCATGTTCAGTCAACTGGAATGGCAAGTCATTAACACGAGAGTTCAAACACGAGAAAAACATCAGTTCAGTGCGTGAGACAATGTGCAATTGTTCAGTGTCTATCACAGAGTCTGATGCACTAGTGCAGTGCCTGAAGCAATAGTTCAGGTGAAGATGCAACAATACTCTCTCTGATGCAATAGTTCAGTGCTACATACAACAGTTCAGTCTGATATAACAGTTCAATGTGTGGTACAACAGTTCAATGTGTGGTACAACAGTTCAATGTATGGTACAACAGTTCGATGTATGACACAACAGTTCACTGCCTGATGTACTAGTTCAGTGCATGGTACAACAGTCCATGTCTGATGAAACAATTCAGTCCCTGATAAAAGTAGTTCATGCTAGTTCAATAGCTGATACAGTAGTTCAGTGGCTGAAACAACAGTTCAGTGTTTGACACACCAGTTCAGTGTGTAACGTAACAGTCAATTGCTTGATGCAACAGAGAATAGTCCACTGCTTGTGACACTGTGTAATTCTGCAATATAATATTTATACACCTATTGTTTTACTTCTTGTAGTGTCTAAACTTCTTTTATTGTCTAAACCTCCCAAGTTATTGCTGCATGGAAAACAGTGAAGTGTAGCTCAGGTCATAGACACGACTACTGAGTACAGTGTTTCTCAGAATGCAATATTTCATCCCGTGAATGCGCCACCGTCGTTTATTCATAGTCCTCCTTGGTATCAATAATTAAGTAGCACAAATTAAACTGAAAAACATGGCCTGACGTAGCTAGGAATCACTTGGCCCATTGCCATCTTAGGACTATTGTAGGACAGTAGGACAATGCAGCATCCACACAGTGGTCTAGAAAGTGTATTTTATATATATATATATATATATATATATATATATATATATATATGTATATGCATATGCATATGCATATGCATATACATATATATATATATATATATATATATATATATATATATATATATATATATATTGTGACCCATAGACATGTGTAAAGTGTTTACAAAAAAGGATACAATGTTACACGTGAAAATTTCCCCTCTGAGGGATAATAAACTATTTGAATTGAATTGAAACAGAATTGGGATCAGTCGAGACAGTCTAGTTTTTGATCTGCAAAAGCACAGTGTGTTTCTTGCACACACCTTAATGTTAGTAAACACACACACCAATGCTACTTATAACAATGAAGCACGCATACACACATATACATGCTTGTTAGTGGGCAAACACAAACACCCAGGCACACATTCATAAGGAAAACAATTTTATTTAAAAAAGACACAAAGTTAGAAAGTTTACTAAAATCACTCGTGAATAGACCTACCTCTCCACACTGCCACTAGAGGGCAGTCCAGTCTGTGTGGCGATATCGATGTCGGTGGCGCCAGTAGATGTCTCTGGTGTCTCGTCGTTGGGACTCCACTGGGGCTGGGGTTGTCCCGGAAACCCCGCCGCGGGCCGGGGGTAGGGCAGGGGTGGGCCGCCCTGGGGTGAAGTGCATGCTGGGAACAAAAACATACTTTATTCATACATGGCCACAGCCAATTCACATGATGTGCTGTATGGACTATAGAGTGCAGTGGCTCAGGGGTAGAGCTTCAGACTCTCGACTACGAAAACCCGTGTTCGAATCCTGTGCTGCGATGTAAAAACCTTGGGCAAGTTTTTCACTTTACATTGCTCCAGTTCACTCAGGTGTATAAATAAGTACCTGGCTATAGACAGCGGTGGATATGTGTACGAGCAGCCTTCGTGCATTTATTGTAGCATATGGCTGGATGCTTTCCAGAGAAGCCGAGATGGTGTCTGAGTGAACAGGTCTGTCGGGGAAGTAAAGTGTAAAACACTGAGGACTGGATACTGCGCTATATAAGAACTTGCCTTTTTTACTATAATTAATAGTACATTAGAAATAAAATAAAATTTTCACTTTTATCTGGTTTCATTTAGTATCTGGCTTTAAATGATTTATGGGATGGTTGCTGTAAGATCGCAGTTCCAAAATATTTTACGCACTGCATATGTGCGGATGGCCCAGTGCGGATGGCCCAGTCATCGCAATGTGTCGCGAGGAAATTAGACCGCTACAATCACGCCACCTAATGTGCGCAATATTGCATATTAATGTCATAGCCATTTCAATCCTCAATAGTTGCCATTTGCCAAGCGGGGACGGAAGTCTTTAGTTTCGCAAGTGCCTACAAACCTAAATTAACATAAAACAATCACCCGATTGTCTAAATATTCTGCACCGAGTTCCTCTACCACTGGTTGGTGTTCACGTGTAAACATGTGTAAACTAATGACACCATCACAGTAGAGCTCCGCAGCAAACTGATATTCATTGAAATAAGCCATTAATTCGCGTCCCTAGTGCCTCCTGCTTGTCACTCCACCTCCAAAACAGATTGTCGGATTATGGAAACACACGTTGCCTCCGCACCAGATACCTCCAACCATCTCGACAACGACAATGCATAAAAACCTGATCATAAACCTAGCCCCGTGCCTGACAGCGAACATCCCGTCTGCTGCGCAGAAATTTTAATCAGTATCGGGCAGAAATTCGAGAATGCAAATTCGGCCTCGAATTCACAATTCCGCCGCAGATTTTTCCCGCGCTCCCCCGAGTCGGCTGCAGCCCTGGCACCTGCGCACCTAATAATCCCCGCGCAAAAAATCGGTCCTCCCGGGAACAGCCACCGACTCCGAAGGCCCGGCCACTCTCCTGGTGAACCTCTTCCAGTAAAATCAATCATTCCCAGAGTGCAAGGGTGCCCTTATGGGAATGTTAACCCTCCCCTCCCCGGCGCCCGCCTCCGCTTCCTGCCAAAGATGATTAACTCTTTAATAGCAACAGGCAGACCTTTAACAAAGGCCGGTCGTTAACCCTTTCAATCCCCGATTGTCTCCGTCGAACATTTGTCCGACTTAACTTGGATATACCGTGAGTTCAACGTGATGGATGCTTTGAAGCAACGGACAGCTATGTATAATGGAACATGGAAGCCTGTCTAGGATGGAAACTTGTGTGTAGTGGAACATGGAAGACTGTCTAGGAGAGACACCTGTGTGTAGTGGAACATGGAAGACTGTCTAGGGTGGAACCCTGCGTTTAGTGGAACATGGAAGCCTGTCTAGGATAGAAACTTGTGTGTAGTGGAACATGGAAGCCTGTCTAGGGTGGAAACCTGTGTATAATGGAACATGGAAGCCTGTCTAGGATGGAAACCTGTGTATAATGGAACATGGAAGCCTGTCTAGGATGGAAACCTGTGTATAATTGAACATGGAAGCCTGTCTAGGATGGAACCCTGTGTTTAGTGGAACATGGAAGCCTGTCTAGGATGGAAACCTGTGTATAATGGAACATGGAAGCCTGTCTAGGATGGAAACCTGTGTATACTGGAACATGGAAGCCTGTCTAGGATGGAAACCTGTATATAATGGAACATGGAAGACTGTCTAGGATGGAAACCTGCACATAATGGAACATGGAAGCCGGCCGTGGATGGAAACCTGTTTATAATGGAACATGGAAGCCTGTCTAGGATGGAAACCTGTATATAATGGAACATGGAAGCTTGTCTAGGATGGAAACCTGTATATAATGGAACATGGAAGCCTGTCTAGGATGGAAACCTGTATATAATGGAACATGGAAGCTTGTCTAGGATGGAAACCTGTATATAATGGAACATGGAAGCCTGTCTAGGATGGAAACCTGTATATAATGGAACATGGAAGCTTGTCTAGGATGGAAACCTGTATATAATGGAACATGGAAGCCTGTCTAGGATGGAAACCTGTATATAGTGGAACATGGAAGCCTGTCTAGAATGGAAACATGTGTAAAATGGAACATGGAAGCCTTTCTAGCATGAAAACCTGTGTATAGTGAAAACCTTTCTACAATGGAAACGTCTGTAATTGTGTGTAATGGAAATGTGTGTATAGTGGAAACCTGTCTGCAGTGAAAACCTGTCTATAAGGGAAACCTGTCGACAGTAGAAACCAGTCTTTCATGAAAACCTGTCTGTTATGGAAACTTGTTTATCTAAAACCTTTCTTTCTACTTACAGGAATCCCAGCATTCATACCAGAGTCTCAAGGTTAATGAAATATTGATTTTGCATTAATTATTTACCCCTCCACTGAAGGCAAACTGCAAAACTCTCGTCTTCTCAAATGCAGCCTGGATGCAGTAATTCATCTATACTTGATATGATATATCCATCCTGTTTGTGTTAATTTAAACCACTATGAGCACGAATCACCTATGGGTCCCTCAGTTCAAACTAGTTATCCTCTCAGTGTTCTGCTCAGTTATCCTCTTAGTTATCTTCTTACTAATACTGTCAGTTATCCTATTAGTTATCCTCTCAGTTATCCTCTCAGTTATCATCTTAGTAATCCTCTTTGTTATCCTCTCAGTTATCCTCTTAGTTATCCTCTTAGTTATCCACTCAGTTATCGTCTTAGTTATCTTCTTACTAATACTGTCAGTTATCCTATTAGTTATCCTCTCAGTTATCCTCTCAGTTATCATCTTAGTAATCCTCTTTGTTATCCTCTCAGTTATCCTCTTAGTTATCCTCTTAGTTATCCACTCAGTTATCCTCTTAGTTATCTTCTTACTAATACTGTCAGTTATCCTATTAGTTATCCTCTCAGTTATCCTCTCAGTTATCATCTTAGTAATCCTCTTTGTTATCCTCTCAGTTATCCTCTTAGTAATCCTCTCAGTTATCCACTCAGTTATCGTCTTAGTAACTCTTAGTTATCTTCTTAGTAATCCTCTCAGTTATCCTTTTAGAAATCCTCTCAGTTATCCTCTCAGTTATCCTCTCAGTTATCCTCTCAGTAATCATCTGTTATCCTCTTAGTAATCCTCTTAGTTATCTTCTCAGTTATCCTCTTAGTTATGCTCTCAGTTATCCTCTCAGTAATCCTCTTAGTTATCTTCTCAGTTATCCTCTTAGTTATGCTCTCAGTTATCCTCCCAGTAATCCTCTCAGTTATCCTCTCAGTTATCCTTAGTTATCCTCTCAGTTATCCTCTCAGTTATCCTCATAGTAATCCTATCAGTTATTCTCTAAGTAATCCTCTCAGTTATCCTATTAGTTATCCTCTTAGTTATCCTCTTAGTTATCCTCTCAGTTATCCTCTCAGTTATCCTCTTAGTAATCCTCTTAGTTATCCTCTCAGTTATCCTCTTAGTAATCCTCTTAGTTATCCTCTCAGTTATCCTCTTAGTAATCCTCTTAGTAAACCTCTTGGTTATCCTCTCAGTTATCCTCTCAGTTATCCTCTCAGTTATCCTCTTAGTAATCCTCTTAGTTATCCTCTCAGTTATCCTCTTAGTAATCCTCTTAGTTATCCTCTCAGTTATCCTCTTAGTAATCCTCTTAGTAATCCTCTCAGTTATCCTCTCAGTTATCCTCTTAGTAATCCTCTCAATTATCCTCTCAGTTAACAATCCTGAGTAATCCTCTCAGAAGCCACTCTGATGTCATCACAATTCTAGTTGCACCCATGTTTACAGATAAGAGAAGCTCTCACCGGAGCCGTGCTGTGTTGACAATGTTACTACGCTTCAGAGAATGATCATTTCAGCTTCTAGTGCTTCCCGTTACCAAGAAATTGCAATAAAATATTGAAAGAAGTAGTTAGATCCACCACACATCCCAACTCCAACATGATGATGATGGTTTCTCAGAGTGTATGAAAATGACGATTGCCATGCTAACAATATGGGTAACAACATGTTGCATTAAAACAAACTTCCCCAACTGCTCAGAACAATCACAGAACATACAAATACTATTATGAAGAACTGCCTTACATTGGTTGAACATACACAAAATTGCTACCCTTTACAAACATACACATGTATACATAAAAAGAAGTAAATAAACGCATAAAAACATAGCTAAAATGCAGTTATTAAAACAATTAAAAATAAAGATAATTGGTAAAAACAAAATAAAAAATACTTTAAATGCAATAATTTAAGCAAGGTGACTGACTAACCTAAAAACAAAAACTAGTAAACTAAATCAATTTCTCAAAAGAAAAACACGTACAAATGCTAAAACCTGTATGGATTCTTAAACAATGGCATATATTTTTTTAATATTGGTGTTATTTTTTTATGTGAATAGACACCAAAGAATTCCCAGAAAGTTTTGCACCAGAGATGCAAACTGTATACAAAAAAAATTGTTTTGAAATACTTATAATAAAAAAATTGAAATACATCACAAACATGTCACTGAACTTTGGTCTACATCTACTGAACTTTGGTCTACATCCTGAGAGCCCCACCTGGTGGCAGAAAGACGCTGCCCGAGGGCGTCTGCATGAGGAAGCAGGGCTCAAAGTCGTTCTCCACATCCAGATGACCTCTGCTTGACCTCTCGCCATACCCCGCCCTGTCTCCGTAGGTGGCGCCATAGGTGGTGCGAGGGGGGACGTGGGGGCGTGTCAACTCCTCCAGGGGGGGCGGAGGAATCGGTGGAATCGACGGTAACGTATCTGCAAGGTGGCGCCACAAGGACATTTTTATTTTATAGGTTTCTCCGAAGTTCTAAAAAAATAATTTTTGAAAATAATTTTGTGTTACTTAGACTTTTTGTAAGTAACACTTTTGTGTTACTTTCTGGGGGTAAACAACCATTTGTAACTGTTTAAAAAAAACAGTGTTAACTTGTTTGATCACAATGTTACAGGTTTATCCACAGTTCTAAAAATTTCAAATGTACTGTTTGAAGGAATTTCCTGCAAGTTAAAGTTACTTTCTGAGATAAATTACCATTTGTAACTGTTTTATGAAAACAAAATTACTTATTTGATCAGATCTGTTACCATATGTCATTTTGGCATTTTCTAAGTTATTTGTAAAATTATATAGAATAATAAACATACGGCACGTGAATAAATTTGTTCTGTCTTCTATGCTGTTTTATCTTATATATGCATGTTATGTAACAAAGTTGTAATTATGGTGTTCATGAAAATGACATCTGTCGTGTGTGTGGTCAGTTGATTCACTGGAAAAAGGTATAAATTTAAAATATTTAAAACACAACATTAAAATAACAAACATTAAAAATACATACAGATTTCACAAAACCTTACAAAATGTATGTATGGCTTCAGGGACATTCCACAGATACGGAAAACTGAAGTATTTATTGCTGCAATTATTCCAGGCTACTCACAATCAAAAGACAAAAGGCCAGGATGTCTAAAACAATATAGTTTTATTATATTATGATTCTATTAGTATTCTCTGGCGGCACCGTGATTTTGTTAGAGTGCTATTGTTGCATCACCGCATGAGAATACTAATTGTTAAACAGAATGAAGAAACAAAGGCTCCCTTGAGTGCTGTGACTGACTCGCTCTAATTCCAGGGACCAGCGCATCGAGATAATGAGAGAATAAGCGGATTTTGTCTTTAACAGAGAATCCCGCGTGAAGCTTCCTTAATCCATTTAAAACTCTGTTTCAATCATGTCCTCATCAGCCCCGACAATGAATAAAATCCATCATAATCTGCAACGTCTCCTCGCCTAAAACAGTTTCCAATGTTTCATGAAGTCGTTTCACTTTCCGTCATATTTACAATGGTGATGTAAATGGTATTGGTTGTATTAATTTATAGCAACATTCAAGAAGGCAGTGAACCTTTGTCAAGAGAACATTATCTGAATTGGGGATTTTTAGCATTTTATGGCATTGTGAAAACATTGAAATTTTATTTGAATATAATAAATGGAATCCACCCTCATTCAGGATGCGTCATTACCCATAATGCCTCATCAATCATCACCCACAATGGTTCATCAGCCATAATGCATAATTACCCACAATACCGCATTACCCATAATGCCTCATCATTCAAAATGCCTTGTTACCCAGAATGCATTGTGTAAACACTGAAATGAAAATGTATTTCACAAAATAAATGGAATCCCTTATCATCTAGAATGCCCTAAGTGTTACCAGGACACACTTCATCGACCAGATCTCATTACCCAGAAAGCTACATTACCCAGAATACATCATTACCCATTGTGCCCCATCATCCAGAATGTCTTATAATACAGTGCAATAATAATAAAATACCTATATAGCACCCAATCAACTAAAAATTAATTGTTGCCGAGCGCTTTACAAAATACATAAAAAGATGTAAATAAATGCATAAAAATATAGCTAAAATGCAGCTATTAAAACAATAAGAAACTTAGATAATTAAGAAAAAAAATTAAAATACTTTAAATGCAATCATTTAAGCAAGGTGAGTAACCAAACAACAAAAACTAGTAAACTAAATCAATTTATCAGAAAAACTCATAGATATGTCCTAAAATTATAAAAATAATAAACAATACCTTCTTACCAGAATACCTTGTTACCCAGACTGCCTTGTTACCCATAATGCCTTTTCCCCTAAATGTCTTGTTACCCATAATGTGTTTTTACCCAGAATGCTCTGTTTTACAGAATTCTTAGTACACCCTAGAGTAGAGCTCCATAATACCTCATTAACAAACATTTCTTGATACCCAACTGCTCCAATGTTCACAATGTCTCATTACCCAGAATACCTTCTTACCCAGAATGCCTCACCACCCAGAATGCCTTGTTTGCCAGAAAGCCTCAACACCCACGATATCTCACCACCAGAATGCCCATATTACCCAGAATTCCTTGTTACCCATAATGCCTCATCATTACCCAGAATGCCCAGTTACCCAGAATGCCACGTTACCTGCATCATTGATGCGTGAGTAGTGACTCTCCCCCTCGTTGCAGCTACCAGCGTGGTCATGTGACCGATCGTGTTCGGACTCGTAGCTTGACCGCGATGACGAAGCGCATGGACTTGGGTCAGCTCTCCGTCGGTCATACACCCCTCCTGGGGTACGGTTGGGGGCGAGACGGTGAGGGCGGGGCATGTCGGCCTCGCCCTCCGACCCACTCAGGTAGCTGTAGAGACTGTTGATCGTATTATCAAGGTTCTCAATTGGTGAGATATGATGCTCATCCATTGTGAGACCTGGAACATAATAAAGACCATTTGTAGAGACTGTTGATCGTGTTATCAAGGTTCTCAATTGGTGAGATATGGTGCTCATCCATTGTGAGAGCTGAAAGGTGATAAAGACCATATGTAGTTCTTATTACCGGCGACAATAATTTCACGTCTGATTTGTTACCTTTCGTCAAGATCTTACCTCAAGACCGGTCAGTAGTCCCCAAAACTGAGCATTGACACCGTCTCAAAATTTATTTTCTGATGTTGCAGTTCTCTATTGATGTAATTTTTTCCGTATATTTCTATCCGGTTTGGATAGTCAAGGCTGGTTAATTTGAAAAATGTTAATTATACAGGTGTGGGTGACCTCTCCAATCTCTTCGGAGGCGTGACTTCAGTTCGTTTACTCTCCTGGCCTGAACTGTGTCATCTGAAACGGAGTTCCACATTTTAACCACTCTGGTCGAGAAGAAGTGGTGTCTGTAGCCAGTTGCTCTCTGTGTTTGGAGTTTTTCCCTGTGCCCTCTTGTGGTACCACTGGCTTTTTTTAACATCAGCTTTGATGGGCACTGTAAGCATCTGCAGTCCTGGTTGACCGAGTCTATTCCTTTGATAATTTTGAAAGTCTGGATTATGTCTGTTCTTCGAACAAAGGTGATTCAACTCACACTGCCTTGACCTATATGATTCTTGACTGCTATGACTTTTTGCCAACATGACTTTCAACTTGTGACCCTTGATTCACGTGTCAAATGACATGACCATCAAATGGCATGACCTTTGACATGATCTTTGACTGACACGACATTCACCTCACACAACCATCAGCTCACAATGTTCCCTGACTCACATGAACCTTGTCTCACATGACAATCCAATCATGTGACTTGACTCCCACTGTCTGAGTCATGTGACTTTTGAGTCACAAGCATCACATGACAAGAGATATGACACTAGTCTCACTCAATTCACCTGTCCTCAATGTCTGACCTTCCTTCCCTGACATTACCTTTTAAACTGCATCGGACAACAGCACATGCACATTTATCATGTTCGAACATTTCCCCAGTCTCTCCCGAGGCCAGTTTCCCAGCATCCTCTGGGGCATCGACTGTCGACAGGTATAAAAAGTTCACTTTTAAGGAAAACCTCAACGGTTGATTATTACAAATATTTATTCTGTTTGGGGCACTCAAACAATCCCCCATTGACCCAGGCCCGCAGTAACCTCCCCCGGGAAAGTGGGAAAATTAAGATCTGCATAGCTACAGTCATTACAAATCTGGAGGCGATCTCACAAGAAAAACCTGTTCTCTTGGGATTTATCTCAATGCTGCTTTGATGGAGAGACAGTCTGAGAAAGAAGGGACGAGTTAAACCAGCCAGTAATCTGTCATACTAAATTCTATTCGAAATCTATTTAAAATTCCATTATACCATAACCCTGCATATCCAGCATGAAGCTGCCAGGGATTTCCACCCATCTGTTGACAACTTGAAGACTGGTTATTGATTCCGAAATTGACCGACCATTTTGTCCTGATGTGCCACTGAGGTAGATTTCCATGGATTTAGTCACTGTAGAAGTTACATTAAAATGTTAGACTGCTATTTTTCATTTAACTGGAGCTAGACTTTAATATGTTTTTAGCTACTTAGGTGTTATTATTCAAATTGCATTTAATTTAAATTTTATCTCTACAAGTCAGAAATTCTTATATTTAGTCAGATAAATAATGATTCCATTTTCAAGCATCAATTCCACTGATTCTACCCAATTTCTTTGTGTACAAAATTTCCATTTGAAAAAGCAGACTGTTTTTTAAGCTATTTATTCCATGAACTGTTGTTAGTGATTTATATGGGAACTGTGGGGAATGCTACTGTTGTTTTATACTAAAGAGGGACTTTGGAATGAACAATGCTCAGAAAGGTCAGTTTGTAGGCATATTTCTTAACTTCCATATATGTCCTGCCTATATTTGCTACCTGTAGTAGTTACATTATACGTTTTGGTCAACATTTCCATTGTGATGTCAGCCTGTAATTCTCTTTATGTTCTATGATTACACTCATCTATACAACTCAACACAAAAGGTTGCTCAATAGCCGTGAAAGCAACATTCATGTGCATGTAGCAGAAAAAAGGGAATTGATTCCTGATATAGCAGACACCTACTCAAAGTGATTTTATATACTAAAAAACAATTTTTAAATACAACTGGTTGTGTAATGGTGCAGTATTACCTCTACGGGTGTATTTAGAATTGTAGATGTCTGGATACCACTTTCATTGACCTTTAAACATGGTGATGTCAACATTTGGCCATTACACTGTCATTGATCAGGGTGGATTAGAGACCACCAAAATGAGATGGTGGTGTAATAGAGACCAGCTCTGGAAGCACCACAACACCAGGAAAGTTGTCCATCAAAGATTAGTCATCTTTAATTAATGTAGGTGACCGGAATTAGACATTGTAAGAGTCTTTAGTAACGGAGGATGTTAATGTGACACAAACAATAGGACCTGGCAACACAATGTCATCAGTCATTTAGTAATTCATGTTTTACTGCCTAATTTATCACATTTTTAGACTTATATTTTATCATATTATATTTATGTGTATATTTTTGTTAATAAATTAGTATCTAAATTTTAGGTTTCTTGCAAGATATACACACTCCTGAATAGTGTACCTAATTAGTTTCTTATACAGTATATCACCACGTATGTAGCAAGAATACTGACACTCTTGATAACTGACATGTCTGATGACCTCGACACTGACATACGTATCTGATGACCCTGAAACCTCTGACAACACTGACAGACCTCATGACCCTGAAACCTTTGACAACACTGACACACTTGATGACCCTGAAACCTCTGACAACACTGACACACCTCATGACCCTGAAACCTTTGACAACACTGACACACTTGATGACCCTGAAACCTTTGACAACACTGACACACTTGACGACCCTGAAACCTCTGACAACACTGACACACTTGATGACCCTGAAACCTTTGACAACACTGACACACTTGATGACCCTGAAACCTTTGACAACACTGACACACCTGATGACCCTGAAACCTTTGACAACACTGACACACCTGATGACCCTGAAACCTCTGACAACACTCATACACCTGATGACCCTAAAACCTTTGACAACACTGACACACCTGATGACCCTGAAACCTCTGACAACACTCATACACCTGATGACCCTGAAACCTCTGACAACACTGACACACCTGATGACCCTGAAACATCTGACAACACTGACACACCTGATGACCCTAAAACCTTTGACAACACTGACACACCTGATGACCCTGAAACATCTGACAACACTGACACACCTGATGACCCTGAAACCTTTGACAACACTGACACACTTGATGACCCTGAAACCTCTGACAACACTGACACACCTGATGACCCTGAAACCTTTGACAACACTGACACACCTGATGACCCTAAAACCTTTGACAACACTGACATACTTGATGACCGTGAAACCTCTGACAACACTGACACACCTAATGACCCTGAAACCTCTGACAACACTGACATACTTGATGACCCTGAAACCTCTGACAACACTGACATATCTGATGACCCTGAAACATCTGACATACCTGATACCCTAAAACCTCTGACATACCTGATGACCCTAAAACCTCTGACATACCTGACGACCCTAAAACATCTGACATACCTAATGACCCTAAAACATCTGACATACCTGATGACCCTTAAACATCTGACATACCTGATGATCCTGAAACCTCTAACAACACTGACACACTTTATGACCTCGGGGCATACAAGAACTCTGTGTGTTTAAAGTGTTCCCAGCAGACACAGAATGAGAATTGATGAGTTTTGCCAAAGGGATCAATATAACTGTTTTTGAACACTGACCTAGAAGTGGATATTCTGACGTTTAGACAACGGAAACTTCACCCTAAGTACAAACTAATTAGGTGCTTCAAAGGTGCCTCATTACCACTGGTTACCTTTCATGCCGTCACATTTTGTGAAACTCATCAAAGATTCATGGTGTTTATCAACATTGTGTCTTTATAAATGTTTGCCAAACTGACGGCAAGTAACTAGCAACTGTTACTGACTTGAATTGGTATGCACAGCAGTAAAATCTAACTATAGTCGAGCTTGTGTTTGCATTAATTTTAGACTTTCAAGTTTAATCTACGACACTGGAAATTGGTTGTAAGACTTACTTTTTTAGAAACCACATATTTATAGAGTTACAAAATTTCTGCAAAAAACTTGTCTGAAAAAAATGCTTTGTGTAAAGGACTAATATTGGTCATTTTAGTGTTGCAATTACATTGCTGCAAAAATGATACTAGCGTCACTCCGACACAACAAACTACACAGCAATCTCATTCTTCTTCTTCTTCTTGTGGTTAGCTCATCACTCTATGTTAGCCACGTGTTTGTGACTAGAGTATTATTGAGCTTTGTTTTCAGAGTTTTCCTTCTCTAGAATTAGTGAGTCCACTACAGGTTACACATTTACCCTCTGTGTGAGATCTTTTATTTCCCCTGGCATAGACACCAGATAGAAGGGACCACCGGCTTTTAGTGTCTCTTCCGAAAGACACAGGCAAATGTGAGGTGAACGAAATTGCCTAAGTTTCGAAACGGCTGTAGGTGGGATTGAACCACTGTCCCCTCGATTGCCGCTCCTCATTGACTGGGACTCTGATAATCAAGAACCCACCACTCCACATGTTGACATTATTTCAGAGGAACAGAATATCCAAACACCAATTCTGTGCATGATTCATGTATCCAGAAACCACACTAATCACACAGATCCACTGGGACCCAAAGTGTCTAGATTGGCAACATTTCACGGCACTCATAAAATATTGCACGTCTTTGTGAGCCTTCTTTATTTATGATTCTACCTGTAATCTACACATTTGTCACGGATGAAAAAAACTGTATGATAGAGAAAAGTAACTATGTGGAATTTATATATTTATTTGTAATACACTGTAGTATACAATTTAAGTTAATCTCAAACTTATATACAATTATCATGTTACTAATTTAATAATAATAATTACATGTATAATAATTCCGTTTCTTATTATAGCGCATCTTTAGGTAACTAAATGCCAATCAAAGTGCTTCACAACGTGTTAACTAAATCTAAAATACAAATTAGTTAAATACATAAGGTAAGATCAAATAAATAACCTAAGATAAATA
The DNA here is from genome assembly GCA_964017155.1 of Oasisia sp. SBJ-2009. Lineage (NCBI taxonomy): Eukaryota > Metazoa > Annelida > Polychaeta > Sabellida > Siboglinidae > Oasisia > Oasisia sp. SBJ-2009. The sequence continues at coordinate 11,801,501 of OZ024860.1, forward strand.
AGTAAATAAGCTAGGATAAATAAGTACACATTAATATGACGTGTTGACTAAATGTAAAATAGAGATTAATTAAATGCATAAGGTAAGAAAGAATAAATAAGCTAATATAAATAAGCAAGTAAGCGCTTGTGAATAAGTAAGTAAAGATAAATAACAATAAGCTCAGATAAATAATTATATAAAAAAATTAGGGTGTAAATACAATTTTAAACAAAACATTTAAAACCAAGCAGTTTAAGATTGAAGTAGGAAATGTTGACATCAGCTTCACCACACAAACAATCTTAGATGATCAGTGTTTTTAGAGAACAATTTTGTTTTCATAAACTCAAAAAAGAAACCATTCAGGATGTGTCCAATGTGGTTATAAAATACCTCAACTGTTTACATTACTAACATCTGGTACAAAAACGAGCTGCAAATTCTTCCAAGAAAACCCATCAACGTCCAAGTAGGATGGTGACTGAACTAACCACCAGATAAGTATCTTAGCCAACTTGGAAAATGTGTCAGACGCGAAGAAGAAAATGATCTTGGCAGCATTCTGCAGATTTAGAGATTGAGATAATAATGTGGTAATCAAAAACAACATTTCTGATACAGTAACAGTTCATGTTACAATTATGACACCATGCACACATTGTGCTGGGGTTAACAAAGATAACATGAATATTTCAGAGTAATTTTGTTTCAATTTTAAACTGCCCTGAAAGCATATGCTGGAAATTTAATAAAAATGACAGTCATGTTTAAAACTAGCTATTTTATTCACTTGTCAAGTGTGATAACACTTGGAAGATGCTCCCAGGTGATGGTAGCAAACACAAATATCTTCTGGTACCACTAACGGGATATGCAAAAGAATCTTGGACGCATTCACACCTACTGACGTTTTAAGCTATCCGACACAATCCAGACAATGCCGTTTCTGGAGAATGCCACACACAAAAAACGATAACAATTAAGCAGTTAAAAAGCAACCTTTCCCCGTATAGATGACAAAATTAGTCTAGTGCACCAAATAAACACATCAAGTGTGACATATCTATCAACAACAGAACATCTGGTTTTCCTTTCAGACTGGCTTTTGGCAGCCATAGTCTCAAGATGTTTGTTTTATTTTTTACTTTGTGAAATGCTTCGGGAAGACAGACAGGTTCGGTAGAAATGCTGTTTTTTCACCGGATGCTTGGTCATATGTCAATGTGGTAAAAATACGCCAACCACCATGTGTATGAATGCGTGTATGTGTAGATGTGTAGTTCACGTACTCAGATGCTGGCCATCAGCATAAATTGTCAATACCCATATGTATTGTTTAGCGTCAACAGTCGCCAGAAACACACACGACATATCCATATTCAACACTTATGAAAAACATTCCAGCCACGGTCACACAACAATACCAAAAAGGTCGAAAGATATTTTGATCTGAACGGACTAATGTCCGTAACACATTAAGTTAATATAATAATGGTCTGCTGTAAAGAACTTCAATAAATTAACCTTTCAGCTCTGCACAATTACAGCACAAACTGATATATTATTAAATATAATTGTAGATGTCCCTTTGACCTTAAATTAGTAACTGTACAATACCATAGGCATACCACTACAGTTGTGATAATACCATAGGCATACCACTACAGTTGTGATAATACCATAGGCATACCACTACAGTTGTGATAATACCATAGGCATACCACTACAGTTGTGATAATACCATAGGCATACCACTACAGTTGTGATAATACCATAGGCATACCACTACAGTTGTGATAATACCATAGGCATACCACTACAGTTGTGATAATACCATAGGCATACCACTACAGTTGTGATGATACCATAGGCATACCACTACAGTTGTGATGATATACGTGTCATGTGGTAGTATTTCAGGGCGATGGAAATGACAGAAATGGCATTGTAATAGATGTCGAATTTAAATGAGACTGATATTGATAATAATATAACATACATATAAATATATATATATATATATATATATATATATATATATATATATATATATATAACTCACTCACTCACTCACTCACTCACTCACTCACTCACTCACTCACTCACTCACTCACTCACTCACTCACTCACTCACTCACTCACTCACTCACTCACTCACTCACTCACTCACTCACTCACTCACTCACTCACTCACTCACTCACTCACTCACTCACTCATATATATATATATATATATATATATATATATATATATATATATATACCGGTATATATATATATATATATATATATATATATATATATATATATATATATATATATACCGGTATATATATATATATATATATATATATATATATATATATATATACCGGTATATATATAGTATTACAAGTGATATCCTCTCCGCAATACACAAGTAAAACTAACCATGTGCAACATACTTATGTCTGACATGGAAACCGAATAAACAATAAAGCCAAAAAACAACAAAACAGCAAATCTCTCTTAGTTATTTTGACATACGTTTACTTGCCCGAGTCCAGCATGCCCCTAACGCAGCAATCAGCCTCCACCAGATGCGTCCATCAGCGCTGTACTGAGTCGCTCTCTGTGTCATGTGACGCAGTCGATGATCACATGTCCACTGAGAGTTACTCAGCACAACACAGACAGGCACAGGGAAGATGTCAACGGCTCCATTGGACGATTCAGGCGCAGGTAAATGTCTACTTCCAAATCAAAATCGGTACGATTCCAACTGGATCCAGAAGCCGTTTACACGGTGAAAGCCTTTTTTTCACTTGTAACAAGCAATCTCCAGGGTTACACATAGGTAGCGCCACTTTCTCCTCCGTCACTCGCGGTGTTTAGCCATGTGCCATTTTCCCATCTGATCAACTTCCCCTTAGTAATGCCCTCCATCACAGGTGTAGATGTAAACATTTTATTTTCCCTTAATGATTACAATGGGTTTGGACATCAATAAAATAAAAAGTTCTCAATTCTGAAATCATATTTGGTAGAGAAAAAAATAATGATTCACATATGCTGGCAGAGTAAATACAAATCCTGACTATTATAAACAGAGCTTTGTGATGTCACCATTGAGAAGTGATACTTTCTAAAAATCATTAATTATTGGTGTACAATTACATAGGAGTAACAAAATATGTTGTAAACCGGTTCCAACTTCATTTGAGGTACACATAGAAGTATACATAGAAGCATACATAGAGCATACATGGAGGTATACTTAGAAGTATACATAGAAGTATACATAGAAGTATACATAGAAGTATACATAGAAGTATACATAGAAGTATACATAGAAGTATACATAGAAGTATACATAGAAGTATACATAGAAGTATACATAGAAGTATACATAGAAGTATACATAGAAGTATACATAGAGGTATACATAGAAGTATACATAGAGGTATACATAGAAGTATACATAGAGGTATACATAGAGGTATACATAGAGGTATACATAGAGGTATACATAGAGGTATACATAGAGGTATACATAGAGGTATACATAGAGGTATACATAGAAGTATACATAGAGGTATACATAGAGGTATACATAGAGGTATACATAGAAGTATACATAGAAGTATACATAGAGGTATACATAGAGGTATACATAGAGGTATACATAGAAGTATACATAGAAGTATACATAGAAGTATACATAGAAGTATACATAGAGGTATACATAGAGGTATACATAGAAGTATACATAGAAGTATACATAGAGGTATACATAGAAGTATACATAGAAGTATACATAGAGGTATACATAGAGGTACACATAGAAGTACACATAGAAGTATACATAGAAGTATACATAGAAGTATACATAGAAGTATACATAGAAGTATACATAGAAGTATACATAGAAGTATACATAGAAGTATACATAAAAGTATACATAGAAGTATACATAGAAGTATACATAGAAGTATACATAGAAGTATACATAGAAGTATACATAGAAGTATACATAGAAGTATACATAGAAGTATACATAGAAGTATACATAGAAGTATACATAGAAGTATACATAGAAGTATACATAGAAGTATACATAGAAGTATACATAGAAGTATACATAGAAGTATACATAGAAGTATACATAGAAGTATACATAGAAGTATACATAGAAGTATACATAGAAGTATACATAGAAGTATACATAGAAGTATACATAGAAGTATACATAAATTTGGGAGATTCTTAGCAATTTGCAAGAACACACAATGTTGAATATGTACCGTCATTACAGACGTCACCTGGTGTGTCCAGTATGTCATAGTTTGCTTACGTCACAATCACAACTAAGCACGGGTCTTCAATCAAGCGTTGCCTTTCTCCAGCAATGTTGATAACTGTTATATTATGTGAATTATATTACTGTGCAACTCAACATATCCTAGACCAAACATTACTGTACACATCTGACACCTTGTCAACTTTCCCATAGCCTCATGTCATCCATAAAGTCTTCTGAAACCAGAGAATTGTAACAAAATGTTCGACAAAACATACATGTTTTGGCGGTGTGTTTCTCATTGATTAACAGAGTTTTTGCTAATCCACTGGTCTCACCTGCTAACTATTTTCTTTTACCTGTCTTTTATAGTTCTATCCCAATGTGCTGCAAATACCAACACTGATCTTCAAAATGTCGAAGTTGATTGGTTAAATGAAAAAAAGAAAAAGATGAGGAAGAAAGTCAATGGATGCTCCCTAGAATAAGATGACGAAGAAAGTCAATGGATGCTCCCTAGAATAAGATGACGAAGAAAGTCAATGGATGCTCCCTGCCACCTGTGCCAGGGATCCTCCAGTCTGTGTGCATCCTTGCACCTGGTGATACCTCCCTAATGATGTCTCATCCCACTTGAGCAATTAATTACCTGTGTGTCTCCCACTGGGAGCGGGGCTGAGTGTCCCTGTCCCTGGCTCCCCGGGCCGCGGCACAGGTAATCTCTGGCTCTCTGTCACCTGTCTGTGTCACGACGGTCGGCCGCTGACAGTGACACCGCGTGACACAAAGCGACGTTGCTCCTGCCTCGCGTCACTGCTTCCTGTATGGCGTCATTAGCGTCTCATCTAACAGGCAGCTTCTTCCTGGCTGCCTGGCACCTTCCTGGAACTTCCTGGCAGTTTCCTGGCACAGCCATTTGTCACACGCTTTGATGTTTTGTTTTTGGTTCAGGGCTGTGTTTTTATTGTTCTTTTCCTTCTTCCCTCCCTCCATGTCTCTCTCCTTCCTTGGTTCAGGGCTGTGTTTTTCTCATCCCTTCCCTTCCTCCCTGCCTCCGTGTCTCCCTCCCACTTTCTCAAAAACTCAAGTTATGTGTAACGTGTATATGCATGATGTTATGGACAACTGATGTGTATCATTCTGACACGTTGTGTGGATACAAAACCCTGTATGAACCTTAACTGTAACTGTCAACAAAGTAGCAATGTTCACAAGGGCAGTTTCCATCTGATATGTGAACTGTTTAGTAGATACACCTGTATAGATGCACCTTCACAAACATACACACATAGTAGCTTGGTGTGTGTGTGTGTGTGTGTGTGCGTGCGTGCGTGCGTGCGTGCGTGCGTGCGTGCGTGCGTGCGTGCGTGCGTGCGTGCGTGCGTGTGTTTATGGTGTCTGTGTATGTATATATATATGCATATGTATATATATATATATATATATACATAATTTCTTATGCTACAATACCTGTACCCAGGTGTTTACTCAACATATCCAATAAGTGAAGTTCTTCTAACCCTACACCGTCCCTGCCCCTTGAAGCCTTCCCTCGGTCTGTCTTCCCCACCCCTCCCCCTAGACCCTAGCCCACACAACCCAACCCAACCCACACATGGCCCTAAACCATACAACCCACGTAAGTGCGAGGAGACCGCAGACAACGCAATCCAGGCAGGGTAAATAATTACTTTCGCTGAATGTCAAATATCTGCCAATTTCGAGGCGGCTTAGCGCGGACAAGTCAACTAATTGTCTGATCTGCCACCAGGGACTTTGGTCAGCTGCACAGCATGGGAGACAATATCGACGAACACGCACTAGCCAATGACTGGACAGCCCCACTCCATCACCGAGACAGGGATAAACGGTGAACGAAAACGCGAAAAAGGTTAAACGCTCCACAACTGAATGGTGATATAGATCGGCAACAAGCTGGCGTTTCATGTTTCTGCATTTTTAGTATGGGTATTTGTGAACTAATGCAGTAGGTGGGGGACTCACTATGGTTAGCTGTGCTGGATTTATTGGACATCGTTGGGCTTGGAATGGGTGTGGTGGACTTGGAGTGGGTGTGGTGGACTTGAGATGGGTGTGGTGGGTTTGGGATGGGTGTGATGGGCTTGGGATGGGTGTGGAGAATTTGTGGTGGGTATGGTGGGTTTTGGGTAGGTATGGTGGGACCAGGTGGGTTTGCCATGTATGTATGGTGGGCTTGAAGTTGGTGTGGTGGGCTGTGTGATGGGTGTGGTGGGTTCTGAGGTGGGTTTGGTGGGCTTGTGGTGGGTTTGGCTAGAGATGAGTGTGGTGGGTATTGGGTGGACTGGGGTGTGTATTGATTGGGGTGGTTATGGTGGGTATTAGGTAGGCTGCAGTGGAAGTTTGGGTATTGGGTGAGATTGGTTGGTTGAGAAAAGTCGCGGTCGCATGGTAGAGTGCAGTGCCGATTGGGTGGACTTGGGTGGACTTGGGTGGGTGTGGTGCCTATTGGGTGGACTTGGGTGGGTGTGGTGCCTATTGGGTGGACTTGGGCGGGTGTGGTGCCTATTGGGTGGTCTTGAGTGGGTGTGGTGCCTATTGGGTGGTCTTGGGTGGGTGTGGTGCCTATTGCGGGGACTTGGGTGCGTGTGGTGCCTATTGCGGGGACTTGGGTGGGTGTGGTGCCTATTCGGTGGACTTGGGTGGGTATGGTTCCTATTGGGTGGACTTGAGTGGGTATGGTTCCTATTGGGTGGACGTGAGTGGGTATGGTTCCTATTGGGTGGACTTGGGTGGGTGTGGTGCCTATTGGGTGGACTTGGGTGGGTGTGGTGCCTATTGGGTGGACTTGGCTGGGTGTGGTGCCTATTGGGTGGACTTGGCTGGGTGTGGTGCCTATTGGGTGGACTTGGGTGGGTGTGGTGCCTATTGGGTGGTCTTGGGTGGGTGTGGTGCCTATTGGTGGGGTGGGTAGGTGGATATTATGCAGAGCCGCCACCCAAGTGCTTGGCTTCAATTTTATGGAACAGGGCCAAATGTGGCACTTTTTCTGTCGCAAGCAATCAGACTTCAGCTAAATAATGCAACGAGAACTGACGAACAAAACAAGGATGATCTGACATATCTAGTACAATGCTACTGAACTAATGAACTACCGGTGCACTGAAGTGAAACTGTAATCAATGAACTGTTACCTCAAACAGTTCCCCCTAACACTTGCCACACGAATGTGTCCCCAAGCCCCAAATCCTAATTAGTTACCCCCAATATATTAAAATTTATCTGGTTCTTATGGTCTACAGCTAAGTATATTAGTCATTTTATTGCATGAAAGAAACTATTATTTAAGGTAACCTATACACATATGTATTACTGACTGACCAACCTTTAGAAATTGTAGTGCAACAGTTTTTATTGTATAATAACATTAGGGTCATAATACTGACAATTAATGAAAAATCATACAAAGTTTGTGATAGTTAAATAGCAATATGTATAACGCAAATGAAATATTATTTGAGAATTCTTTATTAACATCACACACTTTATACGTGAGCAAAATGTTCGAACCAGTTTAGAATATTACATATCATTTTATCTACCAAACAAAACTGACAAGTTCTACACTTTTCTATACACAACCACAACTGTCGATGCAATATCATTGACATAATTTCACGCGGCTGTCAGATTTGCTCTCAGTCTTGACACCATAACTGGCAAGGATCTTGCTAAATTACCGAGATTCATTCTTTAAAATTCTGATTTACATTAATTATAAATAGACTGTGTGATCAATGACTGCGATTGGTATCCCATTTCGACAAACATCGAAGTGATGTAACTCTGCCAGTGTCGACTGTCGACATCAATTATTCACCTGTGTGTGGCTGCATGGTTTAACTACATTTGGCAGAAGAAGTTCTACTGTACATAACTTTGACATTTATGTATGTTCAATGTGCTAAAAATGTTGAATATAGGCGACAACATTTTGCTCAGTTGTCAAAATACGCTATCTATGATGAATCTAGAATGATGATTTAAATTTGATCAAAACGACTTATGAATAATAACAAAATCAAGATTTATAAGTTGTTCTACACACAATGTAACTATCAATAATGTCTGAGAATGCAACTGTGATAATTCATGACAATATGAGAGAAAACACTGCAGTGTCATCCTTTAATTAGCTACCAAAGCATCATTAAAAAATTACCTACAATACTGGCACCATTACATTGTCTACACGTGTTATCATTAAATTACCTACAAAAGTGTCATAATGAAATTATTTAGTCTACTAAAACATCATCACTCAATGATCTACCATTATAAGATGTCGACAGATACAATTAGATGATGTCTGATTCACCAGCCTCTTGCGACCTTTGGTGACCTTCAATTAGCACCTCTAAATCAGGTACATCCTTGTAATCGAAGTGAAGACCGCGTGGTGACCACTTCACTCCGCTAGTGAGGACCACACCCACAACCACAACCACAGCCACAGCCACAACAAGATCTCCCTCTGCTGGAGTTAACCATGAGACTTTGCACCGATCCATATCAATCTATGGCAATCCGAGCCAATCTGTGCTCTATCTCCCTGTTCCTGGAAGATAGAAATGTCCACACGCCACGTCTGTGTCAGGTGTATTATGTCTAAGTTGTCTATAGTCTCCATGATGTGCTCAAACTGGATGTGTTACTGTCATCCAAGGGTTTATTTGTTCTCCTTGTAATGTTAATTATTGCAATTCCAAAATAAAAACTATCTTCCTTCTTCCCCATTTACCCTTCTCCCCCTCGCCCTCCTCCTCCCTGCCCTACTCTCTCCCATACTCCCTCATTCTCCTACCCTCCTCTTTTCTTCTCTCCCTATCTACCTAGTACCTATTTCCCTCATTCTCCCATTCTTCCCTTTTTCATCCAACTACCACGGGGGGTATATCCCTCTCCTTATTTCCTCTATCCGCCTGCCTTTCCCTACCCTCCTCTCCACTCTCCCTCTGTCTCTAAGTTATCCCCTTTCCCAGTTTCCCAGCTTTCCCTCCGAAATCCCCAAAACATACAAATCTCCATCCCGAATGTACAGCACACGAAGGCGACAGAACTGACACAACCTGCAGCCTCCTGTGTATAGGTCGTCCCTAGCGTTAGTCTCCCAGGTAACCAGCCCATCGGCCCGTCTGACTCCCCCTGGCTGTTTAGCCAGGTGTGAGCATTGTCAAGTCCACCACACAACCTCAGGTGTGTTTACACAAACGTGTTTTCTCTCTAGTGTGAATGTAAGTGAGTGAATCAGTAAACACGCCATTTCTTTAAGCAGCTTATAACACAGACGTCTCGTCTGGCTTTGTTTACACAGCTGAGTAAGTGTGTTATTGACCAAGCAAAACACATTTTTCAAGAAACAAATTCTCTCGGGGTGTGAAACGTTGACGTGTGAAAATACCCTGCAGAGCAGTTAGAAATATTGGTATTGTTATCAGGTTAGTAATAAAACTCGGATCGGCTCAATTAAAGCATGGTTATATTTGATTGATATATTTGTTTTGTGCAATACAAATAAGCAGGCAGTGTGTGTGTGTGTGTGTGTGTGTGTGTGTGTGTGTGTGTGTGTGTGTGTGTGTGTGTGTGTGTGTGTGTGTGTGTGTGTGTGTGTGTGTGTGTGTGTGTGTGTGTGTGTGTGTGTGTGTGTGTGTGTGTGTGTGTGTGTGTGTGTGTGTGTGTGTGTGTGTGTGTGTGTGTGTGTGTGTAACACTGGGCCAAAGTCCAGTCCTTCTGGGGGTATATCTGTATCTGTACCAAGTGGGGTAACACAGAGTGGGGTTGATTGAAGATGGTTTATATTCAATGGGGGTATAAAAAGGGGGTTGACATGATGGGGTAGTTATAACATGATAGGTAGACTTGAGTGGATAAAAGTGAGGGGGATATCTAATACAGTGGGGCAGACATAGGGTAGAACATGATAAGGTAGACACTGGGGGGTAGAAGATGATGGGGTAGATACTTGGGGGTATAACACATGGGGTAGACGGTTTTAGGTGGTAGAAATTGAGGAGGGAAATACTAAGAGGCAGAACAGTAGGGGTAGAACACTAGGGGCAGAACACTAGGGGGTAGAACACTTGTGGTAGAACACTAGGGGGTAGAACACTTGTGGTAGAACACTAGGGGGTAGAACACTTGTGGTAGAACACTAGGGGGTAGAACAGGGTGCACAAGTAGGGTAGACACCAGGAGGTATATTGCCAAATTACAACGTAATCATAATGTAATCACTGTTGATCATGTTGTCAATTAAGGAATGACTTGTGTAAAAAGATTACACAACTATCAACCGGTGATTACACTCTCAATCATAAGCTTACGATGTAATGCATTACACTTATGATTACACTGCCAAGTGATCTTTGCTCTCGCCCACAGTCACTCCTTATGACGAGCTAAGATATCAAAACAAATTGACCCGTCCAATAACGGGGACACTTAGCTGGTGTCACATGACATCCAGGATGTGACACCGTATGACGCGTCATTTATTACTTCAAAGCTTCCACAACATCGGCTCTTTCGCCGACACTACATCACCTAACAATTCCCAAACATTCGATCCCACATTTCTCTCGTGTGCCTTTGCCCCATCCCTCCCTCCCTCCCAACATTCCCCTGTCCCTGCCCTCATTCATTAACTGTCACTTGAAAGCGCCCTAATATCGCTAACGAGCTCATAAAGGCACACGTTAAGGGAAAATCCATCATAATCTTTTTATGCTTCTTTCTTAGGTTTACTCAATGTTAACAGTGAATCCATCACCCACTCCTGATAATCATTTTAAAGAGCCATTTCATTTATTTTTTAACAAACGCTAACGATGGGATATAATTAATTTTTAAATGCCACGAACGACAATATTGCATGACACTGAAATGATGTGCTACCTCATGTCAAATTAGACAAAGTTGTGTGTCACTTTTTGTCAATGAACTCAAGATCAGAAAGGATGTTTTATCGTGGTTTTTTTTAACAACACAATATACAGATTATAAAACTATAATAAAATTGGGTATACAAAAACAGTGGTTTATTTCAAAGAGTAAAAGGTTGATTTTTCATTCCAATATTACTCTAGGAGTAAAAGAAAATTGTGATCAAAACCCACGTCAAATGATGTGTTAGACACGTTACGATAAAGACACTTTACTATGTCAGACATGTCATGACAAAGATGTGTCACTGTGTCACACATGTCTTGACAACCATATGTCACCATGTCAAGACTGGTCACGACAAACATGTGTCTTGATAAACTATGTTGAGACATGTGTTGACAAAGACATGTCACTGTGTTGAGACATGTCTTGACAAACACATGTTACTGTGTTGAGACATGTCTTGACAAACACATGTCACTGTGTCGAGACATGTCTTCACAAACACATGTCACTGTGTCAAGACATGTCTTGACAAACACATGTCACTGTGTCGAGACATGTCTTGACAAACACATGTCACTGTGTCGAGATATGTCTTCACAAACACGTGTCACTGTGTTGAGACATGTCTTGACAAACACATGTCACTGTGTTGAGACATGTCTTGACAAACACATGTCACTGTGTCGAGACATGTCTTGACAAACACATGTCACTGTGTTGAGACATGTCTTGACAAACACATGTCACTGTGTCGAGACAGGTCTTGACAAAGACATGTCACTGTGTTTAGACATGTCTTGACAAACACATGTCACTGTGTCGAGACATGTCTTGACAAACACATGTCACTGTGTTGAGACATGTCTTGACAAAGACATGTCACTGTGTTGAGACAGGTCTTGACAAACACATGTCACTGTTTCCGGACTGGCCATGACATTCTCATAAAAATAAGCTGATGATAATTTAACAATGATTTACAGTCCATCACTAAACCATCAATACCTGGACAGTTGACAGCCGGTTTTTTGCCAGTGATTACAAATGACATTAACTGGCCACAGGAACAGGACCAAAAACAGATGGTTGGGATTTTCATGGCGAAGTCTCTTGGCTAACTGTGTTTTAATGACATAATAATATGGATGACCAGACACAATTATGGTAGGGCTGCCATTAAGGCTTAGTTAGTTTTTGACATTTTTTTTTTTTAAACGTAAAATAAAGATTGCACCTGTCGAATTTTATATGAGGTGATTTGTTTATATTTATCTTATGACATTACAGCGTAAGTTTACCCACAAAATTAATCCCCCTTTATTTACTCTGCCATTGCTGAATTACAATATGTTTAGGCAGCGGTATGACGTGGTATGACACTATGTCCACTGATTGACCACGTACCACGACCACGTAACACGACAATCTCCACACCCCACATGCATGGGTGTCGATCCAGTTTAAAAAGTGGGGGACCAATGACGATAACATTATTTTTGTAAATATAAACAAAATTAAACAAATAATTTTTAGTTGTTCTGGTTGTAATTCTATAAGATAAACAATGCAGATTACTGTAGGCTACTTAAAAATAATTATCTTGGCTACATTTATTTGAATATTGTGACAGTGCAATGTTATGTGAATGAAGATTATGAATATAATTGTATTGGTCAATTCTTTAATTGAAGTAAAAATAAAACAATTGACGTGGAATTCAAGTTGTGGTTAGCTTTATGGCGATGTGGCCATCCGATTGTTCATGTTCCAATGTCAGTGGTACTGAGAAATTGGTAGCTCTATTCCACAAATGCTGTGGTGTCATTATCGTGGTGGTACACTGGACAATGCATCATCATATGTAAGATCAAAAAGAAAAATAAGAGACAAGACGGGTCAGTTACGATATCTTTTTGTCTGAAATGAAAACATGGGGGATCTTTCCTACGCTGTTTCCCTATGCTGAAAAGAGGGTGGGCACATCCCCCTCATCTCCCACTGATCAACTCCCATGGGTACATGCACGCATGCATGTGGATGTCAACACACATGCACACACACACACCCACGCACACACACCCACGCACGCACACACGCACACACACACACACACGCACACACACACGCACACTCACCCCCCCCCCACACACACACACCCACACCAACACACACCCACACTCACACACAAACACACGCACGCACGCACGCACGCATGCACGCACGCACACACGCACCCACACACGCACACTCACCCCCGCCACATACACACACACCCACACCAACACACACCCACTCACACACACGCACGCACGCACAAACCCACACCAACACACACCCACACTCACACACTCACACACTCACACACAAACACACAAACACACAAACACACGCATGCACACACGCACGCACGCACACCCACACCCACACACAAACACACACACCCACAGACCCACACGCACATACGCACGCATGCACACCACACACACCACACACACCACACACACGCACACACGCACACACGCACACACACACACACTCACACACATAAACACACACACACACACACACACACAAATTTGGTTTCTTCAATATCATTCAGGCGTGTTTATTTTATACTAAAATGCTCCTGCATTATGGAGATAATCTAGGACTACTATAGAGTGACCCTAATAGCAAGATGGCTCCATTACCAAGGTGACTATAACATGAGGTTCTATTCAGACGTGCTGCACACTCAGACGTCTGTCGTCCATTATGTGAACACTCCCAGATACGCAATCATCATCAGTAATTTTCAATCTCAATAAAAACCTCCGGTGCCAAGTGTCGATTCTTTGAAACATGCCACTTTGTTGCCGAACCTTTCCGTTCTATTCAGCATGAGCAATTTCGAGAGATGCGTTCTCGGGAGTGTATCGACAGATTTAATTCACAATAAACGCAGCTGTCATGGCTAAATGTACTATAATTTCGGCAGGCGAATCTGGCAAATAACAACATCCTTTATCCAGCTTCGAGATGAATTCTATTTTGATAAATAGTAGTAGTAGTGAGACGTAAATACCACCGTATTCCTGGCACTGAAGTTTAGCATCATTCATTCATGAGTTTCATGTCATTCGAGGCAGCATCATTATCAAATATCAACCTGTCACACAGTGGAATGAGAAATACCGCTAAAAAAGATAACTTGTTACGTTGTATTTAGCTATGTGCTGAACAGATCAATTGGTTTGTAGTGCTTCTGAAATAAGAGTACTAATTGATTTATTGGGTAATATAATTTCAATTAATTACAATGAATAACCCTTTTTACATTGACCTCATAAAAACACATAATTGTAGTTCAGATATTTAACAATGCACATAATATACCTGCCATCAAGGTAATTAATTGGATATAAGTGTTATCAAAATAATTAACGCTGAACATAGTATAAATGTCAGCCAGCACAGATTCTGGATAATTAACTGGACATAATATAAATGTCACCAAATTAATCCTGCACATAATAAAAATATTGCCAAGGTAACAAACCGGGACTTTAACAACAGTGGTCATTTGCCAACCTTCCTTCATCAACACTAGCCCCAGGCTCTCTTGGATGTCATGTGATCGTCACATGACAGAAGTTCCATGAAAATTGCAGGAAATTTGCAGCTTCATTATAAGTTGACAGATGAGTGTTTCACCAATAGATCTGATTTAGGGCTGGTCTCAAATGGTTTGCAAAGTCCAGGAAAACATTGGTTCAAACTTCTACCCCAATACATGGTAGGGGACGATTGATTTTAACAATCCAAAATTTATAATAATAATATTTATTATTTATAAAGCGCAATATCTAAATATGCTCAAAGCGCTGTACAATAAAATAAAAAGCTATTTATTATGTGTTAAAACTAATATTATTAATAATAAATACAACTCTAAAATTTACTTTCAGATAAAACAAATGTAGAAACGTAAAATTGTTCATATTAAAACTGTTAATTAAATATTATATAGAATTAACGACGATGAGTAAAATAAATAAATAAATAAATAAAACTAATTATTCTCTATTTACATGCAAAACACATACTAAACGATGCCATATATAAATATCAATACAATTATGTGTAAAAATAAGATAAGATGAAATATTTGAAACAAATTTTCTAAAATGTCATTGAATATTTAAAATGTCAGCAGTAATATGCCTTGAAAAGTTAATTAAAGTCCTATTCTTTAAGTTCTACAGGTGATTCACACATTAGATGGCGCCACAGTTGTCATTTATTTCACCACGACAGATGAGGCCAACCAGCTCCCACAGTAGGCCTTTAGAGCACATTTTTTACCAGTCTTTAATTAATGACCAGTGTGTGCCTTTTCACATGCAAACGGCCTGTTTGGAAGACACCAATTTCAACCACAGACCCTGTTGACTTGGCTAGTTTTTCAATGACAAACCATTGTCATTTCACCCATTTATCTAACAAATACTGATCCCTGTGATTAGTTCCCCTACCAGTTGAGCCAATGATAATAATTAAAGTGGGCCCCACATGGGGACTGACTTTAATGTTGGGACTCCCAACACTTGGTGTTATTACTGAATCTACTGGCCAGCTGGACACATCTAAAGTCCACCAGTCATTTTTGCCACCACCCCTTAAAGCAGAAGTTGTCTTTGTTAACTTTTGCCATCACCCCTTAAGGCAGAAGTTGTCTCCTTTGGCCAACACTGTGGCATCCTTGGCTAGGCTATTGAGGCCATCATTGATTTGACGTCCCTGTGTCAACCAGAGCAGCTGTCATGTTGATACGGCCCCCAAATAACCAGCTAGATTTGCTGTGGATCACCTGTGAGAGTGTCTAAAGATCACTTTCACTGAGGAAATATTTGTTCACTCTGAAAGCTAGCTGAACTTTAAAAAGCAATGTTCGTTCATAACATCATATCCAATACTCACGACTGCGTGAAATAGAGAAACCAACGTCCTTTCATAGCGCCATATCCAATCGCACGACTGCGTGAAATATTTGAAATTTAAAAAGCAATGTTCTTTCATAGCGCAATATCCAATATTCACGACCGTGTGAAATATTTGAAACCTTACTCCCCAGCACACCACTTCCGTCAAATATCATCTCTTGATTTCTCTGGGAAGCATTCAGCCACGCTGCAATTATTGAGTGAAAACTATTCCCACACAAATGTACACCAATGGGTATACATGAGTGAACTAGAGCAATGTGGACTAGCACGAGTAAACCTGAACTTGCCCAAGGTTTAACACAGTAGCACCGGATTCAAACCTGGGATCTCTCAATTGGGTCATTGAGCCACTGTGCTCCACAAAATTATCTAAATGGAATCAGAACACCAAGATAGTGTTACATCAACAATATCACAATTTTGATTACTACTTGTTACAAATGTAATGTAGGTAAATGTATGTAATAATGTAAACACTTACGACATCCTTCCGTACACTCTTCTTCATCATCGTCATCATCTTCATCTGATGAGCTGTAGCGACTTTCGCCGTTCAGCGAATGACCTTGAACTTGACGTGACGTCGCCGGCCATTGCTGATTGGCGGCCGCATTCATGGCTCTTAGTTACTATGGCAACGCAGACCGATTGTGGGGTTGGCAACCATCCATGATTTTAAATCTGGAAAATAAAAATATAATTATGAACATCTCATTTTTAAGTGATCACGAATATTAGAAACCGATACAGAATGCCGAGATGTTTCTCCGAGGTGGCCAAATATTTACAAATCAAGGAACAGGGGGGGAGGGGGGCAGAGGGGGTTATCTGATAATGACTTAAGTTGTAAGATACTAATCTGTTGAACAGATTGCAGATCTAAACAACATATATCGGGATATAAATAGTTTGTAATTATCTTGGTGCACTTCCGAATATTCCAGTTAAAACTGTTCTTCTGACAATGTAAGTTTGATAACGCTCTCCCCTAGACATGTACACGTGCTCATACTCTTGCACAGTCCATTATGTCCCACTCTCCCCTATATCTGCATGTTCATTTCAACTCTCCTCCACATAAATACACACAGCTGGTCACACACTAGGCACATCTCCACAAACGCAGAAACGTAAATAGTAATAATATAATTTATTTAATATAGCGCCACATCCAATTTCAAATTGTTCGTGACGCGTACATTAAAATCCTAAAATACTAATACACACCAGAAGAAAAAAAAACATAAATATACTAGTGACATATATAAATAATTATAACAAATTAAAAATACAGTAACACAAATTATTTAAGATGAATAAATGTATATATTTATAATAAATATATAAATAGGTTAAATAAAATATTGATAAAAGTACACAAACATTAAACTAACCCGTGAGAACTGTCAGAAGAAATGTGTTTTTAGGTGCTACTACACCACACCCGAGACATTCACAAAACAATTTACAAAATCATTTCACTAATGAATGTTGAGGAAAACACCAAGACTATAACGCCATCCTGCACGTCCATGCCGAAACACACACGAAAACCAGACCTGAGCCAAGACCTGCGTCTCAATTATCCAACAAACAGACAACTGTAAAGTCCAACACAGATGTATCGACAGGATCCTGTTCCACACAGACAATCCTATAATCACTGCCAATGTATCAATCCTGATGAGCATCGCGGCGCATCAGGTTGGATCTTTGTGGACCGCCCACAGAGCTAGCTGGCACCGGTGGTGCTGCGAATCATTGCACCGCCCACCGATGCCTGTGGCGCCGTCGACGACTACAGACCACTGGCAAGGTGGGTCGTGATTTCTTTGCAGTAATTTGCCAGTTCCTGTCTTGTTGGCAGTGCGTGTACCCATCGTCTATGACAGCACATCGTGCATAATTGATGACGCCTCAGCACCATCGGACTACAGCGAGCGGTGCGCACCATAGTCCCATAGTGCGCACCAACCTTGTTGCTCATACTTGCACCGCACCGATTGTTTCTCACAATTCTGACAACGTATGATCGAAGAATATGGGTATCATACAAGATGTCTTTGCTTAATTCTATGATGGTTATCTTCAAGGTGAAGAGTCTGTACACAGACTCAAGTAGAAACACAATTAACAATGCACATGTAACACCTAATGACATGTGTGCGTGTGGGTGCATGTGAGCATGCGTGCATGCATGCACGAATGCATGCATGACTGCAGGTCATTAAATGAAATGTTTTATTTCCGACTAATAGTACTTCACGACATAAATATTAATTTCTAGAAATTTGAGTGAAATGATGTACACCACAAGTTTGTGCATTGAATCAAAATCAAATCAAAATCAAGATCAAAGCCAACATTTACCAAGTTTTACAATGTTTAAACGTTATATTTTCTGAATTTCACAAAATTAAACTATTATTTTAACAGCATATTTCATGTCATTTGTCACATAACAAGAAGTATTTATAAATATCACAAAGGCAACATTTACCCAAAAAAATCTTGAATTTCACAAATAAAAGTATCATGGCATTTGCCTGATTTTTGTCACTGGACAACTAACAACATGACCGTCCCTCATTATCACCCAGTCACCGCCTGTCAGACAGATGCTTCCCAGTGATCCATCAACACTGGTCTTGTCGTCTCATCCATCTCCCAACGGAGGCAAAAACACTGACAGCCGATGACAACCATCTGAGTGCCCCATCACCTACATTGGTCCAAGCAACATGCCACATCTACTAGATTGGTCTGAGGACCACCTTGGCCCTTCTGTCAACTACATCAACCTGAAGACCATGTCGCATCAATTACATCAGCCTAAACATCAAGTCTCACCATCAACAATTACAGGACCATCTCTGTATGTTCTGTCAAATACATTGGTCTAAGGACCCAGTCCCGTCAACTATATTGGTCTGAGGACCAAGCCCAATCAATCATGTCAGCCTA
>OZ024860.1:11825640-12200640 GCA_964017155.1 Oasisia sp. SBJ-2009
AATTATTATTATTATTAATATTATTAATATTATTAATATTATTAATATTATTAATATTATTTATATTATTTATATTATTTATATTATTTATATTATTTATATTATTTATATTATTTATATTATTTATATTATTTATATTATTTATATTATATATATTATTTATATTATTTATATTATTTATATTATTTATATTATTTATATTATTAATATTATTTATATTATTTATATTATTATTATTAATAGTATTATTATTATTATTATTATTATTTATAAAATGCAATATCCAAATATGCTCAAAGCACACTGTACAATAAAATATAAAGCTATTTATTATGTGTTAAAACTAATATTAATAATAATAAATACAACTGTAAAATTAACTTTCAGATAAAAAAAATGTAGAGACGTTATATTATTCATATTAAAACTGTTAATAAATTTTTATATAGAATTAACAACGATGAGTAAAATAAATAAATAAATAAAACTAATTAATACTCTATTTACATGCAAAACACATACGAAACGATGCCATATCATTATAAATGTCAATACATATGTGTAAAATAAGATAAGATGAAATATTTATTTTAATTCTAAAATGTCATTGAATATTTAAAATGTCAGCAGTAATACGCTTAGAAAATGTGCGTTTTATTTCTGTAGTTATTACTGCAGACGCCTGAAGGTATGTTTTGTGGGATTTCTCCGATGACGTGCAGCTTCCTGCGACTGCCGATTGAGTCGGTTATTTGCATCGCTTCACACCGTGACAGGCGCATCGTGACAGGCCATGACAGTGGCAGCTCTTGTCGCGATCTACGAGCCTGTAGTGTGTATTGATCTGACACGCCAACAACAACAGCAGGGATCATTATAAACACAGGCAGTGGCTGCTGGAGTACCTGGGTCGTAGCAGGGGCAGTGGCAGGACTACGTGGTGACTGACCACACCCACACCCACACCTGATGGTGACAGACCACACATGATGACACTCCCACACCTGACGGTGACACTCCCACGTGTTGGTGACGGACCACATCCACACCTGATGCTGACAGGCCACACCAACACCTGATGGTGACATTTCACATCCACACCTGATGATGACATTTCACATCCACACCTGATACTAACAGGCCACATCCACACCTGATGGTAACATTTCACATCCACACCTGATGGTAACATTTCACATCCACACCTGATGCTAACAGGCCACATCCACACCTGATGGTGACATTTCACATCCACACCTGATGCTAACAGGCCACATCCACACATGTGATGGTGACATTTCACATCCACACCTGATGCTAACAGGCCACATCCACACCTGATGGTGACATTTCACATCCACACCTGATGCTAACAGGCCACATCCACACGTGATGGTGACATTTCACATCCACACCTGATGCTAACAGGCCACATCCATACCTGATGGTGACATTTCACATCCACACCTGATGCTAACAGGCCACATCCACACGTGATGGTGACATTTCACATCCACACCTGATGGTGACATTTCACATCCACACCTGATGCTGACATACCACATTCACACCTGATGCTGTCATACCACATCCACATCTGATGCTGACATACCACAGCCACACCTGATGCTGACATACCACATCCACACCTGATGTTGACATACCACATCCACACCTGATGTTGACATACCACATCCACACCTGATGTTGACATACCACATCCACACCTGATGTTGACATACCACATCCACACCTGATGTTGACATACCACATCCACACCTGATGTTGACATACCACATCCACACCTGACAAACCAGGAATGTAACCTACAGTGTAGAAAACTGAATTAGCCTGTATCAAGGAGTATATTGTAAATCAGGGATCAGACAAGTACCCCACGGATCAAGGCAGATCAGTGCCAATCTGGGATCTACCATGGAGCTTGGGAAACAGATCCTTGTAACCAGAAAAGAACCAAACAAAAACAAATTAGATACCTCAATGCCAGGGAAGTACCCAGTAGATCGGGGAAGTACCCTAAATCGCAGGGAAGTACCCTACAGTTCCTACTAAGTCAATACAGCAGAGAAAGCCATTGTAGACTTACACGCCTTCTTCTGTGCTCATTTAAGAATAGATTCCATTGTACTCAGCAAAAACAACTGCGCCGGGCGAACAGGGACACAACATCAATTATTCAGACCGTCTCACCACCGTGTCTCAGCCCATCGCCAATGTCCACCTAGGGCTAGATTTAGCCAGGGGATATTAGCATATATGTAAATAATTTTGCCAAAAGACGTGTATGGGTTTATTAATAATTCACTCTGACGAACAGGAGAAGATGTATCAAGGCACTGAATCCTGGCACAAAGTCAGGGTCGACTTATAATCGGCTTACGATCATGTGAATCGCGCTATATTCGGCTTGTAACCTCAAAGTCGTCACCACTGATGCTCATTAATATATTTATTTGTTCTGACCAGAAGTTGGTTCTATCCTAGCTACTACATTCCACCAAAGACCGCTAGAAGGATCGTGTTCAGTGCTGCAAGAGCTTTCAAAAAACTTGTAATCCACCGAGGAAAATCGCTGATAAAAACAATGCAGATAAACGTCGGCGAATGTTCCAAAAAAACATAACTCAGACACTAGGTCTAATCCTTTTTATTTGTCTGCAGTAAGATCAACTTTAAACTCAAGAGCCGTGGCCTGGTATTGAAATAAAACAGTTTATTAATATCAACTAATGAATTAATCATTATGTTGTTTGACACAAATAATGTGTTTTAAATATATCAAAGTTGGTGTGATTATTATATAAACACATATTTGATTTGATTAGCTTTCTATAATGTTCTTTCTGCGGAGTTCATAAGATAAATATATTTATCTAAAACTCCTATTTCTGTATAGACATTGATGTATACAAAATGTTTTATAAAACTTAACAGGAAGCATTAAAAACAAAAAATATACTTGTAATATTTAGCTTCTAATTTTCATAGTTGATTTTAGGATGATTACAAATCTTCATATGTAGTTCAGGACACCACCAAAATAACTCAGTTTAGCAATAATAACATCAAAGAAAACTGAAGCTAAATGTTTACAAAATGCACACCAGGGCATCCTTTCAATCAAGTACCTAATTTGTGTTTAAACACAATCTTAATAATACTTATGTACTTAAATCATATATAATCCACCACTAAATAATTAGAGTACAGTGTATTTACTTTTTACATTAATTAAAACCATAAATAAAATGTAAGTAATTTCTCTGGCTTGCTTCCATTTGTTTGTATGCTAATCATAGTCATGTAATAACATATCAGACCTAACTTACTATAATTTTCCATTTGTTTGTATGCTACACATAGTCAAGTACTAACATATCAGCCCTAACTATAATTTTATATTAGACATTGTGAAACAAAAAAATAGTATAAAGGTGAACTAAACCGTCACCAAAGACTACCAAATTGGTCTTTTATTTACCCCACCCCCATCCCACTTAGTGAGTTGGCTGTACAGTCACTGTCAGTCAAACAATAGTCAGTCAGTCATTATCTTCCCCCAGACAACAGCTGCCCCCCCGACACATCTGTCTTCCTGTGGGCATCTGCAATGTGCTTGTAGAGGTGAACAGTGGCTCCCTGGGCCCAGCTGTCAATCATACACAACTGTCAATCATCCACAGCTGTCAATTAAGCATTCCAGGACTTCCTGTAGATGGTCTACATCTGTCAGTGAGCAGGACACTCAGCTAAATGACAGTACTACTGCCATCTGTCATGTCACCAGTAGTTGTCATGATGAATAAATAAAACAGTCCAAGATTGACGTATTAGTATTACCAGCATATCTAAGCTCCTGGTGCAATAATGACTGCTTAAAGACAGGTTTAAAAATAAATAAATGTATTGTTTCACTTATCACGTGTGCATTCTGCTATCTGCATATTAACTGAAAGAACAGCATTGACAATTTTGAGATTACACATGCATAATTATATTTGGCATTTTGGAAATCTGGGACTTTCTACTTCCACATTTACTAATGGGAAGTTTTGGCTGGCATGCATCATTAAATTCAGATAATGCTTCTAATTTCAACATATTCTTTGTACAAGCAAACAATACATGGGCAAAAGTGGAATTACTCTTGAATTTTTTTTCGCAGTTTTGGTCAATTCTGTGGTCAGTACATCTGCTTTCACAGAGTCTAGCCCAATGTCCACTGCCACAGTCTTCATTGACCGTTCATGATTTGGTCAATTTCCTGAAGGAAACCTTCCTAGTGGTACTGTTTAGAAATATCATTACAGGACAGTGATATGGAGACAAATAAAACAGCAACTACAAAGTGGGAAGTCCCAGAGGAGATGTCAACTCAGCAGGAACAACTACTTCATTAGTGACATGTCCCACTGGTTGACCAGATGTCTGATGTCTGGCTCCACTTGGACAATCCATATCAGTGCAACAGTTGGGTAATCTAGTCAAAATTGAGCATGTGTGTGTGTGTGTGTGTGTGTGTGTGTGTGTGTGTGTGTGTGTGTGTGTGTGTGTGTGTGTGTGTGTGTGTGTGTGTGTGTGTGTGTGTGTGTGTGTGTGTGTGTGTGTTTGTATGTGTATGAATGCATGCATGTGTGTATATGCATGTCTATGTTGTTTGTGTGTGGTGTGTACATATGCATGTGTGCATGCATGCATGCATGCATGCATGAGTGTGTGTGTGTATGCATGTGTGTTTGTGTATGGTGTGTGTGTGAATGTATGTGGTGTGTGATGTGTGGTGTGTGGTATGTGGTGTGTGTGGTGTGTGTGGTGTGGTGTGGTGTGGTGTGGTGTGGTGTGGTGTGGTGTGGTGTGGTGTGGTGTGGTGTGGTGTGGTGTGGTGTGGTGTGGTGTGGTGTGGTGTGGTGTGGTGTGGTGTGGTGTGGTGTGTGTGTCTGTGTGTCTGTGTGTCTGTGTGTCTGTCTGTGTGTGTGTGTGTGTGTGTGTGTGTGTGTGTGTGTGTGTGTGTGTGTGTGTGTGTGGTGTGTGGTGTGTGGTGTGTGGTGTGTGTGTGGTGTGTGTGTGTGTGTGTGTGTGTGTGTGTGTGTGTGTGTGTGTGTGTGTGTGTGTGTGTGTGTGTGTGTGTGTGTGTGTGTGTGTGTGTGTGTGTGTGTGTGTGTGTGTGTGCAACTGTGCATGCATACATGTGTTTGCATTTGCATGTGTGCATGTGTGTTGTACTTGTAGTACGTGGTTGTACATGCATATGCATGCACGTTGATATTTCCCTCCGAGATAATTTGCTTGTCAGTGTATCAAACTTCCATAAATTAAAGTACAATACTTCAAAACAATCAAAATAGCTACATGATCCCGAGAGAGTCTGTACACAGTTAGTCTGCCTCTAGACTTGTCTGGCAGCCACCAGCCCGTCTCATGCTGTTTCATCTCAACCTCCGTACCAACGCCTGCACATCTCAGCCTCCTCCTGTAGCTTGTGTGTAAAGAATTGCACAAGTCTTTATGCTGTGAAGTTGACATCTGTCATATGCTAATCCATGCTGATAATACAGGATTATTGTTGACTGCCACAGGACTATCTATAATATTGTCCACTAAAAAGAAACACTATCCATGTTTTCTATGGAATCATAGAACATTTGTCTTCTTTCTAAATAACCAAGTGACATGATTTCTACAGTATCTAGATAACATTCAATAATCAGGGATGATCCTTGTTATCTATTGAGACCAAGATGCCTGTGAGTGACCACAAGTGACCAGTGGCCTATACTTACCTCCACTCTCAGTCTTACTGTCACTCCATCCCACTGACACCTTTATCAAGGGCTACGGAGGCAGTTACCACAGCAACGCCAACAAGGCAGATACTGTAACAAGCATCCTAGAGTATCACCTGTTGTACAAGCAGCCACACTACACAGTGTCCACTCATGCCGTGTCCAGTCAACACTGACCAGCCCTGGCCATTATTTATTGACCGCTCTCATTCAGCTGTGCTGCCATCTGCTGGATCATCACGATAACACATTGAATGTCAGTGCCATTCTTGCTTTATGACGTGTCAGCACCCATGACATGTCACCACACATGACGTGTCACCACACATGACGTGTCACCACACATGACATGTCAGCACACATGACATGTCACCATATATGACGTGTCATCACACATGACGTGTTAGCACACATGACACGTCACCACACATGACGTGTCAGCACACATGACATGTCACCATATATGATGTGTCAGCACTCATGATGTGTTAGCACATATGACATGTCACCACACATGACGTGTCACCACACATGACTTGTCAGCACACATGACATGTCACCACACATGACATGTCAGCACACATGACATGTCTTCACATGTTTCAATGTCACTAAATATGATATGTAATCAATTAACATGACATGCATACCACATGAGATGTCACTGCACATGACGTCATCGCACGTGTGCCATTCAATATGACATCCACTGAATATGACATGTCACTGCACGTGCTGTGTCATCAGACATAACAACTGTGTCATGTATGTCATTGTACCTGAAAGCAAAATCTATTCCTATGGTTTTATTTTTCTGATGTTCCTTCAATCTGCATGACAAGAAATTATCATTAACTAGATTTAGTAGTCTTATGTTATTTCAAATGGTGACATTCTATAAATGAATTTAATGCAAACATGGATAATTCCACTAAGTCAACACCCACAATATTTCCATTCAAAATGTCATAATTGAGATGTTTAAAATTATAATATCATATTTACTAATGCTTACATTCTTAATGGGAATTTAACGTAGACATAAGTATTTCCATCAAACTAGTTATCTTTTGATTACATTTCATCCAATTCATTCTAAAATAAACCTCAAAAATGAAATGTCTAAAAATAGAACACTTATTTACCAACAAACCTGACCTGTATGTGATGTGTGTGCCTGGAGAATCTCCCAATAACCATGTGACACAGGTCACAGGTCACCTGTGTCGTACTACCTGGAGTGTGATTGGAAAATAATCTCACATGAGATGGCGAGCCTCGAGTCAATTATATCCCATTGCATCATTAGTAGCCGTCTGATATTACATCAAATTACTGTCGTATTAGCGCAGTCACGTTTGTATGGTCTATTGTCAATGCTGGGACATGACTCTTGATCACATCTCGGCCCATCTCTAGACATGGCTGGCCATAATCATGTCACACACCTGCTAATGCCTGATATTATGTCACAGGGCTAACAAGGTGTTGGGTTTGCAGTGTCGCTCATTATGTCTTACGATGCAATGGTGATTTTTATTGTCTATCCCGCTCTGCTAAATGCTATTTTACAGGTGCTATTTATATTTTATTCTAGGACGTTTAACCTCATTATACCTGCTACAAAAGAATTCAAATGTGATAAGAATCACTGCTGATATCTCTGCATCGCACATGTATGCTATATATACCTGGGGGTGTAATAGTCACAACTTTCTCCTGTGCTGGTGAAACCATATATTTATCAAGACAGAAGAAACCCCAAATCTGTTATTAGTGCAGCCTGTAATCCAATACACTAAGAAGGCCATGGTTTATATTTGCTACCTGAGTTTTTTCTTTTGTCTATCCCTGTCTGCTAAATGCTATTTTACAGGTGCTATTTATATTTTTTCAAGTACATTTAACCTTGTTATATCTGCAACAAAAGAATTCAAATGTGATCAGAATTACTGCTGATATATCTGCTGATATCTCTGCTGATATCACTGCTGATATCACTGCTGATATATCTGCATCGTCACAACTTTCTCCTAATTCATCAGTCCTGGTGAAACCATATATTTCTTCCAGTTGTATGTACACATCAAGACAGAAAGAAGAAACCCCAAATCTGTTATTAGCGCAGCCTGTAATCCAATACGCTGAGAAGGCCATGGTTTATATTTGCTACCTGAGTACACGACATGATCAGAAACAAGATGGCTGGGGGGCAACTCTCACTAATAGACACACCATGGCTCCAGGGGTGGAGAGACTTGAAGGGCTACAGTGAATTATCACTCAATATGACAGTATCATTTTACCCAACACACCAGACAGTGGACAAATACTGACCACCCGCTCTGTTTGTCCAGCTGACTAAACACCAGTCATAATGGTGACATGTTGAAACAACTCATCTCTGTCTCAACCGAGTGTGTTTGCACATCTCTTAGTGTGTTCTCACCAAAGTGTGTTCTCATAGAAAGTGGACCAGGGTACAGAGCATTGGATGCTTGTCAAACTCAATAAAAATATATTCCAGAATATTATATTTTACCCACATCACACCTATCCTCAAACAACTACACTGGCTACCAATTGAACAGAGAATCATCTTCAAAATCTCCATGTTTGATTCAAGACAGTTCACGGTGCCTCGCCTACTTATATGTGTAGCCTTGTTAAACCGTACGAACCACTCTGTGGAAATATATGCGCTGTGCAAACAAGCTGCTACTAACAGAACACAAATCCAAAAACTCATGGGGAGCGCGATCGTTCACTGTGTCTGCAGCAAAGGCCTGGAATACACTTCCAAACAATATCAGAGCCAGCACAGACACAAAGTTATATATCTGACACAACAAAGCATTATGGAAAGGTAATTCCTTGAGTTGAATCATTCAACACCTCTGCCTCCCTCACTTACTTCTGCTCAAACCATCATTAACTCAATTGTGTCATCTCTCGCTAAATACACAACACAAATGCCAATGACATAAACAGTCACTGGATAACAACAGCAGAACTACCTTTAAACCAAAATATTTCAACTGGCATAATTTTACAACTGATGATTTCCAATCTGACCAGGAACATGATGACTACCCTGTAAATGAATGAATTTTTTTATGTTGATTTGTCTATAAAAAATAAACAATATTTAATACAAACACAAAGGTTAGCCTTTATTCCCTGGCAGACATGTTTAGATGCATTAAGCTATGGTAATATTAATCCACAAAGACTAGTCTACAGCCAGGGCCTCATTCAATCTGGTGAAGCAAAAGGAGCAATTTAAAGTGAACAACCTTGTCCGAGGTTCAACATGGCAGCACAGGTTTCAAACCCAGATTCTCTCAATTGAGAGTCCAGTGCTCAAACCACTGTGCCACAGCGGCCCACATTACATTATTGAATTTTGCTTCACTTGCCACTGATTCCAAAGGGGTTATCAGAATTCTTCCCAGGGGTCAAACGAGGGGCTGATTGGGGGCATTCAAAGTTGATCCCTGCAATCAATGCCACTTCCTTAGCTAGACCTCTGGGGATGGATCGCTAGGAACGATTGACAACACTGCCACCAGGTGGAAGTATACTGAAACAGATGAGTTCGTTGACCGGGAAGTTATGTTTCAGTTGCTTTGGACAGAAGCCGTTTCATGTTACGATTTCCATTTTTATTGTCATTTCATGTCATTGTCATTCAGCATCAGTCAGTGTCGGTGTCATTCAGGGAGTTGGTGTCATTTTTGTCATTATCATTCTGATTGACAGTGTCAGTCAGTGTGTCGTTATGTGTGTCAGTGTCACTATGTCAGTGTTGTTATGTACATCAATGTCAGTATATCTGTGTCACCCTGTGTCCATGTCAACATGTGTGTCTATGTCACTTTGTGTTAGTGTGTCAGCATATCAAGGTCTCTCTACAAGTCAGT
Organism: Oasisia sp. SBJ-2009; assembly: GCA_964017155.1. Classification (NCBI taxonomy): domain Eukaryota; kingdom Metazoa; phylum Annelida; class Polychaeta; order Sabellida; family Siboglinidae; genus Oasisia; species Oasisia sp. SBJ-2009. Next base: position 11,835,368 of record OZ024860.1, read on the forward strand.
GTCACAATCACTATGTGTCAGTATGACTGTCACTATTTGTCAGTGTCACTATGTGTGTCTGTGGCACTGTTTGTAGTGTTATTCAGTTCTGCATACTGGTGACACTATGTGTCTAAATCACTCCGTATGTCAATGTCACTGATTGCAACACTGTCACTGTGTGTCAGTGTCAGTGTCAGTGTCAGTGTCAGTGTCAGTGTCAGTGTCAGTGTCAGTGCCAGTGTCATTGTCAGTGAGTGTCAGTGTCAGTGTCAGTGCCAGTGAGTGTCAGTGCCATTGCCATTGCCATTGCCATTGCCATTGCCATTGCCATTGCCAGTGCCAGTGCCAGTGCCAGTGCCAGTGCCAGTGCCAGTGCCAGTGCCAGTGCCAGTGCCAGTGCCAGTGCCAGTGCCAGTGCCAGTGCCAGTGCCAGTGCCAGTGCCAGTGTCAGTGTCAGTGAGTGTCAGTGAGTGTCAGTGTCAGTGTCAGTGTCAGTGTCAGTGTCATTGTCATTTTCAGTGTCAGTGTCAGTGTCAGTTTGTCACACAGTGGCCATGGTGACACAGAAACCACCCTTTCCTGTACCCTGGGAGAAGATTGCAACATCACCTTCAGGCTCAAAATAGCGGCAGATTCAGTGTCAGTCTCTTGTCCAGGGGTGTCTTGGGCCATTCTACCCCCCCCCCCAGTACTAAAGTAAACATTTAACCACCAAATCACAATACCCAGTTGCCAAAGCCAATATTTTGCTAATGATTAGATCACCTATAAAAAGTTGCACAGACAAGTTAACATAACATAGTGGAAACTTGGTAGGTTTGATTTTTCACAAAATTTATTTCAAATACGGCACTTAATGCTAAAAGCGAGATCAATATTTCTTAACCAGACTATGTCTACAGCAGTTATAATTTTGTATCTCATTTTGCACAAACTGAAACCGTTTCAATACACAAAATCAACTATAGCTTTTCATCACCCATATTTATACAGACAAATGTCATCACAATTTAAAACAAAATCTTCTAAAAAGTAGTCTATCAACAATTTTGATGAGACAGAACACACTGGGATTAACCAGGATCTGATAAAAATTACCACGACCATATCTCGCGTTAACATCAGTTATATCAAATATTGTAAGACCACATCAAAGCAACCTTCACTTTAAGAATACTAATAATATTGTTAAGTAAGCAACTTATTCCAGGAGCCAAGTTACTGTTCTGTGCCCACCGTGTGATTAATGTGGCCGCCGACAGCCGTGATTGATGACACTGTTAATAAGCTGATATTAGAAAACACGAACAGCTGAAAAACCACTCACTACACAAATGGGTATTGGCGAGAATGTGCGGAGAATTAAATATTTATTCGTACACTTCATTAACACAATTCGCCATTCGCCATTAGACGTGAATTACGTCTGATGAGATTGTTCCTGTAAAACTGTCACAAGGTGTCCATTTCCACTTACAGTAGCCATTGTACATTGTGGTACGTATAAACATGAAATCACTCCAGACATTTCTCAGTTCTGATCACCACACGTTTCTATCATAAAATATTATACAAGACAACATTCGCTGCATTAATGTATAAACACCATTTTATTTTTACTCTGGTTGTTTCCGAACGAATGTTAACTAAATCTAACATCTTCATCATAGCTTTACGTAGAGATCTGCCCACCCTTCATTTGGACGAGACCTGAGCTACAGTGATTACATAATTCACAATTTCACAAATGTTATGTTGACATCATCCTAAATAGTATTCAAGATATTATGTGGGGATTTATTTAAACTGCTTCCAACACATCACGGATGGAAATATGCTACACTCAACGCATCCGACAAATGACACACTCACATCAAAACCAACGCCACCATGTGAGCATGACCTGAACTAATCAGAGAAGGTCAAGGTCAGGTATTCCCCAATATGACCTCATTCCGAGGGAGATTCCACCGGTGTAGACAGCTGCACAGTGGGCTGATTAACAAATGTTTGACGTCCCCATACTCGATGTCACCTCCGGCTGAGAGCTCCCTATGACAGTCCCAATAAGGGATGTGAACAATCACCTATCGGGATGACAAGTGGGAGGACTGGCTACATGGGATAGAGTCCGATGGAACAGGACAAAGCCACGAGTCTCCAAGGGAAAACTGTTTTCACGAGAATTAGCCACCGAGAAGCCGTCCGGCGAGGGCCGATGAATATTTCATGAACACAAATGCAAAAGACAATTTCTGATCACCAATCTACATTTGAAACACATTGAGCGTGACAGAAATTTATCGCGGAGCGCGTCGTGTGTCGAGCGAGCGACAATCGGACTTCACAGTTTATCTGCTGCGGGACCGGTGTCATCATTCACGTCACTAAGTACGTGTCAGGGACGGGGCGGGGAGAGAGAATGGGGTTTATGCATTTCTTTTAATATGTCAAATGTGTCAGTTTGATTGTATCACCTGGTGTAGTGATTGTATCACCTGGTGTAGTGACGTCTCATGGTCAGATCTGTACTTTCTAAAGCTGTGCTACGTGTGACTGTATTATTATGACTGCAACAAAATAAAATCATGTTTAGTTAACAACTATAAACCAGTATACATGTACTCACTCACTTTGACTAACTCAATCTCACTCACTCACTCTCACTCACTCTATTACTCACTCACTCACTCACTTTGACTCACTCAATCACTCACTCTGACTCACTCACTCACTCACTAACTCACTCACATGCAATCGCACTCACTCACTCACCCTTACTCTCTCACTCACTCTCACTCACTCACACACTCTCACACACTCTCACTCACTCAGTCACTCACTCACTCACACTCACACTCACTCACACTCACACTCACTAACTCACTCACTCACTCACTCACTCACACTCACTCATAGTCACTCACTCACTCACTCACTCCAGACCAGTCAACACATACATAGAAATGCAATAACACACTCATGCTTTCAACAAACCAGCCTATATGTGTATGTTTGATTATACTACTACTTATACTACTGGACAAGATCATGTTACCAGATCTAACTGAAGCGTGTCTATGGATCAGGCCATTCACTGAGTCATCTTGACAGGAAGTGGACAATAGCCTCCATTCTATGGAGTGATGACACAGTGACAGAAGACATTCAGCCAAATCAGGAAAACACTATCTGTCAAATAATGCGGAAACATCCAGGGACCATTTCCCTGGGATAATGACCCGATCCGGAAAATCCATCATTAAACAGGATTCACAGAAATTTAAGGACCTTTTTCAAAATGTAAAATGTTGTCACCATTTCACAGAGGAAACTATTTCGGTGACAGCCAAAGTGCCCCATTACTGTAAAGTGTTGCTGCCATTATTAAGATGACTATTAAGGAGCCAAATTTATTTCTAAGAGCAAATATGGGATGGTGAGTTTGTGAGAATATTAGTAACAGATATCAAGTAGTGTTCAAGCTAAAATTTTAATACATCTTAGACTGGTAATTTTGCTATAATTACAATATTTCTACGGAGACTGATAGCACTACACTGGAACCTCCTACACAATAACAATTATTTTAGCTATCAAACAAAGACCTGTTACACATCACGTGATCCTGTATGGATCTGTTACATGATCCTACATCAATAGACACAACAAGATGGATCACTACACTAATCCATCATCTCCCTCCATTGTCCTCCTCCCAGGAAACTCTGTCTGTTCAAAATGCCAATGACTTCATTACTAGGGTCAGGAGTCACCAAAGGTCAGAGTTCACTTAATTAACATTTTATCAACAATAACCTTATAAAATGTACATTGAGGCTTGAGTTTAAAACATAAGTAAATGGATAAAATTACATGACACTGATAAAAAACTGTATTATAGTAAAGAGTATGTCAAACAATGCTGTACATGTATATATATATATATATATATATATATATATATATATATATAATACATATATATACATACAGTATATATATATATATATATATATATATATATATATATATATATATATATACATACCTACCTACAGTATATATATACATACAGTATATATATATATATATATTAATTATAATAAAGAGTATGTCAAACAATGTTGTATATATATATATATATATATTACATATATATATATATATTGTTTTTGAACACGGATATACAACGTTAGCAGAGAATTCCATGGGCATATACCTACCACAGGTTTGGGTAATTTTATTTGACTGTTGTGTTTGATTTTGTTAAATGTCATTATTTAATATGTTAATTAATTAATATATATATATATATTAATTAACATTAAATATATACATGTATATATATATATATATATATATATATATATATATATATATATATATATTAATTAACATATTAAATGACATTTAACAAAATCAAACACAACAGTCAGATAAAACGACCCAAACCTGTGGTCGGTGGTTTATATGCTCCGTGGAATTCCCTGCCACGGATGTGTACCCGTGTTCAAAAACAACTTTGTAGCACAAACGATGCCTGGGCGTGATTAGATTCCACTAGCACGTGATTTGCATTGCATAAACACAGAAGTAATTGTGATCTATCCCAGACTGGGGCCCTAAACCCCAGGTGGGCCCAGAACTGGGAGGAGGGGGAGAGAGGAGGGGGGAAGAGCTCCCACCAGGCGGCAGCAAGGGATGTCTGTGCGGCGTGATGCATTGGGGAATTATTCCGGTGTTCCCCCGGCACTCGTGAACGTTCATCGAAATTACACGGTCGCCGTGGTAACCATTCTTATCTTATTCGCCGCAGTCAAAAGTCACTTGATCGATTCAACTGGACATACGGATGGACAGACCGTGTAAGTCAGCAGAGGAGGGGGCAATCAATTAGACCAATGAAACACAACGGTCACTCTCAGACGGTCACTCTCAGACGGTCACTCTCAGACGGCTGGACGTCCTGAGCAACTACTCTACCCTTCTTACGTCCGAATCCCCTGTTCCACTCTCATATTCATATTCCCCAATTCTACCCCCACATTCCAAACCTTATTCCACACCCACATTCTAAGCCCCCATTACAATCCCCCATTCCAAGCCCCTATTCCACCCTCATAATCCAAGCCCCTATTCCCCCCTCATAATCCAAGCCCCTATTCCCCCCTCATAATCCAAGCCCCTATTCCCCCCTCATAATCCAAGCCCCTATTCCACCCTCATAATCCAAGCCCCTATTCCCCCCTCATAATCCAAGCCCCTATTTCACCCTCATAATCCAAGCCCTTAATGCTACGCACACACCAACCAACTAACGCCAACTGCAGTTGGCGTTAATCGACGTTAATCGGCGCAATAATGCTGACCGACGGCATAATTTGCGCACACACCAACCGACTGCAGTCGGCCGACTGCTTTAACACCAACTAGTCAGGTTGGTGTGTGCGCGGTGTGTGCGTAGTATTATTCCACTCCCACATTCAAAATCCCTATTTCACTTCTAAATCCTAAGCCCCACTTCTACCCTCACATTCCAAACCTCTATTCCACTCCCACGTCCAAACCCCTATTCTACTCCCATATATTAAATCCCATATTCCTCACCCCAGTACACCTCGCTAGGGTATTCTGTTCCAACATTCCACTTACATACTGACATTCCCCATCCCTGGAGTCATCCACCCCTCTCCTCACCCCTCTCCTCCCCCTGTTAGTTTGTGTTATTGTTCCCCCTTCCCCTTGGCCCCAGAGTTTCTCCAGACTCACAGGGGGGTCCACAAAATGTTAGTAGACTAAACATTTACAGAGCTCACTTTTCTTTTGGCTAAACACCCCCATGGAGAAAGGGGGTTGGTGTCTGAGGAAGTTGGGAGTAGTATTCCCAATTGGGCAGCTGCCCGAAATAGGGAGAAGCTCGTTCAAAACCCAATTACTTCCCTGCACTATTAGGAACAGACACTCAGAAGAAATATACAACCGGAAATTATGAAATGATATTAACACTGCAGATGTTGACTTAATTTTCTCACATCTTTGGTAGCTGAATAAATATTCTCCTCCTAAATGTTCTCTAACTTGTAATTGTTGATAGAAATGCTGCTATTATTAAAATTAATGAACACCTACGTAAAAATGTACCTATAAACGTCAATAAATAAGCAATATATCAGATGTCTCACATAAATTCCCACCATGCCGGATAAGTAACCAAATCCTGAAAGCCAAAACACTGTGGGAAAAGTCATCTGACATTAAGCGTGGTTTATGCACTAGGGCCCGCCTTAAACCTAAGACCTGCGGATAATGTGTTAGTCTGACAAGGTTTTTATTTCAAGCAGACATTCCACATGATATCATCAATACTTAATGTCCCATATCAGGTTTTTCATCAGCCATTAGTCTGAGAGTGCAGAGGTTCTTATGGGATGTAAATTATGACATCCAGGGTGAAAAATAAATACCTTATACTTATACAGTGTACTCTGAACGGAAGAGGACTATATATCACACCACATATAGTCCATTTAAGGGTTTAAAACATTCTTTATTATAGGATTCATGCCTCTATGTTTGTTTTGATGGATATCAAATATAAGCAGTATAAAAAGTATGAAAACAAATGTAACAATTATGCACAAAAGATGGAAAAAATGAAATCCTTATTTCATTAAAAGTTATATTGAAATGGTAAACATATATTATAATGTAATATTTGTACATTTGCTTAGATTTTATTATCACAGACACCATATCAGTAACAGTGCCCGTGGTTCCCAGCCCCCCACTAGGTGTATCCCCATGTCTCAGAGGGGGATATTTATCTAAAGTTCCCTATTAGTGAAGTGCTCATGATATAGATCTGCTTTATAATCAGAAGTCTTGGGGTTGAAATTTATGTAACCTTTTAAGACAATATTAATAGAATCTTAAATCCACGTAGGAGAATATTTAGTTAATCTGACAGCTAGAAATATCCCTGACACTAATTGCTCAAGACACCACCAGATGGTGCCATTTTTCAACCGTTCTAAATCAAATGATGATGCACTCTCTCCCAGTAATGCTTGCACATAGTGTGTTACTTCAAGTTAGAGACGGGAGACTTTACGTTTTAGTTAACCACAATTTCTCTTTATGAATCCTTAAAGTGAATTTAATGAAGAATTTTGTTTAATATGCATACAAATCAGATTAATTAAAATATTTATATATATACAAGGTTAATTTTTTTCTGCACACAGGGGTGTATGGCTGTAAGCTAAAGCTTCTAATAGGTCAAACATGGAACGTGGTTAGCTTGGCGGAATCGTTTACAGGATTAATACATGGGAGGGGAAACTATGACAGGACGGCACACAGTACACTGAGGAAATGCGACAAAGTGTCTCATCTTGTTACAGGAACACATTCGGTCCACGCAGATCACACAAAAACACCGCTTACAACGGCAAGATGAAAGACACACTAAGAGGTAATTCCTGTGAAAAGTTAATGTAAAATTCTAAAAAACAGTTGCCGAGCGCAGATAAAGCAGTGAGCCTTCATGAGAGAGTACAGAATGGTTGTATCATAGTAATATGAAAGATGATATGGCATAGAAAGTAGGTAGGCCAGAGAGTAAGCGAACACATATATGTACATGCACACATGCACGCATGTACACATATAGTCATATACACACACAGACAAGACATGTCTATAATGTGTGTTCAAGATTCAAGAGTGCCATAATACTGTCATAATAATAATAATAATAATACAGTTTTTATATAGCGCTAATTCCCGCATGGCGGATCGATGCGCTGCACAAGAAAAATACTAAAATTAATGTATATTAATAAATAAAAATGTAAATTATATAAATTAATATAAATCATACTAACTCGCAAATCTTTGTATGTAAATTATATAAATAAATTATATTAAACACTGCTTTTAAGATGTATAGTACTAAAACATGGTATGCACATTATATATATATTAATATAAAATTAAAACCCTTTCTAAAACTCTGTACGTAAACATACATATAAATCTATAAATTAATCTAAAACATAAACACTAATTAAAATATTATTACACTAAAAAGAAATTATAATGCAATGTCCGTCATTTTAAAACAATTTAAATTAATTGAAATGTCTACTAAAAAGATATGTCTTTAAATACTTTCTAAATATGGGTAATGTCCCGGACGCACGAATGTTCACAGGTAGTTCATTCCACAGTCGAGGTGCTGTTGCGCCAAATGCCGAATCACCAACACACTTCTTTGTCATGCCTTGGTGCAGTGTTGGCGCATAGTTCTGGCGTAGGCGTCCGTCACGCTTTCATAGTTTAACAAGTTCTGCCAGATAAGACGGCGCCAATCCATTCATGCATTTAAAAGTCATTACCAACATTTTGAAGGCGATTCGGCTCTCAACTGGCAGCCAATGCAGCTCCTTCAACACTGGTGTGATGTGGTCATGTTTATTGGTGCGTGTTATTAGCCTTTGTCATTGTGTCTCTAAATCAAGACTTGTTGTGTCAGTAATTTTATAATAATTATTACCATTGTATCACTAACTCAAGATTGTCATAAGTGTCATCGTGTCAACAAATTAAGACTGTCACTATGTCACCAATTTATGCATGTCAAGACTTTGAAAATGTTACTGGAAAACGCACGATGATTCAGAGACATAATTTTTTTCCATATTGCTAAACTGTGTTCTTTCCATGGCATATGCAGGTTCCCTATAAAATAAAATGTGTTTTGTGTAACACTGATGCACATCCAAACACAAAGAAAGGAGAGAAACCATTGTCTACATAGAGGGCTTCACAGAAGTCATTGTGTCTTCCCCAGACAACACTGACCCCCCTCATCCCCCCACTGAGACAACTTTCTAACTGTGATTTCACACCCTAATAGTAATAACCACTACAAACACACCTTTGATCACAGCAACAAACACATCAGTCAACGCACACCACAAATTCGGTGGTTACAAAATTCACTGTTAACCATAAAGGTCACAATCATCTTTTTCATCAGATGTTTAATTATCTCATATAATTTTATAACTTATAATTTGTTTACCCCTTTTTTCACAAATTAAAGCTGTGTCTATCATTACAATTACAGCTTTTCAACACACATATTACTACTGTATACAGTTAAAAGTGAACACAATTTAAATGAAAATTCATCCTAAAGGTTAACTCTCTCATGAAATTATTTACGTGAGACAGCGCATACTCAGAATCGGCCATCTTGTGCTGTTTAAGTAAACATTTTATGTAGTCAAAAGTTATGCATTTAGTGTTAGTTTAACTATCCTACCAACTTTTCCTGTTCAATGCAAAATTGCAATTTTGTGTTAATTTGGGTAAACCGAAATAAACATGATTCACTCGTCAGGTGGGGCTGCAAAGCACTCACCACATGTACATAATGATTTTGATGTATTATGGGACTTAGCCAACTTTTCCATCACCTATTAGCACTAACAATGACAATCTTTTACACTAACGTAATTACGTAACGTGGTCAAATCATAGACGGAACTACGGTATTATCATTACTAATATTATCATAATGCAAAACCTACCTAAACTTTCAGCATGACCAGTTGCAATAGGATGCCCCAAACAATAGAGAAGACTGAAGATTTGAAAGAAATAAACCATTGTGTGTGGGGGGGGTTGCACCTAACGACCCAGGCAGGATACTGACTGTGTTTAACTTCTGCCAGATCAAATGTCGTCCTAATGGCGTCAGTAAAAAACCTCAACGCCTGATTATACTACTCAACAAAGTCTGATATAACACTGAGGAGATAACACACTCAAGAGGTGTTGAAACGACAAAGAAAAACCACTACAATGGATGAGTTTATGTCTGCCCCAATCTGCCCTGTCAGGACCAAGATCTTGGCGGGGTAGGGTAACTTGGGAGGGTGCAGAATGAGTGACAACTGCATGTTTATACAGTTGTGATAAGTGGTTTAGAGATTTGTACGAGAACGCATAGGTTGATTTGAAACTCTCTTGACTTAAATCGTTGATTAAATAAAACAAATTGTATGGCATTTCAGTAATTATAGAAGTGTAAAATTTCCATGGAACAATGCTTACAATAAATATTTGTTTTACATGTGTCCAACTGCAATATCCTTGGAACATTGGAGGACCACACTGGAAACAAATGTGCTATTGTGTGCTTTAATGTGTCTATGCTCAGTAAATATTATATTTATATGTATTATAATGTTTTACCAAATAAACTCAGTCACAATGCTTACAATAAACATTTGTTTTATATGCATCCAGCTAGACACAGTTAAATGCACATATATACTTACAAATCAATGTACACAACGTGTACACACAAATACAGTTTCTAATATCACCTGTATTTATCGCAACAAAATCGCTAACTAGACACACACAGAAGTGTACACATGCACGGACACACATGAGCGAATGTTCACTGACCCATGTCAACTATCACACATAATCCTTAATCTTGAAGACACACAAGAAGCCAAGCCACCTATTCCTCACCAGGATATTTAAAGCCTGTTGATATTTCGTCAGTCTGGTGGTCATACTCCAGTCACAATGTCTAATCTTCTGACCGCCTTTTCTCACCAAATGACCGAGGGACCATATCAGTAACATCCTTATAAGTCATAAGCTAGGTTATTTTCCTCTTTAAATTAAATTGTTATCCTTAAAATCTATACTCTGTACAGTTAAAATCAGCAACACCAAGACCCACCATCGAGATATGTCCACTGATGTGTCACAGAAATAATGTCCTATGTGATATGGCAGCATTCTGAAAATATCTTAAATATTACAGAATATTTTGTTTAATGATGGATTTTCTTTTAGCTTTTTATCTTAGTGAAGCTGTCCCCAGGGAAAATTAAATTGAAATCCTGCACCGTCCAATACATTAAATGGCATCCATTGTAAAAAACACACTAAACTCACAACATTCACATCTTACAACAATGAAGTAAGTGAGGTTTTAGGCCCATCAGTTTTCGGGCTTTATAAAGCTAATATTCCCTGAAGTGGACTTTTTCCACAGCAAATTCAATCTAGAATAACAAAGAGATTTGCGCAAATGCCCTATAGGGGTCGTTTATTCATTTAGTGATCAAACTATGTTTTTTATTAAAGACACTCACTGCCTGATACAAGATCTAGTCTATTTAGGTTGACAAAGTGTAGCCTAGGGCCTATACCTAGCTTTGTGGGATCAAATTTAATTTCTTTACAATGGCCTACATCCAGCACTTACACAGCAACCACGGTGTGTGAATTATTCCTATCTGCTGAATGGTTTTATCCATAAAAAAAATAAGCGTAATAAAAAGGATAGCTCTAAACATTTTGGTTCCTACAAAACACAGATGCAATACATGAGGACTTTGGAATGATTCGCCCTAAAAAGAAAGGCAAACACTGGTAATATAAGACAAAGTTTACACTGGGAAAAACCAACCAGTCAGCACCGAAACACTCAACTGGGGACAGACTGGTATTTGTGTTTCCATCTGCAGTTGAGTTATTGGTTTTAGTCCTGCCACAAAAATTATGATTACAATTTTACCGCAACCACCCAAGATGTTGCTGTCATGCCATTGTATGAATGTGGAGTTTTGTCTAAATTAATTTTCAAGAAAATCTAAGTCTCCTTGTCAAATTCTAAAAAAACAAGATTATAATTATCTACAAATGCAGGCATCTTCAACAGACAACTCACAACAAAACGTGGTAAGTGTGATGTACAGAAATTCACTGAACTAGATGTACCTTCAGATAACTTCTACCGGTGTACTTTGTCCTAGAAGAATGTGTTTCTGCCAGTCTTGCTGTGGGAACCGAGCCTCGATTAACCAGACAGACTCTGTGAGATGGCAGCACTTTTTAGCCCCTCAACTCCGTGTGGTATAGTAATGTGCTGCCAATGTGACGGATAGGGCGGCCTACCCCAGACTAGGGTAGAGATGCTGATTGGCTCTCAGGCTGAATTTCAAAAAAACTAATTACTAAGGAAACCATTTGTATCATATAACATTATATAATAAAAAAATAAAAAAATAACTTATATTCACACAAATATAAACATAAATACATGATCCAGTTGTTTATGAAGCAGGAATTATGGCAGGATTAGCCGCGATTACCCAGGCTCCATGAGGTGGCAGCACTTTACACGGACAACATTCAACAGCCCCCTAGGTGACCAGCCTACGTTTTCTCTGAAGTTACACAGCCGAGAGAGTCAGTTAAACGAGGCTAGTGGGAACCATGAAAATAGCACGACATAAATGTGTGCACCTCACACCCTAGTCACAGTAACAGGAAACCACAACATAATTACCCGTTCAACAATTCTCACACGCTGTTTAGCAGACTCGTGTATTCAAATAATTACTTCTACTTCCCAAACAGTTCATATAGCAGGGTAAGAGACACAAATAGCCAACAAAAATTATTCCTAAAGCTTAATTTCAGTGTTTTGACAAGCCGCTATACCAGGGGTTGTCAGATTGGTGTGATCTGGAGGATGAATTCAAGGATCCATCCATCAGTGATATGCAGGATCCTTCCATTAGTGATCTGCTAGGATCCTTCCATCAGTGACCTGCAAGGATCCTTTCATCAGTGATCTGAAGGGATCCTTCCATCAGTGATCTGCATGGATCCTTCCATCGGTGATCTGCATGGATCCTTCCATCGATGATCTGCAGGGATCCTTCCATCAGTGATCTGCAGGGATCCTTCCATCAGTGATCTGCAGGGATCCTTCCATCAGTAATTTGCAGGGATCCTTCCATCAGTGATCTGCATGGATCCTTCCATCAGGGATCTGCAAGGATCCTTCCATCGATGATCTGCAGGAATCCTTCCATCAGTGGTCTGCAGGGATGCTTCCATCAATGATCTACAGGATCCTTCCATCAATGATCTACAGGATCCTTCCATCAATGATCTACAGACGTGACATCAGTCAACTAGCTGATTAACACAACTGTTGTATTCCTTAAATATTAATTTTCATGTTCAGAAAGAATTCCCAAAGCAAACAAATCCTAGAATTATTTTTAATCAGTGGTATTCTATTCATAACAAATGGACCCAGGAATGAAATACTTGTCTCTCCCAGATGTCTTGAGGATACAAGGGTGGGGGAATTTGACACAATGATCCACGATGATCCACCATTAAATGTTTCCATTTCCCTTTTCACAACTAAGTCTTCCACCTGCTAGAAATATGTTTTGTTTTAACCACTGAGACTTTATTAATAATTTTAAAAAAGGATCCAAAACTAAAATACCGGTCTATCCCCAAGATGTGTTCTGCAGAAGACATCATGGGGATAGACCGGTATTTTAGAACCAGGATCGTGGAGTCTGATGTAATGATCCGGATGATCTAAGTACCATCTGTAACATCCTCTTCCCAGATTAATGGGAATGTCGGAAGGCTGGACTGGGAGAGGGAGATGAAGGGAGGAAATGAGCCAATAAGAGATCACTCAACACAGGCCCAGACTGGCTGCTACTGTGGCTTATGACTTAAGACCTGCTTATGACCTTAAGTGCTTGTGTAAATCAGAGGAGAGACATTGGGATGAGAGTGGGCTTGGGAGAGGAAGTGTTGGCGGACACAGGGGTGGGGGAGAGTGGGGCCTACCCCCCATTGTAAATCATCATCAAGCACCTAAAATGATACCCTAAACAAAAATAACGTTTTTACATGTTCAGTACTTATTACTGGTCAAACTGTTTTACACTTCAATCTCTGGCAGATCTGTTCAATTGGACACCATCAGACTTCTTTGGGAAGCATTCAACCATGCTGCAATTAATGCACAAAGACAATTTATAAAATGATGTCTACCACTGTCTATAACCAGGTTCTCATTCACACATTTGAGTGAACTGGAGCAATGTAGAGTGAGCTTACAGTTCTAACCACTAATTAAATACATCACATCCAGCAGTGCAGTTCCACTTTCTACAATGTTACGTACCCTGACAAAAATAGTTATAAACAGCTTATTTATAAATGGACAATAAAATCTTTTGAATCTTGAATTATATGTAACTGGAGAATATAATAGTTACGAGACAGGCAATGCAAACACAGCTATGAATACACCACGGGATGAAATGCACTGCTTGTTTGTATCACTGCTGAAATTGTACCTACTTGTATGTCCTAATGCCCCTGTTTTCACCCTACCACACCCCTACACCATAGTACACCGCGATCCACGATCCACGCCTGAACGCCCTGACATCCAATCTACTGCAAGAGTTAATAAGTGTTTATCCCCCTGCGGTGCTAGTGACTGATCTCTGTCACAGCTCGACCCTACATGGGGCAGACATGGGATGACTGGGGGTGTCTGTGCAACATTCTGACACAACCCCTGTCTTCATAACCCCCCCCCCCCCCATCAGTCAATGCTAACATCATCACCGCGGTTAGTTGCGACACCATTGGTTTTATTTCCGCAACCACAACCTTCCAATTCAGCAACGGTTTTATTTCCACAACCACAATCTTTCAATTCTGATCTCAGTCTCAGAGCTGCCACTGAATATTCCAGATCTTGTTAAACCTTGTTAAATTCAGCAATGGTTTTATTTCCACAACCACAATCTTCCAATTCAGCAATGGTTTTATTTCCACAACCACAATCTTCCAATTCAGCAATGGGTTTATTTCCACAACCACAATCTTCCAATTCAGCAATGGGTTTATTTCCACAACCACAATCTTCCAATTCAGCAATGGTTTTATTTCCACAACTACAATCTTCCAATTCAGCAATGGGTTTATTTCCACAACCATAACCTTCCAATTCAGCAATGGTTTTATTTCCACAACCATAACCTTCCAATTCAGCAATGGTTTTATTTCCACAACCACAATCTTCCAATTCAGCAATGGGTCTATTTCTACACGACAATAATCTTCCAAACATTGATGGCTATATTTCTATAACCACAATATTCCAAACAGCAGTGGTTTTATTTCCACAACCACAATCTTTCAACCAGCAATGGGTTTATCTCTACCATCTTGATTACCGTATGTCATGATATTCACACATATGTTCTGTCCTCATTCCTCCAGTTGATACTAAGTCTTCTTGTTGCTTTCAAACAACATAAATAGCTACAAAATAATGACAGTTTTTTTACCACAAGCCACTGTTAATTCCATTTGCACTTAATGACATCTTTAGCTCTACAAAGTACTCAATAATTCAGGATTTAATATCTGCAATTCTGATAGTATGGCATTTATAAACCACTACTTAACTGACACAGGACGTGGACAATTAGAAGGCACTGTGAAAGCAAGAGTCAAGCGTTTTCACGCTCAACGAATATGCCCGCCTGCCTTAGGTATTGTGCGAGAACTTATCTCTCAGAGACAAGAACATCGCATAAAGAATAGTTATCTTCCATCTGTCTGAGCAGAGCGGAAGGTATTTGAATCATGGGCCATGGAATGTCCTAAATGATAGCAAAAACTAAATTGTTGTCTGGGAGGGCAGGGCAGCAGTAGCAAGGACAACCGTGGTGTGTTGTCATGTCTCTTTCTACGACTTCTTAACTACGGATCTACCTGAGTTTAGTGGGCGGGTGGAAGGAAATAGCAGGGCGGCATATCGCCATGTAATGGATACCAAAAGTACAATTGACAACTCTATCAATTAATTTTCTTTATAAAAAACATCACAGGAAATGGTCATTACAGAAATTGATATGAGTTGAGAAATCTAATCACAAATGAGTAAACAAGATAAAGGTAAGTTCTTATACAGCGCAGTATTCAGTCCTCAAGAATGCTCAAACCACTTTACACTTTACTTCCTGGAAGACCTGTTCAATCAAAAACTTTTTCAACTTTTCTGGGAAGCATCCAGCCATGCTGCAAGTATTGCACTGCTCCTACAAATATCCACCACTGTCTACAGCCAGGTACTCATTCATACAGCTGGATGAACTGGAGTAATATAGAGTGAAAACACTTGCCCAAGGTTTCACACGGCAGCACAGGATTCAAACCCAGATTTACTTATGGTTGAGAGTCAGAAGCTCTGGCCACTAAAACACTGTGGCAGTATTAATTCCTTGTACAGTGTATTGAATAGTGAGTTGTGAAATAAACATAACAAGCGAAACACAGAGAAATGTCAAAAACACTTACTTTGCTGGTATGCAGTATTTCTGGTGCGTTATTCCGATACAAATGAACAATTCCAGTGTTAATTTCCTGGGCTGAAAAACAGAAGAAACATAATTATATACGATTACAGTTTTTATGTCATCTTAAATACATTCAGTTGTTTGAATATTTGTTATCTTTGTACAATTATGTAATTATGTATTTGCCTGTGATGTCTATTGTATTCATTATTATCGGTACTTATTGGGGTCATAAATAAAGTTCTTGTTCTTGTTCTTGTTTTTAGTATAATTGTTAGTATTGTTGCCAAGGTTACTGTTGTTACTGCAATACAAACAATGTTTACTCACGTTACTGTTATGCTTTAACAGATGCGTTACTATGGCAACCAGATTAATTAACACCATCCCTGGAAAGTGTGTCCAATTCATGAAACATTTGAAAACAAATAATGCCAGTGACCAGTCAGCCCTATGTCTGTGGACAAACAGAGTGGACAGGAGAAATTGACCACACATGTAATTCCAGATGGCCATCTTAGGGGACCTCTCAAAATTGGTAAGGCCAAAAATACTGTATTTAGATTTGAGTAATTAAAATAAAGAATGTTAATTGTACATCATAAGCAATATTTATTCCCATTGCTTATTTGCTTCATTATATTTTTGGTATTTTTTAATATATACATACAGAGCTCTGTATGAGTATATAAACAACATCTGCTAAGAACTACAGCCACTACATATAACTACTAACTACATAATACTTAATCATGTCACTGCCTTCTGTCTAAAGAATTATCTCAATTTTTGAGATTATACTAAACAGGCCAATTAATAATTCAGATTGGCTTCATAAACAGCCCTATTTTAAATCTCAATGTAATATTTATAAGCAATCGACATGACGATTATTACAAATTATGTTTTATTTCTTTATTATTATTAAGTTTCTAAACAGCCCTATTTTAAATCTCAATGTAACTATTTATAAGCAATTCGATATGACAATCATTACAAATTGTTTTATTTCTTTATTCTTGTTATTACTAAGTTTCTAAACAACCCTATTTTTAATCTCCACGTAACCACTCTTAGGCAGACATAACATTATTTCGAATGCAGTAAAACTGCGAAAACCATCACAAATATTTCACTTCAAGCTGTATACAGCGCTCAGGTGAGGAGACTCAATTAGCCCCAATCAGAGAGTTCAATGGGGGAGGGTTTAGTGAATGAACCTTCATCACACCTGTGTGAAGCCCCCCTGAGTCAGTGACAGAGTTCACACCTTGGCACTATTGTTGACAGTGTCTGTGCACTATAATCAGCTGCCACTAAGCCGGCTGAGTACACAGAGCACTACACAGTGCCTGTGAATGTGTACAGAGCAGCACTGACCCATTAAATCTCAGTCAAAACACTCCTTTGTCATGTAAGCCTGGAGTGTGACCAGAGACAGAGACCTGCTGTCTCTTTGTGTCTCACTCCAGGAGAGTCTCTGTAAAGGTGGACAGAAATAAAGTCACACCAGTATAGAGGAAAACTTCAAAATGTAGACACTATTTTCACCTGGAAAAAGTAACACAAAATAAAGCAACACAATTTTTACTTGAATACTACTATACATTCAATACAAAGTTTTACATTTTCTAGCTAGAAATTTGACTAAATAATGTTTGACGATTACAATGAATATTCATTCAGAACAAACTCTATTACAGTCTAGCATACTGTCAAATTACAACGTCTGAATCATGATTACCAAAATATTCTGACAAAACTCGTAATTTTGCCAAGTGTTTCCCCTGTAAACAAAAGGGACTTTTAAAAATGTGTGCATAGATTTTGTATCTAGATTTATACTGATTATTAAAGCAAACATTCATAATAATTTATTTTAATATCCACTTATATTTTAGATACAAAGAATTATAAATTTAAAGTTGGTTTTTTTTCTGTGGTTTTATTTCCTGTGACATTTCTTCCTACATCCATTGGCCAATTCTTGTGCTGCTGCGTAACTTTGCAGTGAAAAACATCTGATGATAGACACCCATGTGATTTATCATCAGATGGTGTTGATTTTGGTGATTGAGCCTGTTTTTACATACTGTTAATCTCTATCTGATGTGAAATTAATGTCTTCGAAGTTAGATAATACAATTATGTTTCTGAGGTTTACATAAAACAGAAGGTACCCAAGAATGAATGTTTGTAAACATTACTGTTATAGTGTTTGTACCTAAAAATTATAATTTTTTGACTTTTCAATATGTTTGGAGTCTATTTAACCACTTCACTCAGCTGTATAAATGAGTACCTGGTTATAGACAGTGGTGGATATGTATATGAGCAGCCTTTGTGCATTAATTGCAGCATGTGGCTGGATGCTTCCCAGAGAAGTTGAGACAGTGTTTGATTGATTGTCTGGGAAGTAAAGCGTAAAGCACTTTGAGCAATCCTGAGGATTGGATACTGGGCTGGATAAAAACTTACCTTTACATTTAATAATTTTTGAATGTTTTTAAATAAAATGTAACAAAGTTGCACAGCTAGGCAGCCTGCCTGGGTAAGACTAGTGCTACCTGTGGACCAGATGTCTGGGCTACTGCCTGGTCTTTGCTCCACCAGCACAACCACAGCCACAGCCACAGCCACAGCCACAGCCACACACATAAATAACATCTACCTATAGATACTTTGTTTACTCTTGCTTCTCGGGGAACATGTCAAAAATCTATCCCTGAAACGGTTAGATTAATGTTCTTCCCTTCAGTCCCTATCATCGTCATTTTGCACTATTTTTAGTCACCCTCGTTTTTGTTTGGTCGTAACAAATAAGGACCCAATAAACACTTGGTCATGGCACATGGTACCACCGCTGTGTGTAGAATGTTTTTACACAGTATGGGACTGAGGAGAGAGTCTGAAGCCATGTACTACATCCACCCCCTGTGCGGCTCCTATTTCTTCCCTGGGGATCTAGTCCCTGTGGTTGTTACTTTTTAGTACAATATCCCCTTCTGTAGTATACAGGAAAGTGCAAAGCATTTGCTCAAGGTTCAAGATGGCAGTACAAGGTGTTACACTTGTGGAAAGAAAGGAATATGGAACATATGCATCCACAGAAAACTGTCCTGGAAATAAATAATTTTTTGCTAGGAATATCAACGTTATTTTACTTGACAACTATGCATTTGCAGTTTTCTCTGCTAACTGAACATTGCCGAGTTTACATTTTTTTAAAGTGAATATTCTTCCACCGCCATACACATTTTATATCATAACCGTGATTAAAAGACTTTTCATAGAAGTTACGAAGGTGCTGTTATGCTGTCTGAAATTCTTATAATTATTTAAAGAACAATTTTCCTCCTGACTGTATTTACATTACTTCGTCTTACATCAACATATATATTCAAAAGAGCTAGGCCTACACAAATTGTACTTTTACCCTGCAACTTCACATCTTAAATTCATCCAGTCACCACCCACCACGAGGTGACACAAATTTAATGTTTCCAGCAATCCAGCACTCAATGCCAGACCCAACATGCTAGAAACCAGAGACAAAACTGTGTAGTATAAACACCAACCACCCTGTAATCTACACTTGATAACCCCCACTGGCTTCCTCAATCAGCCCTCTACCAAACCCTATCCCTTCCTTATCCCTGTAGTGGTGTTGGCCTCACTCCCCACACACTCTCTGGGGACTGGGAGATTAGATAGGGGCATTAGTGGGAGGCAGGTCATAAGGTCGGAGGTCAGAGTTATGAACACTACAGTTTAAGTGTACTGTATCAGCACACAGATTACACAGTAAGAGCCCTTTACATTGCCAGGGATGCTGGGTTTAATTGGAATCAACTGAAGGGAGACCTCACTAAAAAAAAAATTAATAGACAACAGCTGAACACAAGTTTTATGTTCATCATAGTTTTTATTCACCATAATAGTTTGTATGCTATTCATCATCATTTGTTTATCATTGTAGTTTGTATTCATCATAACGTAGTTTGTAGTCATCATAATGGTAATCGTTATAATTTGTATTCATCACAAAGTTATCATCATCCCTTGTATTGAGCATACTTTATTCTTTCATGTTGTATTCTCTATTCATCATACTTACAATTCATTAAGTGCTATATTCATCATTCTTTGAATTTACCAGGATTATTTATATTGATATACAATGTATTGTATTGTATTGTATTGTGAAACTCTTGACAGTCATAATTGTTATGCTTACTCTTAATGAAATTAAACATAAAAAGCCAGTATTACATTAAGAAATTATATATATATATATATATATATATATATATATATAATATATATAATATATAATATATATAATATAATATATATATATATATACATGTATAGTATGCATATACTGCCCTGAGTGTAATTATATATACATACAAATAATTATGCAACAACATACAAAGTTGTAGGAAAGAATGCACTATTTGTTATACGTCTTTTTTGTTCTTACTGTTCCTTTCTACCTCGCAAAACTGTTTCTTTCTCTACATTCCTTTTTCCTGTCACATGTTCCCACTTAAATCACCCCATCCCTCACACCCCACCCCTGCTTCCTCTTCCTGTCCTCCCCAGCCCCAGATCCTGTCAGGTTCAACTTCCTGTCAAATCTAACACAGAAGCCCAAGTGAGCATCCCGCTGTGACCCTGACACTTTTTACCCCAATCCCTCTCCCCCCAGTGGCCTGACTTGTGACAGCATCCGACAGGGGTGGCCTGGGGCCACGGCCCGAATAACCCTGGGCCACGACACCAGACACCGCTAAAAAACATGTCATCAACACAACGGCCTCACCGGAGAACAAAGGGCCGTTTGTATTTACATAAAAAAGGTCACTGGTGTCTACACCCCTGGTGTATAACCCCTCCTGGGGTTAGCTGTTACCCCTCCTTACCCTCTCACCTGTGTAGACAGGTGGGCCGAGACAGAGCTTTTGTCAACACTTCACACGAACTGATACAGTTTGTTGAGGCGTTGTGTTTGTCCCCCCCCCCCTCCCCCCCATCTGGTGTAGCTGGGTTAGACACAAGGACAGGAAGTAACCCTTTGACCAGGACATGGCTTATCTGATCAGTAAATAAATGACACATCACAAACAGTGTCTTCACTCCTGTGTCTATCAGTGAATCAATATAAACATTTAGCCAAATTCGAATTTTCCACCGCTTAAATTGTGTGATCAGGAAAGGCGAAAAATATATATTGATCAATTAGGAATGTAGTGTTTCTTTAACAATAAAGAGTGCACTATATTGAATCCATACATGTGCAAGGACACTGCTGTTTTTTTTACTTTCCAGACAGTATTAACAAAAATCAATATTTTATTTATTATATGTTTCCATACATCTGACGTTTTAATTTGTCTAAATACATGGGCAGTATATGACTGTACATTTCTGGATAATATTAGATAAAAACTTTTTTTTATTTCAATTGTTTGATGCATCTAAATTTGGGCAGACATCATAGTATGATACAATATTTTAATGTAATGATGCATGTAGATTCACACTAGACATAACAACACATTGGTAACATCACTGGTTCCACCTCAGACCATGCACCAGATCATGGATTGCTCTATCTGAGTTGCCATCAGGAAGCCCTTTCAGGAAGGCACAGTTGGGGTGAATCAATGCAATAAGAGGCACAAGATTCAAGATAAGTGTCCTCTGTGATACATATCTAAGTCTGATGACATTTGGAAGTTTACAGTAACCCTGTTCCCTAAAAGTCCCCAACTGAACCCCTGCTGGGCACCCACAGCTGAAAGGGAAGTCTGGAGTCCAGTTTCCAAAGGAGAGCTCCACTTCAAAGCTATCCCCAGTAAACAAAACACCCTGTCTAACTTCAAACAGCACCACCAGTTACCCTAACACACCCCCTGGGCAGGGGCTGATAAACATCTGGAGCCCCAGACTAACTCAGCATCAAGATGTTCATGAAATGTTGACATGTCTGATTATCCAAAAATATGCTCCTTGGTTTATGGAAGGTCTACACCCTATCATGTCAGTGAGATGCCATTCTGAGCAGAACGAATGTAATAGTCACATGACAGCATCTATGACTGCAGCATCCTCGATTACATCGCATCTATTTTTATCACCTCAAGATGTGCAGCTGTTTAAAAATATGCTACTTATACATAACTCCTCAAGTCACAGAGGAGCTCAACTGAAATACCAATTGCTGGACTACGTATTACGTAACAGTCCAAACATTTACTATCTCCACATTTACTATTTCCAAATCAGGTGACCATTATTTCACAAAATAAAGTATTTCTATAAAGTCCAAACTGGTTTCAAAACCACCTACAGTTTACTGTTATATGGGAAGCATTAAGCCATCCTGCAATTACTGGGCAGACTCTTGTGTGCATCTTTTGGTAAAAAAAGGTAGACTGTCATTTACGGTGATTTGTCACTTACAGTTAACGTCTGACTGCATTATTACCATTTTGTTACCAAATTGACAGCATTGCTGGAAGAAAACTTTACACTACTATTAGTAGTAAAAAATTCAAATCATAGCTCATTAGTAGTAATAATGAGATATGATTTGAATTTTTTACCATATCTATTACTTTCATAAACTTAAATAAAACTATTTTTACAGTTGGTGGGGTTTACAAAGTACAAACTCCCCTGAAACGTAAACAGGTTCTATGTTTACATTTCAGTAGAGCCAACACAAATACACTTGTCTCCCATGCAACTGCCAATATAGTTACTATCACAGTTGGTCACCATACTGATATCACCAAAGTAGTGTGTCAATATCTGCAGGCCGACAACACTGACAATCTACCATAAAACTGATATGTCTATTTCCATAAGGACAGGAGTCATAAAAGTACTTCACCATGGATCACCAGACACATCGGTCAATGTAAACACAATTTAACTTCACACCCAGGTAAACAATACACCTGGCGGGTTGGTGGACTTCAAAGGAAATTGAAACCAATCAAATACACCTACACTAAAACGGAAGATGTCGGACTACTTAGCATGATTCATTGTCAATATTTGATGTCATGTCCGTAGCTTCTATTCATGACCAACGCTAACAAGATAGTGATAAATGAAAATAGAACACATAATGTATGGCCATTTACGTGCTTGTGTTTGAGATAAAAAGATTGGTCCATATAAATTCAAGATGCAAATGTCTTAGTTTATGACAATTTTGACAAAATTATATTTGACACAAATGCAACTGATGTACTTCATTGAAATTATGTTTTGGTAAACCGGAAACATAATCCTAGTTTGGTAAGTTATAATACAGCATAGTAGGGTGGTTAGGGCTGTTAAAAACAGTTAACCTTTCACCCCCTGACAGACCTCTTTATTCAAACACCTCTGGGAAGTTTAAGCCACTTTGCAATTACTGCACAAAGAATATAATACCCAGATGTTCACCATTGTGTGTGGCAAGGTATTCCCATATACAGCAGAATGAACTGGACCAACACGTAAAGAAACTCACAAGATTCGAAACAGCAACAAGAGGGTTTGAATCCTGAATGTCTTGTCTGAGAATGCAGAGCTCTAAACCACAATCCCACTATGCCACTTTCCTGTTAAACCTCCACTGAGGCAACCCCCATTACCCCCCCCCCCCTCTCCAGTTCTCCTTCTAGGACTGGGAGGTGGGGAAAATTGGAAACAGGAATAACCGCATAAATGTACCCATGAACTGCCTTGGAATAACAAAGTAACATACCTATACTTGCTGGAGTCAACGGCAACTCAAGTGTGTTATAAGTCCTGTGTAGTTGCTGTGTTGCAAACACGAGTTAACACTGCATCACAATAAGTAGTTAAGTGTCATTGAGTAATCCACATGTGTCTTGAGACAAAGCTAGACTAGTCTGTGCAGTCTGTACCAGGGCTTGCTATCTCCAGTCCGGCCAGACACACACACAGCCTCTGTCCCCTCCAACATCTGGTGTTTACCTTTGCCCAAGAAGCAGGAAGTGTGGGCTGGAAGAGTCCACTTTATCACAAAGGGGTGAGAGTCTGGAGGGAAGCTTGGGGTAGGTGTACAGTGAAAGCTGATCTCATGTAGGTAATTGGCTGGAATGGGGTTCAGATGGGGAAAGAGATGAAGGGTGCAGAGGTTGGAAGGGATGACACTGGGCTCCCTGGGGGCGGAATGGGGGGTCACTGGGATGGGACTACTGGGTTTTTAATCATATTTTTTACTGAAAGATGGAATGGATGTATATCCAGCGGTTGATACCTTCCAATGGTTGCTCCCTCCTACTGACTGCTCCCTACTATTGACTGCTCCCTCCTACTGACTGCTCCCTCCCACTGACTGCTCCCTCCCAATGACTGCTCCCTCACACTGACTGCTCCCTTCAACAGCTTATGTACACAATTAATGTCATCTGGTTCACTCCAAAACATTGACAAGTGGACAGTATAAATCAGCAATATTCTAATAAATTTTTCATTAATTATATTAATTAATTCTAGTGAACTCAGGTTTAAACGAAACAATTATTTATGACAGCAGATAAGTTAACTGTCCTATTAAGCACTTAATAATATTTATTATTTAAGATTCTGAGACAATACTGTGACATATATATAAACTTTAGAGAATCCAATTCTAACATAAATAATTACTTAATTATTAATTACTACAATAATATAGAATTATATATGTACAAAATGTTAACTATCACAAGAGTTGGTATGAGAGTTGTGCAAGTAAGTTGACCAATAACACCGTGAGAACCAACCGTTGTGTCGTCACCCGACTTGACAGTGATGACACGTCACTTCGAATGACAATAATGACCACTTTTATGACAGACACGAGAAACAAAGGACAGTGAGATTTTATTACTAAAATATACAAATCACTTTAAATTAAGCGTCGTAAACTCCCCATAAGCAGCAGCTTGTGTAGGAAGGTCAGACACACGGAAGTGTGACACCTTCACGTCACCAACACAAAGGACAGGTGACAGACAGTCAATGACACAAAGTCTCATTGAAGTTGGCAGATACTTCAGGAGTCACTGTCGACCCAAGCACGGGCATTTAGAATGGTAACTGTAATTAATTTATACTTTAAAAGCTTCAAAAAATATGTAATATATTAACAGGGTCCGTACACATCTGGACATTTGAAATTCAAGGCTATTCAAGACTTTTCCCAGCTATTTGGAAAATAAATTCAAGACTGTTTAATGACGTCTGTACTTTTAATTGCAGTAAATTAACATTGAAAACATCAATCCAAATGAATCGCATCACACTCGACCAACATATTTTACTCGACTAAGAACAGCGAGTTATTTTGTGTGCATCAGCTTTCTCTTCCGCCCGACTGCCACTGGCCTACATCTGTTAGTTGTCATGACAATTGAGTCAAAATATTATTTTATTTAGCACAATTAAATTCAAGACTTTTTAAGACTACTTCATAAAATTCAAGGATTTCAAGGCTTTGAATTTGGTCCAATCAAATTCAAGGCTTTTCAAGACTTTCAAGGCCGGACCCTGTATTAATAAAATATATTATAATTTATTTATCAACAAATCTATTTCGTAACTCATGAAATAAATAGTACTGACAATTTAATTCAAACAATCAGCCATTAGATTTTTACATATTGAATAAAAACAACTTCTTGAAGGATTTTTCTGTAAGATTTCTCTGAAAGAGATCTCTATTCAAACAATTAATCTACTTAGATCTTCAGTTGTATAAATATCAATCATACCAAAAAAGTTTTAGTAGACACAAGTCTACGAACGTCACTTTTACATCAAAGTTAGCATTAGCAAATAATTGGATATTTAAGTAATGATTCTAAAAAGTAAATAAATTAATGGAACACATTAGTGTTCACTCGTGTGTGTGTGTGTGTGTGGCCACCACCTTTCACAGCCTGCACTCAATGACACGCATGGGTGAACAGAAGCAATTGAGCATGAACTAAGTTAGTCAGTATCACTTGACGTGTTCTGTAATGTACAAGTAGAAGTCCTGTATTTTATACATCCATTCCATCTTCAACAGCCCAGAAACAATGCCTCTGAATAAATGATACATGTGCAGGAAAACTTTCATTTTCTTTTTCATTGTGCTGTGTGTGTCAGTGTCAGGGTAAAACGTAAATTACTGCAATAAACCTGGGACATAATTGCTTCACACTTGCAAAGGGTGAAAATAATTTTTACAAACAACCAATGAACTGGTCCTCCGAGTTGACAAGTCCAAAAAACAGGGTGATGAAAAGGGTGTTAAAATGCCCTAAAAGATCAACTGGGTGCATTGCTGTCACCCTGGGTACAGGGGTGTCAACGCTTCATTCCAGAGGTGGCATTGAATAGGGTTGTATTTCAAAACAATCAATCACCCCTTGTCTATGTGAATGTTCTCACCTCCCCCCCCGTCATAACCCTGGCTCACTTCTCAGTCTCTCCTCACCTAGTGCTACAGCATGGACAGGTTACACTGGTTCTCAGGATATCTTTAACAAATTTAATTTTTAAATTTGTTAAATTTAATTATTTAAAGTTTACAGTTATTCCATCCAATATAGTCAGGCAGAATGCTGAGGGAAGAGGAGGGAGGAGGGAGGAGCGAGGAGGGAGGAGCGAGGAGGGACAGAAAGTTTCAAGAAGTTGAGGAATTAGCTAAAGTGGGCTGGACACATAGAATATCGAAGGCAGCTTCATCCGACACCAGACATGCAGGGAATGAAGATTGGAATAACAGCATTCTGGACCAAACGTACAGAGTTTATTTTGGAACTGGTCATGCCCCCTATGCCGTTGAAAAGTATCACTTTACGTAGACATTTTACATGCCCTGCTATATGCACCCCTAGACTCCATTTAGTTTAGAAAAACCTGCAGTTACAGCTGTGTGGGTGCATATCATGTTCAACTACACCCCCATCCTGTCCTGACATTTTAACCTGATAGCTGTCATGTTTTATTTGTGACCCTAGTGGGGTGTAATGGGAGGTTTCTATGCCCCCCCCCCACCACCCCACCACCCCACCCTGCAACTAACCTCTCTGTATCAGCCCCTGCCAAAGAAAGAAAGAACCAACTTTCCTCCAGATGATTTCCACAAGTTCCTTTCCCAGTTACTTTTCCCAACAATGTTACACATCAGTATCCCAGGCGCTTTGTAGATGTAAACTGATCGGTCTACAAGCATCTACACTTGTCCAACCATAGCTTCTAAATGAGGCACTCAGGGTGTGGATACGAACCAAACTGTTGAAACTGATGACATCAGCGCAGCTGCTTCTAAAAGCCTGTCATCACACACTACTGTGTCGGCAACAACACGTTTCCGTGCAGTCTACTACACACTATTTCATGTGTAACTTCTAGATTTTGTTACTGATATCCAGATGTCTGTAATAATACAACAAGCAATACAATGCTCTTTAACAGACCACATGGGAAATTCATGTGGTAGAGATTCACATTAACATAACACAAGAATATTATAAATAAAATGAATTACCTTTCAAGAAACCTTTTTGTTTTTCCGTATATTTTGACTGTCTCTCACTCCCTTCTTCATCAGACTGAATTTCCCGGTTTCCCGAACATCGCAGTTAAATGACAGTTTCTGTTATTAGTGTTAATGTAACAATTGTACAATTTTTTAGTTCCAACCATATCAGGTATGTTCTTATTGGTTTTGTATTTGTACATGTATTTTAAAACACCAATATTTTAGTCAGACCATGGCCATCTGACAAATTGCAACTTTCTGCAAAACATAATTTTAAGGAAAAATCATATAAAATAAATCTTTGTCTAACCATTTCTTTAATAATTTAAAAATAAATCTTTGTCTAACAATTTCTTTAATAATTTAAAAATAATTATTTGTCTAATCATTTATTTAATAATTTTAAAATAATTTTTTGTCTAACCATTTCTGTAATACTATTTCGTTCTGATCATGAAGTGATCCACAGACACAAGTCATCTTGTCTCAATCTATCTGCCATGGCTTAGACGAGAGAAACAGATGTGATGTGATTGCTCCAACATTGAGAACAGAAACTACTGAATCTGCCCGCCAGACTACTGCATGAGTCACCCTGCCAAAAATGTCTTACACTATCCTTGAATCATGGCTAAAGAAAACATTTGTGTAGTTTTTACTTATGTTGCCATGGTAACTCACAGAGAGAATGAGGCCATGACTGAAAGTTGGCAAGGTGCTAGTTCAACAGGTCTACCTAACTTTATCTAAGGCACAGACTAGGAAAGAAAGCCAAAGAAAAATTCACCGTTGTAGATTTGTATTAGTCATAAGTTTTCAATAGTAAGTATTCAACTGCTCCATAGTTACTGTTGTGAAATAAAATTATCATAATAAGTTGTCATGATAACTGCTGCTCATTATTGTTGTTGGAATAACTGCTGCTATTATAAATATTGCTATAGCAATTGGTGCTACATTAACTATTGTTTGGGTAACAGTTGCTAGGTAATATACTCATCATGGAAAATTACACCAATTTAAATTTGTGCCACTTAAAAATGGAAACTAAATACACAATTACAATACAAAAAAGACCCATGGAGGGTGTAACATTACCAATGGAATAATGATTGAGTTTGGCTCATGAATTTCCAGCCAGTAAACATCACCAACGACATCAGTCGGATCATCTCATTGGTTAACTTTCTCAATGCCCTTATTTGGAGTTATTGTTTGATGATGATCACTTCCAGAACCGCTAATAATTCTACTCGCAATTGTCTTTTGTTGCTGCGTCCTTTCAAAACTGGTGCTCAGTTATCTGTTTCCAAATATCAGTTTCCAAGTTCCTCAAATTAATCAAATGTGTCTATATATTTAAAAAATTCATGCATCAAGTGAAACAAACAGAAAATGTTAAAACAAAATGTTGACTAAGATCGTGGGGGTGTGGGGGGCTGGGGGGGGGGCAGGGAGGGGGTTGAAGAACTTCAACTTATGTCCTAGATTCCATTTGCATACACACAGGAGACCCCACTCCACAAACCTCCAGAAGATGTTTACCAATCAAATGTGAAACGTCAGGACAAGATATCTAATCAACTTGAGAGTGTATTCAATTCCCAACTAATGAAACTTGATACTCACCAACCAAGAGAACTTAATAGACAGTTTTGATGAAATCCCTCAAAACGACCAGTTCAAGTATTTAGTGGTGATGTTAGTGCCCTTTGACAAGTTCAGAGAACGTACTCCAGTAACTCATCACGATTTTGAGTGAATTACTCCTGACAGTTGTGAGCATGTTAGCTTAATTTAATGGAACTTCCTAATTTAATTACCAGAGTTCAAAGAACTTCTGACATGGAAACCAGTTATGGTGATGTTTCTAAGCATCAACAAAACTTGCTAGATTCAGCACACAACATGTACAGGTGTAGAATAAAGTTGATTCTGGTCTACCGTCTAGGCATCTACCAAATGTCTGGTGACACAAAAATTGTGACAAAATTCAGCACCATGTATTCTGTCAATGTCCAACATCTACAGACATAGTAAACATGTGCGATGCATGCACAACTTTTCATGAAAATATTCCCGTGTTCAGACACAGTCATCTGAAGGCCACAATGGAAGTATTTCTCTTATTTTAGTCGTTCTTCTCTCCTTGTGTATGAGGGATGAGTCAGTGTCATATAGAATATGGACCCCATGGAAAATGGACCCAGGTCCATATTCCCTATAGAATATGGACCCCCACCATAGAAATTTAACCTGGGGTCCATATTCCATGGGGTTCATATCCTATATGTGCCATAGAATATGGACCCCCCATAGAAACTGGACATGGGTCCAGGATCCGTAGGATCCATATTCTATCTGACACCGGGCTTTGATCCTAAACCACAAGTTCTTGTGGTTATTCCTCACTTCTGGTCCCCTGCTCCACTAGCTGTCTGTCCTCCTCCTGTTTACTATACATGTTAATTGAACATTTATTATTTAATATTATTGTTACGTTTTACATACCTGGTCAGTTATAAAAACTATAAGTATGTGTTACACGTGAAATTACTATTATAACATTATTGTTTATACAGCTATGTTAGGGTTGGCAGCGACCAGTTTAATTTATAACAAATGGTTTCGTAAAATAATAATTATCTATACCAACTGGTAACAGCCTTAATTGGCTCCACTGTCTGCCCGGAATCGTACATTATATAATTGTCTGTTACATTTTTAGTTTATTACATATGTGCTTTGTACGTTTCCGAAAATAAAACATTCATTCGTTCGTTCGTTCGTTCGTTCGTTCGTTCGTTCGTTCGTTCGTTCGTTCGTTCGTTCGTTCGTTCGTTCGTTCGTTCGTTCGTTCGTTCGTTCGTTCGTTCGTTCGTTCGTTCGTTCGTTCGTTCGTTCGTTCGTTCGTTCGTTCGTTCGTTCGTTCGTTCGTTCGTTCGTTCGTTCGTTCGTTCGTTCGTTCGTTCGTTCGTTCGTTCGTTCGTTCGTTCGTTCGTTCGTTCGTTCGTCCGTCCGTTCGTTCGTCCTCTCTGTCTTTTGCTTTCATTATCTACTCCTCTGACAATCCCTCCAAATATTTCCACATATAAACCTCCCAATCAAGAGACATAATTTGTCATCCCTTTTCCCTTCTACTCCCCACGTATACGCCGTCTTTGCCACCCATTATTCCCTTACGCACTCTATGTCTCGCCTTCTAAGTAAGTAAAGGCAAAAGTAAAGGCAAGTTTTTATATAGCGCAGTATACAGTCCTCAGGACCGTTCAAAGCACTTTACACTTTACTTCCCTGACAGACCTGTTCACTCAAACACCATCTCGGCTTCTCTGGGAAGCATCCAGCCATACAGTACAATTAATGCGCAAAGCCTGTTCGTACACATACCCACCACTGTTTATAGCCAGGTACTCGTTTATACAGCTGTGTGAACTGGAGCAATGTAGAGTGAAAAAACTTGCCCAAGGTTTTAACACTGCTGCATAGGATTCGAACCCGGGTTCTCGTAGTCGAGAGTCTGAAGCTCTACCCCTGAGCCATTGTGCTCTACAGTACCCAAATTGGCTGTAGTCGACAATGAGGGTAGAGAATGTACAGATTCTCAAGTGAACATCGCTCCATGAAATACATAACAGGAAGAGCCCAGACATTCGTCCTTGCATTGTCCCTGAACACTGCATTTTCACTCTCTAATGACCACCCACAGATAGACCAAGTGTAGTGCTGGACCAACTTGAACCAAACTGGACATTTGGTTGTTTTCAGCCACACAAAGACCACTTTATCCCCGACAGAAGCCCCCCCCCCCCTTGTTCTGACGGCCAACCACGAATCATTCACTGTCATCAGGCTAATGTTACCGCAGTTGGTTTTTATGTCCATTAAATAAACCGTGTAAATCGCGAGGAACATCGAAACGTGATTTATGCCTACGGAGCGGCTCCAGTTTTTGCAAACTGCAAATCTACAATTAAAATGAGATCGGAGCGTTGCATGTGGCTCCGCCAGTAGTCGGGACCCGGAGGATCGTTTACACAGTGGCTGACAATGACTCACAGATCAATGGATCCGCGTCAACCACAGTTCACCTGAAGCTACATAAGCACCCCACATAAGTCACCCTGGCTCGTGTTGCAAGGGGTAAACTTACACACCCTTGGGAGTCTAGTCAGCAATCAGGGGGCTCCTCTTACACCCCCTCCACCAGCATTGATGAGGGGGTATCTAAACAGCAACGGGGTGTTTTAATTAAAACATTCACGTCAACAGAGCAACCGTTGTTTGACAGGAAGAAAACTGAAGGTGTCATAATCCTGTCATCTAACCTGTCATTATGTCAGTAACCTAGTTAGTGGTGTCATCTACCGTATACTTACACCAGTGTAAGCACGCGTGGCATCCACGTACAAACACGCATTTGTCAGCATGCACGCAGGTGTGCGTGCTCTGTTCAAAAGTAAGTTGTTTCACAAGTACATGATATGAGTCTCATCAGAAGTTTTTAGACCAAAAAAGACATTTCAATGCTCATGTGTGGGGAGCAGTGGTCGTGCGGTACAGCACCGGACTGTCAATCGAGGGGACGGTGGTTCAATCCCACCTGCCACCATTTCGAAACATGGCAATTTCATTCACCCCACATTTGCCTGTTCTTTTGGAAGAGACGCTAATGCAGAGACGCATAAGACGAAACGTGCTATATGTAAACTGTGCAGACTTTCGGTGACGAAGAATTATTTCTTCAATGTCTCGCCACAAATGTCAACTCTACTACTACTTTTAAGAAGCGGAGACGTGAGCACGAATCCCGGCCCCTTTCAAAACAAACGGAAGTATACACCGAAGAACCCATGTAGTCGTTGCGACAAAGGTGTCACTGCCCGCAGTAGAGCAATCTCGTGTGACTCCTGCGGACAGTGGACACACAACAGGTGTGCAAGCGTGTTCAGCGATGTAACGTATGATGAGCTGTGCAACAGCGGAGCTCATTTTACTTTCGTGTGCCAACGATGCTCATTTTACGCCCTCCCATTCGCCAACGACACGACCGACGGTAACATTCCTGAGATTATCACGCCATCAAACGTCGATGATGAGGAACGTTCTCTGGATGGCATTGACAACGAGTCCGACCAATTTAAATGTTTTTTTAAGAAAAGGCTTGCATTTTTTACATCTTAACGCCAGGAGTTTACTACCAAAACTGGACGAACTAAATGTTCTCGTTACTAAAACAAAGGCAGCTGTAATTGGTGTTAGTGAAACGTGACTTGATGACTCGGTTGAGGACTCCGAGGTCGAGCTGCCGGGATATGCTATCCTCCGTCACGACCGAAACCGGAACGGAGGTGGTGTATGTATTTATATCCGAAGCGACCTTGCGTTCAATCCACGTCACGACTTACAAACTAACGGCATGGAGTCTGTTTGGGCGGAAGTCCTCCTGCCTAAGACACGTCCCATTTTGACAGGGATCTGTTACAGGCCACCGAGACAGTGTGATTTTTATGAACTGTTAGAACTGTCTTTTAATGAAGCAAACGATTTTAGTGAATGTATTCTGCTTGGAGATTTTAATACTAATGTTTTAGTGCCACCTAGTAACAATATTCTTGTAAATACTCTTCGTAATTTTGAACGTGTATTTGGTTTTAAACAATTGACCACAGAGCCAACCAGAGTGTGTAATAATAGTGAATCTGCTATTGATCTGATCTTAGTAACTGACCATGAGAAAGTGTGTCAGTCAGGTGTCCTAAATGTTGGTATTAGTGATCATTTAATAACGTATTGTACAAGAAAGGTAATCAAAGCTCCTGTTAACAAACATAATACCGTTCGAATGCGCTGTACTAAACATTACAGCAAAGATCTGTTCATACAAAATCTAGATGATATCGACTGGTCAGACATATTTAATTGCCACAATGTTGATATTGCGTGGGGTAAATTTAAATCAATATTGTTATCAATTATTGATAAAGTGGCACCGTATAAGGAGGTACGAGTTAAACAAAGGACAAAACCTTGGATGTCCAGCGAAATACTAAACTTGATCAGGCAAAGGGATAAATATCTGCGAAAATTTAGAAGGTCAAAAGATCAATCGGACTACAAATTGTTTGTTTATCATAGAAATCAAGTCAAATATAAAAAAGAAAAAGCTAAATCTCAGTATTGTGTACATGCTGTAAATGAAAACCAAAACCGTCCAAAAAAACTATGGCAAATTCTGAAAGAGGTTGGTGCATCATCAAAAGGTAAAACATCACCAAAAAGTATTAGTCTTAACATTGAAAATGAGTTATGTTTTGATAAACAGAAGGTAGCTGAATATTTTAATGATTATTTTACATCTATTGCTTCATCACTTGTCGAGAAGCTTCCGCCATGTTCAGGGCGATTTGGGGATGCTCATGTTATTGACTTTTATCAAAACCTAAATGTTTCAGATAATATGTTTGGTCTAGTCAGTGTAACTGTGGATCAAGTTTCCAGTATATTAAATAGTATTAGCGCTTGCAAGGCTACAGGCTTAGATGAACTCCCTGCAAGATTTATCAAAGATGGTTCTTCTGTCATTGCAAAACCTCTTACTCACATTGTAAACTTATCTATAACTACTGGAAATATCCCTGATGATCTTAAGGCGGCTAGGGTTGTTCCATTGTACAAAAAGAAGGGTAAGACTAATGTTGAGAACTACAGACCAATTTCTGTGCTAAGTATAATATCTAAAGTATTTGAAAAAGTAGTGTTTAATCAACTGAACAATTTTTAACAGAGCATAAACTACTCTATACATTTCAATCTGGTTTTCGGTCGTCGTACTCCACTGATACATGTTTGATCCACCTAACTGATTACATTAAACAAGAGTGTGATAATGGCAATTATACAGGTATGGTATTATTGGATTTGCAAAAAGCTTTTGATACTGTGGATCATGCGATTCTTTTGAAGAAACTTAGTAGTGTAGGTGTTGATGAACTCTCTATATGTTTGTTTAGATCGTATTTGACGGGTCGAGTACAGGTTACCGATGTCGATGGAACAATGTCTGTGGCTAAAGGCATCACTTGCGGCGTGCCACAAGGTTCTATACTTGGGCCTCTGTTATTCCTTTTATATATAAATGACATGTCTGCTGCAGTTAAATGCAAGTTATTGTTGTACGCGGACGATTCCGTCTTGCTTGCCTCAGGAAAGGATTTAGTAGAAATCGAGGCAATTTTAAGTTGTGAACTAGAATCCGTCAATAACTGGTTAATCGACAACAAGTTATCGCTCCATCTGGGTAAAACACAATCCATTGTGTTTGGAACAAGGAAAAAGTTATGCAAATGTAACACTCTTAATATTGTATGTAAAGGAAATGTCATTGAATCAAAGTTAACCGTCACCTATTTAGGCGTAACTTTAGATCAGTCTCTTTCTGGTGATGTTATAGCCTCTGACGTCCTTTTTAAAACGTCAAACAAACTTAAGTTTTTGTATAGGAACGCCAGAAAGTTCAATATGAAAACCAAAAAATTACTTGTATCATCTTTGATTCAATGTAATTTCGATTACACATGTTCGGCATGGTATAGCGGATTGTCGAAAAAAATGAAGTGCAGAATGCAGCGTAGTCAGAACAAGATTGTCCGATTTTTGTTAAATGTTCCGCCGAGATTCCATGTCGGTGCAAATGAATTTAAGACTGTTGGTTTACTACCTGTTGAATGTCGAGTAGAACAGTTAAAATTGGGTCACATGTTCAACATTATAAATCTAACGGCACCAGCATATTTAAGAACAAATGTCGAAATGGTACACCATAGATACCCTACAAGAGCCAGCAACTTGGCATGTGTCATTCCAATAGTGAAGGGTTCTGGGCAAACTTCCTTTTTTTATTCCAGCATATGCCACTGGAACAAACTGCCTACTGAAATTAAGCAATGTAAAGTTAAAATCAGTTTTAGAAAAAAGGTAACGACCCTATTATACAGCAGATTGATGGCTGACGAATGATCACTTTAATTAAAGTGGCATTTTAAATTACATTTTTGTTAATTTAATCTAACTATGTACTATCTTGTTATTATATTTTAAATAGAGCACCTTTTATGTTAGCACATTGTCTTATTGATGACATTTGTTTACCTGTCTTTGAAAATATTTACATTTTAATTATTGTATTACTGTGTTTATTTATTTATGTATTTATTTTTATATTTTCTTAAATTCATTCTTAGTATTTTTTTGAGGACCACATTGGAAACAAGTGTGCTATTGTGTGCTTTAATGTGTCTATCCTCGGTAAATATTATATTGATATGTATTATAATGTTTTACCAAATAAACTCACTCACTCTCACACACGCTAAAAGCCGGTGGTCCCTTCTATCTGGTGTCTATGCCAGGGGAAGTAAAAGATCCCACACAGGGAGTAAATGTGTAACCTGTAATGGACTCACTAATTCCTGAGAAGAATAACTCTAAAAACCAATGACAGTAATGATCTGCAAGTTGACCGAGGTCATTTAATGGAAGAAGAAGTCTTGGGTCAATACTACCTGGATTAAAAATGTGTCACTAATAGTCAAAACTATTACACTGTCCTAAACATCTTTATACACCTGTTTTGGTTTACATATTTATTCATCAACCTTAATACATTATTCATTCAGTTCATGCATGAATTCATTCAGTTCATGTATTCAGAGATGTATCTGTGTTACACGTATAGTAATCAAGAATTTAATGTTACAAACACTATTACATAGAGAGTATTACGTTCTGTTAGATGCTAAATTGAAATAAATGAATAAAATGTCTACGTTCAAAATACAAATGTACAACCACTGAATACTATTCGCACTTCCAAAAGCCAATTGACAAAATAAAATAATTTTACAGCAACGAAAACATATGCTGTCATCCATTTATAAATACTCAAATTGATTAGAGAAGAAGACATACTATCTATGGCTAATCTACAGCCCCAGGCATACAATGTTTGAATGTTGGTTGCAACAGGAAATGTTTCTAATCTACAACACCTAGCAGCAATCATAGGAACCCACCCAAAGTGTCACACAGGAGATAATGTCCCCGCAAACATGACCTAACTAGAATTGTCAATTCATCATTTCACCAACATTTCTTCATTCCAATGTGTTTTGATTGTGTTATTTACAGCTAAGAACAATCAATTGTAGTTGTGGTTGTAGCTTTGCACTAATCATTTATTTAAGTATATGACATTTATGTCTTTTAATACAGCTATAAATGAGTAATTCGGGTGAGGAGTGGTAGTCACATGGTAGAGCGCCGGACTCTCAATCAAGGGATGGTGGGTCAATCCCACCTACCGCCGTTTCGAAACTTAGGCAATTTCGTTCACCTCACATTTGCCTGTGTCTTTCGGAAGAGACACTAAAAGCCAGTGGTCCCTTCTATCTGGTGTCTATGCCAGGGGAAGTAAAAGATCCCATACAGGGGGTAAATGTGTAACCTGTAGTGGACTCAATAACTCTAGAGAAGAAATCTTTAAAAACCAACCTCAACAATACTTTAGTCACAAACACGTGGCTAACATAGAGTCATAAGAAGAAACTTTAAAAAATTGACCTAGACTAAGCGATTTTATTTCAAACAACAACACAATATCACAATCGCTCAAACATTACTTTGTGACTCCAGAATCTCACCAATGGTACAAACTTATCAAAGTGGGTATTTAACCCCCTTTTGCCACCCTCCAATAAGAACCCCCAAATAGGCTGCATTAACCGGCCCCACTGATATAAACTCTGCAGAGGGGATATAAACCCATCACTTCCTGGGGTGAAGTCCCCCCAGACATGTTCAGGCCATAAAGCTGCAGATAAGCCTGACATGGGACCTGTTTAATATGTTTCTTATCTGACATGACATAACAGCACCAGCTGCAGAAGAGCCAAGGAGTAGGACACTAAATGTCACTAACATGTAACAAATTAACTTCCCTGGGAACCATCCCTGGTGTCAGTGAAGCATTCTATTTCCCCACCACACCCACGTCAAGGGTTGTGTTCCACCCCACACCCTACCCTGGGTGACATCTCTAAAGGTCGAAATGCAAAAAATAGAAGTAAGTAAAGGCAAGTTCTTATATAGCGCAGTATCCAGTCCTCAGGACCATTCCAAGCACTTTACACTTTACTTCCCTGACAGACCTGTTCACTCAGACACCATCTCAACTTCTCTGGGAAACATCCAGCCGTATGCTACAATTAATGCACGAAGGCTGCTCGTACACATATCCACCACTGTCTATAGCCAGGTACTCATTTATACAGCTGAGTCAACTGGAGCAATGTAG
Organism: Oasisia sp. SBJ-2009; assembly: GCA_964017155.1. Lineage (NCBI taxonomy): Eukaryota > Metazoa > Annelida > Polychaeta > Sabellida > Siboglinidae > Oasisia > Oasisia sp. SBJ-2009. The sequence continues at coordinate 11,873,496 of OZ024860.1, forward strand.
AGTGAAAAAAAAATTGCCCAAGGGTTTAACACCGCAGCACAGGATTCGAACCTGGGTTCTCGTAGTCGAGAGTCCGAAGCTCTACCCCTGAGCCACTACATAGAAGGTCATGCCAAGACATTTGGAGAAAATTAATGTTCATCAAAACCCTACCTTTTATCCCAAATTTCTTATGCTACAGTTTCTGTGTCATTGTCAGTGACAAATGTGTGCTGACGGAACACGCCAGGCTGTTCAGTGCATCCACCATCTACTCTTGTGTAAGTATAATTTAGTGACTATACAACACAGTCCATTCAAGTCTCTGACAGTCTAATTTTACAAATAGCTTTTTTCTACCAATGTTGCTTTTCACCACTGATGTACATTATACTTACAGGTTGTCAACATGTGTTAGTACAATAAAAAATTGTTTTACTTTACATACCGTAGGGTCAACCACATTATTTTATAAGATTGTTGTCAAAACATGACAGTCCAATTCAGGTGTGACATTCTAACCCATGAGGTAATAGATTCTGATCTGTGAGGTAATAGATTCTGATGTGTGAGGTAATAGATTCTGACGTGTGAGGTAATAGATTCTGATGTGTGAGGTAATAGATTCTGACCTGTGAGGTAATAGATTCTGACCTGTGAGGTAATAGATTCTGACGTGTGAAGTAATAGATTCTGACCTGTGAGGTAATAGATTCTGATGTGTGAGGTAATAGATTCTGACCTGTGAGGCAATAGATTCTGACCTGTGAGGTAATAGATTCTGACGTGTGAAGTAATAGATTCTGACCTGTGAGGTAATAGATTCTGATGTGTGAGGTAATAGATTCTGACGTGTGAGGTAATAGATTCTGATGTGTGAGGTAATAGATTCTGACCTGTGAAGTAATAGATTCTGATGTGTGAGGTAATAGATTCTGACCTGTGAAGTAATAGATTCTGATGTGTGAGGTAATAGATTCTGACCTTTGAGGTAATAGATTCTGACGTGTGAGGTAATAGATTCTGACCTTTGAGGTAATAGATTCTGACGTGTGAAGTAATAGATTCTGACCTGTGAGGTAATAGATTCTGATGTGTGAGGTAATAGATTCTGACCTGTGAGGCAATAGATTCTGACCTGTGAGGTAATAGATTCTGACGTGTGAAGTAATAGATTCTGACCTGTGAGGTAATAGATTCTGATGTGTGAGGTAATAGATTCTGACATGTGAGGTAATAGATTCTGATGTGTGAGGTAATAGATTCTGACCTGTGAAGTAATAGATTCTGATGTGTGAGGTAATAGATTCTGACCTGTGAAGTAATAGATTCTGATGTGTGAGGTAATAGATTCTGACCTTTGAGGTAATAGATTCTGACGTGTGAGGTAATAGATTCTGACCTTTGAGGTAATAGATTCTGATGTGTGAGGTAATAGATTCTGACCTGTGAGGTAATAGATTCTGATGTGTGAGGTAATAGATTCTGACCTGTGAGGCAATAGATTCTGACCTGTGAGGTAATAGATTCTGACCTGTGAGGCAATAGATTCTGACCTGTGAGGTAATAGATTCTGATGTGTGAGGTAATAGATTCTGACCTTTGAGGTAATAGATTCTGACCTTTGAGGTAATAGATTCTGATGTGTGAGGTAATAGATTCTGACCTTTGAGGTAATAGATTCTGACCTTTGAGGTAATAGATTCTGACCTTTGAGGTAATAGATTCTGACCTTTGAGGTAATAGATTCTGACGTGTGAGGTAATAGATTCTGACCTTTGAGGTAATAGATTCTGATGTGTGAGGTAATAGATTCTGACCTTTGAGGTAATAGATTCTGACCTTTGAGGTAATAGATTCTGATGTGTGAGGTAATAGATTCTGACCTTTGAGGTAATAGATTCTGACCTTTGAGGTAATAGATTCTGATGTGTGAGGTAATAGATTCTGACCTTTGAGGTAATAGATTCTGACCTTTGAGGTAATAGATTCTGATGTGTGAGGTAATAGATTCTGATGTGAGGTAATAGATTCTGACCTTTGAGGTAATAGATTCTGATGTGTGAGGTAATAGATTCTGACCTTTGAGGTAATAGATTCTGATGTGTGAGGTAATAGATTCTGACCTTTGAGGTAATAGATTCTGATCTTTGAGGTAATAGATTCTGATGTGTGAGGTAATAGATTCTGACCTTTGAGGTAATAGATTCTGACGTGTGAGGTAATAGATTCTGACCTTTGAGGTAATAGATTCTGATGTGTGAGGTAATAGATTCTGACCTTTGAGGTAATAGATTCTGACCTTTGAGGTAATAGATTCTGACTTTTGAGGTAATAGATTCTGACCTTTGAGGTAATAGATTCTGACCTTTGAGGTAATAGATTCTGACTTTTGAGGTAATAGATTCTGACTTTTGAGGTAATAGATTCTGATGTGTGAGGTAATAGATTCTGATGTGTGAGGTAATAGATTCTGACCTTTGAGGTAATAGATTATGATGTGTGAGGTAATAGATTCTGACCTTTGAGGTAATAGATTCTGATGTGTGAGGTAATAGATTCTGACCTTTGAGGTAATAGATTCTGACCTTTGAGGTAATAGATTCTGACCTTTGAGGTAATAGATTCTGATGTGTGAGGTAATAGATTCTGACCTTTGAGGTAATAGATTCTGACGTGTGAGGTAATAGATTCTGACCTTTGAGGTAATAGATTCTGATGTGTGAGGTAATAGATTCTGACCTTTGAGGTAATAGATTCTGATGTGAGGTAATAGATTCTGACCTTTGAGGTAATAGATTCTGACCTTTGATGTAATAGATTCTGATGTGTGAGGTAATAGATTCTGACCTTTGAGGTAATAGATTCTGATGTGTGAGGTAATAGATTCTGACCTTTGAGGTAATAGATTCTGACCTTTGAGGTAATAGATTCTGATGTGTGAGGTAATAGATTCTGACCTTTGAGGTAATAGATTCTGATGTGTGAGGTAATAGATTCTGACCTTTGAGGTAATAGATTCTGACCTTTGAGGTAATAGATTCTGACCTTTGAGGTAATAGATTCTGATGTGTGAGGTAATAGATTCTGACCTTTGAGGTCATGCCATGGTGTGACGTAATGCCATGTGACATTTTTATCTGTGAGGTAATAATATTTGACCTGTGAGGTAACACATTTGAAACTCTATCTGGTGAGGTAATGTGGTGACAGTATGTTCCATAGATAATGCCATTTGACCCACTGGTCTCCCGTCTTTGAAATAAAGTCATGTGGCATTTTTACATTTGACGAGAAATAAAAATGTTTACCCATAAAACTACAAAGTATCCCCAATTCAAGCACGGATTTAAAACGATAAAAGAGGGAAAACATGACTTATGAAATCATTGATCAGTGATGACAAGGATCAGAAAATAACCAAATAAGAGCAACGTTTCAGGGCCTACAGCGTACAAACAGCTGAGCTGTGTCCTCACAATGGCACTACTCCATGTGGAAATTCCACACGGTGAAGAAATTCCCCAGTTCACTCTCTCTCCTCGATTCCGTTAAAAAATCAGTCAGAGGCTTCCACAGACGCGAACCTTACAAGTGAAGTCAGAGCCTGAGGAGGCAGAAAACACAGACTGCAGCTGGTGTGATGACGAGAGAAATACCTCACTCTAGACGACGGGAAATTCCACGAGTCACAGTAACAGTGAGCCTAGGACATCCAAATAGTTACAGTCATAACACTCGTCTTAGAAAATAAACTGGACCACACATAGACGAAGTGTGGAATGAATGGCTAAATTCATTACTCTGTTCTTCTGCAGGTGTGACCCGAGAGGGGTTGTACCCCAGGCAAGACAGAGTTATTGATATTTCGATCTCATATGAATGGGGTGCTCACCAGGGGGCATGGTTTCTGTTGACCAGGGAGGCTTCAGTTACTGAGTCAGCACTGCTGAAAGTCGATGTGTCTTTAAATGAGGACAACCCAATAATGCATATTGTATTTACATGACACATTTACTTGTAATAGGTACATGGGTTTTGTGAATGTATTAGTATTGTATATTACGTTACAACTAATGGAATCAGAGTCTCCTTAACTTTCGCTTTTGTTGATTAAATTTCACACTTTTTACACGTATGTGTAAATAATTGTCCGTATGTTTGTTTTAGCTGGAAACAGTTGCTCACGGATATACCGGTATTGCAGGCTGGTGTCGAACCAGACAATGTAAATAGTTAGGTTTGTGTCTGGCCAAATTCAGGAGCAATATTGAATTGGAGGATGTCTTCGTCTTTCAGCCACATCCCAAAACAAAACACATACATTTAAAATATATGCCTGATTTGTTAATACTGGATTTTGTTGGTCTATGAAACAATATTGCAAGTATTGCATTAATCAAGTTTTCACAAATTTTCACATTCATTACTCAACATTACTCAATAGTATGTCAACAACATTAACATCACTCAAGTTTTAATAGTTTTTTTATGTTTTTTACAAACATTACTCAACAGTATTTCAACAACATTAATATCACTTATAGACACATCACATGATATTGATACATAAAAAGATACAAAATGTTACCGATTTAACAAAGCAAAGTTGTGATGTTAATATTCTATCTAGATGAGGTAGTGTTGTTAATATTGATGTGTAAAATCAAAATAGTAGTCCCACGAACAGCTGAGTAAATGAAGTGCCCCTAAAAATACACAACTACTACTATATCATTCAGCTTTATATCATCTTACATGGCTTCATTCAACACTAGATAATCAAAATGTCATCAATCAATGGGTAGGGGGTTGGCCCAAAATGACCTTAACCAGATGTTGCCTAATGCAAGGCTAATGCAGAAGCACTGAAGTACTGAGGCTTATGATGTGAGCACTAATTTAAAGTGTTATCTTTAATTAATATATAAGTGAGGTGTAAAGTACTGCATTTACATAGATGTTTAGTGTCTTTTGATGATTTGTATATATTTTGCAAGGAAAATATTTTGTTTTCATTCATTAAAAATTACATCAGTGTGATTTAGGGAAGGATACATGGACTTGTGGATTAAGCAGCCATGCATGAATTTTGAGAAGAATGCATGGAGTTAGGGGATGCATGATTATTTAGGATTATTATTTAGGAAAGAATGCATGGACTTAGAGAGAGCACATGAATTTATGGATGAATGTTTGTACTAGGGGAAGTGCATGGATTATGGGAGGGCAGATGGACTTGGGCAGGGATGAATGGGCTTAGGAAGGAGCAAATGGCACAGGAGAGGAGCATGTATTTAGGAAGGGGTACGTGACACATGGGTTTAGGGAAGGGTGCAATGATTTTCATAGGATTGCACTGGTTTAGGGAGGGGTGCAAGGATTTAGGAAACGTTACAGATGATTTGGTAAATGCTGGCACAAAAAGCGTTACATAATTTAAAAATGGTCCCCAATTATGATGAATTATTATCAACCAAAGTTGGACTGTTACATTCCAGTAAGAAGGTGTTTACCGGTGAAGACAGGCTGTAAATCATTCTGTCATAAGATGACATCCTAGTCAAAGTCATTATTATTAATGAGTCTATCTTAAATAGCTGTCACACATACAGTACAGGAACACATGCTGGCTGACCCATTTGTGTATATTACTACATGGAGAGAGCTTTCAATTTACAATTTTATGAAAAAGGACATAGACCACCATTTCATTTCAAATTTGTGATGGAAATTTATTGCTGTAGAAAGCTCGGCCAACTGTTGCATAGTTAAGTGTATGTGACTATTAAGATCACGAGCGTACACTGCAATCATCGTAAGTGTACACGCCCATTTTTATTACCCCTTAAAACTGGACTGTTGTATAGTAAACAACATATGCTTGACTTTACACTGCTGCACTTAAACAGTGTAATTTTGCGACAACAAACTGATACAATCTTAATTTGTTGGGGAACACATTCAGTAGCACAGCTCTGTAATTATACTAGACCTCGGGAACACGTTACGAGCCAAAATGTTGTTTCTCAACACTTCTTAATTTGGTTTTCAACACATGCTTCGCCAATAACCACCACGCACATATATGTAGTACTATGGACATGTCATCATACATAATACATATTGTTAGGCAATCTATACAAACTGTTTGTATGAAATTAGTCGAGCTTTAACAACTTGGTTAGAATCCTGATTTGTAATCCTTTATCTTGTAACAAATTAGATTAAATTAGATTTAAATTATTATTATCAATGTCACAGAACCAATGAATCGCACATGAATGTACAAAAATCCACAGGTGTCAGAATTGGGGGCATTTGAATGGCTGAGGCCTGAGCCCCACCCGCTCCCCCAATAGTACCCCTTATTCCTCTAACTTGATGTGCCAATGTCTGTTGTCTGATAGCTCAAGTTTGAAGCCCATTGGTGGCTGCCCACCACTTGGTGGGTAGCCCACCCACTCTCCTCTCAAATGTGCTGAAGGTTACAAGTTCTCTCTGCAAACGCTCAATATCACTCCTGGATTTTCTACAGGTAGTTTGCCAGAGAAAGACCCTGAAAGGGTGATCAATGAGTACTGCTCACTGGACTGTGCCACTGTCTGAAGTGTTCAGTGAAGAGTGACCAATGGACATTTGCTGACCACCCAACCATGGTCACCTCATTAACAGTTAAAGGTGTCTTTGTTTATGTACCAAACAGGCCCTCAAAGTGCCTTCATTGTTTTAATCACCCTGCCAGGTGTTAGAATTGACATAGTGTGAGATTATGTGAATCCTGGACCTGGAGTGTAGCCAAGGCTTGGGCAATGGAACTCTAAGTCTGAGTAATCTCTAATTGTAAGCAGATGTGTGTGTGTGTGTGTGTGTGTGTGTGTGTGTGTGTGTGTGTGTGTGTGTGTGTGTGTGTGTGTGTGTGTGTGTGTGTGTGTGTGTGTGTGTGTGTGTGTGTGTGTTAAAATTCCTTAAAATAGTTGCTGAGGGGATCAGTGCTACATGTATCCCAATGGCAATGCGTATGCTGTCGCTCCCTGCAAATAACGGGAAAAGAGCACTGACTGTTGAATGGTCAATATAATCCTATAACTATTATAAATTGTTATAGAAGTACGTTCATAGTTGCTGGCAGATAGGTTAATACTTTGGCTCTTCTGCCAACAAAACAACACGATACTTATAAATATACTTCACAAGCCTGCAGTGCTGTCAAATAACAATTACGATTTACGACTGTCATTCTCGATTCTGATTCAGTGATTGCTACTATGCTTAGCTGTCTGTCACTTTTTGCAGTGACAACCATCAACAGCGGTCGCTTCGCTAAACACCGTCAATAAAGACGATGCTCGCCGTTATAATTAGACAGCGACACACGCCCGGCTGCAAGGCTAACCTACAACGCCCGAGGGCCCACTACGTAATCTGGAGGCGGCCTCATCCTGGCTCCCTCCGCTTGCCCCGGGCCGCCGTGCCGCTGCCTCGGCCCGGGAGCGACAGGCAGCGACAGCTGCGCCCAGGCACACGACACGACAACAGCCGCCTACGACAACTGATATGCACTACATCCAACTAAAAACAAAAGCGCATTTAACTTTACCGATGCCAAACTTACCGTAAGTATGCGTCCGACTTCTGTCAGGCGGTTGCTCGACACCCGGACATTAGCCTGCGAAGGAAGTCCACCTAAACGCAGACCGCGTGTCTTCTGTTTACACAGAAACCGCCAATTATGCATAAGCGGAGCGCGCGCATTCAGTTTAGTGTGCACTTATAGCGAATCGCCGAGCCGCAGATTCCCACTGAGCGCTTCCACTCCACGCGCAAATTTCCGTGCCGTGCAGGTTTGGGGGAATACAGAGGTAAATATATCAACCACTTTGATTCACTGGCAGAAGAAAACATTATTTGGTTATCCTAACACATCAGTGTGTACGAAGGGTGGGACAAAAATAGGTGGAAGCTGTAAAACTTAAGCTGGGTGGACTTTGATAAGAATGATCAATTCAAGGCATGTATGAATAATAAATATTTTGAGAGACAGCGGAAGAGCAAACTAAACAGCGCATCGAATACAAATTACTCCTGCTGACGTTTCTCAACCTTTGTGATTTGGTCACGTTACACCTGACCGACCTGCTAATTCGACACCAGACACTCACCACATTCTGTCTCTGGAATAATTTACATCTTGTCATTTGTGCCACAGACTGCCTCACTCAGTATGTGTTATAAATAAATCTTCTTCCTCACTTGCGGAGTGGTGACTATGTTACTTTCGTTGCTTCCTCTGCCTCCCTCTCGAGTTCCTTCCATCCTGTTCAGGCCAGTCCTAATAATAACCCCAAATACTTCTCATTAAAAATATAGTTTTTCAGTTTAAATGAAATAGGTGATATTTCGAACTCTGAACATTTATTGTAGCGACCTTATTTGCAAATACATTTGGGGTAGTAATAATAATAATTATTATTATTATTATAGAGCGCCCGGCCGATCAATAACAATTAAAACTCCATATACAATTGATACATATAAATAAAATAACAAATGTATGATGTAAATATATGAGTGAATAAAAGGTAATCAAGGAAATAAATTAAAATAATAACTTCTACACCTTTGTGTGTGTGTGTGTATGTGTGTGTGTGTGTGTGTGTGTGTGTGTGTGTGTGTGTGTGTGTGTGTGTGTGTGTGTGTGTGTGTGCGTGTTTGTGTGCGTGTTTGTGTGCGTGCGTGCGTGCGTGTGTGTGTGTGTGTGTGTGTGTGTGTGTGTGTGTGCGCGCGTTTATTTTTAACGTCTCAATATGTCATGACCTCGTCACGACCATGTCTTGTCACACGACTTTGTATACCGGGTCCGTGGCCTTCCCGGCGAGATGAGATCGAGACGAGATGCAGCAATTCCGAACAAACGCGAACCCAGAACTTGTGATTGCGTGAATTCGTCATTATCTTCCAAGAAAAGAGCAGAAGATAGCTACTCAGTCTTATTCTTCTACTGAAGAGAAACCGCAGCTGATGTTAGCAACCTACTGTATGCCTATGTATTACGAATGTTAAATTTCAAGTGGAAATTCAAAAAATGACCGTAGAAGCCCATCGTTTATTCAATACAATACAATACAATACAATACAATACAATACAATACAATACAATACAATACAATACAATACAATACAATACAATACAATACAATACAATACAATACAATACAATACAATACAATACAATACAATACAATAACACTTTATTGTCCCGAACCGGGAAATTCATTTTGCATTTTATTGGGCATTTTCCCATAGGTCAGTACCAGACTGTTCACTAACTACCCCGAGAAGCCAATACTGACAGCAGACTTGCAGAGGCGCCAGAGGCATTGTGTCAACTATGTGAAGCCACGTGTAGTGGCCTCTATGTGTTTACTCAGTAATCAGCAAACTTGGAACCACTAAAAACACATAACGCCACGGCTATCTTTATCTTCTATTTAACACCTAGAAGCCAGATCTTTAGCGACTCAGTGTATTTTTTAGACATCCGCTCCAGGCAAGCAACAATGCGTTGTCTTCGACGCTGACGTAACATGTACTTATGTGATCGTCTGTTAAAGGCTTTGCATTACACCAAACACTTAAAGTTGAAGACGAAACTATCATTAGCATTGCTTGTTAGATCGGTGTTGTCAGCACTATCGTCATCTATCGTCTGGATTACTGTAATTCGCTCGTACCCAACCTATAATGTCGTCTCAGACAACGCGTGCAGAACAATGTCACTATAATTGCGCGACGCTCCAGTAGGAATGAGCATATCACCTTCACGCCTGTGGTACAATCCCCGTATTGACAGTGGTTAACGAGTCGCACCTGCGCAATGTGTGAACGCCGCCTACTCAAGCCTTTATCCGCCCAATTGTTAAGTGGATCCATCATCCAGGGAGGCTGAGAGCACGTGCCCCCAGACTTACGAAAATTGGCGTGTCGCTAGAGCTAACCGCGATATCTAGGAGAAGTTGAAGTTAGGAAGACACGGCGGCGAAAATGTTCAAAGCCTCAGCTACAGAATCTTCCGGTGTTAAGAACCGACAGCGACAGTGAAGTCACACACGAGTATAATTAATGTACACATACAAATGGTACAACTGTGTGTGTGTGTGTGTGTGCGTGCGTGCGTGCGTGCGTGCGTGCGTGCGTGCGTGTGCAAGAGAAAGTCTAGTCGCTCCAAAAGTCCATCTAAAATTGGTTGGTATTTTGTCCGTTGGTTTTTTTTTCGTTGGGATTGTGTCCGTTGGGGTTTTGTCCTGCACTCTAAACTTGGTCCAACCGCCAATGGAGTTTTATCGGACATTCCACTGATCAGCAGACCCAGATCACGCGATGTCGTTGGGAAAGAATCGGTTGTGTAAACATCCCCGCTAAACCGGTTGTTATAAATCTTTCCACTTTTCTATTTTAGTTGTATGTTACACCTAAGGTGAGGCGTGAAACTAGTGCTTCGTGTTTTTCTCGTACATAGGTAGGATTCTATGAATACGGCTTCTTAATTATCACGAATCGTTGGGGTAGACTTACATTTTCTTTAGTTGTTTTTCATCATTGGTAAGCCTCTACAAGTTAGAGTTTAGTAAATGTAATTGTAGAATCGTAGGATAATAGAAGACAACTTTGTTGAAGTACAAAAAGCCTAGGTGCAGGTTACATCTCTTATCCACCTTAAAATGAAGCATTGCACCGACTAACTTTCTTCAGTCTTTACAGACATCAACCACTTCTTTCCAAGAAGTTCAGTATCTCCCAGCTGAACGACTATTATTTTCGATTGCTATGAAAGTGTTTGTCCGCAGCCCTCGTGTAGGGCAAGGGTGGAAGTCAGCCATCGACGGGTCTTTTGGACTTGCACCAGTTTGCATATCGTGCAAACAGATCAGCAGACGGTGCCGTCCCGTCAAACCTGCACATTGGATGGCCAGAAGTCTTTGCTGGGATCACATTCATCGACTCGATATTCAATTCGCCCCCTTCAACAGGTACAATATGCTACTTTTTAATATACCTTCTACCATGTATCATTGGGTTCTCAATTTTCTTCACATATCTCATATTCTGCCAAAGTAAAAAACTATATCTCCATATCTCTTATTTTGAATACTTGTGTCCAATATCCAGTGAATCGGAATCAGAAGTTTTTATTGACCAAAAAATATACATAATACAATATTCAACAAATCACCTATAGCTCAATTATGAAGTCATATTTTGGCGTTAGTCCCACGGTGTACTAATATGACAAATATATGCGTACACGTGTTATTAAACAAGAAATAACAGAAAAGCAATCATACGTAATAATGAATTATTGCTGTAGGAGTCGAAGAGAATGTTACTAAGCCCATTTTGGCTGCTCCTTGGCAGCCACTCCGTTTATTAAAGTTGTGTGATGACTCCTTTCCGCTTATTATCTTCACATATGATTGCGTCTCCATTGTGATTTCATTTTCAGATATTGCCACTATGGACGGCTTCGCATGGAACGCTGATGGGACGACAGCACGACACATGATGAGGTTCAGAGAATGATTGACTAGTATTATTATTAACAATCTCAAATTGAACATCTCCAATCAACCCTTCCAAACACACACTGTCTCTCATGCTCTTAATTATACACGTGTTAGCATATAATCTAGTCGTCTGTTTTGTAATCTTTTAAAATGTTTGTTTATGCGTGGATGAGCGCATGCGCGTATACGTGCGCGTATCCGTGTGCGTGCATTTAGTGTGCGTGCGTGCGTGCGTGCGTGCGTGCATGTGTGCGTGTGTGTGTGCATGTGTGTGTGTGTGTGTGTGTGTGTGTGTGCATGTGTGCGTATGTGTCTGTGTGTGTGCGTGCGTGCGTGCGTGCGTGCGCGCGCGTATGTACACATGTGTCTGTGTGTGTGTGTGTTTGTGTTTGCGTGCGTGTGCATGCGTGCGTGCGTGTGTTTATGTGTGAACGCGCGTGTGTGTACATGATTGTGTGCGTGCTTGCGTGCGTGCATGTGTGCTTGGAGGGACGGGAAGACAAGCGTGGAAGGATTACTGGACTTTGTAATGAAATTAGTACTATACTAGTTTGAGTTGTTGCCGTAACAACGCCAAACACATTTTTGCACATTTTATATTGCTACATCATACATGGCAAAAAAATCATTCGAACCTAAATCAGTCATTTGCCAAGCGAAGAAGAACATAATTATGTCTTATCACAGTGTTGATCGGTGTTTTCTCTCGCCTGTTTGATATTTCACAATAGTCTCAATATAACAATTGGGTAGCTTCTTTGTCACACGCATGCTTGCAAGATAGTCTGCCAAAATAGCGGCCCATCATAGCTGTGTCTGCGACAGCACAGCGTATAAGCCAGCCTAGACGTTGCATAACAAAATCCATAATATTTCGCTACAAGAGGCACCGGTCAAATGCTGCGGATCCAACAGTCAGTTTTCTGGACAACTCGACAAGTGCCGGCTAGCGTGTTTACATTAGAAACACATTTCCATCTAAACGTATCGGTTTTTACACCGTAATTATTAAACAGCGAAACGACAAAATGCTACATAATACTATATAATATACGTTAGTGTTATAGCGGAACAACTTATGCGAAAAGAGAGACGTTTTAGAAAGGTTTCGGTAAATTAATTAGCGTTGATGTCGCTCTGCTACGTCACACCCACGCTACAGGTATGACAGGAGCGGGCACGAAATGCCGCCGACACTGCCGATTGCTGCCGTTCTTAACTACCCTAATTTAGCTAAAACATCCAACTGTTGCAAATGAACATCGGTTATGATTAATGGATAATCATGGCTCGGTCGAACGATCCCAGATTCAACAATCCAAGGTAAGCAAAATAGGAGTAGAAGCGTATAGTATTCTACGAACTGAGCCGAGGTTGTTTAGGAGAGTACGAGATCGTAAATCGCGTAATGCCAATGGTCTCAAATCGAGCCTCAGGTAGACTATAACAACCAGGGTTCGTGGACCGCAGACTAACGACCTAGCGCTAGGCCGTAGCGGTCATTCCTCTCTAGCGGCTAGCACAGAGCCATAGTTTTGTGCATTACTGAAATTATATACAACATCAGATATTTGTTAATTCATAATCATATTATTAAGATACATTGTCACTGGAAAATAATTAGAGCAACACTATCTATGTCTATGTCCAAACCATCAGTGTCATCGCTGTTCTCAAGCTCAGTGCATTCACATGAAAATACATGTAAAAGACTATAGGCTAGCTTACACGACTTGCAGTCAATGCTTACGACCCTTTCTCATTGAAGTTCACATCAGTGGAAAATGTAAATAATTGTTAGCCGATTTTGATCTTCATGTAATGTACAAATTGTCTATATTTGATTGCTACGCTTGTAATCGGATACATGCAGGCTTTGCAATCATTCAATAAGAAATAATTGTGACTTTTTTTCACAAGAGAGTCATTAGTAAATGAAAATTATAAGCATGCACACAATTTCATGTTTCGCTTTGTTATGTTTGTACTATTGGCACGCTTTTAAATACAAATTTGAGCAAATTTCACATGACATGAAAACAGTGAACGTCAGTGAGAGTGTGAGTTGTGTGTGTCAGGTGGCCTATGGACTTTATGTCCAAACCCACATATGTCCTACACGATATGTCCTAAATTAATTATTTTAATTTTTGCACTTCAGACTTTAACATAACTCTGTTGATATATTAGCACTATGCTGGCACTCTTTGTAGAACATATCAAGTCCATTGCATATGTAACTGTTACTTAGAATCACATTTTTGGAACATATCGTCCACAATATTTGGGAAATAAGTGACTTGGTACATAAGCGACTTGGGACATAATGTCTATGGCTCTGTCAGGTACTTGGAGCAGGAGAATCTAAACCTGATGAAGGATGTGGAGGACCTGGAAGATGCGCTGATGCTCCATGCTCGCATACAGGACGAGACGGGGGGTAGTGTGAGGACCCTGCTCAGGTAAACAGTCCTAGAGAAATGTGACGAACCTGCTCAGGTAAACAGTCCTAGAGAAATGTGAGGAACATGCTCAGGTAAACAGTCCTAGAGAAATGTGAGGAACATGCTCAGGTAAACAGTCCTAGAGAAATGTGAGGACCCTGCTCAGGTAAACAGTCCTAGAGAAATGTGAGGACCCTGCTCAGGTAAACAGTCCTAGAGAAATGTGAGGACCCTGCTCAGGTAAACAGTCCTAGAGAAATGTGAGGAACATGCTCAGGTAAACAGTCCTAGAGAAATGTGACGAACATGCTCAGGTAAACAGTCCTAGAGAAATGTGAGGAACCTGCTCAGGTAAACAGTCCTAGAGAAATGTGACGAACATGCTCAGGTAAACAGTCCTAGAGAAATGTGAGGAACCTGCTCAGGTAAACAGTCCTAGAGAAATGTGAGGAACATGCTCAGGTAAACAGTCCTAGAGAAATGTGACGAACCTGCTCAGGTAAACAGTCCTAGAGAAATGTGAGGAACATGCTCAGGTAAACAGTCCTAGAGAAATGTGACGAACCTGCTCAGGTAAACAGTCCTAGAGAAATGTGAGGAACCTGCTCAGGTAAACAGTCCTAGAGAAATGTGAGGAACCTGCTCAGGTAAACAGTCCTAGAGAAATGTGAGGAACCTGCTCAGGTAAACAGTCCTAGAGAAATGTGAGGAACCTGCTCAGGTAAACAGTCCTAGAGAAATGTGAGGAACCTGCTCAGGTAAACAGTCCTAGAGAAATGTGAGGAACCTGCTCAGGTAAACAGTCCTAGAGAAATGTGAGGAACCTGCTCAGGTAAACAGTCCTAGAGAAATGTGAGGAACCTGCTCAGGTAAACAGTCCTAGAGAAATGTGAGGAACCTGCTCAGGTAAACAGTCCTAGAGAAATGTGAGGAACCTGCTCAGGTAAACAGTCCTAGAGAAATGTGAGGAACCTGCTCAGGTAAACAGTCCTAGAGAAATGTGAGGAACCTGCTCAGGTAAACAGTCCTAGAAAAATGTGACGAACCAACTCGGTTAAACAAAATTGGGGCAATATGTGGAACATACTCAGGTAAACAGTACAGTGATACTACATGACTTTACATGTATTCTGGACATCACTTGCTTTTAAACATGGAAGTGATGATCTGGCTCCATGAACTAATCTCATCCTGCATTCATAAGAGAGTATTGTTGAAGGGTTTTCACTCCTGGGGGATTTTTTTATTGTGGATGAGTATGTTAATAAATATGTTTTGATAATTGTTTTGCGTAAAATAAATTTCTGATGATGTATATTGTTTAGTAAAAATCAAAAAATTAACATTAGCAATTCTGGTTTGGCAGTGCATTTTCTACTCAGAATTACAGTCCTGGTTTAGGCATAGATTTCTTATCGAAAAAGGTTTACAGGTAGATCTGAAATAAATGGAAGAAAGGCAAAAGCTGTATCAATTGATACCACTCACAGTATCACTAAATCATGTTCTAAATAGTTTCTTTTCAATATTTTCGCCTTTGTAGAAAGGAAATAGGTGGCTCCCTCTGGCAGCGTGGTGCAGAAGGTCGTATCCATGGATACCGCTCCGCTAAAGACCTAAGTGAAAAACCAAGGAATGTGCTTGATAGAACTAATCCAAAGACAAACTCTGCAGGAAAGACACGGATGTCGCTGGCTGCAGAAGAGTCAAGAAACGGAGCCGAAAATGAGAAACTAACGGACAATTACCTGATAACAAAACATCTCACGGACAGAGCAAGGAACACGTCAGACAAAACTAGTGTGAAGACAAATTCTGCAGGAAAGAAGAGGAATCCTCGAACGACAGAAGAAATGAAGAACGGATTCAGCAGTGACCAAATGAACATGGGTAGAACTTTAATGAAGGATGTTGACATCGTAGGAAAGTCTGTTCACTCTGCTAAATCAGCGAAGAAATCTGATTGGTTGCTTGCACCAATGTACCAGAGCCAGATGACATCGTCAGGTGATTCTGTGTACATGGGTGACACGTCATCGTTCACTGACGATTGTGACGGACCGATGAACGCGTTCAGCACATCGGGCGAAAGAGACGACTCGTCTGTGGCCGATTCGTCTGACAGCCCTCAACAGCGGAGCGTTGGTGGCGCCACCAGGTGGATAAAACCGATGAAGCAGAAACAGCGTTTCTTTAAGAAGGTCTTGGAGAAGTACGAGATGCAGACGGCAAAGACCGATGTCGACGCAAATGACGCGTCGGACACGTCATGCGACGCTGAAGTATTGCAGTGGCTCAAGGGACTGCAGCTGCGAGACACTCGCAAGTATGTGCGGATCTTCGCTGACCATGAGCTGGACATGTCCAGTTTGCGGCTACTTACCCGGACACAGCTCCAGCAGATGGGAGTGATGGCCCTCGGACCGCTCAACAAAATGGTCCTGGCCATCCGCGAGCTGCGCCAGTATGGTCCCCGGCCTCGGGCTGTCTCCCTGAACGGTGGAACGTCGTCCCGGGAGAGCTCTGCGGCGACAGACAGACGGCATTCTGGGTACCCCGCCGACTACGCCGTGGAGAGTGACCCCACCGCATGTCGGGGGTCGCGGAAACCTCGCAAACAGAACGGGGTAGTTGCCACGGGAACGAGAAGATCTGCACCCCCTCGACCGATTGTGTCCAAGGTGACCTCTAAGCCACCCAGTGCATGGAATATGACCTGTGGAGGGACGGGGAAAGGAGGGAAGGGGTTGGGGAGTGGGAGATCGTCATCCAGTCCCAGTGAGGCAATGGGAAGCTCAAGGAGGGTGGACACAGAGGTGACCCCCAGTGACCAGGTGGACAGTTGTACTACAGACAGTGACCTCAACTCTTTGATCTCAGTCAGTGGCATTCAGAAACAGTCTCGCAAGCTGGACCTTGGCAAGCTGGACACAAGTAAGTTGATTCATAGTATCACGCTGTCGCGCTTACATTTTTCCGATCGTTACAAACTTTCCGATTGACGTTTCCGCGCATGCGCAATAAATGTAAAATCATCAATGTGCAGCGAAACGACAAAGCATTTTGGGTATAAATGCCACGGGCTGTTCGTCAACTCTAGTGTGATGATTCCTATGACGAGTTACTTAAAATGTCATTCAGTATGTACAATAACATCTTACGTTTGTTGAAATCGCTGTCATGGATTATGGCGCACTAAAGTCACATGATTTACGCTTGCTATCAAAATATGCCTCAAAACTGGTTTGCCTCGTGTTAATTTGCAACAAATAACTTTGCTGAGAGGTTATGTACATCCTAACGAACAACCCATTGTATTTATACCATGAATTTTGTCCTTTCGCTGCACACTAATGATTTTACATTTATTGCGCATGCGGAAAAATGTAAGTGCTACAACTTCACTTAGTAGACTTGTACCTATCGTACCGTGTCTCCTCTTAGTCTTTTTGCATTAATCCTTTCGTTGTTGCATTCCCAATGTTTATACATATAATTTTTATAGATATATGTAAATAAAATGCGGGATGGTTCTAGCATTTCGTTCCATACAACGTGTCACAGATATTTGTGTAATTATGTTTTTATTTCTTTTTAAATATCTAAATTTGTTAGTTCTAATATTACATATGTTCATAGTTAAGTAATTTATGTGAACATCGTACTTCTTTGCAGCAACAGAAATTCAAAAGAGTGCTCGAGAAAGTTGTAGAAAGGCAGAGAAACACCTTGTGACACTGGAGGCCGAGGTACTGTTTTATGAAAATTGGTGAAGATTTTGTTACAGAAGAACCAGTTGTGCAGATATCCCAAATTGTTTTCATGATATAAGTAAATGTTTGGAAGATAAAGTGGCGAGTCCTTGAAATCATGGAAATGCAATCTCAACCCTACTAGCTAATATAATTACAGTATAATAACTAAATATATATGTAATGTTTTTGTGTCATTATTGATGGAATTTGACAAGCCTATCATCTTACTTGTGCTTTCTGGATGAGATAAAACAATCGACATCTTGGAATCACCTTAATGGACTCACTTGCACACCTGCACAGTGTCAGCCCTACATTTGTAAAATTACCGCACGTTTGCTTGGACATACATGATGACAGATAGGTGACAGATAGGTGACAGAGATCCTCTCTATAATGAAGAGAAACACCTGTCCAGTATATACAATGCAGTACTGAAAAGGAAGGCCAGATAAATATTGTACGATCCTACCCATCCTCTGAATTACGCTTTTCAGAAACTTCCATCAGGGAGACGCCTAAAAGTTTCACTAGCTAAAAGAACCTATTCAAAAAATAATTTATACCCTCTGCCATTTAAATTTTGAATGCTAAATTTTAATGTACTGAATATGTTTTTATTCCATACACTTATTGTACTGATTTATCTAATCTTATTTATTTACCAATATTAGTATATTATCAATGTTATCATATTGTGTCTTATCAAAGAACATTTTAAGAAATATTACTTGCTTATTTATTTATTATTTAGAGTACTTATTTATATATTTCCTTAAAATTTTAGTGCAGATTAGTATTATTATAATTTTAATGTGTCTTATCAACCGTATATAAATCATCAATTTTATTTCTGGAATTTTAATGTGTACCTGAAGAAAAATTTCCGTTTTTAATGTGATGTTTTAAAGCTTAATAAATGTTCTTTTCAATGGTGTGATTAACTCAATTTCTGGACATGTAAATAAAATAACAAATTTGAATCTTGAATCTTTGAATATCTATTTTACAATAAAGCTAACAACTAAGAAACTTGCATTTATTTCCACCAGATTCAGACCCTGCAGCAAGACCGAGGCAATCCCCTGTCCCTGACAAAGATTGAGGAGTTACAGTTGAAACTTCACCAGATACAGCAGCAGATGACACAGCAGAAACAACAGAGTCCCCAGACCGACATAGCAGACACCGACCAGCTGCAGAATAGCCCTTCACAACCAGCTCCTCCATCGCCATTGGCTGTGACTGAGAGTGATCTGCAGCAGTGCTACATGGATAATGGGAAAGTGACAAGTGGGAGAGAAGCCAAGCAGAGAGGAAGAACTGGTGAAAGTTTGGGAAAGACCAGTGCGGGGAAAACAGTGTCAATGTCGATGACAAAAAGTGAACTGCTTCACGAAGTGAGAAAACAGAAGCAGGAACACAGGCGATACATCAGGTAAATATCTCAGTGCTTCACGTTTTACAGTGGAAGTTCTTGGAGAATACAAAATTGTGAAAAAAAATTCTAAAGGGGGAAATAATTTGTGGGGATGATCTCAGTCTTAAGTTTCAAAGACCACATTTTTAACAATTCATCAGGCACCGATTTAAAGTTCACCAATGCTTGGGTAAAGTAGCACTTGTGGTTTAATGATCCAAAATAGCATTTTGCTCACTGGCACCAAGCGAAAATAGAAGTAAAGGGAGCCTGCTGTGCTTTGCTCAGTTTATGGAGCGTGAGATAGCGAGAAATAACAGAAGCAAAATTGGGTGGAAATTGGCAATGCCTTTAATTACAGTGTACTACACAAACAAAGAGATATGACAAAGTAAACAAAACTATGGGCATTGCCGTTGGCTTAGATATAAAGTGAAACAACTAGCTATCTAAGCAGAATAAATGTGGGGGCTAGAAAACCACCCAACACCCCCACACATGTTTCCCTTGTTAAGTGGCGTCATTGTGTAAACTAATTTCCCTGCTCTGTACAATGATGGGCAAACCAGCATAAAGCTTTACATATTTTGGGACTTGCAAGTCTGTGCAACTGCCCCTAAGCTTTTTGTTTGTTAAGAGCTAGTGCTCTGAACCCAGCAGCATGCAAAAAAATGGTTCAAGAGTTCTGAATCGATTATTGCAATAACAATGGACGGGTTCAACCCATGCCGACTTACGTCAACAAAATCCATATAAGGAATCCAAAGCAACATTTCAGCCCATATTTAAAAGGCACTCATGCTTTGATTTAAGAATTACACTTACAATACTTAGGTCCAAGATACTTTAATGGTGAGACCTTTGGTTTGTTGATTTTTATGGGTGAGTATAGACTTGTATGTGCAGTTGAAGTTGATTTAAGAATGATAGGTTATATTGCACTTTTTGAGATCATTCTACGTTTGCGACACATCTTTCCATTTTGCAGACATTTGCAGTCAGAGCTGACACGACTGAAGGTCAAGGACCCACTGCGCAGTTGTGAAGTCGGCAAAGAGGACATTGTTTTGGCAGAAGACGGTGAGTCTCTTGTTTCCTGCAGAGGTCACTTCACAGTAGTGTTGATATATGTCTACAGTATATTTAATTTATTTCAAAACGATGCCTGTGTGCATCCATAGGGGTAAAACACTTATAATGGACCAATGAAATTATTGAAGTAGTGGGCAGAAATTTGCAATATTTCTTCTGTATGCTCGGTTTTGTTCACAGTATAATAAGTATAAATACAGATACTTTGTTGTCGTGGTCGACACACATAAATATGGCAAATGTATGTAAATTTGGACTGTATCTTGGTGTTGATCCATACACTGCTTACAGTCACAGCAAACATACCGTGAACATGCAATAAAATTAAATTTATAAATAGTGTAATGAAACCCTAAAATGATCTAAAAATTATCCATTAAAATTATTAGGTTATGCTGTAACTAACAGTAACAAAGTGAAAAACGTTAATATATTTTCCTGTATACCTGTAATAAATACTTGAATGAAAGTAACTCTAAACATTTATGATATAATTATAAAGTCTTCAAGTGTACTTTTATAAAAAAAAATCACTTTCCAGTAAACACTATATAAACATGTCAGAGACTGGTCAGTCTCTGAGCAGAGACTGGTCAGTCTCTGAACAGAGACTGGTCAGTCTCTGAACAGAGACTGGTCAGTCTCTGAACAGAGACTGGTCAGTCTCTGAACAGAGACTGGTCAGTCTCTGAACAGAGACTGGTCAGTCTCTGAACAGAGACTGGTCAGTCTCTGAACAGAGACTTGTCAGTCTCTGAACAGAGACTTGTCAGTCTCTGAACAGAGACTTGTCAGTCTCTAAATAGCTCCTTTTTGTCTTTTGCAGCTGTGATAGGAGAAGGTGCATTCTCGAAGGTGTTCCACGGCTCCTTCCAGGGGTCAGAGGTCGCACTGAAACGTCTCAAAGTTCCGCTCCAAGTTCAGGACCAGAACTACTTCACTGCTGAAGTAAGACTTCTGTTTACATTCTCAGGGTCTTTTAATTTACTAAAATAATAAATAAATAATAAAATATATTAATAACTTAATAATAAAGTAAGTAAAAGAAAATTGCAAAACTATAATTACAGTTAAAATAAATTCATTATAAAATACCCTACAAGTAATTTACAAATGCGGCCTTAAAAAGATGTGTTTTTAAATTGGACATAAAAAGTTCCAGTGAGTCTATTAGGCACAGACTGTCTGGTAGGTCGTTCCACAGGTGCGGAGCATCACTGAAAAGCAGCATATTTCTTATAGTTCCACTTTACAAAATTTATTTTGATGCCTGTGAAAAGAAGCATCCTGTAATCCTGTTTGAAGATTGACCTATATGTTGTCTTCTGTCATGATATACTAATCAGCTCACAGTGTGTGTAAACTTAAACTAATTTGTCTCCATTAATTGTATTCCTTCTAACATGATAAGTGGCAGTCTAGACAGGCAGACAGCTGGGCACAATTAACTGTGATATTTCCGTGTGACGATCCTCCATTGTAGCAAAACCTACGCATACGATGCACTATTTACATGCAGATAAACATTATTAATAATTCTTCAGTCACCAATTTATTTTGCCGATATTATAAACAGTTCTTGTGGCTAGTCCAATTTATTTTATTTTACATGGATGATGTAAAATTGCATACACATATATGTTGTAATTTTTATTGGTATATAGATAGCACTAAAAATACGGATCTAGACAAGAATACATTGAGGGAAATCCAGACATATTTTACAGCCACAGTAGATACTTACCTCATGTACTTATTTTAGATTATATATTTTATGTGTTATTTTCTGCCTAGCTACTATATTTCCATTGAGATGTGCACACTCTGTGAGATCCTAATGATGAGTTCATTCATTATACATGTTCTGGGTCCTGCTGTAATGAATTAATTGATTGTACATGTTCTGGGTCCTCCTGTAATGGTGGCCAGCATTGATTGACGACTGTCTCTGTCACATGTCAGCACTCTCTATTATCCAGTTGTCCAGAAATCTAGTGTGGCTATTCTGGTCAGTTTGATTAGTTCTCGTGGCAGGTCATTAGCACTGACCATTAGGACAGTGGCCGTGGGGAGAGACTGGTCAAAAACAACTGTGGCTAGTCCAGGCTCATATTAATTAAATAATTAATGCATTATATGCCATATGGTGTACAGTGTCTAGTGTACATGTGCATATACAGTCTGTACACCAATTTGTGTACATTAAATACTGTTCACATGGTTATATTGTCTGGATTCCAGTGCAGTGAGTTAGTGTATATTAAACATTGTACACACTTACTATTGTACAGTTATCATTTCAGGACAGTGAGTTAGTGTACACTAAATATTGTATACACATACTATTGTACAATTATTATTTTAGGGCAGCAAGCTAGTGTACACTAAATGTCGTACATACATGTGCAATTACTATTCCAGTATAGCCAGTTAGTGTACAGTGAACATGGTACACACACAGTTGTACAATTTGTACACCCACAGGTACATCCCATTAGTGTACAACAACTATTGTTCATAGATCATATCTTGTCCTATGCTATTATATATTCTGTATTGCTGTTATACAAATTCATATTAATTTCCTAATAAACAACATGCATTCAGTAGTGTAACTATTGTTCATATAATTTATCATTGTTTTTAAATTTCACAAATACATTATCTAATAATTGTTTTTTTGTCATACCAGAGTATGGTCTTTATATAAACAATTTATAATAACATTTACTCCTACTTTTATTGTCCAAGGGTTAAAGTTCACCAGGTACAAGATACCTATAGCAAGACAGGTGTCTCCTAAAAATAATTTTCTGTTGTGAAGCGCGCATATTATGATTAAACACATAAAAAACAGACATATTCTTTATTATACATTTATTATGGCCACAACCTCCGTATGTAGATGTAAGACATGAACACTGTCTTCCACTCTGTTTTTTCCCATACTTTATGTCTGTGAGCGTCACAATGACGCACCTGACACTAAACATGTCGTTAAAGTCTCTTTGGAATCAGTTGGCAAATTTAGTGGTTAGGGCTTCAGACTATCGACTAAGAAAACCCGGGTTTGAATCCTGTGCTGCGGTGTTAAAACCATGGGCAAATTATTTCACTCTACATTGCTCCAGTTCACTCAGCTGTATAAATGAGTATCTGGCTATAGACAGTGGTGGATATGTGTACGCGCATCTTTTACTTTACATAAACACCAGATGGAAGTGACCACCGGCTTTTAGTGTCTCTTCCAAAAGACACAGGCAAATGTGAGGTGAACGAAATTGCGTAAGTTTCGAAACGGCAGTAGGTGGGATTGAGCCACCGTCCCCTCGATTGACAGTCCGGCACTCTACCACGCTCTCCTTGGACATACATGCCGGATGTGTGTAAAGTGCCTGTGAAGAATTGTTGTTATTGCTGTATCAGGGTTTTACAGTTTCTTTGTGTTCCCCAGGTGAACCTGCTTCGGGAACTGAGGCACCCCAGGGTTGTGTTGCTGCTGGGGGTGTGTACCTCCACCCCCCTCCCCATAATGGTGCTGGAGTACATGGCTCAAGGCAGTCTCTACCACTACCTCCATCACCCCCACATGTAAGTACATGGTTCAGTCTCTAATACTATGTGTGTCACTTCAACAAGAAAGTACATGGTCCAATCTCTAATACTACATGTGTCACTTCAACAAGAAAGTACATGGTCCAATCTCTAATACTACCTGTGTCACTTCAACAAGAAAGTACATGGTCCAGTCTCTAATACTACCTGTGTCACTTCAACAAGTAAGTACATCGTCCAATCTCTAATACTACCTGTGTCACTTCAACAAGAAAGTACATGGTCCAGTCTCTAATACTACCTGTGTCACTTCAACAAGAAAGTACATGGTCCACTCTCTAATACTACCTGTGTCACTTCAACAAGAAAGTACATGGTCCACTCTCTAATACTACCTGTGTCACTTCAACAAGTAAGTACATGGTCCAGTCTCTAATACTACCTGTGTCACTTCAACAAGTAAGTACATGGTCCAGTCTCTACCTCCATTATCCAGTCTCAATTTAAATATTAAACATAATCTAAAAGTTGGAGTATATTAAGACTAGTATATATATATATATATATATATATATATATATATATATATATATATATATATATATATATATATATATATATATATATATATATATATATATATATATATATATATATAACATTACACAATAAACAAATACTGTGTGTTCATAGTCCCAGCCAGAAGATAGATATTCTTGTTGGTGGTTATAACAGAATGCCAAGTATTTCAGCCTCTCATGATGATGTGTATCTGTCTCTTATGATGATGTGTCTCTGTCCAGCCCGTCTCTGGACCACGCTGCCTTCTACCAGATCGCCCGGGACATGGCTCTGGGCATGAACTACCTCCACCGCCATCGCCCCGCTGTCCTTCACCTTGACCTCAAGTCCACCAATGTACTACTCAACGATGACCTCCGCGCAAAGATTGCTGACTTCGGCTTCTCCAAACTCAAGTAAATGTCTGGAAGATTGTGCCCAGGTTGTGTAGAGTGGAATCTGTCTCAAGTGATCATAAACGTAGGCCAGTAGTAGTGGTCTTTTAAGACAGATGGTTGGCCACTTAAGCAGGGGTAGAAATAACTCCAAAATCTAGGTAGCCATCCGGGCTACCAGCTTGAAATTTCTGGTAGCCCACACCCATATCTGGTAGCCCAAATTTCTTAATAAATCACTCGGTATATAACTCACTAAGTAAAATTGCGGGCAGAGTGGTACTTTTGTTGAAGCTTTGAGGTCCACATGCCTCTTTCTACCTTCATGCAATGCATTTTAAAAACAGATAGTTAATTAGAATGATTTACGTTTAGTGTGCAATAATTGGCGAAAGTAGAAACTAAGTCAACTGCAGCACTTGTTTTGTGGGATCTTGGATGAATGAAAACTGATCAAAATCCGATTTCTTGTCAGTTCATATTGAATATTCTAAAACGAAACACTTGTGTTGCTTTGTAATAACTATTTTTTTTTTAATTTAGTAAACAAGTTCTATATTTAGTAGAACAATGCAAATATTTTGCTACGTATATTTAACATGTATTTGTGAGTTTACAAGTATTGTGTTGATGAAAGGTAACCGTATTTGTTAAGTTTCCCACTAAAATAATGTGGAGCGCAGTGGCTCAGGGGTAGACCTCCGGACTCTCGACTAAGAGGACCCGGGTTCGAATCCTGTGCTGCGGTGTTAAAACCTTGGGCAAGTTTTTTCACTCTACATTGCTCCAGTTCACTCAGCTGTATAAATGAGTACCTGGCAATAGACAGTGGTGGATATGTGTACGCGCAGCCTTTCGCACATTAATTGTAGCATGTGGCTGGATGCTTCCCAGAGAAGTTGAGATGGTATTTGATTGAACAGGTCTGCCGGGGAAGTAATGTGTAAAAGCGCTTTGAGCAGTCCTATGGACTGGATACTGCGCTATATAAAAAAAAACCTACCTTTACTTTACCTTTAAAATAATGTGGCCATATCCAAATTGCATAATAATAACATTAACTTATATAACACTGTATATTCAAAAAGAATATTGTTTAAAGGTAGTTCCCCTTTTTGACATTTGAATACAACATCGATAAAGTTATTATTGTAAAACATAAAATCAATATAATTTAGCAGTGCTTGTACTCAGTTACATGTGTATATTTTACCCGTATTACAAAACAATATTGCATTATTCAATTAACCAATTTAATACTCTCAAATGTGCTGTATAAATTGCACATGTATTATTGTTTATTATAATATAGATACTAGGCTTACATACTTTAACATGTTTTAACATATATTTTCTTTAAACAGTGCTTCAAATTGCCCTGGCTTGGATGCATTACAAAAACATGTTGTGTACAAAAGAAACAACTTTCCCATATCTAATACAAGACTAGTGGATTTCTCATAAATTGACCTCCCAGTACTTGGAAGCGCAGCCGATCCACCTGCAACAATGTTTTCAACTACCTCATCCTTTCACTAGGTCGGTTTATTACGTAATCCAATCATAGAGCCAAAATAACACATGGCTTCTAGGGTGGTCTTTAAGGGTCTGTAGTAAATTTATTGGGTGGTTTATTGACACGGCCCCGTTGAACTGATGATGTCTTTGAAGTGGTTAATTGGATACAATTGTTTCAACCCAATGGAAGCCACTGAGTAGTCTCAGACACTTGACCTGCACTGATGATTAGGCCATCAGTGACCCAGATTTTGTGGTAGACCACCGGGCTACTGCTGTCTCCTATTGTAGTAGCCCGACAGCAATTCTGGTAGCCTCGGGCTACCGGGCTACCACTATTTCGAACCCTGCACTTAAGGTCAATTTGATGTGAATAAAGGGGTCTAGAGTGGGGCCAAACAAGTGATCGTTTAAGACAGGAGGCTGGCCAAGGAAAGATTGCTTAAGACAGGTTCTGCTGGAATATATATGTGTGTGTGTGTGTGTGCACGCTCGTGCGTGCGTGCGCGCATGTGTCTCTGTATGCCTCTGTGTATGTATACATATGTATGCATGTGTGTGATTGTACCCATGCATAACTGTATGTGATTACTAACTATGTATGTGCATATTCGTGCATGCAAATTATAAATAATATAAACCAGCCAAGCATATCATCACAAACATCCTTTGAAGACTATCTTCATTTTTATTGTAAATTTGGAGAATAGAAATTCTATGAATTTATATTACCTAGTTACAAATATAAGTTTTAATGACAAGTAACAATTATAATATTTTGCCACACCTGTTTCCCCAATTTCAGACACGATGCAGATGTTGTTGCTAAGCAACACAAACATCAATCGGGTCAAGGACACTTGAAGGGCACACCTGCATGGATGGCACCGGAACTGTTTGACAGCGGGGATATTACCCCCAAGTCTGACGTGTACAGTTTCGCTGTGATCCTCTGGGAGATGGTGACAGGAAGACTTCCCTATGAAGGCTGCTCCGTGTTTCAGGTAGCCCACTCCCCACAGGGCAGAATGTCATCCCACTTCTGACACCAAATGTTTCAAATCTCAAATACAGGCTTTTGATTGTTGATAACTGGTGTGATGACCAATGCCCAGGCTGAGGCAGTGAAATAAGACGTGTTTGTTCATCTTAGGAGTAATTATTTACATTGCTAGCAAAGCTTTCTGTTTTGTTTATTATGCTAATGTTGGGAGAGTGCCTTGTATTGGTAATTCGGCATTTGGCGCAGCAGCACCTCGACTGTGGAATGAATTACCTGTGAACATTCGTGCATCCGAGACATTATCTATGTTTAGAAAGTGTTTAAAGACATATCTTTTTATTAGACATTTCAATTAATTCAAATTGTTTTGAAATAACGGACATTGCTTTAGAATGGTTTTTTAGTGTCATACACATTTTAGTCAGTGTTTATGTTTTAGATTAATTTATAGATTTATATATAAATTTACGTATAGGTTTTAATTTTATATTAATTTATATAATTTACATACCAAGTTTTACTACTATATATTTTAATTTTAATTAATTGTTTTGAAATAACGGACATTGCTTTAGAATGGTTTTTTAGTGTCATACACATTTTAGTCAGTGTTTATGTTTTAGATTAATTTATAGATTTATATATAAATTTACGTATAGGTTTTAATTTTATATTAATTTATATAATTTACATACCAAGTTTTACTACTATATATTTTAATTTAGTTTAAATTAATTTATATAATTTACATACAAAGGTTTACTATTACATCTTAAAACAAAAAATGTATATGATTTATATTAATTTATATAATTTACATTTCTATTTATTTTATTAATATACATTTAGTATATTTCTTGTGCAGCGCATCGATTTGCCATGCGGGAATTACCGCTATATAATTTTTTTTTATTATTATTTATTATTGGAAAATGCAAGATGTGTTTCTGTTTTATTGAGAGACATTGTTATATAACAACAAGGTGTAAATTGAACCCTTTCTAACTTTGTGTAGATGGCAAGCTCAGTGATTATACCCACAACAATGACTAACACACAGTTGCTGTTGCCCAGGTTATTGAGAGGGTTCGGAAGAACAAGCGCCCAGAGATCCCAGGGGAAGAGTCTTGCCCCGAGGGACTCCGCACCCTCATTGAGCGCTGCTGGGCCCAGAAGTCAACAATGAGGCCCCAGTTCAAGGTGAGACTTTCACAGTTTATTCCGAGACTTTCACAGTTTATTCCGAGACTTTCACAGTTTATCCGGAGACTTTCACAGTTTATTCCGAGACTTTCACAGTTTATCCGGAGACTTTCACAGTTTATTCCGAGACTTTCACAGTTTATTCCGAGACTTTCACAGTTTATTCCGAGACTTTCACAGTTTATTCAGAGACTTTCACAGTTTATTCCGAGACTTTCACAGTTTATTCCGAGACTTTCACAGTTTATCCGGAGACTTTCACAGTTTATTCCGAGACTTTCACAGTTTATTCCGAGACTTTCACAGTTTATCCGGAGACTTTCACAATTTATTCCGAGACTTTCACAGTTTATCCGGAGACTATCACAGTTTATTCCGAGACTTTCACAGTTTATTCCGAGACTTTCACAGTTTATCCCGAGACTTTCACAGTTTATTCCGAGACTTTCACATTTTTTCCGAGACTTTCACAGTTTATCCGGAGACTTTCACAGTTTATTCCGAGACTTTCACAGTTTATTCCGAGAATTTCACAGTTTATTCCAAGACTTTCACAGTTTATTCCTAGACTTTCACAGTTTATTCCGAGACTTTCACAGTTTATCCGGAGACTTTCACAGTTTATTCCGAGACTTTCACAGTTTATTCCGAGACTTTCACAGTTTATTCCAAGACTTTCACAGTTTATTCCGAGACTTTCACAGTTTATTCCGAGACTTTAACAGTTTATTCCTAGACTTTCACAGTTTATTCCGAGACTTTCACAGTTTATTCCGAGACTTTCACAGTTTATTCCGAGACTTTCACAGTTTATTCCAAGACTTGCCTCAAATAAACTCGAAATGGCAGCACAGGATTTAAACCCGAATTATTTCAATTAAGAGTGGTACTCTAGTCGTGACACCAGAGCCATGTAATTTAACAATAAACATTTCATCCAGTCCACTTTGTATCATTTTAAAACTTGGAAAAGCTGTTCACTTTCATTGTTCTAATTCACACAGCAATATAAACAACTACCTGGTTGTAGACAGTGATGGTGAATTAATGCTCTTTGTTTGCACTGTGGCTTAATACTTCTTGATAGAGGTAGTGCTCAAATGGTTTGTCGGTGGATGAAGAAGTTTGAGCAATGACAGGACAGTTGGTACTATGATACAGAAAATAATTAGTGTTCTTTATAAACAGCTGAATCTTTTACATTAGCTTAAGTTATACTGCATGTATCAAAACAAACAAACAATTTTTTTTTGAAAACAGCATGTTGGGGCAACCACAGAACACTGCAGCTACACAATGATGAACAATGATGATGACTTTTGACTGAATGTGGAACTCTTGTTAGATATTACCTGGTACTTTTCTCTTGTGGGTACAGTAGAACAGCATTGATTTCTCTCACACGTGGAACGGCTAGTTATCTCTACAGAATATTCTCAAAGGGCCATTACCTCTCATTAGTTTCACTCCCTACATGTTTATTGTCTTCCCTGTTTTATGTGTGTTCTAATCAGTGTTTCCACATGGAAACGGCTCATCTATGAGTCCTTCTGGACCAGTGATGACGAAGGGACGGTGATTATACCTGTCGACAAACTGGTATAAATAGAGGCGTCTCTCATTAACTCAATTTCTTGTGCCAACGTCACCAAGCTGAGTCCTCAAAGGGTGGCACATCAGTAGGATCTATGGTCATATGTTTAACTGCTAAAGTTTGTCATTTAGCAGCCCATGGATGTATACACAATACACACCTCCTTGTTAATAAGTTTATAGCTGATATTAACAGCAATATTTTGAGAACTGTATATTGATGCATGGTCCATGCATCAATATACAGTTCCAAAATATTGCTGCATGGAACAGTCATTTCCTAGACACAGAGGTACAGTTGTGTTGTAGGTTTGTGACACTTTGTGTCATACATGACATCGGTTGTGTCATGTCAATGTCATGTCAGAGTCAATGTTAGGTTACATATAAAACTAAAAAAGTTGGAATTGTATTTCCACCAACAAGTTTTGGTGGTCCGTGTTACAATGACAAATCTTGCCTGTCCCCGCATAATGGTTTTGTTTGTTGCACTTCCGAGCTAGAATTTTCACGGATACAGGCCCCACTGAAGTGTTACAATTTCACTACACGCATGACATCTGTGTTCTAAAATGTCTCCCAACACACCACAGCAGAGAATATATAATTAGCAGCTTTAGAAGGTATTTATTATTGTCACTGTCATTGTAGTATTGTCTTTTATTGTACATATTTTATTAGCTGATTGTCAGTGCTGTTCATAAATTGCGGAACTGGAGAAATGGTTCTTAAAAATACAAAACGTTGCTAGGAACGAAGGAAGTACATAGTAGAGTGTGTCACAAACCCTCCACACCACCACACCACACCACACCACACCACACCACACCACACCACACCACACCACACCACACCACACCACACCACACCACACCACACCACACCACACCACACCACACCACACCACACCACAGCACAGCACAGCACAGCACAGCACAGCACAGCACAGCACAGCACAGCACAGCACACCACACCACACCACACCACACCACACAACAGCACACAGCACACAGCACACAGCACACAGCACACAGCACACAGCACACAGCACACAGCACACAGCACACAGCACACAGCACACAGCACACAGCACACAGCACAGCGCACAGCACACAGCGCATAGCACAACACAACACCATGTTATATTACATTACATTACATCACATCACATCACATCACATCACATCACATCACATCACATCACATCACATCACATCACATCACATCACATCACATCACATCACATCACATCACATCACATCACATCACATCACATCACATCACATCACATCACATTACAGCATATTCATTTTTACCTCTGTCTAGACACTGCTGTATAACAATGTATCATTATCTGGATATATGAAACATTCATTCAGGACATTGCACTACATTAAATGTTCCCTTTGTTCCCAGAGCATCCTCCAGTCCCTGGACGAGCTCCACTTCCCCCCTGAGTGGCGCTCCTTGTTCAGTGCGGCCGGGGTCCCAGACTCAACCCTCGATGACATCCGGTCCACCCGTACCCTCATCTCCCTCGTCTCCCAGTCGGTGGAGCCACAGGGCGACCGTCCGTGCGGCGTCCCTCCGCTCCAACTCAATGACGATGACTCTGATGACGCGTCATCGACACAAAAATGTGGAAGTCCGACGTTTGCTGGGGCGAAAACGTCGGCGAAGAAAATGGTGACGGAATCGATGACACAAGAAGCCGTTGATGAGATGGACTTCATGTATAGTGACAGGGCCGGTGGCACGACACAGGGACCGACACTGGTGCCACAGATTGATGTGTCAGCGTCGGCACTAGCGACACCAGCCGCCAGTATATGTTTTGACGCCCCACCGATTCCGCCTCCGACGCTGCCGCCAACGTTGTCACTAGAAACGTCACCAGTGAAACCAAAGGTGTCACCGAAACCAACCAAACCGAAACCTTCGGTCGTGAGAGAATCATTCCTCGACGAACTCAAAGCCGGACTGTCGAATCTGAACCAACGACCTCCCAGGATTGCGGAGTGCAGTAACGGTGAGGATGTCAAAGGTCACGAGGTCAAAGGTTGCAAGATGGCCGACATCCGTCAGTCGATGCTGCTGAGCCAGAGGGGGAGATTAAAGCCAACCGTTCAGCCGCACCCTAACCAGCTTCACAACCTGAAGGACATCGACCGGGAGCAACTCAACAGTCTCACAGAGATCATCAGGAAGGTAGGCAACAGCCTCGTGTATTCACAAAAAAGCTTTTTAAAATATATGAGGCAACAGATCGGACAATGTCACTGGTCTTCTTCGCCGTTTCCCACTAGGTGGGGTCAGCGGCCCAAATTCTTGATTTCTAGAATGTTTTGTCCTGGGCATCCTCTGGGGTGATCCGCCGGGGTGATCCTTCGGACGCCATCCATCCATCTCCCTCTTGGTCTCCCCTTGGCCTTTTTCCTGGCACTGTCATGTCACCAACTGCTCTCACTTCATTGTTTTCTTCCATTCTCTGCATGTGTCCATACCAGCGTAGTCTCGTTTCTCTGACTTTCTCTTGTATGCTACTCACACCTAGCTCCTTTCTGATGTCCACACTCTTTACTCTGTCTCTCAATGTTACTCCTTTAATTCTTCTCAACATCCTCATCTCTGTTTTCTTGAGAATCTGTTCCTCTTTCTGTCACCTGTCTCATAAGTTTTTATTGTCTGTCTTCACAAGTCATCTGCCAATCTTGAAAACAGCAACCTGGTCTCTAGCTGAGCCCCTACACGTCGTCAAACCTCACATCATAATCACTTTGATAAAACATCAGTCTCGCAATCAAGGTCACACGAAGACAGTCCCAACTTGTTTCCATAACAGTGAATTTGACAAAATTTTACCTGTTAATAGGGTCACTTTGCTATTCAGGTCACTCTTGCACAAACCCCAGGGTGACCTAAGTACTGAGATAGTAATAATAACAGCATTTATAAACAGCCATAGCCCCAGGTTACCTTGTCCAAAATCATTTGCAATCAATATTTTGTATTTGACACCACTTTCTATATTCAGGATTCATATAATGTACGCCAAATTCATTTAAAAGTTTTCATTCAGACTTTGATGATGAAACACACAAAGTTGAACTTTTCTCAAAATTAATAAAATCTTCCTGTGTCATACCCGTCGCTAACTCCCCCGGTCTGTTGTTGCAGGCGATTGCCCAGCGACGGACAGCCATGCAGGAAGGAGTGGCCAGCATAGACGAATCACCTCTCAACAGCAAGTGGTCTGTCACTGATGACTGGGGAGTCTAAGTCACATGATCAAACAGGAAGTTGTGGTTGATTGGGCAGTGTGAGTCACATGATCAAACAGGAAGTTATGGGTGATTGGGTAGTGTATGTCACATGATGAAACAGGAAGTTGTGGGTGATTGGGCAGTAAGTCACATGATCAAACAGGAAGTTGTGGGTGATTGGGCAGTGTAAGTCACATGATCAAACAGGAAGTCATGGTTGATTGGGCAGCTCAATTTGCAGGAAGTCATAGATGATTGGACAGTTTTGGTCACATGACTGTATGACAACACGAGTGAGTAGAACTCTTGGAGGACTGCAGAAACTTTCATGTATGACCATTACACATAAGACATGAGTGAACGTTTAGGATTTAGTTAGAGACTAACTGAAGACTTATGGGTGTTGTTTCATAGATCTGGTACAGGAGACCAGTTCATCTAGAAACATTTAGTTTTGTATATGAGTTCTGTAACGTAAGGAAAATTGTGAAAGGAAAATAATTCATGTCATACAAATGTTGCTTATTTTTCTCCAATATGACATATTGCAATTGCATTGAGCATCATGACAACAGTTGTCATAGCAATGGTTATCGTGGCTGTTTTTGTTATATCATCAGTCAGTGCTTTTTCAACTACTGTTGTCATGGTGATAATTCTCATGGCTACCATCATAGCAAGTCACCATAGTTACCACTGCTATATCAACGGGTACCATGGTTACTACTGTCCTTGTAAACATTTCCATGGCTACTCTATTCTGCAAAACCTTTCATGGCCTAAGCTTAATCTTTAAGATGATCGTAACATTGTTGTATTGTGGTAATTATTTTCTGCTATACTTTGTTAAACTATATAAATATACAGTTTTGTATATCCTAATGCTACCTTATTTATTTGAACTATACAAGTATCTGACTTTCACCAATTATATAAGTTCATTTAAAGGTTTTGGTAAGAATAGATTACAAACCATAATTGGCAATATATTTAATTAGAAATTAACCCAAAAATTATTATAATGGTGTCATGTCTCACCAACAAATGGACAAAAGGTTATTCCAAAATTATATATTCGACTAGAATGTTGGTTGTCACATGACTACAATGTATTATTGGCTGTGTGGGTGTATTTTCAATGGGTCGCCATCTTGTTCTTGCCGTCATGTGGGTGATCTTAATGAGGAATTTCAGTGCCCTTGTGGACCACTTAGTGTCTTTACTCAACCGACTTATTTATTTCTACAAATTGTAGTTTTGCATTTAATACATAAAATACACGCAGTCACACTGTACACTACATGTCTAGAGATTTATTTTGTGACCATTTCAAAATATTTACTACTGCTATTTGTATATTTATGTTTATTATTTATATATCTATGATGTGTTGCTTATGATGTTGTAAATGTATCTAACTTATTTGCTGTATAGATAAAAAGAACGGCCTGGAGTGAGCACTGTATGTTGGGGCTTAATCTCACCGATATCTTTGTTTATATCCTGGGAGGAGGGGAGGATAATCTCAGCAGAATTTCATCTCAAGTCTGTTTTCTATTTTTGTGTAATGTCATCAAAATGTGTGGAATAATAAATGCTGACAAGTTCAATAGAATTGTGATGGTTGCCTCTTGAATAGACGAAATGAATTTCATACTTAGGTCTACATTCAACAATCAGATAACGCTTTCTCGTCCAGTAACGTTTTTGGTGCTACCATAAAAATATATCATTGTTATTTAAATCTGCAGTATTCAAATAGTTTTATTATTGCAAAAGTAACACATACCTGGGAATTATGTGTGGGAGAGGATTTCGGCATTTTTACAATTTATTGTCACTTATGTATAACAACATAAAATACAATGCGACTACCCCGGGAGATACATCTATGACGGCTAATTGTCACCAAGACCTGCTCGTTGACTCCTTCAAAGTATTACCTCTGGTTGGACATCAACCTTGCACAGGGACTGTTATATACGGAAGGATTTACTATCTAGATATTACTTGTTATCTGTAATCTGTACATGTCTGTTTACAAATAAAATATATGAACTTATGCACGTTTTATTAGTTTTCGTAGTAGTGGCCTACTACTAGTGGGTAGTTTTCAAATCATGAACTTTAGTTCAAATCCTGTGCTGCCGTGTCGAACTATGGGCAAGTTTATGGACTATGTTGTTGCATTCTGTTGAATGAATGTGTACCTGGCAGTAGACAGTGGTGGATATTTTACATGAATACCTTTCATGCATTAATTGAAGTGTGGCTCAATGCTTCCCAGTAAAATCAAGATGCTGTTCTACTGATCAGGTCTGCCAGGGAGTAAAGTGTTTTGAGCAGTCCTGAGGACTGGATACTGCGCTGTGTAAGAACTTACTGGTAGCGTCACTAGTAGAAATGAGGGTAACTTATGGAGAGGGGTAGGCTTCAGATGATCGGTGAGTCAACCACCCGCATGCAAAACAACACTTTATGAAGCTGTCTTGCACCGGTATGCCTGTGTATGCCGCCACCCGGATTATGGGCATTTTTTCTAATGCAACTACTACTACGGTACATCTAATGTCAAAAATAACCAGATGAATATTATTTTAACTTTGGCATGACATCGATGTTCTAAATTGTCCTACAATATATAACAGCTGTAGAAGGTACTTAATATTGTCACCTATATCAATAGACTTTAAAAAGTGTGTTTTATTGTACATATTATTTTTTATTAGCTGATCATCAGTGCTGTTCACAAAATGTGGAACTGGAGAAATGGTTCTTGAAAATACAAAATGTTGCTAGGAATGAAGGATGTGTGGTTGTGGGGTGGATCATAAACCCTCCACTTTCAGGTTGCCTGTGACGTACGCCACAAACGCCCTAAGGAAGGCGACACCCGCTCCTGTCTTGGAACTACAACAAACAAAAGTTACGAAGCACATTATGGAATTATTTAAGGAGGGTAAAGTTTAGCGGGTTATTTATGCCTGACGAAATAAATAACTGACTACACGTATTTCAAGGAAACAAAATCATCATAAGGCGTGTATTATTTGTATATTAAAAAACTTGTGATTAACATTAGTAAATAAATGTTTTAATCCCAAAATGTGATCATCTGTAATGATAAACCAACCAGCTGACAAATGTTGAAGGAAGAACAATACAATAATTACAATTGCATCCCAAATAACTATAGTTCAGAATAACTGTACCATGGACATGCCTCGCAATGTTAATAAGAGCAATTTACAGCTCGGAATCACATTAGCACAGGGCGGACATTTCTCTGACTCATAATAACAGCACAGTTTGGAATAATAACACAAGCCAGTAATATGGCAGAACTAAGTTGCAGTGTGTGTAAAAAAAATTATTGAACAACAACTAAACGCCAAACTTATGATATGGAAAAGAAATGCTACACACCTGACCAGGAAAGGTTGAGGCAGGGCCCCTCGCATCCACGACGATCTCTCCTTCTTTAGCTCGATTAAATTCTTCAGAATAATGTGATGAGTCGTCAGATCTACCTTGGTGAGGACAAGCTGCAACATGGCCAAATCACTACTCTTATTCTTAAATTATTATGATAATAAGGTAAATTCCATTGTGCAAATTTTTTTGTGTCGTGGTGTTGATAAATGTGTCATGGTAATGACAGTGTCATGATAGTGATAATAAGTGTCATTCGCGATGGTGACAACAAGTGTCATGACATAGTGTCATGATTGTGATCATGTGACATGAAGGTGATAACAAGTGTCACAACAGTAATAAGAAGTGTCATCATTTTGGTAACAAGTGTCAAGATTGTAGTAACAAGTGTTATGATTGTGATAAGAAGTATCATGATTATGAAAAGAAGTGTCATGATTGTGATAAGAAGTGTCATGATTATGATAAGAAGTGTCATGATTGTGACAACAAGCGTCATTATTATGATAAGAAGTGTCATGATTGTGATAAGAAGTGTCATGATTGTGATAAGAAGTGTCATGATTATGATAACAAGTATTATGATAGTGATCACAAGTGTCACAATTGTTAATTAGAAGCCAAACTTTACATAGTCTTGTGTTCAAATAACAATGTACCACAGACTGAAACTTCACTTGTTACAAACAACTGGCCGTTTACGTTGATACAACCTCTAGAGTGTGACATGTCTACTTACTGCATATGGTCTACCAAACTCCTCCATCATTTCTATGCCGACCCTGTCTTCCTCTGTTAAACCTGTCGTCCCGTCAATCAGTAGAAATGTCCGCACAAGTCTGGCAATTTAATGACACTGCTTAGTAGGTCATGAGTTTATAAACAATTTCATATGCTGTATTTTCTATAATTGACTCCATTGAATGTTGATGATTCAAAATTTAAGTTAAAAAAACATGTTACATAAATATAATAATTTCACAATTGTTCAAAATATATATAATTATGAATCATCATAACCATGTATTAATGGCAGTAGCGTGTTTAGAAATGCCCTGTTATCAGCCCAAGAGTCAGACCCTGAGGGTTCCATTTGTTTTATTTTTTTAAAGTTCTGACAATGATCTCAGGAGAAGAAATTTGACAAATTTGATTTTTCACACCAAAATTGTGACTTCAATTTGACGTAAATTCCTATAACAAGATACTATTATGTATATCCGGAATCTGTGGTAATTTTGTTTACAGAAATTACCATAGGACATTTTGGCAAAAAAACATTTTAGAGCTTCTGAACTCTTTCAAGGTCTCTTTGACTACTGACTAAATTACGTGAAATTAATCAAGACGTACTGTTGCCTCTTCATGATGTATTCTTCAGCAGACTCCACGTACCAAGGTGGCATGTTTTCTCCATATCCAGGCATGTCAACAAGACAGAATGCCTTGTTTACTTTGTAGATCTTCACTACTTTAGTGTGGCCCTGCAGTGACAGCAAATGACATTATTACATGTCTACTTAGTACAATAGAATAACTTATAACAATTCACATCTATTAAAATAATAATTATTATTATCATACTGGTTTATTTATTTAGTTTACATTTAGTGGAAGTACCCTCTAATTTATGACCAAAACACATTTCCTGGAATTTATAATGATGTGTTTTCTGATATTTCTAAGTTTCTCAATATTAAATCACCTTACAAAGCAAGACATTTTCACTAAAAGTTATAAAATTAACATTTGAAAAACTGACAAAAAAGTGACATGCATTTGTGGTCAACAAAATTATACTGAGTGTCCACTGTCCAAATGCAAAAGGTCTTGCACCAGATCTCCAACTTTGAAGTTGAACTTCCTAAATCTGGTTTGCTTTGGTTGACAATATTGGTCACTTATCAAGAAGTTTCAATTGCTAAAAAGTAAGAACACAGTTACTGCAAAGAGAGTACTCTGGTGTTTTATACATAAGACAATGTATAAATTAATCAATTGTAACATTAGATCTTGATAGTTTCTGATGGTTTCCGACTTCAGAAACCTGCTAGAAACTTGTTGTTGACAATGCTTAATCAGAAATATCTTTCTGTCTGCTAAAACACCAAATCCTGCAAAAGAAATATATATCACAAGACACTTACTGGTTTCTTTGAGACAGTTATTCTGAGTTCAGGCGGGTTGAAGAAAAGAGACCTGATAAGTGATGTTTTTCCTACGTTACTTGCTCCTATAAATGCCACCTGGAACAAGAATACAGACAAATACACACATAAACATTATATTTGTCACCCGTCCCCTTAAAATACAGAATATTCCATAATTACAAGATAAATATTGCATCATTTATAATGATAATGGGAGTTCATCACTTATTTTTCCGTGTTGAAGATAAGAACTCTAATAAACAATAATAAACATACCTGATCATGTGTAGATGTATCAAGCTGGGTATCAGTGCCTTTATATGAGTGAAATTTGAATCCAGGATATCATGTGATATTCAGTATACTACAACTCAGTACGTCATGTGCGGTGATTGGGTGAATGGTGTGTACGTGTGTAGGCAATACTGCACAGATCAATATCCTTCATAAAAATCCATGTTCATACCTCTGGAAGTCTCGTATCTGGCAGATCGGTGAAGTTAATGACCCCCTTCAGTGGCTCGATGGATCTGCCTCGTTCTGGTCGGAATGCATCCTGGGCTTTTTTAATCTCTTCAACACTCGGCTTAAAGATTTGATCCTTCTCGTCAAACAGTGGAACGAGTAACAAAGGTTCCAGGACACTTAAAGGGTTTGAGTACACATCTTTAGTTGACCACTTGGCCCTCTCTGCCTTGGTCGCATGGGTGTGAAACTGGTTTGATTGTACAGTAGTAAATGTGATGCAAGTAGATACAGTAGTAAATGTGATAGCAAAACGTCTGCAAGAGTTCATTTGTGATATTTTCAATGTGTCACTGTGTGTAGCCATAGGAATGCCCCGGTAAAGGCACGCGTGTGTTGTGAGAGTAGCCCGTAGACTCAGTCTCGCTACGCTTCTGCAGTACGTGTGGTGCTGTGTTAAACTTGAACGTGTCAAACTCAAACACGTCAAAAGTTTGACGTGTTTCACGGTAATCCTCTCTAGCGATGACAGTGGCTGTGCCATGGTGCAGTAGAAAATGTAAGTTCCAAATGCTATTTATTCTGCACACGCTTAGCTAGCTCCACGCTTTGTATCACATAGTAAGCATGCTAAATTTCACTTGTCAATGACAGCCTCCGAGACGGCCCACCAAACTACCCCAATTATCGCCCACGTATGCTGATAACCCACTGTGCGATACAGCAATACGATACATTTAGAGTAGTAATGCCTTCAAAATGTGTACGTAATTATTATACATATCTGACCTATGTTGATAGTTAATGACTGTAAAAGGAATATAATTTATGTTTTTATAAAGTCGAGGAAGCGGAGGAACTAACGACTCGAGTTTCTGGCAAAATAGATGTCATATCACAATGGACTTGGCCGTACCAGTGTTTACATAGAAATAAATCTTAAAAAGTGCCATTTAGACAATGTTTGAATCTTTGTTTTGTGCACAGGATCAGAACATATATTTACATAATCTGTGAATGGATTTAATTTACTTAAAATAAACAAAGCCAAATTTACTTGAAAATAAAATACACAAACCTCAGACACTTAAATTTTAATTTGTATGATTTTAGGAACACATTCTATTGAACACAGTAGATTTGGTATATAGCCACTTCAATTTTCGGTGGAATTTCATGGAATATTGAATATTCACAAAATCTGAAATTTCACTAGCATTCTACAGAATATGGTACTTTTGGTAAACACTATCCTATAGAAAATCATCTTGTACAAATCTAGTAGAAAATTCTATTTCATCTTTAGCTAAGGGTAGACATATCAAATATATACCTTGGCACTAAGACAACAAATCAACACTCAAAAATGTCTAAAGTAAATGCATTTATTAATATACAACACACAATGCTTAATGTGTCCCGCCTTTTTTGGCTGCAAATAAGTTTAAGTCCAGCATCAAAAGCTACTAAAACTACACACAATCATAGATGGTAACACACCCACTACAATATCCAAGGAAACACACCATCTTCAAATTCATGAAAACTATTGTTTAGATGCATTCTTATTTTCAAATCGTTGATGAAAATCCAATCAATCAATGTACACCTCTAAAGCTTTTACACAAACATTCAAAATGAAATGGTACTGGACTTATTTTATTTACAACTTAGTCTTCACAGCGGCTTTGTGTGTCAAGTGGCTTTAGATAATCGGAACTTTAAACAGTGACAGCAAACTTCTAAGCTAGACTGTAATGTACATGCATGCACTTATTAGATGATAAAGAGGCCAGAAGCAATACACTGTATCACAAAATGTGAGTTTGAAGAACATTACAATTGTATTCATCAACAGTTTTAGAATGTTATACAACATGCCACTGTTACAAGCTTGCAACAAATTGT
Source organism: Oasisia sp. SBJ-2009 (assembly GCA_964017155.1). Lineage (NCBI taxonomy): Eukaryota > Metazoa > Annelida > Polychaeta > Sabellida > Siboglinidae > Oasisia > Oasisia sp. SBJ-2009. The sequence goes on from OZ024860.1 coordinate 11,914,799, forward strand.
GTAACACTTTACTGAACGTATACAACTGCAACAATATTTAGTCATCTTTAGATTACTCAACTGTATACAGTTAATGCGGTGTATGTGTCTGCGTGTGCGTGTGCGTGTGCGTGTGCGTGTGCGTGTGGTGTGTGTGTGTATGTGTAGCCATTTGGACATTTGTTTGAAATAAATCTACATTATTACAGCAAGTTCTGGACAAACAGCAAGTGTAAAGCTTAAGAAGACTAGAAGAACTGGATAATAATTATTATTCAGTATAATGTACGACAGAGATACATCCCTGATATTTACGGAAGTTATGAACATTGATCCAAAAAGAATTGAACGAACAACATATGAACAATGAATAAATATGTACGAGGTGTGAGGAAGCCAACACTGTGAGAGTTAAATGACTTCTGAATGGGACAACTGATTAGAAGAAAAAAACTGTGCCAGGAGGGATAACGGCTTAAGGTAGAAATGAAGATAGGACAACATCCAAATAAAGATCAGCAGTAATAGTCAATGGTTTGTCCCCCCAAAGCCCCTGCTCCCCCTCCCTCCCTCCCCCGGAATACTCTCGGAGAAATACTGCATCATTGTAATGCAGAACTAATTATTACTCAAAGTTGTGATTGATAACATTGTGAATGCTGAGATGCATGTATTCTGTCAATGCAATGAGTGTGTACTAAGTAAGAGGTAAGCAAAGAGTAACGAAAACTACTCAATGGCAGTGGGAAATGACTTGATCACTTGTTGAATACACTCTACTGACTCTCGCTTCCTCTAATCACAGTTTAGCTATCAAACAACAGGTGCACAATAAATACTAATACGTCTCAGTTAATGGACAGTCTCTAGTGCAGTAGGGTGTGAAATGACATGGACGGATTTCACAGGAAGTTGGCTCATCTAGTCGTTATCTACAAAATAAACATACACACACTTATCAAACATGATTGGTTAATAACGTGTGTTTTCTCTTCAATGTCTAAACTAGCATAAACAGCTCAACATTGAGTTTAATGGCATTTTTTTAATTACAGGTGCATAGACAAGTTCACATTTGTGAATATTTGAATGGAAGTATGAACAATTAAAACGTCTCCTTAAATAACGTATAACATGGCATCATAGTTTTTAGTATTATACACGTTTTAATCAGTGTTTATGTTTTAGATTAATGTATAGATAATTTACATACATGTACTCAGATTTAGTAAATATTTTAATTTTATATTAATTTATATAATTTACAGAGGCTTAGTACTATACATCTTTAAAACTGTGTTTAATTTATTTTTTATTTATTTATATGATTTATATAATTTACAAACAAAGTTTACTAGTGTACATCTTAAAACAAAAATTTGTTTTGATTTATACTAATTTATATAATTTACATTTATATTTATTAATACATTTATTATATGTCTTGTACAGCGCATCGATCCGCCATGCGGGAATTAGCGCTATAGAAAAACAGAGTGATTATTATTATAGTCACAATAGGTATAAAGCAATGAACATTATTTTTTGTTTTACTTCAATTATCCATTATCTGTACTTCATATCTAGATGATCAGAAGTTGTCTACAAAGCGAATAAGACAAACCTTCGGTGAAGACACCATCGGCCATCACAAGCTGAAGGATGCTGGGATACAAGTGTTCTTTGTCCTTGCCAAGGATTTGACTAACAAGTCGAACTCCCTCCTCGATATTTTCATCCTCATCCTCGTGGATTGCCTGAAACAACAAAGTGAAAGTGAAAGTAAACACAACAATGTGAAACTGAAAGTAAAACTGGAAATGATGTCCTGTTGTTGGTCCATCTGGAGAATACACTCTCGATACATCTGTTCATGGTAATAATTTTAACCTTCACCTTGAGTTCCTAAATAACGCAACTTAACCTTCACCTTGAGTTTCTAAATAATGTAACATCCGACGTAAGAAGAAATATGGAATTTGCTGTGAATCCACAAAACAAACACTTACTACAACTTGTTATGTCTAAGATTAGTGATAGTAAATAACATACTTAAGCATGGATGGTTACAATTTCATCATAATACACGTGTATGTAAATTATAATTACACTGATTCAATGTTTTGATTTGATGTATAATGAAATTAATCCAAGTATACATTCTAATGCATTTCTATCATGTTCTTGCTACTTATCACTGCATCCACAGTGTCATATGACCAGCATATCATACAGTATGTGACCAGTGCCAGTAGAATTATAAATTGACCACTGCTGGACAATAGGGTGGACATGAGAATAGAGGAAGCAGTATTGCACCTGAACCAGTCGACAAGATCTTTAAATCAATTTCGAGAAAATGTATTTGTGCAATTCAAATCACAGTGCAAAGAAACTTCAAAGAACACACAGGTACTCTTTGTTAGGAGGACATATGTAGCTGAAGCATGGTGAGTTCACCTCACGTGAACAGAAAATATATTTTAAAAAAATCCCTATTAACAACATTGCCTTGACTAGTCTTGTCATGAGTGACAAAGACAGAACAAAGCAGAGAATGTGACATGTCATGAATATGACACGTCTTGGTGACCAAACACTGGTAAACATTTTATATCATATTTTCTGCTGACTTTACAATCAATTCGCAATTTCCACTTTTGCAATACTTCCAGCTTTCATCAGACTACCACCAGGAGATCTTGGCAGAAACAAAACTAACGGACAATGTAAAACGTTGAATCATGTTATTTGACAAACATAGATTACCATTGCAGTTACTTTGTATCTGACACTACGTATTGCAAATGCAAGCTATCCCAGCAAACAACGACCCGTGATTTCACATGTTCTGTAAGTGAATTCACGAGTTCAAGTGGCTCAATTCACGTGTTTACGTATGTTAATTCAGTGGATTCTTTGAACAAATTAGGTGTGTCGACCCGTGTTTACCGTGAAAGCACAGGTTTTTCATGTGATGACACGTACCAGTGAAACCGTACCAGTTCTGACCCAGTACGACTCGTTTAAAACTCATGACAACAGGCAGAAAACGTGTATTCACATGAATACACATGAAAACATGTACTGGTGGGGTGGTACCAATTATGAACCAGTATGACACGTGCTAACTAGTTCAGAAATGGTTCCGTGTTTGCTGGGATGGGATATAATAATTATTATTATGTGTATATAAATGATTTCTAAAACTGTGAACACCTGTCCTACAATGATACATTTAGTCTGAGCATAAGCAACTGAATGTGTCACATAAGCAGTGATTTTAAAAACATTACCAAACCTCTAAAAGATACGACTGAAGCATGGCAAAGCACTTGACCTATTTCAGCACAAGATGAAGGCCACTAGACTATCTCTGGAGAAACACAATGGTCTAGAGTATACAAGCCGAGATGAAGTGTGAGGCTTTACACAAGGAACTCTGTCAGTTGTAACAAGGCACTCACCTCAAGAAACACTTTCTGTAGGACACAGGGGAGAAAGAAACTAGTGTGAATACCAAGGACAGTACACGATATCATGTGATCTCACATGACCATATACAATATGTGACTCATCTTAACAAAATCGGTCGGATGTCGGTAATTTTCAAAATTGAGTTATTAGTACCACTGGAAAGAGCATAATATCTGCTTTCATATGGTATATCATGCTAGAAGATATCTCGATTCTAGCCGAAGTTATAGCTTGACAAACATGTGTGGGGTAGAAACCTTCAAAGTAAGAAAATGGCCTTCAAAGTTGATGCAAAATATTTGTTAAGTTTCATGGAATGTACCTTAGTTACCATGGACCGATCTTTTTGAAACTTGGCAAGTTGGAAGATAATGTCATTCTTAAGATACCGTGTTAATATGAACACAAAATGTTTATTAGAAAAACAATTGCAGATTAATTAATATGTTATGCAATTACCTTCGTTGTTAAGAAAACCGAACAAACTCTGCTGCTGTTTATGCCTTGGTTAGGATGGACATATCTGGCTGAAATTTGGACAACTCAAAGATAGTATAATTTTCATGATATTGCATTTGCTTTTCCCAATTCCTCATCCAGAGAATCTGACACCGTCTCTACGGATCGGTCAGCGCGACTTGCGTAGCCGTGCCGTGTCGTAATCATTCTCACGAAAGTCGAATTCAATATTCGTCTTCGTCAGTGATGTAGTTCGCAAAATTGTCATCCTCGTCATCGTCCGCCACGCTTTCATCAGTCACTTCCTCCAAAAAGTACTCCGGTCGCCTCAATCAAACTATCTATTTGTGCCCGATCACTTGCATCAGAGTTTAACAACTTCGCCACGCTGCACGCCATTTTTCGCTTCGTGTTCACTCACTAACTAGGTCAGCAGTGACGCGACGTACATACACGGTGCGCGCATGCGGTTATGCAAATGTTCCACGCTGGACCAATGAGAACGGTTGCCGGAGCTGTTGCTACCATGTGACCCCGGTTTGTTTACCACAGTTGAACGAATAGGGGGTCTATTCCAAGCGTTCTGGAGGCCGGACAATTCATGCATTAGCATAGATATGACCATATATGGACAGATGACGAGTAAAGCTACGCGGTGATACCCGTTATGATAGGGATCGTCCCAAAATTAGCGGCAAAGAATGCGCACAATTACTGGCATTTTCGTCTTTGTTTTATGGAAATGGAGCGGAACACTTAGCACAGCTCTACGCAAATGTCTTTAAAATATATGAAACAGAGTTAGTTAGATGATAACAAGTGTGGCAATCGATAAAACGAATACTAAAGAATCATTTTCAGGGAAAATCTCAAAATTGACGAATGCCCGATTTTTTCACAAAATCGGCATTTACGGAAAATCTGATTTACCGACATCCGACCGCTTTTGTTAAGATGAGTCACATATGATCACATGTGTCAGATGCGATCAAATGCCACATGATCTCACATAGTCATTTATGGCCAGACATGTTACATGATCATATGATAAATGATCGCATATGATCAAACTTGATCACACACAATCACATATAATTGCGTATTACCACACAATTTTGCCTGATCATACTTGATCATGCATGATTGCTTACAGTCACACATTACTACACATGGGCACAAACGAGTGTCATAAAAACCATAAAACAAAATAGATCAGAGACATTTTGACAGGATATGATAAGCCCCACACATTCACCAACACATGATAAGTTATAATTTCAATATAACACAAACTATTCATAAGATCATTTGTAAAGCAAACAGTGACAAACTGCTACATATTAAAGCGACATGGTCCATTCGTGGCTTTTTATTTTTATTGCAAAATCATGTTATACAGTATAAATTGTACCTATTATAGCGTAAAGCCAGTCAAAATATGTTTTCATGTACCATTTAGGGGTTGAAAATAGACGCAGTGATTTGAGTGTCAGCGTATATAAACATTCGACGTTTAACATTACGAAGTTAGTTCTGTTTCGATAAAATATTTATTGGCGGTCAGGATGCTACAATAGTTATAACTTATACCGATTAACGTGATTTTGCAATAAAAAGAAAAAAGCCACGAACGGACCACGTCACTTTAATGTGATCTAATGAGACGACTAAGATGATGTCAGTGTTGTTGTTCTGAGTAAGGTTGGCCCACCTGCACTGTCTTGTAGGCGTTGAGGAAGATGTCACAACCGAGCTCCTGCTCCAACTTCTCCCTCGACTCCTCCAGGCGCGAGAACATGTCGTCTTCCTCAAAGTAATCGTCATCATCCTCATCTAGAACAGAACACAATGAGTCCTCATCATCGTGTACAACAGAACACAACACATGTCAGACGTGTGAGTTCTAGAGAACACACCTTCCTAGAATAGAACACAAGATGTAAAGTGTCAGTTCTAGAGAACACACCTTCCTAGAATAGAACACAAGACACAACGTGTCAGTTCTAGAGAACACACCCTCCTAGAATAGAACATAAGACACAAAGTGTCAGTTCTAGAGAACACACGTTCCTAGAATAGAACACAAGATATAAAGTGTCAGTCCTAGAGAACACACCTTCCTAGAATAGAACACAAGACACAAAGTGTCAGTTCTTGAGAACACACTTTCCTAGAATAGAACACAAGACACAAAGTGTTTTAGTCTTAGAGAACAGTCTTCCTCAGAGTGATCATAACCATCCCTGCTTTGAAGGAAACACAATACACAATGTTTAGGAGGGTGCTTTAAATAAATAATAACAACAACGCAAACAATACAAATTGTATAGTACAGTGCTTATATATCCTTAGGAATCCAAGCTCAATATACAAAATCAAGTCATTAAACATAATCACGAACAGGAACAGGTAAAGATACATCATTGGAGCATGGAACCACTGAAACTTTATAAATGATTTCAAACAAAACAAATGCCTAGAATTTTTTCAAAAGGTGGTTATAGCTTCAGACGACTTTGTTAAAGCAGTGTATGTCTATGCCTACCTGACTGCCAACTCTCTCCCACGTTGAAGCTGGGTGACGGACTTATCACAGGCTGGTCGGCATCTCCCCGCCCAGCATCTGGCAGAGGAGGCAATGCTCTCTTCGGTTCTACAAGCATGATGAGTTAACACAAGGAATGTTACATACTGTACACTGTCATCATTTTAAAGTATGGAGAAATACAAGTGGTCACCGTGTATTATATACTTGACTGATAACTTGATTGTGTTAATACATGGAAATGTTTCTTTTAGTAGTAGACATATTTTCATTAAGAAATAAAACCCAGGAAACATAAATATAACAACCTGGCCAGGAATAATTATGAACAAATCACCGTCAAACAAATGATGCATGCTCCTATATAATAATATCAATAAAAAGGAAAAGAGTATAGCAGACATGTTTATGAACCTTAAACATACATTGTTATAATTTAAGGGATATTTCAATAATACAAAACACTGGTTTCGTTCATTAAAAGGTTATTCTTGTCACACCCGTAAACACACACCCATACACACACATACACACCTATATGCACACAACACACACGCGCACATGCACGCAGGCACACATATGCACACGCATACGCACATGCACATAACACACACGCACACATATATGCACACAACACACACGCACACACACATATATGCACACAACACACACACGTGCGCACACACACATTAACACTATATGATTAGGTTGAAATCTTGTGTAGGATTCTTCTTACCGTCACATGATCGTGGCTGCAGCAAACCCTTCATAGTCTCTCTGATGGAGCATAAATCAGCCATGGAGCTCGCACTCCACTTGCGATTTGGGCTGCATAAAGAAAATGGATATGGAACTTTTCTGTGATGGAGTCAGTAATAAAACTTCTTCCTGTTGGATCGGTTCAATGTAGAGGCATGCATACACAAAACACTGGCTACAAACCATTTTAATATTTAACCTGTCTTTTCAATTAATACATTTCCAAATGTTTTTATCAACAGAACATTAAATTTTAAAAACTCAAGTATACTAGTAAATGGTTGGGAAAATGGCATGCACCAGTGTGTTTGGATGCTTATTAAACTAGCTGCCCACCAATGCCGTTGTTCGTGTATCTCACTCACCTGTCCACTGTATCCGTTGCTTTCACTTTCGGTTTTGATTTCTTCAGTTTTGTTGTTTTCTTCTCTTTTGTCTTCTTGGAACTTGACTTTGCTGTCAGCGGTTCTTCTTCATCTGATGCTGCAAACATTATTTGTAATAATTATGTTGATATATTGGGTGTGTGTGTGTGTGTGTGTGTGTGTGTGCGTGCGTGCGTGCGTGCGTGCGTGCGTGCGTGCGTGCGTGCGTGCGTGCGTGCGTGCGTGTGTGTGTGAGTGTTTGCAGTATATTAATTAATCTGCAATAATTTTGTCAAAATTAGTCAATCACATATCTTATCCACTATTGTCTATAGCCATGTATCAGTTTACACATTTCAGAGAACTGAAGCAATGTAAAATGAGTGAAACTGCTCATGTTTTAAAATGGCTACAACATAATTCAATTTCAGATTCTCTCGAACAATGGTCAAACCACTGTTCATATATGCTCAACTGCGTGGTTTACACAAAATTGCAAACATTCTTGTGTTTTAACAAATAAATTTGTGAACTGACCAGAAGCACCCTCTAGCACCAACAGCATGCTGGCTCTCACTGTGTCCAACTCCTCATCATCTCTGCAAAATATACACACAGTAAACACAACGTAAACACATCTATGTTATAAAACTGCCTGCCTGCCTGCCTGCCTGCCTGCCTGCCTGCCTGCCTGCCTGCCTGCCTGCCTGCCTGCCTGCCTGCCTGCCTGCCTGCCTGCCTGCCTGCCTGCCTGCCTGCCTGCCTGCCTGCCTGCCTGCCTGCCTGCCTGCCTGCCTGCCTGCCTGCCTGCCTGCCTCTATGTTTGCCTCTCTGTCTGCCTGTCTGTCTGCCTGTCTGCCTTTCTATCTGCCTCTCTGTCTGCTTCTCTATCTGCCTGTCTGTCTGCTTCCCTGTCTATTTTTCACAAGGCTACAGGCATAGTGTGGATTTTGCGACAGGTTAACAATTTGTAACTGCGTGACATTATTCTGAAACAATGTAACACACATTTCCAAACATTCTAACCCAGGAGACTTCCTTTCTCCAGAAGCGGGATTGTGGAAGTGTCTCTAAGACTGAACTCTCCTAGCACCTTTATTCAGAGCGGTGACACTGTTTTATTGTGTCCCATAAATAGTCTGTCACACATTAGCTTTTCTTGTGCATGATGCAACAAAAATGCTAATGTAATGGCAGGCTACTTATGGCAACAGCTCAATAAACGTAACCTGATTGGTTAAATCTTCACAATTACCCTAAAGCCTGTGAAATTTATGACCTCAAAACGTACTGTAAGTTTCTGTTGTACCCTGTGTGTGGCTTAAATTAGACACACATGACTGCCTTCCCCACACAAGCTATGCCAGGTAATCTGGCTGGTCAATCATAACATAGATAGCGTGTCTCTAATGGCTGTATTCAAAACGAAAAACTAATAGCACATAAATGATTAATAGTAGTGTAGTAATATTTATTTTATAAAGCGAAATACGTGTAAATATTCTCAGTGCTGTACATAAAACAGACACAAATAGTCCCATTAAAACAAATTTAAATATAACTATGCATATACAACATGGCGTGAACACATTTACAAGATTAAACATTTGAAATGGTAAAATAAATTAGTATGTTACTTAAGATAAATAATAAAATATATCTAAAACATTTTAAATGGTAAAATAATAAAATATATCTAAAACATTTTAAATGGTAAAATAAATTAGTATGTTACTTAAGATAAATAATAAAATATATCTAAAACATTTGAAATGGTAAAATAATAAAATATATCTAAAACATTTTAAATGGTAAAATAAATTAGTATGTTACTTAAGATAAATAATAAAATATATCTAAAACATTTGAAATGGTAAAATAATAAAATATATCTAAAACATTTTAAATGGTAAAATAAATTAGTATGTTACTTAAGATAAATAATAAAATATATCTAAAACATTTGAAATGGTAAAATAATAAAATATATCTAAAACATTTTAAATGGTAAAATAAATTAGTATGTTACTTAAGATAAATAATAAAATATATCTAAAACATTTTAAATGGTAAAATAATAAAATATATCTAAAACATTTGAAATGGTAAAATAAATTAGTATGTTACTTAAGATAAATAATAAAATATATCTAAAACATTTGAAATGGTAAAATAATAAAATATATCTAAAACATTTTAAATGGTAAAATAAATTAGTATGTTACTTAAGATAAATAATAAAATATATCTAAAACATTTTAAATGGTAAAATAATAAAATATATCTAAAACATTTTAAATGGTAAAATAAATTAGTATGTTACTTAAGATAAATAATAAAATATATCTAAAACATTTTAAATGGTAAAATAATAAAATATATCTAAAACATTTTAAATGGTAAAATAAATTAGAATTAGAAAACAACAAAATATATCTAAAACAAGTTAAAAATGAATGAATAAGTCTAAAACAGAATGTCACCGATTCAAGGGAAGACTTACTCCGTGCTCCCACTGGAGCCCCCTTCCTCCTCCTCCTCCTCCCCTGCTCCCTGCTCCACCTCCCCCTTCCCTGCCTCGGTGTCATCTGTCTCCTTCTCTTCCGCTGTCTCCCTCTCCTTCTCGTTCTCCGAGGGACTCCTGTCTTCCCTTGAGGGGGAAGGAGAGCCCACCTCCCCCTCCGACAACTTGCTCTCTCCCGGCTCCGATGAGCTCCCGTTGCTCTCGTCACTGCTCTTCCCCTGCGATTAAATTTCACAAAATTAACAAAGTCTAAAAGGAATGAAATTTGAAATGTGATATAAATTATTTATAAATTATTTATTAATCAAATATATAAGAAAGAAATCTTCCATTATTGAAATATTGGAGGAAATGTTTTGTCTCCCAGTAAATTTATCAAGGTATTCCTTCATAGGAAACTTCAACTATTACAACCAAGATGAGAAGATGTAATTCCCCCAAAATGACAACCTAGCTAAACATCGGTACAGACAGCATAGACCAAAGGACAATAAACAAAATGGCTGTCATTTACCTTCTCATCCGTGACCTCTTCAACGGAGCTGACCTCTGTGAGGGGGTCACTACCAGGGTCATGGAGAGCATCATCACTGACGCTAGAGATGACCTCTGCCTCTGCTGTGTGACTCAACTTGCCCAGGTCTGGCTCGGAACATGTCCTCAGCAACTGTCACAGAATCATAAGGTGGTCTCATGAGTGAGGTTGTCATAGAAATGAAGTGGTCACGTGAGTGAAGTTTTCATAAGAGTGAGGTGGTCACATGAGTGAGGTTGTCATATAAGTGAGGTGGTCTCATGAGTGAGGTTTTCATATAAGTGAGGTGGTCTCATGAGTGAGGTTGTCATATAGGTGAGGTGGTCACATGAGTGAGGTTGTCATATAGGTGAGGTGGTCACATGAGTTAGGTTTTCATAAGAGTGAGGTGGTCACATGAGTGAGGTTTTCATAAGAGTGAGGTGGTCACATGAGTGAGGTTTTCATAAGAGTGAGGTGGTCACATGAGTGAGGTTTTCATAAGAGTGAGGTGGTCACATGAGTGAGGTTTTCATATAAGTGAGGTGGTCTCATGAGCGAGGTTTTCATATAAGTGAGGTGGTCACATGAGTGAGGTTTTCATAAGAGTGAGATGGTCACATGAGTGAGGTTTTCATAAGAGTGAGGTGGTCACATGAGTGAGGTTTTCATAAGAGTGAGGTGGTCACATGAGTGAGGTTTTCATATAAGTGAGGTGGTCTCATGAGTGAGGTTTTCATATAAGTGAGGTGGTCTCATGAGTGAGGTTTTCATATAAGTGAGGTGGTCTCATGAGTGAGTTTGTCATATAAGTGAGGTGGTCTCATGAGTGAGGTTGTCATATAAGTGAGGTGGTCTCATGAGTGAGGTTCTCATGTGAGTGAGGTGGTCTCATGAGTGAGGTCTTCATATGAGTTGATCTAATGAGAGAGGTAGTCTTGTGAGTGAGGTTGTAACCTACGTGAAACCATCAAATAGGTTAGGATGTCACAAGAATGAGGTTGTCTAAGATGTTAAATAAAAAACTCAGATTTGTTAAAATATATTTGAGCAGTCAGTATATTAGGATACATTAAGTGTTTTTAAATCTGATTAAACATGGACAACGTCCCTATAAATTAGTGTATGTATATGTGCATGAAATAAACGTGTATAAACTTACGTTGATGGCAGCGTCAAAGTGTCCGAGTGTGAGGCCCAGTATCACTCCCGCCGTAGTGCCAGCCAGGCTGCGGAGACAGGGACAGGGCATGAACACATCACTAACACCACGAGGTAAGTATGATGCTAAGGTAAGTTTAACGATCAATTAAACAATGCCCTGGAGATAGTAATGATAATAAACCTCTAGAGTAATTCTGTGCCATGAGGGGTATGAGCTATGAGGTGGTTGGTAATAATTAATATAATAAATAATAATTTTTATTTGTAAATATATTAATAACTTTATAATAAAGTAATTAAAAAATATAATTATAGCTAAAATAAAGTCATTATAAAATACCCTACAAATAATTTACAAATGCAGCCATAAAAAGATGTGTTTTTAAGTTGGACTTAAAAAGTTCAAGTGAGTCTATTAGGTGCAGACTGTCTGGTAGATCGTTCCACACACTGGAGCTGAAGGAACAACATATTGTGATTCATATTAAGTATTAGTCTACAAACTGAACCTACGTTTTAACCTCAACATCTATGGCCACTGCTGCCTCGTCTTCTTTCTCCTTCTCCTCTTTCTCATCGACTCGCTCTGCTGCCTGATCCGTCTCCGAATCTTTGTTTTCCGTTTTGTCCTTTGTCAAAGTCTTCTCAGTGGTGTCTTCTGTCTTTGACTCTGCCTCTTCCTCCACATCCTCCACATCCTCAACCTGGAGTAGCTCGGAGCTCTGTGCCGAGGCTCCATCAGTCTCCTTGCTCTGTTGTACTTTCTCAAACAACGCCCCCTTTTCGGCTGCTACAAAGTTGGATGACAGTCAATCAATTTTTCATGTCAACTTCATGCAATGCTATATGACTATGGAGTTGGATGATAATCAATCAATCTGATATGTCAATTTCACAGTATTAATAAAACACTCTGGATGCACCCACCCAATATAGGCTGCCACAATACAAGCTGAAGTCACAATTGTATGGCTTGAACAACAAAATACACTGACAAATTTACCAACTTAATTCAGCAACATACTGCCAGACATCTTGTTCAGTCTTTCAAAAGTCAAAGCAGAACATTTTAAATCAACATGGGACATTTCATGTTTCAGGATCCGTACATATCTGGACATTTGAAATTCAAGGTTATCTAAGACTTTTCAAGGCTATTTGGAAAAGAAATTCAAGACTGTTCTAACAACATAATTATGTACCTTTTAGGGGAGTAATTCAAGGTAACATTAAAAATTGTACTTGACTAAGAAAACAATGGCGCCGACCACAATGAAATGCAGATTGCCTCATGTGCACATGAGTGCATAGGCTTTTCCTTTTCCGGCTGTTTTTTGTGACAACAATTGAGTCAAAACAATATTTTATTGACCACAATAAAATTCAAGACTTTTCAAGACTACTTTGTAAAATTCAAGGATTTCAAGGCCTTGAATTTAGTCCAACCCCAATCAAATTCAAGGCTCTTCAAGACTTTCTAGGCCCCGTACGGACCCTGATCTTTGTTAAAGATGTATGTCTGTGTGGCAGACTAGTTGTATAATAATAAACAGTGTAGTTGAGATATGTAAATTTTGTGTCTGTGAGTATACAACAAGTCCTGCATTGTTTTGACCACAATGAAATCCAGATTTCCCAATGTGCACATGGGTGCATAGGTTTTTCCTTTTCTGGCTGTTATTCGTCACAATAATTGAGTCAAAACAATATTTTATTGACCACAATTAAATTCAAGACTTCAAGACTACTTTTTAAAATTCAAGGATTTCAAGGCCTTGAATTTAGTCCAATCAAATTCAAGGCTTTTCAAGACTTTCAAGGCCCCATAAGGACCGTGATCTTTGTTAACTATGTATGTTTATGTTGCGGACTAGTTGTATGACAACAAACAGTGAGGTTGAGATATGTACATTTTGTGTCTGTGAATATATAACAAGTCCTGCATTGTTGTGAACATGACTAAATCTAGTACATAACTCTCTCACCAGGTTCCATGGTGGGCTGTTGAGGCGCCACCTGGGGGTTCCCTTCTGCAACACTCTCGTCAGCCTCCCTGTCTGCCTCATCTTCTTTCGCATCATCCTGTCTCACTGGTGGTGACGGCTTCTCCTGCTCTTGGGCTGGTGGTGATCTGTCTGGTGGTGATGATGACGGTTGTGATGATGACGGTGGTTCTGTGCCAGAGTCTGCAGCTTCTGTTGCATCCGTTTGATCTGCAGTGAATCACGTCATGTTTATAAATTCTGAAAGTCCCTAAATATGTTAAACATTACATAGGAAGAGATGGCAGTTTGGGCGTCACTAAGCATAGCCAGGAAAACATTTGCCACATCATCTCCAAGTGTCACCCCATGTAAAAAGGCCAGTGTCAGCTGGTAAAAAGATTTACTTTTTCATTAATGCAAATTGTCCAATGTTTTCTTACCAACGTATCGATTGGGTCTTACTGAATACAAATATGTTGAATATTTGTCATGCAGACTCCCCTTTTCTATAGTAACAAACGAACAGTCTTCCATTTTGAGCAAATCTATCCTTTATCAGACATCGATGTGAGAATGCTTTTTGAGAAAATGGCTGTAAAATGTTGGTATTTTGTTAGACAACTACAGAATTTCCAGCTAACATAAAAGATGGTGGTAAGTGGTATAGAAAAGTGATTTTTCCTCTTCATATGTAACACTGTTGACATAGCAATTTTATTAATTGTACCTTTCTTGCCGGAGTCCTTCTTTGGGCTGATTTTCTGCATGACAGAGATTCCTCGGAGTGGACTTCGGATGACGGTGAAAGTCGATCCAATCACTGGTGCTTTAGTTTGGTGTGGTTCTATCAACAGAAGCGACATCGCACATTACACATATTTAGTACCTGATTGGCTGATACAGGCTCAGGTTACCACAGCAACAAGAGATTTTTCAGGTTAGTGGTAGCTTGAGATAACGCAATCACTATGACATATTATTTGGAAAATACTATTAATGAAATGTGATGAAATTAAACAATTCTTGTTACACTTTCAGATAAGTTAAAAAGTATTTAACACATATAACATTTACACCAAATCTGAGTTCTGTGGCACAACAAAACCAAAGGATTAAGCGTTCTCAATGTCATGTTCTGAGCAAAAAGTCATCAACAGATGAATGGAATTGGGAAGACGTTAAGTAGTTCTTACTGATTTTTCACTGATAGGAGCAAGTTCCACAGAGTAGATACTGCAATTAAGAAGTCTTGAGTTTCAGTGACACAAACGTTCATAAGTTGACTAAAACCACATATCATGGTCCATACACATCTGGACATTTGAAATTCAAGGCTATTCAAGACTTCTCAAGGCTATTTGAAAAATAAATTCAAGACTGTTTTAATGACATAATTATGTACTTTAAAAATAGTAAAAGTAAATTGAGTTAATAGTAAAAAATTTACTCAACTAAGAAAACAATGGTGCCGACCACAATGAAATGCCGATTGCCCAATGTGCACGAGTTATTTTTGTGCATAGGCTTTTCCTTTTCTGGCTGTTATTCATAACAACAATTGAGTCAAAACAATATTTTATTGACAATTCAAATTCAAGACTTTTCAAAACTACTTTGTAAAATTCAAAGATTTCGAGGCCTTGAATTTGGTTCAATCAAATTCATGGCATTTTTTAAGGCTTTAAAGGCCCTGTATGGACCTGACATATGCATAGAAACTATTCTAAAACCACCAACTACCTTCTGTTTCCTCCGTGCCGCCCGCGACCTTTGCTGGTTCGGCTTGTACAGCGCCCTCTACTGAGCCGACCTCTGACACGTCGGAGGTAGCAGTGTCGGTCAGCTGGGCACTCTGTAGGACGTTGAGGACTGTCCCTGCTGGACCACCCCAGTGCTTCCTCTGGTCCTCAGCCTCCTTCTGGACGTTGCTAGGGGCAACCGGAATGTCTTGTGCGGCGGCCATGTTAGGATGTCTGACAACGAGGTCGCCTGCATTCGTTGCTGTGGTAACAAGGTTTTTAAATTTTAGAACAATTCTGATTTTCATAGGTGTTATTATGTGTAAGTTAATGTGCTAATGTGAGTTAAGCAAACAGGTAATTTCACTGTTTTCTCACTATACTGTAATTTGTAACAGTAAGTACATACATTA
This sequence comes from Oasisia sp. SBJ-2009, assembly GCA_964017155.1. Lineage (NCBI taxonomy): Eukaryota > Metazoa > Annelida > Polychaeta > Sabellida > Siboglinidae > Oasisia > Oasisia sp. SBJ-2009. Next base: position 11,930,722 of record OZ024860.1, read on the forward strand.
CAAATAATCCATAGTCTATTATACAAATTCAGATAATTAAACAGTTCATTTATATAACTTCTATGAGCCACATTAGTAATGGAATCTAAAAATGTCGATGCAAAAAAACACATTTCAGTAATTATTACACATGACTTGTAGAAGTTAATGCTTCTGTTTTTCTCTGGTGACATACCCCTGGTAGTGTTGATCAAGAATCCCAAGAAGAATGGCCACGTTTAGTCAGTAGATTATTTTCCAGATGTAGAATTAACAAGATTTAACAAGATTGCCACCTATAGAATCAACTCTAGATGGCAGGTGGACAAGGAAGCCCTTTGGCTTATCGAGAGTCCAACCTATCTATCTAAATGTACCCCGCCTTTTTTAGGTATATGTCATTTTATTTTTAAACACATTAACACTACTAGCACCTACACAATCAGTTAATAATCTGTTCCATTCATTTACTGTTCTTTGTGAAAATGAGAATGTTCTAATATCTAGTCTACACTGCTTCTTTGCTAATGTAACTCCACGTCCTCTACTCTAGTCCTTCTCTCTTCCTTAACCAAGAAAAAAAATTCTGTCAATATTTTCATACTCATTGTTAATATTTTCATACCCATTACATTGCTAAATATAGCAGCCCAATAGGTGACACAGAAACATTAAATTTCGCACATGACTGCCCATTTTAATATGTTTACATCGCTGTGACCTTCACCTTCCATGTGTGAGGCCGTCTCCTCCAGGGGGAGCTGTGAAAAGGGGGATTTCTCCCCGCTGTTCCACTGGGGCCGTTCCATGGCTGGCATGGCCGGCATGGCTACTGGCTCGCCCCACTTATGCCGCTCTTGTTTCTGCCCTGCCCAAGGCGGCTGGAAATATGAGACTGAATTAACATCATATAGTTGTGTTAGAGAGCACGTGAAATAATAAGAATAAGAACATTTATAAAGCGCCATAAATCTATAAATATCCATTCGGAGGCGCTGTACACGACTATGTATACATGTGTCGTAGAATTATAATATTAAGTTTGTTAAAGTAAATAAAATAAAATACCTAAAATATGTATAAAAAGTAGTAATAAATAATAAATAATTAAGTTAGCTAAAGATAATTATTAAAATAAATGGTATATTGATAATAAAATAATGACTATGACATTTTGTAAAATTAATGTAAAACATGTAGTAGATAATAAATAGATAAAAATAAAATACAAATTAAATAAACTGACAGGTGTCTACACTTCATACACAGCCCGGAATAGGTGGGTTTTCAATAGTCTTTTAAAAGTCACGAGGCAACAGAGTTGTGTTAGAGAGCACATTGAAATGATCTTAACTTGTTTTTACATTCTATAATGCACATCAAGAACTGAAATATTTAATAAATGTTATCATCCCAACAAATATGTCGTGCCATTAAACTTGCAAAAAACACCATTCTTTTCTACTGAAAAAGTGATTAATACAAAACTTGCCAAAATAATTAATTAGGTGTTACAGCCACTGATCCACAATTGTATAAATTTAACAGTCATGTGATTAGTGGCAATTTGGACAGTCAGGAAGCTTTGTGAGGAAAGCTGTTTTTGTTAAAAAATATAACTGGAGAAACCCAAGACATGTTCTTACCTTTGCGTTGAGTCTCTTCAGTATCTGTTGCTTTCGTTTCTGTAGCGGTGAACTGCTGGAACAATAACGACTGTTTACTCAAAAATAACATTACATGACATATATACAGCCAAAAATCACATTCGTGTAGTCCCTGTTGTCATTTTTTTACATGTGGAAAGTTGGTACAGTGAATGTTGAATGTAGTGATGCGTTAGATCTTTCACATGCTAGCAATAAATATACCAATTGCTTTCATATTAATTAAGACATATTTCAAAATCAATCACCAGGCTATGTTAGAAATGATGGGTGTCATTTTGCGGGCTGTTATCTTAACAAATGTAAGACATTTTTGCACAAGTGTGAGTAGTCGGCCATTTGTAATACCGACCCAGGCTTATCTGCAGCGGGTGGAGGTGAGCCAGCGACACCAATGGCTTGCATGGCTGCAGTCATCCCTACTGCAGGCTTCATGGCTATTTCAGGCCTGGAAACACCAAATGACACACACTGTTATACTGTTTTCTTATAATTATAAACATCTAAAGGACCTATGTGCGACGAAGTTGACCCAAATGGTGCAACAAAGATGACGTATTAAGTGTGAAATAATAAACTGTGATATTTAAAACTCAATGGACTGGCTATGGAGATGTTTTGACAATGTACAAAATCAATGGAAAGTTGTTATACATGTGTAGTTTCAAATGATTATAAAGTACATCTCAAACTTTATCAATCACACGTATTCAAGGATAGCTTATGATAGCTTAATCACGTCGAAGAAAACATTCAGGAGTAAATTCATGCGTACAAATAATGCTAAAATTGGAAGTGTAAGAAATAAAAATGGCAGATATTTCAGAAAAGCAGCACACCCAGATGTGTAATATTTTTTAGGCTTGCGAGGGAAATGGCATCCTTATCCACATGAATTTTGGTCATCATCAGATCCATAATACCATCTTATTTTTTACACTGAACTTGAATACAAGATGGCTGCTACACTTTAAAATGACCAGACGGAAAGATTGGTCATCCAATATGGATGGATTGACCAACTGCAACACTGTGGCTCAATGAGTCAGTGGATCCACCTGAGAGTTTGGACATATCAAGATAACAGGGGACTTACTTGCTGGGTTCTGCCTTTGAGGCACTGATGGCATTCATGGCTTCTGTGAGTGGGATCACTTTGACAGGCTTGGCAGGCAGTGGGGGCTTCTGAGCTCTGAGAACACAAGTAGGATTGGTCAAAGAATACAAATGACAAACGATAAATATGGGTCTCATCTGTGAATATTTCCTAACAGTTTTTCTTTTTCTCTCAGAAACTGGACACAGCCCTTTGCAGGGTACTTAAAGTCCAACGAGAATTTGTGAGTTCACTACAGGTTACACATTTACCCCCTGTGTGGGATCTTTTACTTCCCCTGGCGTAGACACCAGATAGAAGGGACCACCGGCTTTTAGTGTCTCTTCCGAAAGATACAGGCAAATGTGGGGCGAACGAAATTGCCTAAGTTTCGAAACGGCGGTAGGTGGGATTGAACCACCGTCCCCTCGATTGGCAGTCTGGCGCTCTACCGTGTGACCACTGCTCCCCAGTTTTGAACACACTAATTGACATGTAACATTTCATACTGGGTTATGCAAAACAGACAGCCAAACGAAGAGAACAATGTTGTTGGTTGAACACAGAGAACACCTACTGTCTGGGGAGCAAGTGTCACAACTTGTAACTTACTTATCTGCTTCCCTTCCTCGCCCAGCCTGGAACAAAAACATCACGCTTGTTTCAATACAATTAATAATAATAATGATTTTTATTTGTAAAGCGCGGATTATCCGGAATAATTTCCGCTCAGAGGCGCATAAAATACAGTGTAACACATACATATTTAAAATATTCATAATCAGTTTAAACGTGCATGTAAAGACGAAATATTAAATGATAATAAATATATAATTAAATATAGCTTCTAAAAGTCCTAGTTCATACGCTAAACTTATTAAATAGATAAAATAAAATAATAAATAAATAATAAAATATATGAATAACTTAATAATAAAGTAAGTAAACAAATTGCAAAACTATAATTACAGTTAAAATAAATTCATTATAAAATACCCTACAAGTAGTTTACAAATGCGGCCTTAAACAGATTTGTTTTTAGGTTGGACTTAAAAAGTTCAAGTGAGTCTATTAGGCGCAGACTCAATTCACTGTATAACTACAGGCCTAAACAACTGCCCTGTTGTTAGCCCTACATTTAAGTGAAATCTAAATCTAGTCCTCTTCATACACAATGTAGACAAAATAACTTGTGTGAGAAATGAGTCTTAATCACATTAAAACAGTAGATGTTTGAGAAAGATCTGCCGGATATTGTGGCCCAATAAAATATCTAACATGGAACTCCACAAGAAGAGGGGCTGCAACAGTGCTGTCCTGGAAATTAAACGCCAATGACTGTGGACACGTCCTGAGAATGCCGAAAGAAAGTATCCCCAAAGTTGCTCTAAGATGGACGCCACCCAGAAGAAGGAAGCCAGGATGACCAAAGACAGTAATGGCAGAGCTACAAGATATGGAAAAAGGACAGGACCCTGTGGAGGAACATCATTGTTGAAGTCTTATGTCCCACTGGGGACGAAGAGGACAAGTAAGTAAACATCAAAACAGTAAAAAGGTAAATTTTTGGATACTGTTTTCGATACTGCAGTATCCATTCCTGGTGACTGCTGGGAGTGCTTCATACTTTACCCTTCAGCGGACCTTTTCAGTCGAAGGAAGCATTAAACCATGACACAATTACTGCTCAAAGATTATTTGTTCACAACTAACAACCACTATCAATGGTCATGTTCTTACCTCATTTCTAAGTCGCCTCTGTTCGTAGTCGTAGGCTTCTCTGCGTTTCCTCTCCAAGTCTGCCTTCAGTTTGTTAGCTCTGTCTTCCGCCTGAGCCTGTTGGTGAGAAAAGGGTTAAACTATGAAGTGAGCATCACTGTTATTTTCCCATGAGTTAGTACTATTTAGTTCAGACAGATAATCTACTCATTCTTGTAATATCTCTGTGACCAGGCAATGTGACTAAAAGTTATGTTTTCTAAATATGAGCATTGGAATTGGTTGGAATAAATTTCAAAGAGCTATGTTACACAATAGTCTCGTGCACATCTGGGGTCTAAAACACCTTCTCTAATCTTCTGTTATTTCAAAGAATTATTCCTAATGTCTACACTCTCTATAGAAACTTCATTCATTGCTGGCACACACGCAGCCAATCATATTTGTTTGCACTGTAACATTTGCCAGTTTATCGTCTATCGTAGGAGCACAAGGGAAACAAGTGCCTGCACTTACATGTGTCATCTTTATATTTAATGTGCTGAATGAAAAGATAATAAAAAAAAAACCAATCAATCAGTCTAAATTTGATGTAATACTTCCTTACTAATTTTTAATAATATATACAGTCACCGTCAATCATAGTCTCAAAACAGAAGAGTTATAAAAACAAGCTGGCTGACTGTTTCTATCTATCAGCCTCTGCACCACCAATAATGCAACCCAGAGCTGTATGTTTGTTTCTATCAATCTGTGCACTACCTACCCGTAATGCCTCAATTTTCTTTCGACGAAGCTCATTCCCTTGATCGATGACAGAGGGCTAGGACACAGTGAAAGCAGCGCATGCAAGCAACAAAACAGCAGTGCAGACAGAGCTGGTAAATCATAGGGTGGGGTGCATGCAATTACATATAAGCCACATAATAGATTTAACAGCAGCACCAAGTTGCAATTACAGTCAATGCAGGTTTAGCTGGGTTATCACCGACTGAAATATTCAATAAATAAATGACAACTTCACAGAAATATGTTTTAATTCACTCGGAAAATGTTTAATGATATGTCAATATTATGTTTTAGAAAGAATGACCAGTTTACCAGCAGCTTTCTATAATAACGTTGTATTATAAAGCTAATTATAGACTGTGTATTTATTAGTTTCAAACATAATCACATGATAGCACTGCTTTTAGATTCATATTATGGAGGGATGGTGTTAATCAATAAAATCGTAGTAATGATCTGTCTTGATTGTCTAGGTCTGGTGAGAAACTCATAAAATCATTTAATCAAAGTTAATTTAACCAATTCTATGTTGTATTGCACATGCATATCATTACAACGAGGAAACAAAGATATATATATATATATATATATATATATATATATATATATACATATATATATATATATACATATATATATATACATATATATGTATATATATATATATATATATATATATATATATATATATATGTATATATATATATATATATATATGTATATATATATATATATATATATATATATATATATGTATATATATGTATATATATGTATATATATGTATATATATATGTATACATATACATATACATATACATATACATATACATATACATATACATATACATATACATATACATATACATATACATATACATATACATATACATATACATATACATATACATATACATACAGCAAGGAATACAAATTAAACAGTGTATAATAAACAAGAAAAATGTAATAACATGCACAAAGGAAAATAATAATAACTTAAAAACGTCTTACATAGCATATACAAAATCAGAAGACAATGAAGGGCAACCCAGCCTAAGACAGTCCCTGACAGTCACTATAGTCTTAGATAGTCTCAGGCAATCTCAGATAGTCTCACAGTCAAAGACAGTCTTAAACAGTTTGAGAAGGTATCGAATGATGGAAGCCCCAGTGTCAATGAGACCCGTGTTAGTTGTACCTTGTACTTGGCGTCGGCCTTGGCCTCTTGGTTTGCCTTCTGCATGCGACGTTCGTTGAAGTTCTGCAGCCTGATCTGTCTCAGCCTCGCGAGGTAGTCCTACAGACAACATGAGGCATGGACCAATGTGCTCACACATAATGTTGTCTCCCACGTATCTATTGTATTATTATGTAATGCCAAAATGCAATCAAATATAACTGTATAAAAAATTCTTATCCCACACAGCATCCAGTTTCTTCCAAACAAATTTCATAATTACACAACTAGCAATGTTCTATTTCTACGTTACGACCACGATCGGCGGCCTTCTTCAGGAACTGAATGTTCATTAGTCACTAAGTCATGTGTGGGACAGTCTGCTCGCCATGCCATCTAGCGAGCAGTGACCACTGAACATTCAGTTCCTGAAGAAGGCCGCCGATGGTGGTCGAAACATAGAAGTAAGTAGAACATTGCGAGTTGTGTCTTGGTGAACATTTTCACGAGCATCCAGTCTGTAGGAATGCTTGATGGATTTTACACCTTCCTCCACACAGGCTTGTTTGTTCAAACGTCACCTTGACTTCTCTGTGGAAAACATTCAGCTACATTGTAAATATTGCACAAAGAGTATTTGAACAAATTCTATCTACAATTGCCTATTAGTATACTCATTCAAACAGTTGAGCAAACGATCTTGGCCGTAGTTTAAAATAATAATGAAGCTTTATTGCCATTTTCAACATGCATTACATGTTAAATTGTAATATAGTCTGGCGTTGACTCACATAGTGCCTATATATACAATAAAATGAATTATGGCAAATACATACATAATATACAGTGTACATAATATATTCTTTAAAATGATAAACAGATATTATTTTGATCTAATAAATAAATAACATATCTCAGATATATTTTTAAATATTAGATTATCTATTTAAAAAATAATTGTGTTAGTCTAGTTAATAAATAATTAAATAAACAATTAAATAAATATATATATATATATAATGTCCTTTAACATTATAAATATATATTTAAAAAATATTATATAAGTTAGTAAGCAAATAAATAAATATTATAAGAGGTCTAAAATGTCATTTAAAAATTATATTTACAATTGAATTATATGTAAAATTGAATGTTAACGAGAGGTTTCGAAAATGGAACCTCTTGCCAGAAGCCTGACCCAAACTTCCCACCTGTTCACTCTCCCCATCCCGGGAGGAGGCGGGGGTGGGCTGGTTGGAAGAGTTGGAGGAGGACGGTCTTCCCGCTGATGGCTTCGGTGCAGGTGCTGCCCTCCTTGGGGCTGGTGTCTACAGGAAGTAGATGGCGTTAGTGGTCTCACACCCACCGTACGGTGAAAGTCTATTCAATGTTTTAATGCTATTCTAAGAAGAGTGCAGTTATGATATTTAGATCTGCGACCTTAAAAGGATGTTCTATCCCTGAATTTAAGCTAAAAGGGGTTACTCTGCATGTTGTAGCTACATATAAATATCTTGGAAACTATATTTCAGATGATCTTTCTGGTGACAATGATATTAATAGACAACTCAGAACTCTATATGTACAAGGAAATATTATATTGCAAAAATTTAGTATGTGCTCCCTAGAGGTCAAGCTCACACTGTTTCGTTCATATTGCTCACCCATGTATGGAGTGCAACTCTGGTGGAATTATAAGAAATCCATATTAAATAGACTGCATATTGCATATCACAATATTTTTAAGTTGTTTATTGGCATGTCAAAATATGAAAGTACCAGCCTGCTATGCACTCTGTTTGATGTACAATGCTGCCAGTCAGTTATTAGGAATATGGCGTATAGATTTATGTGTAGACTTGATAGCTGTGTTAACAATATTTTAAATGACACTCTAACTTCTAGCTTAAGTATGCGCTCTGTTGAGTCTGGAATAAAATTATTGAATTGAATTAAAAATATATAAATCTTAGTGGCGGTCTCCGAAGTTAGTAAAGTCCATAAATACATTTTATGGTTCAATGCGTGACCCCCACCAATAAGTAGTGACACATTTGAGATTCTAGATGCAATTGTTTGTCAATGTGAGTGGTTGTGGTGATTGGGCAGTTATGTTGTGTCCCTGACACCTGGTCAATATTGCTGTCAAGGCTGTCATCTGTCAACTACCAAGTTATTCCCTCTGGGAAGGAAACTTGTCCTAGTATAAATAACAATTACAGAAACACACATGTAGTAAAACATTGCAACAAGGACACGCAAACATGTTTACAGATTTCTTTCCTCCCCTCTACATACCCCAAACATGCCCCATGTCATTGTACATACCCCAAAGTCCAAAACACCCCAACTACATTGCCCTGTGCCCTTATATACCCAAAACACGTTGCCCTGTGCCCTTATATACCCCAAACACGTTGCCCTGTGCCCTTGTACAGACCCCAAACACGTTGCCCTGTGCCCTTGTACATACCCCAAACACGTTGCCCTGTGCCCTTGCACATACCCCAAACACGTTGCCCTGTGCCCTTGTACATACCCCAAACACGTTGCCCTGTGCCCTTGTACATACCCCAAACACGTTGCCCTGTGCCCTTGTACATACCCCAAACACGTTGCCCTGTGCCCTTGTACATACCCCAAACACGTTGCCTTGTGCCCTTGTACATACCCCAAACACGTTGCCTTGTGCCCTAGCCTTGTAAGCTGCAGCCTGCTGTTTGCGTAGCTGATACTCTTCCAGGATTCTCGCCCTTTCTGCGGCGTCGGCCCCCCGCGCTCTGAGACAACATCGACACAGGGTAAGTGTACATCCATTGTAGACAAATTATTTGTAAAAACTTAGTGGCTGAAAACAGCTTAACCGATTAGAACTCAAGTCGGGCATTGACGGTCACCTCGAATCTCCTCAGGTCGGCCATAGCCGGCCAGCGAATACATCACAGCGTTTGAATTCGGTTTGCGTGGTTGCATCTAGTGACTAAGAGATGCAATAAATGCAACACCTATCTAGATATATAACATTACATTGTGGCTATTTTGGATACTTCCATTCTCAAAAATAATTACCGCGTTTTCGAAATTTAACAGCAAAATGTTTTGTTTTTGGACATTTAAAAATATCCTCCAGCCAGGGGTTGGCCACGTGTACAGCTAAAATGTGTAATATATTATATAAAAATGTATACCAGTGTGTAGATAATGTAATGTTCTTTTAAATAATTCCAACTAGTAGCAGTATAAATCCAAGCATAAAAAAGTTACACCGCAACAAAGTAGTTACTTTACAAAAAGTTTCAAAATGTCATAGTGTCAACCAAGAAATGGTCAACATATTTTAACGTTATAACAACAGTTTTGACACCACTGTGTAGGCAATTTTATTATCTACAACATGAATTCAACATGCAATTCCGAGAATTGAATAATAAAGGCGCTAGAGCAAAGACAATGGCGCAAGCAATATGTTTAAACATCTGGGTCAAATAGTTGAGGAGCCACAGGCATCACGATAAAAAACGGCTGCGTGCTAATGGGTTAAATCTAGCAGAGGTAGTCTTCTTGATGCTTATGGCAGTCTGTGAGGTTGCTGTCATGGTGCAAGGACATGTTTAGACAGATAAAAAGTGTAAATATAAATTCAAGCAAAACAGATAAACATTTTGTTAAATAATAGAGTTAATGGAAATAATGCATCTTAATATCTTCACAAAGGCATTAGTGCCAGATAGTAATATAATACTGCACTCTTAATGTAAAATAGACTTAATAGACTCACTTGAACTTTTTAAGTCCAACTTAAAAACACATCTTTTTAAGGCCACATTTGTAAATTACTTGTAGGGTATTTTATACTGAATTAATTTTAACTGTAATTATAGTTTGTTTTTTACTTACTTTATTATTAAGTTATTAATATATTTTATTATTTATTTATTATTTTATTTTATCTATTTATTGCTGATAAGTTTAGCTTATGAACTAGGATTTTTAGAAGCTTTATTTCATTATCTATTTATTATCATTTAACATTTCGTCTGTACGTGCAAGTTTAAACTGATTATGAATATTTTAAATATGTGTGTTACAATGTATTTTATGCGCCTCTGAGTGGAATTTTTCCAGATACAAATAAAAATTATGATTATGATTATTTATTATTAAAACACTGCATCATTCTCCTACTGCATACGCCAAGAGACGGGAGACCCTTACGCTGCCTGTTCTCCCTGTCTGGCTGCCATCTGGGCTGTGGGGACAGCTCCTCCCACTGCAGGGGTTGGGGAAGGGGAAGGGGATTCCTGGTACCCCAGGGCCCCAGCCACACCCAGGTGGGGAACTGGAAATAAACAAAAACATTCACCTTTACACCAGCTTTATCCAGACGGATACAAACACATGACAGCCATAGCAGAGACACATGTCCTGGTCTGATGATTCTTATGTGGACAGACATGGGGTGTCACGGACAGCTAGCGATCTTATGGTCCATGATTTGGGGGACAGTTGGGTCTTATGAGAGGTCTGATGGTCTACAGATTTGGTCTGGGGGACAGTTGGGTCTCATGAGAGGTCTGATGGTCTACAGATTTGGTGAGGGGAACAGTTGGGTCTTGACAGGTCTGGTGGTCTACAGATTTGGTCTGGGGGACAGTTGGGTCTCATGAGAGGTCTGATGGTCTACAGATTTGGTCTGGGGGACAGTTGGGTCTTATGACAGGTCTGGTGGTCTACAGATATGGTCTGGGGGACAGTTGGGTCTTATGATAGGTCTGATGGTCTACAGATTTGGTCTGGGGGACAGTTGGGTCTGATGAGAGGTCTGATGGTCTACAGATTTAGTCTAGGGGACAGTTGGGTCTTATGAGAGGTGTGATGGTCTACATACCTGGTCTAATAGCTGTTATGTACACACCTGGTCTGGGTGCGACTGCGGGGCTCTTCCTCTCCTCTTCCCTTTTGTCGAGCCATGCGTTGTAGGCCTCGTAGTTTCCCCTGTCCCTGGGAGCAACTCCGGGCTACAACATGGGACACATTGAGGGACTTCCACGGATATATACGAACAGAGCAACAGCTGCAGATACATACTGTGTTCACATACATACTGTGTACACATATACATACAGTGTACACATATACATAGTGTGTACACATAAACATACTGTGTACACTTATACATGATGTGAACACATATACATACGGTGTATACTTATACATACTGTGTACACTTATACATAATGTGTACACATATACAAATTGTGTATACTTATATATACGGTGTACACAAATACATACATTGTACACAAATACATATTGTGTACACATATACATACTGTGTACACTTATACATATTGTGTACACTTATACATATTGTGTACACTTATACATGTGTACACATATACATATGGTGTATACTTATACATACTGTGTACACTTATACATAAGGTGTACACATATACATACTGTGTACACTTATACATACTGTGAACACTTATACATACTGTGTACACTTATACATACTGTGTACACTTATACATACTGTGTACATTTATACATAATGTGTACACATATACATACTGTGTACACATATTCATACTGTGTACACTTACACACACTGTGTACACATATACATAATGTATACACATATACACACTGTATACACATACACGTGCTGTGTACACATATATTTTTTATAACAAGAACTTGAATTTCCATGGCAATGGAATTGCAAAGACAATAAGGAATAATTATTTCACAGTCAAACAGTCATAGAGGATATTAAACATTAAAATGTTTCTTCAATCCAGGTCTTACATCCACAAGCATGGTTATTATTGTAACTGTGAATCTTCAGTGTGGTCTTTGTAAAAGAAAAAGTGGCAAGCCATTATCTAAATCTATGCAAGTCTAATGTCAAGATAAGTTTAACTTGTATGAGTATATCAGTGTTTGTTCAGAATATAACTAAAACAATTACCCTGGGACTTGCTGCAGATGAAGGTCTTTTTGGATCGTCCTTCATAACTTTCTGAAAATTAAATCACACCATTGCAATGGGAAACTTAGTACAAGTACAAAAACTGAAAACAACACGAGAGAAATTAGGAATCAAGTTTTAAATAATAATATAAACCTGTCAAATGGTGAATTGTCAACATTGAGCTTAATTATCATCAGTGGCATTACATTAGTTAACGGGGACACACAGTAATTGAAATAGGAAAACTGGTGTAATGTTTTGGGTAACTGAGCCACGTGCAAAATAGTTTTGAAGAAAGTAACACTGACACATACAGCAGCAAACTACTGAAATATATACATACACTATATATATATATATATATATATATATATATATATATATATATATATATATACTATATATGTGTTGTTATCATATTCTCATTGTTATAATGGCCCATTATAAAGATAAGTTATTTCAAAAATGTTCATCTCCCATATGATGTAACCTACATCGGAACTGTTCGACTCCTGTGAACTCATCAGGCATCTCCAGCCTTCCTCTCTAGCCTTCATCATCCTTGCGACCTTCACACAACAACAACAACTAAACCTTACCTCATATCAACCATAATTAAAACACCACATTTATCTAACTCTGATATATTTTGTCTAACCACATCAGACATAGACGTAGAGCGCAATGGCTCAGGGGTAGAGCTTCGGACTCTCGACTACGAGAACCCGGGTTCGAATCCTGGCTGCGGTGTTAAAACCTTGGGCAAGTTTTTTCACTCTACATTGCTCCAGTTCACTCAGCTGAATAAATGAGTACCTGGCTATAGACAGTGGTGGATATGTGTACGAGCAGCCTTCGCGCATTAATTGTAGCATAGGCTGGATGCTTCCCAGAGAAGTCGAGATGGTGTCTGAGTGAACAGGTCTGTCTGGGAAGTAAAGTGTAAAGCGCTTTGAGCGGTCCTGAGGACTGGATACTGCGCTATATAAGAACTGCCTTTACTTTAAATAAACACCAGTTTCACAAGTCAACTACAGAAGTTATCTGGCATAACTGAATATCAATACATTAGTAACTTGATTAACAGTAGCTTTATCAATGCCCCTTTTCGAACAACCAACCCCACTTGAAACAATTTGCGCCAGAATTATCTGTCAAATTTATGTTAAAATGTTATTGTTATCACGTAATAAGTTTGTGGTATGTTGGTAAACTCACCCTCTGTTTCTCTATCATATCTCGATGTTGTCGCATGTACTGTTGCTCCTGAAGGTACAAACATATCACAGAATTATGTCACAACAATTAAAACGTATTTTTTAAATACTGAGTACTTATGCAGATGTCAACATATTTTCTCTTAACACGTGGGTAGCAGAACTAATATCAATAAGATAAATATATTATTCTCAAAGAGGAAGACGGTGGTAAGCACATGGAACCAGTTGTGCAAGGATAGTGTGGATATGTTCATAAATAACACTGACATAGGTGATATGGACAGGCCACATGTAGGTGTCGTTTACCAATATTTGCTATGTCAAAGCAAAGGTTTATGAGATATATTCATAAGCCGTTTACCACAACTCACTAATTGTAAGCAGTGATGCAAAATTATCTAATGAAAATCCACAGGCACATGCTAGAGTTAGTTACTGTGATATCATAAATGAATGGAAGCTTCAATTGATGAGGAAGGGAATTCATACACCTACCCTTCGTTTGGCTTCCTCTTCCCTCCGTTTGCGTTCCTTCACTATCAGTTCCTTCCTCCTCTTCACCAAGTCCTACGGCACATGAGACAGGTATCTTACAGGTGTCATACAGATGTCATACAGGTGTCATATGGGCATCATACGGGCATCATACGGGTGTCATACAGGTGACATACAGACATCATACATGCATCATACATGCATCATACATGCATCATACAGGTATCATACAGGTATTATACAGGTATCATACAGGCATTATACAGGTATCATACATGCATCATACAGGTATCATACATGCATCATACAGGTATCATACAGGCATTATACAGGTATCATACAGGTATTATACAGGTATCATACATGCATCATACATGCATCATACATGCATCATACAGGTATCATACAGGCATTATACAGGTATCATGCAGGTATCATACAGGTCTCATACAGGTATCATACAGGTGTCATACAGGTATCATACAGGTGTCATACAGGTGTCATACAGGTATCATACAGGTGTCATACAGGTACCATACAGGTATCATACAGGTGGTGTGTTAATGGTGCCACTCTCCCACCTCTAGTAACTGACTGGAATTGGGACACTGACCATATTACTACCGTATTACTGAGACACTTGTAGGGGTATTGGGACACTGACCATATTACTGAGACACTTGTAGGGGTATTGGGACACTGACCACATTACTGAGGCACTGGCCATATCACTGAGACACTGGCCAGATTAGTGAGACACTTGTGGGGGTATTGAGGCACTGACCATATTATTGAGACACTGCCCATAGTATTGAGACACTTGTGAGAGTATTGAGGCGCTGACCATATTACTGAGACACTGACCATAGTAGTGAGACACTTGGGAGAGTATTGAGGCACTGACCATATTATTGAGACACTGACCAGAGTACTGAGACACTTATGAGGGTATTGAGATACTCTCCACACTACTGGGACACTGACCAGAGTACTGAGACATTTGTGAGGGTTTTACGGCACTGACCATATTACTGAGACACTGACAGGACACACAGACACTGACCGGAGTACTTGCACCTGCGCTGCTTGGTCGTTTCTCTGCTGACACTTTCTTCACATCCGCTGACCTCCTGTAAACACAGGACACCACTGTTAGTACAAAGGACACCACTGTTAGTACAAAGGACACCACTGTTAGTACTAAGGACACCACTGTTAGTACAAAGGACACAACTGTTAGTACTAAGGACACCACTGTTAGTACAAAGGACACCACTGTTAGTACAAAGGACAACACTGTTAGTACAAAGGACACCACTGTTAGTACAAAGGACAACACTGTTAGTACTAAGGACACCACTGTTAGTACAAAGGACACGACTGTTAGTACTAAGGACACCACTGTTAGTACTAAGGACACCAGTGTTAGTACAAAGGACACCACTGTTAGTACAAAGGACACCATTGTTAATACAAAGGACACCACTGTTAGTACAAAGGACACCACTGTTAGTACAAAGGACACCACTGTTAGTACAAAGGACACCACTGTTAGTACTAAGGGCACCACTGTTAGTACTAAGGACACCATTGTTAGTACAAATGACACCACTGTTAATACAAAGGACACCACTGTTAGTACTAAGGACACCACTGTTAGTACAAAGGACACCACTGTTAGTACTAAGGACACCACTGTTAGTACAAAGGACACGACTGTTAGTACTAAGGACATCACTGTTAGTACAAAGGACACCACTGTTAGTACTAAGGACAACACTGTTAGTACAAAGGACACCACTGTTAGTACAAAGGACAACACTGTTAGTACAAGTTCCTCTCTGTTGAAGTATTTTAACTGGTCACCTGACATTGTAGTCGTCATTACCATACAAGTGTGTTTAAATGTGTAAACTATTATGTGAGGTTAATATAAAAATGCATTTTAGAATATAAAAAACCCAACATGAGCACCATGGCACATAATACAACCAGTAGAAACGGCTGATCACACCTGGCATTATTCTCTTTTGATCTTCTCGCAACCGACGGAGCATAGACTGCAGCAGGGTCATATCGGGGGGTGGCACGTACTGGGGTCTTCTTAGCTGCAATGTAAACCCTGGTTGAATCACGCCTGGGGCAATAGTAATTCTGTTCGTAGTGGTAATGATTATAAACACTGACGCAGTAGTACTAGGTTGAACAAGAACACAATGTAACAGTAATAGGAAGCAATGTAAAGGTAACTGGCCTATAGCTTTTGAACAAGTATCATGATTTTGCCACTGTCACTTCACTTCGTCTAAGTTTACTAACACATTCTTATGATTTTGCTAACTTACTTGTAAGTACATAAGCCCAATTGTGTTTTTCCCAGGTGACTTTTGTAAATAGTCCTCTCAGTCATAACCAGGTGGATTTTTAAAAACCATATTTACCTTGACAGCTCATTATCACAGAGAAACAATCCTGTAGCAATAAGCTGAATGAGACTCCCTACCTGCCACGGGTCTGGGGGGTTGGCCAAATACTCTCCCCCCAGGCGGTAGAGCCTTCTGAATTTTTTTGCCATGCATGACGGTATGACTAAATTCATCTTCGTGTTCCTGTGAAAGATGAAACCAATGCTAACACAGGTATTCCACAATGATGTCCATTGACTCTGTGTTTAGTTAGTCATGTACATACATTAGCAAGTGTGTGTTCTTCAGTTGGCATTATATTTTTCAAAGTATTCATACCAGGTATTTAACAAACAAAAAGCAAAAAGGTATTATGTAAATTTGAGTGATTTTCCGCAAAGCTGCATACATTTTCTGTGATTGTTGCATATCATATGAAACATCACAAACTGACTGGTAAATGGTTTTGTAGCTTGGAACAATCACAGAACACAACTAGTTATAAGTGTGGTGCCTAAGTTTCAAAGCATATAGCAATAACATATATATTTTAAGTGTATCCTGTTTTCATAGTTAGATGAACATAAAAATTGTAAGATTATTTTCTTACCATCATAAATCAAGGTAATGTTTTTTCTAAGGAAAGAGTACCCTGTACTCCACAATGCTAAATTTAATGACATATGAATAGTACAATTATGTTCTTACTGACTTTGATGTATTATGTGATTACTGAAATGGAACAAAATGTGATTTATGTGAACCTAACAACGAAGGAAGAATGGCTTCACTCACAGACTCTGATAAGAATTTGCGAATTCGCATCTGTAATATAGGTTTACGAAGTACGGATGTTATCGATGGCCGATCCCTGCAACATAAACCATACAGCAGAAAAGATTAGTTTTAGATACTGTCAATATGAAACATATATTTCAACATACAGTCGCGCCTCATCCTAACACGCCTCATTATAAGGCGAACTGCATATAACACGGTCAGTCGTGGACCCCAAATTTCTACCACCAGGGGGGAAATGGGCGCTACACCTAACAATAACACTGTAATTTATTTGATGAGTTCCTCATGTTTGTCTTATACAGGTGTATCTAGAAACAATTTAATGA
Organism: Oasisia sp. SBJ-2009; assembly: GCA_964017155.1. NCBI lineage: Eukaryota > Metazoa > Annelida > Polychaeta > Sabellida > Siboglinidae > Oasisia > Oasisia sp. SBJ-2009. Next base: position 11,948,376 of record OZ024860.1, read on the forward strand.
TATTAAGAAATTTAACACAGAAGTACAACTGCGTTCATTGTTTGTTGTGCCCCTGGCTTCTGCTCTGCTGTCGGCTTTGCGGCACCAATCCGACCATTTTTTAAACCGATCTATTGTGTAACTAGCGCTTGGTTTGTGTGGTCGTTTCTTAAGTGTTTGTTTAAAACGTCACCAATTCCTTTGATTGCATTTAATTAACTTTAGGCACAGTAAATTTGGTGCAAAGCATTGTTTGCGCCGATATCAATCACATTTGTCTCCTGCCAATTACTCAGTTCAACATTCGATAGTATATAATATTTTAACATAATACACATTTACGTTGGTTGTCAATGTCAATTAGTTTTATAAATCATGCATAGACCGTGCAACCAGCACATTGGCTTCGGTTGCTGTTGTGGCGTTTTGGGTGGTGGTGGTGCACATGGTGGAATATAATGTATAACGCGCCTGATTTATAACGCGATTCCATTTCGTGGACCCCAACTAATGCGTTATACAGAGGTGCGACTGTACTACAAACAACAATTTTAAACATGCAATGAACATTTTGTAGATGAAGTTACAAACTCAGGCTACCAATTTCAAATTTGCAATCTCTTCATGAAAACTTAGCCATGGATAGCACAGACTGTTACTCATAGACTGGACATTGATTTCCAAAGGCCGGTTCCATTACATTACAAGACAGCATTGCTCCAATGAATACAAAATCCCACCTTGCACTTCTCCGGAAAAGGGCTGCAATGAGATTCCTCAGTTCGTAACTATACCGGGGTGACGGGGGAGGGTAGGAACCCCTGAAACACAAACATATTAAAAAACAGTGAAGTGTCCATGCATTTGTGCTGGGATATTTCACATTGGATTATTATTAAAACTGGAAAAATATAAAAGAGATGCAGTACATTACAAACAATTGTGTTATTCTGTACTATTTCCGTAATAAAACAATTCTTGTATATGTTCTTACAACTGACCAAAAGTACAGAACCATCTCGAAAATCACTTGTCTTTTTTAATTGTACACACCTCAGATTCTCTTTATAGTGGCAAACAACTGCAAATATTGATGAGAAAATACTGTTGAAGTATGCTTCAACACCAAATCAGTCAATGTAAAACAAAATGCTCTGTTGCCCTTTAATATTGTCAGCAAGTTAACCGGAGCCTGGTGTCACTTACCTGATGATTTTCAAGACTAGATTCTTCATGTTGCCAGACTCAAACTACAAAAGAACAAGTTGAGGGTACAGCCAAACTGTACTGACTTATGACCACCAGTTTATTACAGAACAACTCAGAACTCAAACACATTTGGAACCTGTTCTAACGAAATGAGTCACATGTCAAAATAAAAAAATTGTTAGTCACATCATCAGAAAGAATATTTACTAAGCTTTCCAACGGTGCAAATATTATGGAGCTAGCTCATGCTGAGCCTGTGCCTGACAACTGGTAACATTTGTTTACAGATAGGTGTCTCAGTTAAACATTCGCACTGGCTAAAATTTACGTCATTGGGGATTTATCTAGCAGATTCAGACAGTGGACATGCTGGGCTTTCCCGTAGTACCAAATCTGTCCGCCATGCGGCAAGGGCAATCCCGAAGAATGCGACTCGAACAAGTGCAATTTATTGGTTTTGTTTTACGAAATTCATGCGTGAAATGTTACGTAGCCTTTCTAAAAAGATTATAAAATGTACTAATTAGTCATATAAATGGCAAAAATGCATTTCCAGTTAATAGAAAATACATTAAAGTGTGCTTTGGTGACAAAAAGTCGAAATCGTTAAATATCGCCGTGCAATGTTTATACGGTGTTTTCTCGAAATCAAGTTTGCTGAGATGTGCTCATTTCATTAGAACAGCTGAACAGGTCACATTTGTTAAGGCAAAAACATTATTATATTACACTTTAACAAATGGGACAGTCCGGCTGAATCTCTCTAGGGTAAGCCGTGGCACTGAGAATCCTGGCTGTCACCAGACATGGTCCTGGGCCATCTTACCATGTTGGTGTTTCCTGTGGGATGTGATCTTGTTAATCTCATGTTAACTCTTTACTCTTACAATTAATGAAATATTTCACTGAGGTACTCACAGCATGTTTGAGGGTCGTGACCTCATAAAGTACACACCCTAAAGACCAGATGTCACTGGAACAAACAGAATAGACAGTGAGGGAAGAATCACTCACACCACACTGGCTGGTCTGAATGATAAAACACAATTCATGTGCTGCCTAGCAACAAGGTCCATCAAACCATCAAAAATGGATGCCAAAAATGTAGACCATTTGGATATTCCATTGAATGCATGCACCGCATTTCACATATATCGTGATGCACATTTATTATAGATCTATAAATTGTTGGCGGTGCAATCCATTAAAATAATGCACATTTCAATTATGCCTCTGGTTCCCTTAAAATTAACATTATGTTTTGATTGCATTTGTAGACATATAATAATAATAATCTATCCATTTGCAATTATTGATTATTCTATTTGTATGACAATCCACAGAACTGAGCAATGACATTCACAACAACCCTACTATACATAGTTCCTGCTTGCAAGGATAAGATCGATGTATAAAAGACTAGTTTTACCTCTTGTTGTTGTAGGGTTTATTTTCACAGATCTCTGGAGACAGGTAGTAGGGCGTGCCAATACATGTCCTCGCTAACTCAACGGTGCTGCACAAAATAAATATATACTACAATTAGTCAATAATATGAAATGCTTTATTTACATATGAAGGCAAAATAATCATAACATGGTCTTACGTCACATCAATAACAGTACAAAAAAGGTTGCAGTTGTGAAAGTATAAACAGAAATCTACTAATAATTAAATTTACTTAACAGGAAAAAAAGAGTTCAATATTAATTTCAGTGATGTTATATTTATGACTTTTTGGAATAAACCCAACCCTGTAGAACTGTAGAACACTATATAAATATGTCTTTTATATGTATTTATTTATTATTTTATTAAATTTATAAAAGACCTTTACCTGTTGAGAACTTTGGCAATACCAAAGTCTCCCAACTTGACGATACCATGTCTTGTTAGGAAGATGTTCTGAAAAACACAAAAGAAGAAACTGGAAACATTAAATTATCATATTGCTCATGGAGCCTGACCCCTTAACTATGGGAATGTGACAAAACAAGGTTGTTTTAACATGAACAAAAACAAGTCGACTTGCAGTTTAATCTACCATATGAGGTGTACAATGTACATGTTGTAATCAGGTTGACCAACATCACACTGCTCTAATTTTACCTTTAATACTTGAAACATTGTGCAATGTGGCTCAATATTTCCATTTCAAAATAATAAAATTGTAAGCGCTCAACCAGTAGTAATCCTCTTTACATTCCTCGGGTGAAAACGAAACCTGGGACGTAAGCTTTCTCAGTGGCTACACCAAATGTGTGGAATTCGCTTCCTGCCAGTGTTAAATCAGTCGACGTCTGTCGACGTCTAAAAATCTATCTCTTTAATCCTGCCTATCCTCCTAGCATCTTCATCCATCCATTGACGACTTACGCATTGTTTTACGATTATGAGTTTGTTTAATCCCTTGGTTTTTCTGCGCCACTGAGCTTGATCTTCAAAGATATTGGCGCAAAAGAAGTCATTATCATTATTATTATTAAATGTATAATGTATTTAATAAGCCTACCTGCGACTTGATGTCCCGATGTAGAATCTTCCTGTCATGGATATGTTTCACAGCCAGGCAGGTCTGTACGAACCAGTCGAGTATCTACAGGAGGAAAACACGTGTTACTACGGCAACATACAAGTTCGGTTGTTAAGTTTAAAAATCTAAATTATATCAATGATATTCACGTATAGAAACGAATAGCAGAATAATAATTAAAACAAATTAATTATTACTATTAGTCTCCAACAAGTTTAAATACAATATACGAATGTGATGAATTTGTTTTTAAATTAACTGTTTAATTCATTCTAATTTCTTGGTGATTTACCCACATATGCCATCATCATACGCCCATGTTTATAAGGAACCATTCACAGGTGTTTGCTGACCAATGGTCAATTTGTGAAAACTGCCATGTTGCTCTGTCTTAATGTCAACTCGGGTCAGATTGTAAAATCAAACTTCACTGGACATCAAATTACTTGTGACATCACACCTTAAAGTCACACTTCTTGTGACATTACACTTTGTATGACTTTGCACTACTTGTGACATTACACTTTGTATGACACTGCACTACTTGTGACATCACACTATATAACGTCACACTTCTTGTGACATACTTCTTGGGATATGACACTTTATTTTACATAATTTCTCTTCGGATATCAAATGTTTGGAATATAAAAAAAATCTTTGGATATCAAATGTCTTGAATATAAAAGTTGTCTTCGGATATAGAATGTCTTGAATATAAAAGTTGTCTTCGGATATCAAATGTATTGAATATAAAAGTTGTCTTCGGATATCGACTGTATTGAATATAAACATTGTCTTCGGATATCAAATGTCTTGATCGAATATAAAAAGTGTTGGGACATTACATTTTGTGACGTCACATAGCTTGTGACATAACACTTCTTGTGGCATGACATCAGTCATACTTCTTGTGACGTCACAAGTGACAGATGACACACCAAACTGACAAGTCACAACTGGTGTGATTTCACAAGTGTAATGTCACAACCGTCACATATAGGGCTCTCCAGTGTGACATCACAAGCAGCTGTTTGCATCAGTATCTGACTGTTCTCTGAGTTCTCTCTATAATGACCCGTCCAGATAATATAGATAACCACTGACCGTATCTTCTGGAAAAAGAACCCCACGCTGCATGTTGATTCTGGCATACAGATCTCCTGGGAAAAAAGGAAACACATTTCATGTAAGCATTGTGTCTCTGATCACTTCAAATAACGAAATTATCAGATTTGAGAAAACATACGGTATGAGTACAAATAAATTATACTAAAAATACAGTAAAAAATACATAAAATAATAATTTGGGTAGATTTTTAGGGTATATAAAACATTCTGTCTTAACATACATTTGATATTACCCTGGTATACTGTATAATGTAGCTCAATCTGATGGACAAGAGGAAGACCTTTGATGCAAGAAGTTTGCTACATGGTTCTGCATATTGTCATTTTAATCAGATTGGCCAGCCTTGGCAGTTATCACCAGTAAATGAACATCATTCTAAAAAAGCATATGAGTGTTTTTGACAAATAATTGCACTATCGGTGTCATTAAAATCTGAGTTATTAGAAAGTCTTTACTATATAAGTGACCTACCTCCATCACAGTAGTCCATCACTATGTATAAATGACCAATTTCTGAAAAGGTCGACAGGAGCATTATTACAAGAAGTGTGAATTTAGTAAATTTATTAGTTCTTAGGTATTTACATCAGACATTATATTTTGATGACATGTGTGATATTATTTTAGATGAATACCTCAACTTCATTATGTTACGTGATACATATTGTTCACACAGGTAAATGCAGTTTATATCATAGTAAGCCAGTGTGTACATGTATAATATATATATATATATATATTATACATGTAATATATATATCTGGTATATATATATTGTATGCCTGTGTATATATATATATATATATTATATGTGTGTGTGTGTGTGTGTGTGTGTGTGTGTGTGTGTGTGTGTGTGTGTGTGTGTGTGTGTGTGTGTGTGTGTGTGTGTGTGTGTGTGTGTGTGTGTGTGTGTGTGTGTGTGTGTGTGATCCCGACTGACCAAATGAGTGATAAGTCAGGATTTGACATTTGGCGTGAGTGCCATCTAAAGCCAGATGGCATGATTTTGGTGATTTTTAGGTTTGTATGGAAAATAAATTTTTAGCATCTGTTTTAAAAATAAAATGTGTATTTTAACGCGATCTAATGCGAGCCCTCTTGATTAACTAGCACAAAATGCAAAACTTTAACAGCAGTTTTCTCCAGTTTTACTTTTTACCTCTACCAGTACCATACCTAATATGACATAACTTCATAATTTTTTGTAGTTGTGTCATAATTTTTGAAACACTATATCTCCTCTTTCCAAATATGAAAAAAAGTATGTAAAAATATTTCCTACTTATCACTCATTTGGTCAGCCGACGTCACATATACATATATATGTATGCCTAGTGTGGCTTCTACGTATGCATGCTACATGACTACCAGGACATGTTTGGCCTGGCAAAAATGTTATCCTGTTAACCTGTCAATGATACCAGTTACAACGTTCACGACACTGGGCAGTCACTTCCATTAACTTATACACATACACGAGTGAGTCGGAGAACAGGACTATCAATATGAAGTACTCATGTAGCCTACCTTCAAAGGACTCCCGGTACATGACAATGTTTGGATGATTAAGTTGTGCCAAAACAGCGGTCTGAAATGCACAACAATAACTTAAACACTTGGAAATCAAGACGTTTCTCCATCCTAAATGCAAATCATAACATCCAGGGATCAATACATAATATCATTAATAACTTAAAATACATGTCTTTACATAATGCTGATACTGTAAACAAAACAAAATAATTAAATACAATCCACAAATAAAAAAGCAATTAAAGAAATACATTATTTTAATATAGACTAAAATTAATGATTATGATATGTTGTGCTTGTATTTTGTTTCTATATAAATTATTGTCCTACCAGGTTGGTACGGAAAGTAATAATGTATTCTGTTATGGTTTTGTAAAATAAAAAATAAATTGGCATTTATTATTGAAATCAACATGTATATTCCTGCAGTTCCTTTTCTAAACATAAAAAAATAAAGATTCAGCTGTTGTTGTCAAGACACATAGTAAATAAAATAAATATATAGACAATGTACATATTTGTCTTTTTACTGTACATATATGACTTGTAATACAGCAGATACAGGACTACACACCTAGATAAAAACAATTATAATAATTGAGCTAACATGTAAGTGTAAAGAAATATAAATTAACTACTCCAGTATCTTCATAGCAGAAAGTATAATTCAAGTGTGAATTATAAATGTAATACAGAACTACAGTAATAAATTGTTTTCCACAAACTAAAAACTATATCAACTAATGCAGCTGTGGATTATCTACCTCCTTCCTGGCATCGTCACGTTCCTTTCTAGACATCTGCAACAAAACACCTTATTTTAGCAATGCTATCAACCTTAACATGATCATTTTAATGAATGAATGTTTATTCAACAACAACATAATAATAATAGTACAATATGTTATGGGAAAGATAATGCAGTACAATGTCATGGGCACAACAGCAAAGCTTGGGTTTCAGAGGTTAAATGTATGGGCTAAAACTGTCTGGGTACGTTTAAGTGACACAGGCAAGTGATAAAACTCCAGAGGTGCGGGCCAGGGACTGAAATTACAATTCCAGTTTTCAACTTGAGTTTAACTGGGATAAATTCTCGAAAATGATGAAGTCCCTGCTTTCAACTTACGTTCAACTCCTAGCTGTTGATGTGTAAGTGCCCACTTTCAACTTGCGCTAAACTATTTTTCAAGTCTAAGTCCCCGCTTTCAACTTGCGTTCAACTCCTAGCTGTTGATGTGTCAGTGCCCACTTTCAACTTGCGCTAAACTATTTTTCAAGTCTAAGTCCCCGCTTTCAACTTGCGTTCAACTTCATCTTCACGTTCAACTTGCAGTAAACTGTTGAACGTATGTTGAACAAGCTGTTGAATTTATCACCTTTCAACAGTTTAAATTCAACTATTCATACAGAATCAGTTGAGCTTCAACTGAAACCTCAGTTTAATTTCAACACTTGTTTTATTTACGTAGAGCGCAGTGGCTCAGGGGTAGAGCATTGGACTCTCGACCACGAGAACCCGGGTTCGAATCCTGGCTGCGGTGTTAAAACCTTGGGCAAGTTTTTTCACTCTACATTGCTCCAGTTCACTCAGCTGAATAAATGAGTACCTGGCTATAGACAGTGGTGGATATGTGTACGAGCAGCCATTCGCGCATTAATTGTAGCATATAGGCTGGATGCTTCCCAGAGAAGCTGAGATGGTGTCTGAGTGAACAGGTCTGTCAGGGAAGTAAAGTGTAAAGCGCTTTGAGCGGTCCTGAGGACCGGATACTGCGCTATATAAGAACTGCCTTTACTTTACTATTTTATTGGTTATATTTTGCATGAGACACAATGTTGATGGTATAAAAATGGAAAATTATTCAATGCCCAGCTAGTGATTCACATTGACATGCACCCATCAGCAATAACTTGTGATACATATGGCCAGTGTTTCTGCAACGTTCCATCTCATCAAAAAATAAACCTTAATCTAAATGTAACAATGAATAAGTATATCTTCTATTGTGCCAATAAAAAATAATACATATATATATTATGCTTTGGTATTTTCAGACAGCTCATATTGTATCAGTGGTTAATTATATGTGTGAAGTATCAGTCTCATGGAACACACATGAATTATAATGCTATAATATATACAGCAGGGATCGAGGGAGTAAACATCAGTTCTGCCAGTTACAATTGTTTCGCAGTTTACAGATTGCTCAATCATTAGATGGTTGGTAGATTGTGTCCATATGCAATGACATCGATTAATAAAACATATATTTCAGATAATAAATTTACCAACTAGTATCGAAACCCCTAGGCCTAGTATCATGGTTCATGCACATTTATCAACAAACAAAATAATAATTTTTATGGCGACATGGCATTCAATCATCAATGATTAATTGATTACATTTTATTTTTGGCATTGTGTTTATGATCTGTGTCTGTAACTGAAACAGAGATGTGGGCAATGTGTTGACTGAATGGTAGAATGGACTCGGGACTACATTAACCACTAGTACGGCCATCAACCATCAGGCGTCATCAGTGAGTCAGTCGGACAAGGGCTTCGTACCTTTGCCATGTTGATTTCCTTGACAACAAACTGCTTGCCATTTTCCTTCGATTTCACTAGCAGAGCCTTTCCAAACGACCCCTCTCCGATCTGTTTAACTTTTACATATTTATCCATTGTGCATGTAACTGTAAACACAACGATTTTGACCTTAAACTGGCATGACGCTGTTTTGTCACGAAATCGCGTTGCTTTATATCAACTTCCGGTTGGCGATAAAACGGTGGGCAGACAACTCGGCCCACGGACAACTCGGTCCAAGACAACTTGGCCCAGACCGAGTTGTCGCGAGACAACTCGGTCCCATTCTGAAAGATCTCGGTCCCTTACTTAGACAACTCTGCCCGTGTATTTGTATAAGGACCGTATAGTAATTACAAATAGTTTGTCTATTGAAAGCTGCCTTCTTCCTGAACATAGTGTGTAGTTTATCGCTAAGTACAATTACGTCGTTACGTAATGAAATTTATTTATAACAAAGTAAATTTTTTGCAATTATTTTTACTTAAAGGTTGACAATCATTTCGTTTTGCCCATCGCCAATCCTTTTCTTTTATGTCCTGATGTGTAATGTTTCAATAGTTTAACTAGTATGCGCAATCAGTTTAATTTTAAAATGCGTACTTATCTTTTTTTATTCGGCAAAAAAGAATCGTCGTTACACCGGGTATAACTGACGAAACTATTAGCCGGTGTAGACGTCCTGCCCTTTTTGGGTCACGTGTTTTATACGAGATCGGCATCCTACGGCACAATAACAAACCGCATGTGCTTTTGCGTGTCGTGACGAACGTTCCGAAGTGTTTCTTCTGTGAAGGTATGTATTAAGTGTTTTATTGCAGTTAGCAACCAGGGCGAGTAGTCGTGGGCTAATTCAACAAGAACTGCAACTTGTGAACTTCATTATAGGCCTACTCGACGTGGATTCTCTAACTTGTTAGATTATTTTTAAAGTTTGACAGTCGGCATCGGCATCGCTTAGACTCCTTAGTCTCAGCCAGATACACTCATACAGCCTTTATTTATAAGTTTATATGTATTGTATTTGATAACGCAGGATCTTGTTCATAAGCTGTGTAATTGCAAAAGTACATATCTAGAGAGTGTAGATGACGTTAGGGACGAAATGATATCTCATTGGCTTCGGAACATTGGCAGTAGCTAGGCTCCGGGTGATGGTCACCGTGGGGAGCATCCGTTATCTCGTGCAACAGAACGTCAAACGAAGAATTATGTTGGTTATCACAATTATTTAAACAGTGTTTTGTGACTCACATTTTACTATGATTGCTGGATGTTGCTGATTTGCATTATATTTTATATAATAATAATATTATAATTATATAATAATTAAAAAAATTATGACAACCATGATGGTGATGAATTTATTCAATATACAAAAAGGTAAACATGAATATAAAATGCTTGTATAGCTACTAGCCAGTGTACACCATATGCAAGTATTGCACATAACATTCTTGCACTTGTTTCCATTGTGGTCAGTGATGCCTGGCTGTAGTCTATGTAATACCTGATACCTTTCAACTCACATATGCCAGCTGTTCTAATCTTTATCTTTTCATCACAGCAATATATGAATGCATAATACAACTCAAATTATGATATATTAGTATGGGCCACACTACAATGCAAGTGAGACGAGGCAGAGGAGGGACTAAGATTAATGCAATCACTTGTGTCGGGCAAATGCATGGAGGATACATAGTTTGCAAGAGGCCAACGTCTGATCACTCCAAGTGAATTAAACATTTTAACAATCAACAATGTATTCATTTTATAAATATTTTAATATGCCCATTTCAATACTCATTTGCTTTCATTAGCATTTTCATAATATCTCGGATATGGAAAACTAGGATAACCTTTGCAGTTGTGTAATGCATGTTATACTAAGTGTGTCCAGTCCAGTGTCCACACAGACTTCGGTCAACACCTTTAAAAAACTATTCAGCATACAACAATAACTCAGAAATAAATTTATAAAATCAATTATTATTCATTCTGAAGAAGGTAGACATGTTTGAATATTCAGTGAAGGAAATATACTGTTGGCATCACAACAACACCTTATTTTGTCACTTCCAACATTTACTTTGACATCCAGCTGAGCCATAAAATGTCAAATATAACATGCAGTAGTTATTACATGACATACCCTGACACAAAATTGTATATTGAAAATAAAACAGAAAATATGAATGCGCTATGCTTGGGAGTAAATATAATTATATAATAATATATAAGATAAGGCATCCCTACATTTAAAAATAGCATGGTAATTTTACTTTCATGTAATGACAATACAGACCTAATAAATTACAACCCTGCTTAGATATGAACCTGTACATGCTGCTGTAGCCAAATATTTCTTGCTGCCTTTTTTGTGGAATGCTTTAGGTCATACATAAAATATTATGTTATACAGCTGTAGATTTATTGATTATGGCAAAGAACACTCCATAATGACAACTCTAATACCATTATGCCAGTTTTTGTTTACTGAGTTTGAATATTATGCTTTTCTTTTCAGGTCAACACTCAACAGGAAACTGAACACCACCACTAGGTCAACAAGTTAATAAGCTATATACCATCCAAGATCCCGGACAAGATTCCACAACCATGGGCTGTGCAAGACGCTGCAGATCAAATGTCATGTGAATATCAACCGAGTGATCTCAGTCGTGTGTTGCATCCATAACAGACTCCCCTGTACTGATGGTGTGTGCACTGACTTCCAGGCCAGTCAGTTACCCAAACTGACTAGAGACCCATATAGAATGCAGGTTGCTTGACATGCGAATATGGTGATATCTGACTAGCTTTGCAGTTTGTGGTAGAACAGTGGGTACCATGGTCTGGCAAATATGGCATGAGCCTTCGGTCAACCTCTCTCAACACAATAAGATAGGTTCGGCATTCTTTGGTGAACTTCATCGGCTTGGATATCGATGGCATTACTGTGTTACTTAGTTCACTCTCTTTAATGGTACTGCATGCCAGGTACCTGACATTTTCTGTGCATCCACATCTACCTGTGCAAGAAACAAAGTGACAATTAACATGGCTGTGACATTTATGATATCATATGTGATGATACATTTAGCAAAAGTCAATTATAGAATTGTTTGGTATTTGGTATTCATATCGTAAACTCTGCATGCCAGATATGTTACACTTTATTAAGATCTGTTAAATCAAACAACATATCTACTAATGTAGGAAGCATTCAGCCACACTTATGTTATTATGCAAAGACTAACTATATAAAGTAATAATATCTACCACTATCTGTAGCCGGTACTCTTCATACAGGTGAGTAAACACATACCCGGGGTAGTGATTGCACATGTAACTCTCAGCCACATGGCGAGGACCATGACTAGTGTAATCATCATAATTATAGTTAACTTAGTGTACTTTATTTGTTATTATTGTTATTTAATATGTACACATTACATGTATATAGTATGTATATGTACTTTGTATCTAGAAAGTCAAAACTTTCTAAGACAATTACTTCAGGAGTTAACCAGTTAAACTTTGTCACATTGTAAATATTTTGGACAAGTCATTTATAAAATCTTGTCAGATGAGTCTGCCATTCAAGCCAAAGTGAAACTTGTATGCAAACTTGTCAAGAGAAATATGTTTAATAAAACATCAATTTATGTTCTACTGCTGTAAAAAATAAGCTATTTACAGCATGTTTCAGTAATATCCATAATGCATGCATTATGAGTAAACTTTACAATTTTAGGTAAATTGCCAGGATTTTGTTCTTGTGTAACAATTGTTTCAGGATTTTGAACAATTTGCCCATGGGTGTAGTGTTAGGCACACATTTGCAGTAGGTAATGTCATTTCGGGTAAAGGCATCATTTTAAAGCCTAATAAATGGGATTAATGTTTTTTAACTAACCAGCATTTGACATACTATGTATTTGTGCTGGATATTTTTGTGAATGAATGAATCGTAATAAAAGTAACTGTTTGTTTATATATATATATATATATATATATATATATATATATATACCATACATGTTTTCAACCTTTTCCTAATTTTATATTTTACTGATTGTTTTTTTTATCTGATGTGCATGTGATATTAAAAATAAATACATATATCATGTGCAGTGCTTGCCATTATGTTGTAGTCAATCTTGTCAAAAGTTTCAATAAAATGTTTTTACTTTATGTTGTCTTTACTTTAGTCCACATGTGATTCCAACAATATACAATCTATCCAGGACACCCATTACTGCAAAAACCTCATGCAGACAAATAAACTGTCATACGCAGGAGCAGGTTCAGAAATTAATTCTAGGGGGCACAAAAACTTCCACTGGCAGATGAATAAAATTCATATACCTAAGCTGACAATTTAGATGCATATTAACATATATAATGCTCTACTGGTTAAGCCGTTTAATTTTTTTAAACGTTACAACCGTGCATAGCTGTGTATGTGACAACAATTGTAATAATTGTTTTACCAGCAGAACTGATTAGTATAAAGAATTTGTGTTACTCAATGACAGAAGTACCGCACATTTGAAACTCGTTTTATTTTCAGGTCATAGGGAAGCCTGCACCCTTTGACTTTGCATAATCTATCCATCTACACAAATAGGCAAATAGACGACTGTGACAAATACTTATTACACATAATTTCATGGGGCTAATAATGAATAATTTTGAATATGTTGTAAGTTTGTAATTATGAATTAAATGTTTCTTCACCATAATCACCTAGTTGGCATATTTTTCTCTGGTTATTCATATGAGATGACCACAAACACAGCAAAATTGTGTGAATGCAGTGACATAGGTGGGCATTAATTAGTGCTTTCTGTAAAGATAGTTATGTATTCCACTCTACTCAGCCTGCCCAATCAGAATGCAGTTGATACCAATTATAGTGCATGATGTAATGGTATTTCAATGTATAATTTCCATAATATTAATTTCTATGTTTGTAACATAAATATGGCAACATATAATTAACCAATATACACCACACTTTCATCAATTTAAACATAATCAAAACAAACATAACATCTTTCTTGCCATATACAAAATGAATAGTTTTTAAGAAACATCTTTAAAATGCAGTTACTTGTGTCATGATGATATTTTATGAATATCAAATACCAATGATTACCTCCATTCTGGCAAGCTCCAAAAGGCATTCTTTGTACACAATGCAGAATGGTTTGCCAGTGACGTCTTCCGCTCTTGTCATCAGTGTCATGTCTTCATCGTCTGTACTCATCAGTCACAATTTCTTCAATGTCATGCACAAAAGTTCACATATAGTAACAGGCTGCAGAGTGGCAACGTCTTTGCGACATCTGAAATAAAACATAACCAAACCAGTGAGCATTACTGTAAACACCTCAAAATGGACATTTAATCATCATCACTGGCCCAAGAGGTCCTCAGGTCCTTTGGACTATACAGCCCTGAATAGTTAATTTGTAATATTGAATGAAATATATTTTTGTTAATCTTAATCACTGCTGATTTTTTCACCACAAAACACAGCAAATTGTGTTTGTTAACTTGCACAGGACCATAACATGTCATTAGTGGTTTTAGGCAAAATAATATTACAATAAACTTACTAAAATCAGTTAATTTTAATGCCATGAAGACTAAGTGAGCTGAAAACCTGCTTAGTGTTCCTCACAACTGCACTGCAGGCATACTACTGAAACTTCATCATGACGAAATGTACCAGTCTGTGAGACTAACAGTTTTTCTTTAATATTGGTCATAAACAAAGGTTGCTAGTATTAGCGCAGTGGTTCAGGGGTAGAGCATCAGACTCTAAAATAAGAGGACCCAGGTTCAAATTTTGTGCTGCCATGTGAAACCTTGGGCAAGTTGTTTTCACACTACATTGCTCCATTTCACCCAGCTGTAGCTGAGTACCTGGCTATAAACAGTGATGACTATTTGTGTACAAGCAGTCTTCGCAAAATTGCTACATGGCTGAATGCTTCCCAGAGAAGCCGAGATGGTCTTCGATTGAACTACCAGGGAGTAAAGTGTAAAAAGCGCTTTGAGCAATCCTTACCTTTACCTTTAAATCATAACAAAAGTTACAATTTTGTGTCATAGTATATCACGAGCAATTTATTTTAAAAATTGTGGCACCCAGGCGTATGCCATTTTTGTTGTGAAGGAAGCTCGGAAGGATATTGAGACTTATTTTACTAGTTATTTGAGTTATAGGAATGAGCTTACACATAGAAAAGGTTTTGTGACAATACAAGCTACGCCTCATCGAAATGTTTGGGTCGGAAGTTGGTCATATTTTAAGAAATATAATAACATACCATCTTTGCATATACATGTATAGATTCATAATTAAGGCAACCAGACCTGCCATATTCCTCCGATTTGCACATTTATATACCAAATATGTACAATTTATCAATTTATGTCTAAGGTATGTGTATTCTGCTCACAATCAGGGTCTGAAAACCCTATCGCGAGTGATATTTTGAATAAATCTTAATCATGATTTGTATCACCTAGCTGTACATTAACCGTACACTGTATTTATATTCTAATTGTAGTTATGTAATCTCTATATTATATAGATCAACTCACCACAATTTCACTGACACAGGCTCAAGATTGCAGAATATATTGACTAGTGAATTAAATGTAAATACAATTATTTATTTTTAACAACCTGTCAAATGTCAAAGTGCCATAACTTGAAACCTTTAAGCTACAACGCTCAAATTTTGGATTCTTGCTAATCTTACCAAATGCAAAACTGGAAAGGCTCTCATCATACTGTATTAGTACTGATCTATTCAAAAATAATCTAAGACTAAGTCCAAGACGTCGATGACAGCAACCAATTTATGGAATTTTATTTGCGTTCACTCGGAATGACCCTAAATGGCCTAATACCGTCGACTAATTTAATAGCAAAACTATTTTGTCAGCTGGCACACGCAATATTAAAACAATGTGAAATGGTTGAAGCCGAGTAATAACAGAGTACTAACCTGTCGTACATGTCATTTGATTCCACAACTTGCACAAGTCTATAACTTTTTCCAAATACACGTGTGCGCACGGCCGCTGTTTCTGTCTTTCTGCGGCTCTTTGTGCACTTCCCTGTTTCCTTGCCGATTCGGTCGCAAACATACGCGGGCGTCCCATCGTTGAACAAAAAACAGCAAAAGAACGGGAATATTGCGACTCTATAAATTATAGTAAACAGTCTATCGAAGGACGGACAGCATGGACGGGTCAAAGGTCGATCTCACTGCTCGTTTTCGCTCACGCGAGATTTTCAAGCTACAGTCTTTTCCGGATGTCACGGTAACACAGGGTGTCCGGTTCGAGTTTCGGCTATGATAGCAAATACTCTTTTTCTGAGTTTTCTGTTTATTTAATAAAAACGAAGCCACACATTTGCACAAACGAGTTAGCATGTCACAGGGGATACTTCGTAGGTTTGCTTTTTCGTGAAATTAGTCTGAAACGCGAGGAGCAAAAACAATCGAACTGATTGTACATTTTTAATTGTCACCTAGTAATCATTTTGCTTTCCTTCTGTTTACTTCTATACTTTGCGTTACTATATTCAACGTTGCTGAAAGTTTAACAGGTTCACCAAGTTTGCAAGTTTATCAACAATACAATTATAATTAGTATTCAAACCGTTCCTTGTGCAGTTTAGCAAGTAGCTTAAACAGATGCATAAATGAGTGGCGCTACAATTCTTTTTCATGTTATGCATGTGTGTGGGGGGGTGCGCGTGCGAGCGTGCGTGCGTGTGTGTGTGTGACGTCATATTTGATTTGTTTTGTAATACCGTGATAATTTCAAGTTTCGACGTCTTCACAACGCTGATAATCCGACAAGTAATGACGTCAGATTGGGTTGTGGATGTGATTTTAACTTCGTAAAGATGTCGTTTTCCGACTTCATCACATCGTCGAAGACACGACGTTATTTTGACATCGGATTTTGGTTGCAATATGATTTCAATGTCGCGACGACGTCGGTTGTCGACTTCCTTACAACATCGATGCCACGACGTAGAAACGTCGGATTTAATCGTCGACGTGACTGCAACGTCGTAACAACGTCGCGGTCAAACATACCAAAAACGTCGAAGACATGACGTTATAACAACGTCGTTTATGGATGGTCAACGTAATTTCAACGTCGAGATGATGTCGCTTTCTGACGTCCTCACAACGATCGATGACACGACATTTTGACATAGAATTTTGGTTACCCAACATGATTTAAACGTCGAGAATACGCCGGTTTTCGACGTCCTTATAACGTCGATAACAGGACGTTGTAAATACATCAAATGTTGTTGTCGACTTGATTTCAACGACGTTATGAAGACGTTGTATACACGTTGTCCCACGCCCCGACGTATGTTCAACCAACAGTCGATGTTGTACCGATGTCGTTTGCCCGCTTGGAATTAATTATTCTAAACAATGGGGACTAACCTGTTCTATGAGAACGTAATGTGAATGATATATCTTTCAAATACCTAAGGTTGATAATATACACAAAGGAGAATATAAAAATGAAACTTGTCATTGCAAACAAATGCTATGTATTTGTTAGCAATGATATAATTGAATACTTCTTACGTTGTTCTTTTAAATTATGTACATGTATGACACAGGTTCATTCGTGGTCCCTGCATTCCATTTTGACAGCTTTTGTATGTTTCTTGTCAGCAGTTTGTGTGAGGTATCCAATATAGGCAAATATACAGTTATACAGAACTACGCCGAGAAGACAGTCTGGCCACATTTGCCGGCTTTTGTTTGGTATCCGCGTGATCTATACAATGCTGCCACCTCACGGACACTGCCGTAATATTTTTTTATTTCATTTTATATAGCATAAATGCTTTGTCGTTTCGCTGCACATTGATGAATTTAAATTTATCGCGCATGCGCACAAAAACGTCAATCGGAACGTTTATGACGCCGGAAAAACTTAAGCGTTACACCGCAGCCAGGCATGATGACTATTTACTAAAGTAAGATCAAGTTGCGCGCTGTGGCCAGCAAAGCAATTTTATTGTATAGCAACTTTTAAAAGAGTGTAGCGACTTTAAAAAAAGTATGCCTCGCAAATATGCCTCGCAATTTTTCTGAACTGAAATGTGGGGGGGGGGACAATTCCTATGTTGTCCCCCTCCTTGAAAAGTGGGGGGACGCGTCCCCCCCCCCCGTCCCCCACCGACCGACGCCCGTGGGTATGCTATCCGTGTGGGGCTAGACAATGCTGCCCCCTCACGAATACTGGTTAATCCTGCCGTAATTCTTATTTTATAAACAACTGTAAATTTGAATTTTTACTTACTTTTGTGTTAATATAAGTTCAATGTTGAATACTTTTCATATGATATTATTATCTTGTAAAAGTATATCGTTATTTTAATTTCATAGTTGGCCTGAGAGCCAATCAGCGTCTTTACCCTAATCTGGGGTAAGGCTACCCGGATGTAGAAACTTAAGACACATTAATTCTCCAGAAGGAGTTGAGGGGCTTAAAAGGGTACTTTGCAGTTTAGGCCCGCACCTAAAAAAAACATCAAAATGTTCACCTACGATGACCAAACTTCGCATGGTGTATCTACTATACCTGTACTACGCGTATGCACTTGTCACGTGATCAAAAAATAATAATTAATGCCTGAAATCGATCAAAATGTGTACGTAAATAATGCGCTTTCCTCGTCGAGTCACTACCGCCAGTGAACTCCGTCAGGTGGCGCCGAGGAAAGCGCGTTATTTACGTTCACATTTTGATAGATTTCAGGCATTAATAATTATTTGTGGATCATGTGACAAGTGTATACGCGTAGTACAGGTATAGTAGATACACCATGCGAAGTTTAGTCATCGTAGGTGAACATTTTGATGTTTTTTTCGAGGTGCGGGCCTAAACTGCAAAAGTACCCTTAAAAGTGCTGCCACCTCACGGAGTCTGGGTAACCGAGGCTAAGGTGGGTTCTAATTCTGCATAAGTGCCCAAACGTGTATCGTTTTCTCATTAAAAGTTCCTGCGTTTTGCTTCTGTCAAGAATTATATGTCCTACTCTTCTATGCGGTATGGGCAGCGTCGAAATAAACAAAGTGGCGCCATTTGGCGGATTAAATGTAGCAGTACCATCGATTACCCATGCTCCGGGAGATGGCAGCACGTTTAGTCCCCCAACTAATTTAGCAGCAACGACATTTTCTGTGGACGTAAAATATTAAAATAATTAAATTGCAGTAACAAATGTTCGCGCGATCTTTTAGTTTTACTTTCTGACCTAACCATGAAAACTACCTCTTACAGCCGCAAAATCTCTCATATATTTTATGTACACATACATACATTAAGTTACAAAATATAATCATTTAAATATATTATAATGTAAAGAATACAATTAACAAAACAAACTCGCACAAAACTCGACATCGTCTGCGGCGGCTACACGTAGCTCTCTGATTACCATAACATCGGTAATTTAAAGTGGCGTAGCCAGGATTTTGCATTGGAGGGGGCCATCCGACAACCATGAAAAGTTTGTATGTATGTATATATTTATACACACACACACACATTATATTAAAATTCAAACCAAACTCGCTTAAAATGAATACCGACATGACAACCAAGTTCGCTAGCCATGCAATGTAGGTGTCTGTTCGACAAAACCATTCACAGAAGGCGTCAAAGTTAGAAAGGAAGATGGAAACGACTTACTATTAAAGAGACACAAACCCATAGCTCCACTTACTCAGATAAAACAATAATTAAACATTCGTACTTTAACACAGATGATGAGGTGTTTGTGTTCAAGCAGTAACTTCACAACATGTAAGATTGTTGTTTAAATTGTTTTAATTCACTATAGGAAATTTCAATTACCCAGTGCAAAATTGACTACCCGGTAGATAATTTGCTTTGGTTATAATGAGGATTACTGCAGGGGCAATCACTTGGAAGAAAGTTGAAGGGGTGATGGGAGATAAACACATATCACGTAAACCTAAAGGAAATGTGCTCCACTCGTGTGTTACCTCGCCATACATGAATGCACTAAGAGACGAAGGCACTAACAGAGAAACAATGAGAAGGCCCACGTTTGCAAAAACGGCCTGATAAGAGGAATCGTATGAGCTAAGAGAGCTGTTAACAGAAGATTCAAGAACGGGTGAACTGAGAGTGGAGGTTGGAGTGAAGGAAGGTTTTAAGAAGAAACTGGCGAGGAGGTTGAAATGGACTGGGCATATGAAAAGAATGGGATATGAAAAATTGGCGCAGAAAGCAGATGCCCAAATTTCTGCCTGCCGTCAGTTTGAAAGACAGGCCTGAAGCAAAAATCTGGGAGA
This sequence comes from Oasisia sp. SBJ-2009, assembly GCA_964017155.1. Taxonomy (NCBI): domain Eukaryota; kingdom Metazoa; phylum Annelida; class Polychaeta; order Sabellida; family Siboglinidae; genus Oasisia; species Oasisia sp. SBJ-2009. Next base: position 11,968,757 of record OZ024860.1, read on the forward strand.
TTTGTTCCAATTCTCGGGAAACTAGGAGATTCACAAAAATGGAGGATTCTCCCGGAAGCCCTGATAGGGTGTCAGGATATAAATACGATATCCACCCCTGAAACACTCATGTTAACCAGATAAAATTCAAATTATATTAACATAACTTTGGCCCCCAAAAACAGATATGGACTATCAATATTTAGAGTATAGTTTGTAGCATGACTGTTTTTATTATGAAGGCTATCTGAACAAGATAAGAGAAGACTAATGCTTCTTGTAGAAGCTACAACTGTTCAGTTTCAGGAGTACACATCTATGACAACCAAGGGATCGAACTGTAACCACAATGGACAGATGCAGGGGTTGCACTAGTTACTTCAATAGGGTTAACATCCCTCCCTAATTCATAGGGTTAACATCCCTCCCTAATTCATAGGGTTAACATCCCTCCCTAATTCATGAGTACACTGCGTAGAAAACAATCGAGTAAAAATATTTATTCCTCAAGGCTGCTTGTGGACAAACTACAACACGCATGCTACTCAGGTAATGAGGTTTCGAATGTCAGTTCATTCTGTTGCAACAATAAATAACACATTAGACTATAATATCGCTCAGGTGGTGTGGAATACACACCGATATTGATATGCCCCGCTTTCGCATAGGTAATAATCCCTGAGCTGGTCTAAGAAATGTTGGCAGGATAATCTTACTTGGAAGGCTATCACAATCTGTGGTGGTAACAAATAAGTCGACACCCAAATCAACTGGTGCCAAAACAGTTGCATAAAGAAAAAACAGCAAAACTTGAATTGTATATCAACAAAATGAAGTATTAAACATCTAGGCATTTTTACTTGTTTTCTTTTAATATAAAATAATACTGCATTGACAAAAGAAAACCTTTGTGCAACTGAACAAATTCCAAATAAATGGCAGTGTGTTTGGGCATCAGTTGATATGGGTGTTAATAAATAGTTACACAAATTACATGATACCTATCGTATGACTCCCTGGGGTCACAATATTACCACCTTGTTGACACAAGATTGATACTCTCTACAGACAAGATGGTACAGAGATATATTAAACAGGACCTGGTCAGTGCATACACGGAACTATTATAATTTATTATACACACACTGGATGCAGACTTTATAGGTTGTTTTTAAATAGGTTTTTAAATGGCATACAAAACATTACATAATTATTAGTTTAAAAGAATGACTTGATTACATTAGCTTGGGGAGGGCTAGGGAGTAAATCTGACTGACTTCCTTTTCAGCAACTGCAGAAAAACCAGTAAATATTATAGTCACTTGGGCTTGTTTGCAGGTCTTATGGATGTTTATGTCTTATCTACACCAGATTGGCAAGTATCGTTGCTTTTAAAACTCAGGATGACAGAGGACATCTGAAACATTACAATGTCTCCAAATGGTCAAGCTTTGTCTGTCAGCAAATCGTATTTACAGCGTCAGTTTTATTAAGTTTATCAACAATGCAAAATGCATCATCGATGTCCGTTTGCTGTGTCATATTATGCAATATAATCGTCACAGTCCACTTGTTTCCACTATTTCATTCACATATACACACATCTTCGCGGTTGAGTTGTTTCCACCATTTCATTCATATACAGACACATCGTCACGGTTGAGTTGTTTCCACCATTTCATTCATATACAGACACATCGTCACGGTTGAGTTGTTTCCACCATTTCATTCATATACATACACATCGTCACGGTTGAGTTGTTTCTACCATTTGCTTCATTTACCGACACACTGATGGTTGTTTCCACCGCTTGCTTCATAAATTGACACATCTTCATGGTTGATTTGTTTCCAACACTTGTTTCATATAGTGACACACTGTCATGGTTGAATTGTTTCCACCATTTCCTTCATATTTTGACACATTTTCACGGTTCAGTTGTTTCCACCTTTTGCTTCATAGGTCCATCTGTAGCACCAATTTAATTCCACCTATGTGAAGTGTTAGTTGCGACCAGTGAGACCACCGCATGTTCCACAATTTCCTGAGCTGACAAGACCACTATGAAAAATGTCATCACATGACACAGACATCCCTGAAGTGTGTGATTTGGAGTTGATAAATATCTCTTACACAGCCCCGTTTCACGAAGCATTTGTACGAATAAAATTAACAACAAACATTCCCAGACAACGGACGTCGAACAAAAATCGCAGACAACGAGAACAGCATTGTGAACGACTGCACGTAACTATGAACATTTTGCGAATATACACATGACGGGTTCATGGAACCGGCTGGACCCATGATCTATATTGCATATTATTTGATAGTGACAGTTGCTGTTTTGGTGTATTCCTGCTGCGTCTTCTTATATTGCTGCCTTGACTCAGTAACGATGCTGCGGCTGATTTGGGTCTGAAACAGGAGCAATAAATATACATTCGTGAAAATGTTCATCAAGTTGGCAGTATATTATTCCAACAAAAATTCAAAATTACACAACAAGCAATGTTCTACTTACTTTTACGGTTTGACCACCATCGGCGGCCTTCTTCAGGAACTGAATGTTCAGTGGTAACTGCTCGCTAGATGGCAAGGATAACAGAAGCCATCTGGATTAGGAAGACGGAACCAACTAGGAACAGAGACGAGGGGGGCTACAGACTAAGTCCCATGTGGGACAGTCTGCTCGCCACGCCATCTAGCGAGCAGTGACCACTGAACATTCAGTTCCTGAAGAAGGCCGCCGATGGTGGTCGAAACGTAAAAATAAGTAGAACATCGCTAGTTGTGTAATTATGAATGTTTTTGGGAGTAAAATATACATTTCTGGTTTGTGCAGGCTCTTCATGTCTCAACATCAATTGTTAATAGCTACTTGTTAGTGACAAGTGTACATCAGTGCAACAGCCACGGAAGTGTCAAACAGAAAGAAAAACTGTCTCTGCGTCTGGATAATTAGAAATATAATCTGACGCAGAAACCGTGCCATGAATCTATCTACGGACAATCAATAAGAAGTGCTTAAAATACATCAGGAGACGTACAGGGTATCTGCCCAGAATTTATAAGCTACGTAAAACTAACGATAAAAAAATCAAATGGATGACATATAACCTGTCCTTACCAGATAGTTATCAACTTTATTTTTGAAGATTGGGGAAAAATAACATTCAAAACTGCCACTGTATCCACGACAACAATCATAATTATCAAATATAATTAGTGTCACAGATATTATTATTAATTATTTAAGTAACCAAACGTTTAATTATTTAAAAAATATTGCCCCTACAGCACTGACTGTTTGATATCAAAATTTTATAGGAATTGTTCATCCATGCGGCACTTTCACAGGTATTGATTGCACTGATGAACACGTCACTACAAATTAACAGGTGATTCATTAGTAAAAAAGCATGTTCTAGTATCTGGCAGCAGCACATAAAAGCAATTAGTAAGCACCCTTTTCTGCATTAACATCATATTAAGCGACAAATACACATGATCAAAACAGTATCACAGTAAATAGAGTTTCGTTGTATACACAAATACATGCTGGCTGAGTTACTGAAATAAAGTGATGCTGTGTGACAATGACAGTCGTCCAGTGTCTCTCTTGTCTAAGTGAGACTACATCTTACCTCAGCTAGCACTGATTGGGAGGGAAACAACAATTGGGTGGGGATGTACTGTTAAGGAAGGAAACATGGACCGGGAGGAAGGGGAAACACTTACAGGGAGGGAGGGAACCACTGATGGGAGGAAGGGACCATTGACAGGGAGGAAAGGACCATAGATGGGAGGAAAGGACCATTGTTGGGAGGAAGGGACCATTGACTGGGAGGAAGGGACCATTGACTGGGAGGAAGGGACCACTGATGGGAGGAAGGGACCATTGACTGGGAGGAAGGGACCACTGATGGGAGGAAGGGACCATTGATGGGAAGAAGGGACCATTGATGGGAGGAGAGGACCATTGATGGGAAGAAGGGACCAATGATGGGAGGAAGGGACCATTGATGGGAAGAAGGGACCATTGATGGGAGGAAGGGACCATTGACTGGGAGGGAGGGAACCATTGATGGCAGGAAGGGACCATTGACTGGGAGGAAGGGAAACATTGACTGGGAGGGAGGGAAACACTGACAACGAATGAGGAGAACTGACTGGGAGGGACGGATACATTGACTGGGAGGGAACACTGCCCTCTAGTGGTGGTTACCTGCGAAGGGGTTGCCGAATGAGAGCAGGTTCGCGGGAGACAGGGGGTGTCTGGGACTGAAGCAGTGAGCCCCGCCATGTGGTGATGTCATACCTAGAAGTAGTCACGTGGTGTCACATGACCATACAACATGCCGTACACACAACGCAGACACGTTGTGCAACAGCTTTCAATTCCAACTGTGGAATTTAACTGAAAACTTTCAATACGAACGAATTGACAATGACAGAAAAATTGAAATTAGTATCCTCTAACAACCTCTCTATTATGATCACCTCCACAACTGGACGAAAGTGAGTAACAAGGTGACCTTAATTGTGAGGGGGTTGTATTATCAAGGTGACCATAAAGTGCCGTTTGACTGTTTATATTGTCAAGTTTTATGAGCTGTGCATGAGATGACATTAAGCACTTTTAGCCAATATCGAAACAAGGAATAGCTGTCGTATAACTGAGAGTTCTACCGAAATTGGGCACCACAGAGAACTGTTTTAGAACAAACTGTTCACTAAATGACATGTACAATTTTAATATAGAAAAATAACACACTTTCCTTATTAAATATTTCTAAATAATTAATATGTCAAGTCAGAATGCTTGACTTCCTTGTAAGATGACATTTCAAATAGCACACGTTGATAAAAGTACCTGCGTGAATGAACCTGGCATAGCAAGACATACTATGGCAGTAACATTTGACACTACAGCAGTATGTGATAACATAACAAACATTTACTTATTACTGGGTAGGTGAATGATAGTATATCACATGACAAGTTGAGCAACACACAATAATACAACAAAGTTGAGACATCAGTTGTGTTAGTGACAACGCTGGCACAGCGGTTAGAGGCAGCTGTTAGTGTGCACACACATGCAAGATGCACCATAACTCGTGCAGATGTTGGTTAGGACGCATTCTCAGTCTCAACACTTGCTTGTAAACAATTAACACGCTCAGTACTTCTCTACCAGAACGGGCGCTTGCTTGTGTATGTTTATGTGCGTGCACAAGTCCATACACCCGAGTGTGTATGCGCACACGCACACATGAGGGTTCGTGTTCACAATATGTTTCCATGCAAGTGTGCGTAATTTATGTTAGCAATTTTATAGTTGTCCCATTAGTCAACTGGTGGCGCCACTGACCTTGGCAGCCACCACGTAAGGTTAAGGAGATTAATTCGGGACATAACATGCTGACAATACACTGTTATTATTATAGACTTTTCAAGACTACTTTGTAAAATTCAAGGATTTCAAGGCCTTGAATGTAGTCCAATCAAATTCAAGGCTTTCAAGGCCCTGTACGGACCCGGCTATGTATACATGGGTGTGTGCTTGGGAGTGTAAGTGCATGCATGTGTGCACATCATTAGACGGAAAGGACTTAAAGCCAGGTTGTCTGTTCCGTTACATGGAATCTATTACTAGTGGCAATTTGTAACGGCGAAACTACGAATCAACAATTAGGAAACTACCGAATCAACTGTCTTAAATGTTAGAATGGTGCAAATGCACAAAATACGAAACGCAGCTGACCCCACTGAAACTGTATATTTATTTTACAGATTTCTTTACAATTTCAACAGACAACCTCACTTTAAGGAGGAGGACATGTTCACCGTGTACCCCTGACATCTGGGTCATATTAACAACTGGATCATTTGGTGTCTATAAGCAACTTACCTTGAGTATTACGCACTGACAAAGGAGATCCGTGAGGCGCTGAGGCGTGACCATACATGTTATTACCTGCAGGTATAGAACATGGGGGTTCAATATTTTTTAAATTGTAATCTTATAAACAGTTCAAAGTTGAGATTCAAAGGAACGTGCGGAATTTAACGTCCTTCTACATAATTGTAAACATTTTAAGATTATTGTGCCATCTACAGACTTTCAAAATTCATCTGGAGGTAGAGAACTTGGGTCAAGTTGGGTGACTAAACATCATTTCAAAAGGCTATACATAAAGTTTCACTAGCAGAAATTAGTTTTTCTACATCACTGTATTACGTTAAATATACAACTGTGTTGCTGGACACTGGACAAATTCTGCATAGTTTTAAAATGACTGGCATTTAAAAATGTGCAATGCTTAACAAAGGTACCAACTCTGCCTGCCACATGTTTGCGGTTTGTTGTATCTTTTATATATACATTACGCGTCTCTTTATTTTAACTGATATACACAAAATACACTGAGTTTTATATATTATATCATGCCACTTTAGGTATTGTTGCTATTTATTTTATTTTATCAGGTTTTTATTCTTCACCGTATATCTTTTATATGTGAATGTACGTATGAATATGTATGTAATGTTTCTTCTCTGGCAACAGAGGGTGAATACATTAATAATATAAGCACATGGTATGTAAAGCAATTTTCAAACAAGTGCAGGCGAATGCCTTTTTACCCGAAGCATCGGCGGGTAAATCAGCTAGTAAATTAATAAAAAAAATACAAGTTTATCAAGAAGCGTCCTTGGTCCAAGTAAACCAGTTTAAACCAAAAAATTCAAGGAGTGTTTTGAAACTTCTTCAGAAGAGATAAATCCACAAACCTGTGACCTGTTCTGGCGACCCATTCAAATGCATAGGGTGGTGTTGCTGCGAGGGGTGACTGAGATGAGGGGGCGACGTCTTCGGCAGACTCAGCTGGTTCAGCCCGAGGTACCCCACCGATGACCTGGGCGGCATGTCGGCCGGCAACGAGAACATGGCTGCCGTGGTGGCGATGATGGAAGCGCCCCGATCGCCGGCGAGACCAGAAGGGGTGAAAAGTGGCATGGGTAACGAAGTCCGAGGGCTGCCGACGGCGGGGTGTGACAGGGGGGTGCTCCAGTAGAGGGGGGAGGAGCACGTGGAGGAAATGAGCGACTGGTTTGGCCTTGAGTCGGGCGGCGCCATGGACAACGCCTGCTTGACGTACGAGTTCTGGTTGGCGGCCAACACCTGCTGGTGCGCCTCAGTCAGCGACATGCCCCCGTACGACGGCTGCTGCGGCTGTCGCGAGGTGGCGCCACCTATGTGCGACAAACCGTGCTGTTGCCGCGGCGACGACGGCGAGGTGAACATCGCCGGGGATCGCTGCGAAGCGGCCGACGTCGGCGGGGTCATCGACAACCTCCGCCGGTCCAGACTGATTCTGTGCTCCCTGTTTGCACCGGCGCCGCTCTGACTGGGCGTGGCCGGCGACACGGGCGACTGTCTCTCCATGCCACCAGGGGGCGTTGTGCGACGCACTTCCTGTCCATAGCTAACACTGCTGCGACGCTTCTGCTGCCCGCCCGAGACGCCCGGCGACTGGCGTTCGGTCCCACCAGATGGAGCCATCATGCTGCACAGCTCCTGACTGTGGCTGCGCTGCATTGGAACCGTCGTCTGTCTTACAATGCCACCAGGTGGAGCCACCATACCGTGCAAAACCTGATCGTTGCCGACACTACCCTGACGCTGCAACTTCGGAGCGGACACTGGCTGCCTCTTTTTCTCACCAGATGTCAGCACCACGCCATGCCCATCATGCAACTGAACGCTGTCGCTCGACCACCGGAGCGGCCCACTCGCAAACTTGGCACACTGTTCCTTCGCGGTGTCGGCTAAAACCGACGCCAACTGTTCCGTCGGTCTTGCACTGACCGGCGACCTTTGACCCGGTGGCGACCTGTGTTTGAGGTCAGCTCCCTGAACCCCTTTCGACTGTCCAGTTACTGCCCTTTCCCCTGATAAATACCCCTGCTGCTGCTGCTGCTGCTGCTGCTGTAACCAACCGCCTGGCATTTTCGTTGGTTTCACCTGAGACGTTGGCACGGTGCTGCCATCTGTCGGCCTGCACTGTGACATCGCGGCCGACGTTTGTAGCTTGCTAGCAGCGTTCTTTATGAGATTTGCGATTTCAGCCGAGTTCATTCTGTCACTGACATGACCCACGTCCTTTGGTGACAATGGTGACGGCGCCACTGGTTTGGGTTTGTTGCCAGCCATCAGAAGAAGATCTGTAAGTTCTGCTGAGCTCAGTCTATGATCTGCTCGTGACAGATCTTTTTGCGACAGATGGTCGGATGGTGGTGCCATCTGTCTTGGTGCTGTGACGTTTCTCAGTGGTAACACTGACGTTGGTGACATGACACGAGTGAGGCTTGCCGGTGACGTCTTCGCACTAGTGCTGTTGACACCACCAGATGGAGCCACTGGGTTTATGTGGCGCTTGTCCGTCTGATCGGCGGTGTATTCGACGGCGTGCACGGACACGGACGGTGGCGCCATCTTGGGGATGTCTACTGCAGCGCCACCTGGTGGAGGAATGTTCATCGCGGAGCCCGGCTTGAGCAGTTTCGCCTTATTGATCAGCTGCTGTTGCGTGATCGCTTTGAAATGATCCAAGAAGGCTTCCGGCGTGAGCACCCTCCGAGGTCGGTTACTCTCAGATGGCGCAACTGGTTTCTCCGGCTTCAGCTGTGGCATGCTGGGACTGGGCATTCCCACGTCAGAGTTACAGTCATTGGCTCCCAGTGCCTTACTTCTAGCGGCCGACAGGAAGCTCTGACTGGCGTAATCGAGGAGGGTCGGGGCAATTCGCGGCGGAGACGGTTTCTCCTCGACCTCTTCACATTTCCCGCCGCCAGGTGGCCGCTCCTCTGGCTTTGACCCCGGCGCTGCACTCGACGCAGCGACGGCCGACACAGGGCTCGTGAAAATGTGCAGCGGCTCGCAGACCGGTGGGCCACTTGTGCTGACACCTGCAGTCTGTATGTTGAACTTTGTTGTTGTTGGTGGAGGTAGCAAGCTCTTCTTCAGCTTCAATCTGAAATAAAAATCCGCAGTGATACTATATGTATATTATTTTGTGTATACAGGCTCCGTACACACCTGAACATTTGAAATTCAAGGCTATTCAAGACTTTTCAAGGCTATTTCAAAAAGAAATTCAAGACTGTTTTAATGACATATGTACTTTTAGGCGCAGCAAATTAAGTTAACATTAACATTTTTAGTCGACTAAGAAAACAATGGCGCCAACCACAATGAAATGCCCATTGCCTAATGTGTACGAGCTATTTTTGTGCATAGGCTTTTCCTTTTCTAGCTGTTATTCATCACAACAATTTAGTCAAAACAATATTTTATTGACCACAATTAAATTCAAGACTTTTCGAGACTACTTTATAAAATGTCAAGGCCTTGAATTTGGTCCAATATTACAATAGTAACAGTTCTATAGTGCTTGTATCCTCAACAACACGAGGTCAGGGAGATGACATACAAAATCGTTAAGCGTATCATGAATGAGTGCAGGCAAGGATCATCATTATAGTGCAGGACCACAGAACGTTTAGGGTGGGAATGCAATTTGAAACAAATATGTCTCAATTTGTTAATGTGCCCTCAGGTTGATATGATGTTAACAATGACAGGGATTTGATTCAAGGTTTTTTGATCAGCATAGAAAGCTTGTTTTATAGAAAAAGCTTAGTTTTATAGAAAAAATGTTGTTGGGAAATGGATGATCTAAGGGTCCCAAAATAAGATTGTTGTTGAGGCACAATATGTAACCAACCACTTTCTATAAAAGCAAGAAACACAAATAAAATGTCATTAGACAAAGAACAACATCATGTGACCCATCGCCTAGCAACAAGGTGTGTGGAGCCATCAGAACTTATACAAACATATGAAGCTACAGACATTTCATCTCGCATTTTGCTGAAATTATTGCTGTTTTTTTTCAAAAACAATGTAAAGTTATTTTGGTGAGGAAAGGGGGAAAGAGCAGATTTCATGTTGTATATACAAACAATTTGGTAAGTAATGGACTACAGAGGTCTTGCACACAATTACGACTGCTACACAGGAAAACAATGACACAGTGGCGCCATCTATTAGAGAATTATTCACATATGGTTTATCTGAAAATTTTATATCTGTGGGTTTATCCAATGGCAGACTGACAGTTAAAATGATGTGTGAGCAATTGTGTCAAGAGTTCTAACCACAATATCCATAAGCTTGTTTTGCAAATGATATAGCCTACTGCAAATTTATATTAGTGTGCGCATCAGTTAGGACTGTGGTACATGGGAATGCAATATATTTCTAAATGTCACATTACTTACGGTGCAGGATTGGTCCATTTCATATGAATACATCGTGTTTCTTTGAACAACATTCTAAAACAAACGTACATAAGTCATCTTACCACATGTTCAACTGACACACTGGGTGTTTTACCTGCGCACATCTCTAAAATGGTTTTGTGATACAGCAGTTGTGGTCAGTATTTTCTGCAAACGTGTGATTTAAGGAGAATAATCTAAACACAGCACCATTCAAAGTAATATTCATACGCTGTTATATTCATTTAAATGAGACATGCAAATCTTATTTCAACAAACTGGATTTGAAAATATAACCATCATTCAGTTAATGTTCAACATGGGAGACCACTGTCACTGACTAACATGTGAATTAGGAAGCTAAATATCTATCTATTGCTATGCTGGGAATTTCTATTGTACAGTGTTTTACCGTAACATAATATTTTACGTAGGATTTCATGAAACTGTAAAACTATCTATAACATAATAATAATTCACTGTTTACATCTCCACCTGTAGATATTTCTACTGTCAACTGCACGTGGTGTTGACATTTTCTCGGGTGATTCAGCATAAAATACAACACCATTGCGGTGTCAACAGAAACTAATAACTAAATAACCACAAATGTTAACAAGATTGCCACCCAGAGATTCAACTCTAGATGGCAAGTGGGCTAGGAAGCCCTTTGGCTTATCGAGAGTCCAACCTATCTTAGGTATATGTCGATTTTATTTTTAAATATATTAACACTACTAGCACCTACACAATCAGCTGATAATCTGTTTCATTCATTTACTGTTCTTTGTGAAAATGAAAATTTTCCAATATCTAGTCTACACTGCTGCTTTGCTAATGTAACTCCATGTCCTCTAGTCCTCTCTTCCTTGACTGAGAAAAATTTATTTCTATCAATATTTTCATACCCATTCAATATTTTAAACACCTCATTCTGATCTCCTCTCAATCTTCTGGTTTAAATTGGTTGGACATGTGCGGTGTCAATAGAAACTAATAACCAAATAACCACAAATTGATAGTGAATATATTGTTCATATCTCCAAGAATGGTTTATTCTAGTATAATTTAACTGACTTTGGAGCTTAATGTTGAAGATTAGTACGACGTTTCGATCCGTCAGCTACGGGCCTTGTTCACGTACTGGTGTCACGTGTGTTACCTCAGATTTCGGCTGGATAATTTGGTTGTAGATGGCAGGCATACCATCCAGGGATACCATCTGCCTGCCATCTACAACCAAATTATCCAGCTGAAATCTGAGGCAACACACGTGACTCCAGTACGTGAACAAGGTCCGTAGCTGACGGACCGAAACGTCGTGCTCAGCTTCGACATTATGCTCCAAAGTAAGTTAAATTATACTACAATAAACCACAAATAGGTTAGACATGTCTGTGTTCTCTGTCAACACAGCGTCAGTGTGTTTAGTATGTCTGTGTTCTCTGTCAACACAGCGTCAGTGTGTTTAGTGTGACTGTGTTCTCTGTCAACACAGCGTCAGTGTGTTTAGTATGTCTGTGTTCTCTGTCAACACAGCGTCAGTGTGTTTAGTATGTCTGTGTTCTCTGTCAACACAGCGTCAGTGTGTTTAGTGTGACTGTGTTCTCTGTCAACACAGCGTCAGTGTGTTTAGTGTGTCTGTGTTCTCTGTCAACACAGCGTCAGTGTGTTTAGTGGACACCTCACCTGGTCTGCATCCAGCCCTGAGGCCACAGGGGCTTCACCTCCGCGTCCAAGAAGGCCCGCAGGTATTCCTCAGGGTTCTGGGAGCGGATCTTCGACAGCTCGAAGCACTCCATCTTGATGCGTACCACATTACACAGCAGTTGTCTGGAAGACAACACACCGTGGTGTAGAGCAAATGACTGGAAGCTAACATACCATGTTTCACAGCAAATGACTGGAAGACAACACACCATGGTGTAGAGCAAATGACTGGGAGATAACATACCACGTTTCACAGCAAATGACTGGAAGACAACACACCACGGTGAAGAGCAAATGACTGGAAGCTAACACACCATGTTTCACAGCAAATGACTGGAAGACAACACACCACGTTACACAGCAAATATCTGCAAGACGACACACCAATGTTAGACAGAAGATGTCTGCAATTATATTAGATAAATTGGCAGCGCTTTACAATACATTTCAAGTTGTTTTTGACAAGAAAATCAAACAAATGATCTTTAATTAGTCTTTCTAATAGTTTGCAAATCACCGATGTTAAACTCACTGGCCTATAGCTCTCCGACTTGTTTCTTGATCCTTTTTTAAATAATAGTATGATGTTTGCTTCTTTCCATTCTAACAGAACAACTCCCTCCTTTAATCACAAATTGAACACTGTTGCAAGCGGTATGCTAATTTGTTCTACAATTTCCAGTAGTAATTTAGGATGGGATTCCTCCCAAATTACTACTGGAAATTGTAGAACATTTAGGTAGATAGATTGGACTCTTGATAAGCCAAAGGGCTTCCTTATTCACCTGCCATCTAGAGTTGATTCTCTAGGTGGCAACCTTGTTACATCTTGTTAAATCTTGTTAAATCTTGTTAAATCTTGTTTACATTTACATTCAGAAAAAATTTCTCCCCACATTTCCATGTCCACATATGCACAACCACGGAAATCCTAGAACAGACCAACAGAACAAAACAACAGCCTCTGGTCATGTCAAGCAGTTGAGTAGTCTTACCTGATCTGAGGGTTCCACTCAAACTTCCTGCGTGGGGCGACTATACGCTTCTGTCTCTCCCCAGACCCGTCCAGACTGCGCTCCCCATCCTCCTCACTCTCCGTCGACCCACCCTCTCGCACCCCCTCAATCTTCTCTTTTGTCTCACACATTCTGGGAAACACCGTAAAACACAAGTCACACACCGCAAAGATGTTACTTGGAAATGGCAAAAACGTGAGTTTAAAAATTGTAAAATGTATCAAAATAAATAGCAAAATGTATGTGTACAAATTGGTAAAATGAAAGTAAGAACATAAATGGTAAAACGTACGTTTACAAATGGTAAAATACATGGATGGTGTACACAAATACATCAAGTAAGAAGCCATATGGCAACATACAATTACATAACTGGCAAAATATAATTACACCAATGTCAAAATTAAGTCACAAATGACAAAAATTACACAAATGGCCAAATATAATTATATAAATGGCAAATGTAATTCCAGAAATGGCAAATCTGCAGTCTTAAACGGCAACCGATTCATAAACTTTCTGCTAATAACTACCACCCCCAGCTAACTGCATGTAATGGAAGATACCCATCATACATGGGGGGCTACAAGCTATGGAAATCCCCGTTGTCGTCAGACCATTTGGTCTCACAGTGAGTGCCTAGATCACCCGGTCTAGGTGTAGATGGAAGACCACAGTAAAGTGTTTGTCCATCATTACCCGACCAAAGAGTACCCTATAAAAGCAGCATTATGCAGGTTTTCTGAATTTCTGTGAGCACATATGTAGTGTGGAGTGAGTATAAATTAGGTGGTTTTTGTGCAGCGTGACATCAGAGCTGTCAAATTATAACAGCTGTCAGTCGGTGCATTTCTGCGTATTAATACAGTTGTCGTTTTGCTTGGTGATGTAATCAGGGGTAATCCGTGGGTGGTTCAAGCAGAAATGGAGGGGTGTAAGGTTTGAAAGAAGTTTGCGGGAGCCTGAGGTAAGAGAAGTTCACAAATTCTTCACAGAACTTCTGTCTATGGAGGGTAAATATGCTGTGAAATTGTCAAGATCTCATAAAGATTAGTAGGAAATGAAGGAAACGTTATAATGGTCGCCTATGGAAAATGTAAACATGGGCTGCCTCCTGTATAAGTCAATGGTTGGCTACCCACCTCTCCTTAGCCTGGGCAGTGGCGAGGCACTCTGCCTGGTGCTTCTCTAGCAGGGCTGGCATCACATCACTGACAGCTGCAACACCAGGGGCGGGGTAAATACATGACATCACATCACTCACAGCTGCAACACCAGGGGCGGGGTAAATACATGACATCACATCACTCACAGCTGCAACACCAGGGGTGGGGTAAATACATGACATCACATCACTCACAGCTGCAACACCAGGGGCGGGGTAAATACATGACAAGAGACAGCAGTAAGGAACATTACTAATGCGGTGTTAGATATTATTACTGCAATGGTTTTATGAATGTTACAATAGTATTACAGGAATTTATGACAGAATGATGGATCAACTGATAACCAGGAAAGACTTGATTATTGTTCAAGGGGTAGGTAGGTGACATTACTAAGATAAACTTTAAAATATTAACAGTGACACTGCACAAGGCCATAGAACCTTCAAATAAATAAACGCACAAACATTTATGCTACCCTACACATAAATTGAGGGCCATCAGGTTTAACTTTTGTATATAGTTTTGATGCTACAATAACTGACAAAACAAACATCTAATAACACAGATGCGGATAAAACCTGTTGAAAAAATCTGCGTCATGTCAATTTCATTTGTGGTTTTTATCAACAATCTTGCTACCCCGGATCACCCCTAAGTGCCTCCCGCCTCCCACCCCACGTGCCCCACTCACCCTCCCTCAGTCTGGCGAGGGGTTCCCTCAGCTTGTGGTCCTGCTGGTTGAGCCGGAGCTTCTTGGCTCGCTTCACCAGCGTCTCCTTGCCACAGGGCAGATGTCCCGCCAGATGGGAGTAGATGGACATCCGCACCCCACATGCCAACTGACGACTCTCATTCTCAATCCTGTAACAATGTAACAGAGGCTTTATATAGTACCACATACGCCTGTAAACTCACAGTTCGTGGGCCTTTCGTTTACCGCAATCAGATCCTTCTTTTACATTAACCAGCCAACTCAAACTGCTGATCTACACTTTATGTAGGTCACAGAAACATGTCCTGTCGCCATCTTGTGAAATATTGTTTCTCTTTGCGAATTAAGTGAGTTTATATGGAAGGATGTTGAGGTGCATTCATCTAGTTGACGTCCGACATCGTGCATCAACGATTTTGTGTCATAAAATCAATGTTTGCAACATGAATAACGTAGACAGCGATCACAGACATTTTATTATCATCCATCTATGTTGTCTGTGCGACTTTTCGTTGTTGAGATACAAAGAAGATGAACCGCCGGAGGCATCATCATTTCGCTGATATGCAGCCATTTTGTTGATCGGTTCATTGCTTCTGATAAGGGAGCATCTATTTGTGAAAGGAGTGTGCTATCTTTCGATATTCAACTGTTGAATTTACATAGGAAAAGAACATTCCATTCAACAATATGATCAGTAAATGTTAGCCGTTTTGTAAATTATAGCATGATTTTTGTTCTTCACTCACGTTGGCATTGTTTACAAACGCAACTATAATTTGAAAACTAACCGTCATAATTGGATAAATGTTTTACTAGGTTAAAACTAACACACATGGCTACATTAGTTTCACAGTATCACTGTGGAGTATTCTGGGATTTTTTAATATGTAGCATAATGAAGCTGCTTATTTATTTTGTAATTACTGAAGTTTGCTTCAAAATCGTAATTCATTGCAACACATAAATTTAATAATAATACATTTTATTCACCCAATCATTCCATGTATAGTTCAATTAATTTCATATATTTTCATGCATCATTTGTCGAGTTATCCCAATTTTAATACAAGCAATATGCAACGCAATTCACACCTGGCTGCAATCTTAAAATTGTCTGCTCACAGCAGGGTGTAAAATAGGGAGGCTGTCTACCCAGTAAAGAGTAAAAGAGAACGTTAAAAACCAAATACTACATAAAATGGTCCGTCTACTTACTGGAGCAGTAACTCATTGACTCGTAGGTTGAAGAATTTACATTTGCCCTCGGCGCTTTCCTTGGCCGCCTGTAATAAAATTGATGGTATCAAGTAACAGAAAAACAGAACAAACAAAACTACCCGGTATGTGATAGCGATGAACAAATACTGACTACAAGTTAGAAAAGGGTAACGTGATAAAGGGGGCATGCAAAATGGAAGAGAGCAATATAATAACAAGTGGGGCAAAAGGAGAACTGAAAGTAAGATGCAGACAGTGTCAAGAGAAGTTTTGAAAGGTACGAGAGACAGCAGAGCAGTCAGAAACAACTGCAGGACACCAGGTAGTATCAATGTGTCATTAAATCAACAAACAAATCTACCTTTTTCACAAAACGCAAAAAATAACAAGCAACCAATAAACACGCAAACAAAGATGTAAAACAGTAAAAAAACAATTAGTAATCACATTTTGTTTGTACATGTTTATAAATGTCCTTAGTTCAATAATTATGAAATATGATCATGTGATGTATATCTACCAAGGTAACCATGACAGTGACATCCCCAGAAGGTAGCATCAACAATGGAGGACTAAAACCTGGTGCAAGATATTTGTAGAAGACATGACAGTAACGGGAATCACCTGGATCTAGGCCAAAAGAAACTGAATAATCTCATGTCTCAGGTGGTTTCCTTCAAACAGCCCAAACTTGGGGGTTAACGCAGGAGTTCTCTAGAATTAGTGAGTCCACTACAGGTTACACATTTGCCCCCTGTGTGGGATCTTTTACTTCCCCTGGCATAGACACCAGATAGAAGGGACCACCAGCTTTTAGTGTCTCTTCCGAAAGACACAATTCGATGTCCCCGAAGGAACAGGAAGAACTAGGCCAAAGTGCCGCGAGACAACACAACTTGACACACCTGCTTGATCTTGACAATGGCGTTGAGGAGACTCTCAGTGAGAGGAGTAGGAAGCTTGGGGACAGACTCCTCCGTTCCCTCCATCATCTTCTCTTCCATCTCCTCAGGAGACGCCTGGGATATGACCGAGTCAATCACCGACTCATACTTCGCGCTAGTCTCGGGGTCAAGGGTTGACAAATTTTCCGCGACAAACGCCGAGCTGCTGTCGTTGTCAGAGCTGCTGTCCAGTATCTTGCGTGGGTGGGAGTGACCGTTCTGGCCAACGACAGGAGGGCTGGGCGCAGGCATCACATGGGCAGCAGATGCCAACTCTTTGGCTCTACGGGCAAACGGAAACATACATTCAAACACCAGAATAACTAGAAAAATGACTTCATTTCACATGGGATAATAGTAGTTTATTTATTTCACTCTCTCGGCAATCATAGAGATTGAAATTGGTACATAAAACATGCAAAGTATATTTGTTAAAATAAATTCAAATAATAATTTAAGACATTAGCGTAAATATAAATTATAATATATATATTTATAAAACTAACTAAAATAATTTAAGACATTAAAACATATTTTATGTGATTATTTGACTAATCTTATTAAACAATAATAAATAGTTTAAAACATTAAAATAAATAGATATAAAAAAATATTTTAAGGCTTTACAATATTTTTAACATATCCATATCAGCATGCATGATAGTTTGTTAAGAATCACTGTGAGTTCTTTTGATTGAACTCAAAGTTGATAGTGTTGTGTTTTAATAAACATAGTTCTTCAGTGGCTATAGTTGACTGTGTTCATGGTCAGATCGGAAATCAAGCAATCTAGTTCTTTGTTGACAGCATATGCAGACACGGATGCTGCCTTTGCAAAGTTTCGTATTGGATGTTTAACAAAGTGTACGTCAATTTAACATGTCATTACAATGCTTTCTGTAGCTTGTTCTCAGTGATTATTGCCAGTTACATATAATATACCTGGTGGAAGGTTTATATAACGCTGAATGATCGCAGATAATATGTATGAAGGTACTTTTTATGAGATGTCATAGAATAAACCCTGAAAGTTTGGCACCTAGGATGCAAAATATCTACGATGACATTCTAGCAAATCATCAAGTGATAGCATACAACAAATCCACCATAAATATTATTTACATAACGATTACTGAAGAAAGAAGTTAAGTTTAGCCGACACATCACTATGTATTCTACACTATAATAAATTATGTCTTAACCCATTTTATCCGGAATACGATTCTAGTCGTAGTTACCCTTTTTATCCGGAATACGATTCTGGTCGTAGTTTGCACTTGGCACGGCTTCCCCGCACTCTGACGTTTTGGAATCCCATTGGCTGGTTAACACCGAATGACGTCAGTATATCGGGATCACAAGGAAACCCATTTTTTTCAACCAATCAGTGCCGTTCTTTGGGTATTTGCCGTCCAAAGTCGGCACCCCCAAGCCAAAGTGAAATCAAAGATGGCGTCGAGTCGCAAAGATCGTTAAATGTTGACGTATTTCGAAGGATAACTCCATTAATTTACTTCATACTGTTGATGACAAGAAGGCAGACAAGTGGATAGCCGATATAAGATGGACGGTTATGGTATTTGATACGATATTTGTCCGTGAAGACATACTTTGAAGCCATCGAAGTGGGGTCGACCGACAACGGCATTCATTTTCGCTCACCGCGCACCACGGCCACGCCGGTTTTTTTGGCGCCAAACAAAGTTAAGATTATTTCCAACGATGGTAACTATTTCATCAATAAAGTTTCGTTGAAATATTGACCAACGTTGTTACTTTAGAGTACTTATTTATTAGTTATAAGAAATAAGCCACAAAATTATACATCGTTGACAGAAAATATTTCACAAATTTGCATAATTCCGCTCAGCGGCGCCACACGTTGGCGATTCAATCGACTGACATGGGGGTTATTACAAACAATTTTACATTATGAGATTATTATCCAAGATATGTGGACAAGTTGTATACCTTTGTTTTCAGCAGAGAGTAATGCATAAAATAAACTCAACTTGCTCGTTGACATGTTGTCTCCTTCTTGGCGAAAATGTCAGGTGAAAAGTAATGTGACAAACCTCAACATAGGTTTGAATTTATTGGGCATGTTTTGTCATATGCCACATAAAATATATATGATAAAACTATGAGTTTGTCAATGCGACTTGATAGTTTATTTTATCTACTTTCTAAAGGTATATCACATTTAAAAATTGATTGCAAAATAATAAAGTTATGTCCATTTTAAATGAAGGCCTGTCATTTTTTAATGCTGACAGATTGATTTGAGGAAATGATCAGGAACTGGCTGCAACTCGTCTGCACTAGCTTCAGGATAAAATGGGTTAAACGACCAATTTTTCAACGTAGAATGGATGGTCGTCTAAGACAGGTACCATTATACCGAAACAACAGTAAGGACAACTCAAAATGGCTTATACATTTGAAGACTGACCAACCCTACGTCCTCATATATGCCTTCATACTTGATTAACAAGGAATTTCACAAAAGATATTATTAAAAAAGGTACGTTTTTATATAGCGCAGTACCCAGTCCTTAGGACTGCTCAAAACGCTTTTACACTTTACTTCCCCGGCAGACCTGTTCAATCAAATACCATTTCAACTTATGTGGGAAGCATACAGACACATGCTACAATTAATGTGTGAAAGGAGCAATTTAGAGTGAAAAAACTTGCCCAATGTTTTAAAACCGCAGCACAGGATTCGAACCCGGGTTCTCTTAGTCGAGAGTCCGAAGCTCTACCCGAGCCATTACACTTAACATCATTAGAATAACTCACTTGAGTTTCTTCCTGCGTATAAAGTTCTTCGCTGCGTCGCTGGCCGTTGCCAGTCTCTTCCACTTCCTCTTCTTAATCTCCTCTCCCATCCCTCCCTCCATCAGCTTCTTCTTCTGCGATGCAACACACCAAGGTTAAAGTCACAATGTGTCAAGGTCAAGGACACAATATATTGTATTTTTAGAGACAACTTATTTTTTTATTTTACTTACATATTTTTAGATACAACGTATAATTTTGATTTTACTTACGTATTTTTAGAGACAACATATTTTTATTAGTAGCATTTTAGTGGCAATTTATAAAAAAATATTTTAAGTATAATACTAATTTATGTACACTTTTATAAGTAATTTAATTAATGTGGTGAACACTCGATAAGCCATAGTCTTCCTGGCAACTTGTTCAACATACCAAGGTCAAGCACAAGGGTCACACTGTGGAGCATGAACCACATATTGCAGTGTACAGGGCAATGAACCAAAGGCAGCAGCATTTGTCACAATTGCCTTACTTGGTTTTAAACTTGGTCATGTTAAAATGTACCTTCTAAATAAACTTAACTGTTCAAAATCAAATCAAAACCAAAAAATTAAACGTTTTGCAACATAACATGTATTATTAAACTATTATATAAACAAACTGTAACTTAATGATCATTCAATGTTTGAAGATGAAATTATAACTAATTTTTTAGATACTAAAATGCTACATGTATAGATTAGGTTAGTACAATTTAAACTTGTATTAGTCTGGCTAATCAAAGCCAGCAAATAACATTCAAATAACAACTCAATGGAACAACTCCCATTTACCATCCACTTTCTTGGTTTTGATTTCCTTCTCTGAATAAGAACATAATAACTATATAGAAACGAGTAAACAAACATTTTAACATAAAACACATGCTAAACATAAGACCGACATGTTGCACAGTTTGGTGTAAATATTCAGATTAGGGCAACCTATCTGGATAACACTGCTTACCCATTTAACATTTAGCATTTAACATTATGGCTGCAGAATGGGGAAGGAATAGCTGCAGAAGCAGGTTAATTTGAAAAGAATCATTCTAAAATATAAAAATTCCAGCTTCACTTTTTTGTACTTTTTTTATATAAAGTAGTCATGGATGACAAGGTACACTGGTACAACTCGAGTAAAAGTTTTGGGAAATAAATATTTTATCATCAACACATGAGGCAGTCACACACTATGTACAATGACTGTTTTATCAACAGGATCTGTAAAACAGCACGATGCTACTAAGCTAATAAATGAATGATATTGAAATCGTGTTAGACCACTGAAAAGATTAGGACAATCATGCAATGTTGGAATACAGACCTTTGGCCGTCCTCTCTTTTTGATGACAACCTCAGATTCGGAGTCCGACAATATCCGGTGCTGTGAAAGTAAAACAAGTTGGTACTAGTTAAGCATGATTGGCAAACTATAAAGACAACTTAAACATGTAATTCGTTACAATATTAATTTTAATTGGCATTATAGACGTAACAAATTTCCATGTGACCAGTTGATGTAATGCTTATTAATGACTGTTTTAATTACACTAACTTTACAAAGCTATACAGAATGCATCGAAACGTATTCACATATCATTACAAATAAAAGGCATCACACAAATCATAAACTTAATTCTACAAAGTACAGAACAGTTTTCAGTGACAAAAATGTTGATTAGAATTAACACAGAAATAACAACTATTTTAGAAAATTAAAAGTGTGCATATAAATTATCAAGTAGCATAGCAGTACACCATAACTATACGGCAAGCAAAACCCTACTTCTGTAGATGACCTTGACCTCTCACCTTTTTCCTTGGTTTCTGTTCCTTGAACACATCCGTGGAATCGTCAGACAAGGCCCGGAAGTCAAGACAGCCAGCGTTGATGTAGAACCCACCATGTTTTGTAGTGACAGACGCTGGCACTAACTCGTCATACTGAAAACATCAAACCTCTTTGTCAATCAGGTATATTAATTTATATAATTTACATACCAAGTTATGGTACTATACATCTTAAAAGCAGTGTTTAATTTATTTTTAATTAATTTATATAATTTACGCACAAAGGTTTACTAGTACATCTTAAAACCAAAAAATAATATGGTTTATATTAATTCATATAATTTACATTTCTATTTATTAATATACATTTAGTATATTTCTTGTGCACCACATTGATCCTCCATGCGGGAGTTAGCGCTATATAAAAATTGTATTATTATTATTATTAGTATATCTTGTTCTTCCATTAAATGACCTCGGTCAACTTGCTGACCATTGTTGTCATTGGTTTTTAGAGTTGTCCTTCTCTAGAATTAGTGAGTCCACTACAGGTTACACGTTTACCCCGTGTGGGATCTTTTACTTCCCCTGGCATAGACACCAGATAGAAGGACCATCGGCTTTTAATGTCTCTTCCGAAAGACACAGGCAAATGTGGGGTTATGAAATTGTCTAAGTTTCGAAACGGCGGCAGGTGGGATTGAACCACCATCCCCTCGATTGACAGTCCGGTGCTCTACCACGCGACCACTGCTCCCCACACATATCACTGTCTGCTGGCTCACACATGTTATCTTATGGCATCAATTTTATAATGGAAATTATCTTTTTAAGTTATCAATTATATTATATCTAGAGAACATAGTACTAGTCTGGTATATATTGTCCATGTTACATACTGCCTTGGTTATCAAGTGCTGCATTTTCATACATTAAGCCATTTTGCTGGATTTTACCATGAAAGAAACTTCATTTAGCTATATGGCCCTTAGGTTATGTTAGCAGAAAACATATTTAGAAAAACATATATATACGATCAATAGCAAAATACTAGGGGGTCGTCACAAATTCACCTTCTACAAGAAGTTAGCCACATAACAAGAACATGTAATCCACCACAAATTCATGTATTCGTATTAACCGTCAGCTGCGGTGGTTCAATGACAACTTACTGCCTCCGAGTTGTCAACAAAGGGGTCGGTCTCGTCATAGCCGTCACCAAGGTCAACAAGGTCCTGCATGCGGTCCGACCTGCGGTGGCTCTTCTTCCTGACAGGTGGTGCCCCCTAGGGAACAAGCCAAGAAACCAGCCGTAATCGCGGCTGATTGCGTGTCCACTGCATGCCTTGGAATTGGATCACAGTTAAGCTTCCAGTCGTGCAGTAGAAAATGGTGATAACCTGAGTAGTTGGAAATTGGAATTTGAAAAAAATTATGAGAACTAAATTCAGGTTTATAAGCAGGTTCAATGGTAGAACATAATTACACTGGCAGAGAAAAAATTATATTATGAAGAGGGTAGTTAGCAGAATATTTTGTTTATGTTTATTAATTTAACATTTAGTGGATGTGGAATTACAGTTTTTATCAATACTGATGGGTATTGTCAGGGAATGCATTTCAAAGGTTTTAACCAAATTTGACACTGATGCCATAACAGTAACAGCAGCGACTGTGAAGATTAAGGATGGGACGAATCTGTAAATTCACTCGAATCGAATAGAATATACTCGAAATTTTGAATACGAATCAAATGCGAGTATTCAGTGGCTTCGAATTCGATTAGAATATTGAACGGTGTCGAGATGTCTTGCCAGAACGTGGCGTCATCCTGTGGAGTCGTTGGCATTGTGGTGCCGCCACTGATCTTTTTGTTTACTTTCTGACTTAACCTTGAAAATTATTTTCAAACTTCTCACATATCTTATGTACATATACACACACTAGGTTACAAAATAAAACCATTAAAAAAATTCCTATAAAGAATAAAATTAACAAAACAAACTTGCGCAAAACTCAACTGATCTGTGAGACTGACAGCTACATGGAGCTCAGCACTTATATTGTAATATTAGTAATTTATCACAGGCATCACTACATCAATTAACTTCAAAAATTCCGGTTTTATAACCCTAAAGTAAGGTAAGTAATAATAACAATAATAATAACAATATCTGGGATTTCAAAGGTGCAACAGTGTGGGGTGTACATGCTCAAATGGTAAACGATATACATCATCCAGTTTCAAAACTGTTACAAATTATTATAGTGATTAATCCCGGATAGAGGAACAGACATACTTTGAAAGAGGTAGTGTGCTTTGCTATGACAAAGAGTGACATAGAACTGTTGACAGTAGACTTGTCAAACTGGTTACCCCATCTATATATAGACTAAATTATGGGGACCAGATGATTAGCCTGATAGTGATACCTGTTTACCTCTCCTCAAGACTAGGGTCAAGCAGATGACTGAGCATTGAGCAACAGAACAAGGTAGATAAATTTATGTTAAGACTGGTGGACTTCAGACAGGGCCAGTTGGCCACTGGATAAACTAACTGTTTCAAGCTTAGAAGCCACACTGAACCATCATTAATTTAGCACAACTGATGATAATTTGTGACACAAATTGTTCAAAACTAAAAGTATTAGTATTTATTCATTTAATTGGCTCTAATTACACGTTTTGTCATTGAAAAAACAATATAAACTGTTCATGGTCTAAAAGGAACATTTTAATTAACTCAACTGACAGCATTTTTGTACATTTTTGGTCTTGAGATTTCACTTTTAAAAAGTTTATATAAAAATACTAATTGTTATTCAACTTCTTAATAATAATAAATTACTATACAGTATTTAAATAACGGATACATTTTCAAAATCATAAACAATGACACGGAAGACGCAACATTACAATTCCCTGTTGACATTACAGTACATGAAACAAATGAGAGAAACTATAATTAGTCCATCTTTGAAAGTACCTTTAATCTATACCATTTTATCTATGATCAATGTACATGTCAGATTCTCATAATTAATTTGCTTAAATTTAGGCAATATATTATTAAATTGTCGGCCTCAGGTGTTTTAAATCATGTAAACAGCAGGGTTATCTAGCGACTAGCACGTCTGTCTGAGTGAGATACTCACATATTTAGCCTCAAATGACTTAGCCAGGGCAGCCATCTTTTCTTCATCAGCTTTGTCATTTCTGTAAAATGGGTCATTTTCATCTTGTTCTTTTTCATCCTGTGAAAGAAAAATGCGACACTAATTATTCAAAGGGCTGGCCTGGTGTACATCAGACCAGTAGCCACAGGATGTGTG
The DNA here is from genome assembly GCA_964017155.1 of Oasisia sp. SBJ-2009. Lineage (NCBI taxonomy): Eukaryota > Metazoa > Annelida > Polychaeta > Sabellida > Siboglinidae > Oasisia > Oasisia sp. SBJ-2009. The sequence goes on from OZ024860.1 coordinate 11,993,810, forward strand.
AGACCACAAGCAACAGCCATGTGTACTTTTACATTGAAAGTTTATTTGTCGTAGCGGCAGGGGCCACCGCTTGACAACGGGGGAGGTACCAACTAGAACTACAATAGCCACTAGCTGCTTAATCTTATTCTTTATAATAGCCAGAGTATACATACAAACTTGAATGACGACAATGCCCATCCAACCCAGTTACGACACGGAGGCAACCCAGCCTCACTTCCCAGCCCAAGCCAGAGGGAAACCCTCCAGCTGCACACCCTTCACGCTGTATGTGCCTGACAACTCTCTCTCCCTCTCCCTCTCTCCCTCTCCCCCCCCCCCCTCTCTCTCTCTCTGTGAGATTCCCTATATCAAAATGGCTCTCACAGTCACTACATATCATTTAAACCAGCCAATGGCTATCTCAAATCTTCCCACCAACTACAGTGCCCAGCTATCCCCCAAACCACTAATGACCAATACAGTAAACTTTCTAATCTCCTGCCATGGGAGTAGAACTCCCAGCTGTATCTGACACTATCATCTGTACTTTAATTAGTATAATATTTTTCATTAATATATATATATATATATATATATATATATATATATATATATATATATATATAATAACTTATAATGAACCCTACCATATCTTCACAAACAACAGTACGACTGCATAAAAGAGAAGCTTTATTTAATGTCAGTTTACATGTGAATTTCACATTAGCTCATCTGAGCTATTTTCCGACAAACAAGTGTAAAGCAACAAGACATAAAAAACATTAAAAAAAATTAAAGTTAAAACATTAAAATATATCAAATATACAGCAGCTGTTGAAATAACTTATAACATGCTATGCTTTTCTTGAACGGTCAACATAGCTTTATGAGGAGACCCGTCCTTGTGACATTTGGATTGGTAAAACCCGTTTTTGGACGGACGGGTGGGGGATTGGTAAAAAATAAAAGGCAAAATAACTTCCAAAACCTTAGATACTGTCAGTTGTGCTTTGAAAATGGGTGTCACGTGTGTATTTGTAGTTCATTTAAGGTCACAAGCACACATCTCCTCTGGCCTTACTTAGTACGAACATGAGTTAACATGCCTACTGCCTACCAAAAACACTGTGACTGGCTAAAATGTTCTCCCGCATAATGCCCTGATAGTCAATGGCTGAACTTATTACAATGACAATAAAAAAAACTGTGGTGTTATTACCACATTATGATAATTATAAAGATATTCTATAATATATATTTAGCAAAAATTCTGGTCACTTGTCAGGGAACTACAAATGAGTTTTTTATGATGGAAAAAAGGTCAAAAATACATTCTAGTTGTAAATGGCAGGAGGGCCAAGGCTACCCAAACTAACTTTGCAGCTCCTGTTTAAGACAACTATAAGTACATTCTGAGTGCAACTAAATGACACTGCTTTGTGAAGTGTCATAATATGTTGATATTTCAAGGCAATGCCAACCGGGTAGTATGTCTTCTTTTTTGCTCTAACATTACTGACTTGTAAGATACAAAGGAACACACAAAATGACACAAACAACACTTGATTATCTTCACTACACACATAAACAATACTGTTTTGTGTAACTGTGACAGTACCGGGTATTTATTCAGGATCAAATTTGATCAGTCCAAAAATCTTGGCAGATGTGTGTGCACTGTGCACATGCCTGGCACAAATGCACATAATTACCTAGAATTTATATTAGCACTGTCTACCTACTGGGTACTCAAGTAGAGAGAGGCAGAGTAGGAAGACAAAAAATGTAGGCCATATGAAAAGCCATATAAAAGATTCCCCACCAGTGGCCCTGCTGTTTTATGGTGACCATGTCAGGACAGAGCAGCCATGTCAGCTGGCATTTCTGCCCACCCAAACCAATATCTGCTGCCAACTGCAGGGCTTTATGCAGGATCCAATTTTAGCCAGTCACACATGTTTTGGTGGACATGTGTATGGATGTTAACTGTTAAGCCAGTTCACAAACTCTAAATGTATTTTTTTCATCTGAAAAGGCCTATAAACACACGTGCCACACTATTTATCCTCACTTTAAAGGCATAACTAACAATATCTATGGTTTGGGAAGACTTTTTGTGCCCCTTCATTTCTTTACCCGTCCACCCATATTTCTACCCGTCCAAATGACAGATCTCTGCATAAAGCTATGGGGGTTGCTAGTTTATCAAATATTGTGCAATATATATATGCAGGTTGGCTAATGCCACGGGTAATGTCTAGACACTGTTACCTAATCTGTGTCACTGTCACGCATGAGCTGGTGACAAGAATAAATCTGCACACATTTGTAAATGCACCAATGTGACATACCAGACCGGGGAATTAAACATGTTGGTATCTAGTGTAGAGGTCAACATGAGGTCATGGTCACACGGCAGGTGAACACGTGACAGGTGTCACCCAGGTGACAGGTGTCACAGCCTTGTGGACACATTCGTCCCTGTGCCCACAGTAACAGTAACACACCAATTCAAATGTTTGTTTGACCTCTTTGTGATGCATTCATGTGGTGTTTTACGTTAAATGGCATGTCCATGACTACACCTATCTGATACTAGTGACAGGTGGTGGAGATTAAGTGTGGAGACCCAGGCTACAGATGTAACACATTCACTATTTAACGGAATATGTTGGAATGTATATATAATAAAAGTCAGCATACAGCATACGGAATATAACAATATAAATGTTATAACTGAAATGAAACAATTGTGTTTGACACTTCAGTTGCACAGATGAATTGGATAATTCTAACAATGCATATGGCAATTCCATGAAAATGGAGACATGACTACCAAATATAAAATTGTACAATTTGCACAATTTTAGAACATAACTTGTCAAAGGGTAGATATTAAAGTGAATCGAAAAGGCAGGTATCCTGTCTTCACTTTTGAATACAATATACAAGGATTTGACCATTATCAACAAAACACAAATTAAAAACAACAATTTCAACATAGAATTAAACTGCTGGTGTCTATTTTTCTTTATCATATTGTTTATTATGTATTTATTTAGGATGCTAACATCATTAACATGACACAGTCTGAGAACTACAATGATCTGAAGTGATGGTTTTACAGGAGACACCCAAAATCAACAGGGAACTCATTATGAATGGTTGTTACTTTGTACTGTCAGTCATCCTTAATGTTTTTGTTGTTGCTATTTTGTATAATTCTGCTTAATATGTACACTGTAACATCAGCAGATGTTAAATAAATTTGTATTTGAAAGTATGTAAATACCTCCCCCAAAAGTATTTGTAATTGCATTTGTATTTGACGTTTAGGAATGAAAAGTATTTGTAGGTGTATTTAAATACTTTCTTAAAGTATTTGACATTTTAAAGTACTTACAAATACTTTTTTCAAATACATTGTCAGTATCATTTCTGTTTCATGATCACATGTAATACCTGCCAAACTGATTATCTTCACTGCAAATCATCTTTCACCAAACAAGTTGTTTTCAACCTTCAACATACCCATTGATTCCAACTTTAAAGTGTCTTTAACCCAACAGTGCAAACTACACTGCTAAAGACACTTGACAGCAGGTGTTCCCCATGGCCCTGGCAGTGACCACAACTTCTGTTTGTTCAGAGCCAGAGGCTGGATTAGCACCTGGCAGTGATCATAGGTCAATATCCCCTTTGTTCTTTAGCCAGGTTCTAATTTTATCTGTCACCAGGCTGCTCTGGTTTCCAGGCTTTCTTTCAAGTTGAACTGTCATACTTCCTCACAAGATTCTAGCAGTCATTAGAAGTGTCTCTTTGGAGGGCAAATAGGCATTTTATTATGGATTTCCTGGCTTGACTTAACAAACAAACAGAACAAACAAACAGATTATGGCCTTTACCTCAGTGGATAGAGGTTTCTGAGTCAGTTGTCACTGTGAAGTAGTTAGCAATAACAATACCCTCTAGCACTGGTCTGCCTGTCATCGCATGAGTAAAATGCTAATTAGGCCTGTAAACTAGATGTCGTGATATATGATTTGTTTTACTTTTATCTATTATAGTAATATATTCTGAAAATGAAAAGTATTTGAAATACTTACCAATTTATTTTAATACTTTTGTATTTAAAAGTAGTTGTAATTGTATTTAAATCCCTCAAGAGTATTTGTATTTAAATACATTTCAATGTATTTGACCACATGTCTGAACATCAGTCATGGTGGAATTGCCCAATTACTAATTAACCTCAATTTTTTTAATGGATTGCTCAGTTATCAACATTTATTAGTTCGTACGCAGCAAACTAATTTCGAGAAGCCTTCCTGAATTTAATATTTTACGGAACCAGTAAGTTTCCTGGTTGAAAGGCAAATGCTACATATAACAATGTTATAACATGGTATGTAGCTACAACATACGTACAAAGGATATAATAACTAAACTGTGTATATAATTTAATAAATTAACCATCATAATAGTGTGTATAAATATAAATTTACTACACGGTTCATATTACACTAACAAAACATTGTTATATGTAAATTTAGCATATTACCTTTTTATTATATAAGAAGTATTGTGAGTCTGTTATACAACCCTAACAATGTCAACCCTTGTCCTTGAAGGGTGGGAGTAGACAATTACTTTTTTCATCCAAACCTTGATACCTAATATTCAACATAAAATAGGAGACCCCAGATTTTCTTGCAATTTTTGTTTTTGCTTTGAAATGTTGCAATATGTTTACCTTTCTATGCCAAAAAAACACCCATTTTAGGTCTTACATAATTAGTCTAAAAATCATTTTAACTGCGTTTTGACTTTACTTTAGATTTAGTATAGACTAGAGATTAGTACGTAAAATGTGTTTTATCTTTCGTCATCCAACTTCCACGAGTAGAAAACACAACAAAAACGGTTCATTAAAATAAATAAAAAATATTTTTAATGCCAATAAAAATATTAAATTGTAACAATTCGCAATCGACGCCCACCGTCTTCGAGACCAAGACAGCGCGGTCAGCCTGGACGGTCCGCCCGCCGCAGTCAGCCTACGACGGAACGGGCCGGCCAGCGACGTAAACCGCGGCCGGTCGACAGACCGTATTCCGCTAGCCAGCCGAGTCCGTCGCCTGCCTTCGCGTCACGCCACCCCCACCAGCGAACGCAGTGCGCACGCTCGATAATTCATCAATACGCGATTGATCCGTGTACGCGCTGATCGGCTCGCCACACCCCTTTGCCCGATCGACGCCAGGCCGCAGAGCGCCACCCGCAGTCGCCGGCGGTAATCAATAACCCGTGACCTCCGAGCACACACCATCACGTGACCACTCATCAATACGCTCCGCCAACAATAGAAAGAACGAAATGGTTGACACCACTGCAAACCAAATTACCTGTATTTGAAACGTTAAACAGTCTAGTCTAGTCAACACGTGCGTTCACTAAAACATGTCCCATTTTACAGGTGTTCATATATGTTGGGAAAAATGCCCTACGTGTCGTATGCCTAAGTATCACCTATCTCCCGCCTAATATGCAAAGCAAACGAAACAAAATGGAGATAAACATGCGTCTGAAGAAGGCAGCATTTACAACTCCTTGTCGCTAAGGTCGTTCGATATAGTTAGTAATGTTCGTCAAAACTACACATGGCTGTTGCGCCAAACAGCAGATATTCCTAAAACGGGCCGCAACTACTGCGGTCTACTTTTGACGCGGTCCCTCGGACGCCCGACGGCGACGCGCAGGGCTAAACAGCGCGTGCACTTCACCACAACCACCTCATCTGTCCGAGGATAGTCGGCCATAAATAAATGCAATGGAAATTTTCCAGTATGACCATAGAATTTCGGCCCAAAACACGCGCAAACACATCGATGTAAAATCGCATTCGAAGCACACAAAAATTCCCGCCGCGCAAGGACACCTTTTCACCGGCACACGCATGTCAGTTATTAAAGTGCCTAGGACTAGAAGCAGATCGTTTTGTGGGAACAAAGATTCGACATTCGCCAAAGGTTCAAAATGGCGTCCAACATTACAGGTCCTTTCTGTCTAGTATACGAGACATTATCGTGGAGTTGAGCAAGCCACGGTTTCAGCGATATAGATAGGAGCTGCGATTTTAGACGTTTCACATCCCATTTCCTACGCCGACACGTGCTACACCGGCACTCGAAAACATGAATGTAAACAATATGGCCAATGCAGTAATCATCGTTGCATTTAATTTCTTTGATAAAGCAAACTTTGATGATTAAAAGAAAGAACTTTTCACCAACTTACCAGGGCATTTTTCCATAATTCGGCGTACGAAAATTCGGGACATGTTTCATCGTTCGATTCTGTCAGTGTCAACGTGAAACGTATGGTAGGGTCCACCATTTCCGATTTTGGCACATTCTGCTGCGCAAACGTCACCATTTCTACCCGTCTTGGTTCCATTGTAATGACTGCGACATATATCCATGAATTAGAATGGTCTAACACTATACTACAAAATAATATTCCGCTAACTTCCCCAAATCTACCGCCATTTTGTTTTCGAAGGCTATCAACATGCGCCTGCGCATCTGAACTGACCTAAGTAGGTCACATAAAGGGGTCGTATTTGTTTATTATTATCATAATAGGAAATGGCACAATTTTTCTTTTCTTGACGCTGATTTTGGCGAAACGCGTTACATGACAAACCACTTATATCAGTTTTAACGATATTGTCACAAAATGTGTAGATGTATTTTTCGGTAATCAGCGTGACCCATTTCTGGGTTGCTTGGTAAGGCGGTCACGCGGCAGTGCGCCTGATGCTATTAATAGCATGACCCGTTGTATACAAAGCATTGCGCTGCCGTAGGAGTTAGTCCGGGGGCGTGGTTCTGTATACGAACGTTAACAGAAGCGTTTTGTTTCATCCAGCAATTAAGTGTAATAAACTGGTGACGCTCAAGTCATCACTGCAGCAAATACTGCCAACATGTCGAATTTGTAAAATAAACTATCTCGCTGAAGTGAAACTTCGTTTCAATCCCCGAAGTTGATTATGACGTAGACTCTTGCTTGACGTAGACGCGCGGGTTTGTCTTTATGACGTTTGTTGGGTTTATTAAAATGTCTAGACTATTTTGTTAACAAAACGATTGGAAATAAACACATTAAGTTGTCAGGTATACAATACGTTGAACACAGCATATATATAAATGCGGTTTAATTAATTATGTTATATTTATCATTATTTGCAAACTGTTACCTCGTACATTTCTATATAAAATCACTAAAATAATATACGTAAGCATAATGTAATCCCGAAGTGTGGATTTTTCATAATTGCAGTCATGCTTAATTAGATATAGTCATCAAACTATTGATAACTACACGAGAAAGAACATTTCGTTATTGTATTGCAATTATGTGATGTAAACTTAATATTCAAGATACTTAATATTCAAAATGATCTAGATATATAATGGTAAATGTGTATCTCAGGTATTGTTTACTCCAAACAGCCCAAACTTGGGCTAACGCAGGAGTATATAGTGTTTCTCGCGTGCATGCATTAAGTGGAATGTTTGTTTATTATAGGTCATTTGGTTTCAGGCAATTTAGGTGATTGGGTGTCGTGAAGGGGAGGTTCGTGATTGCTGCTTGAAAAGCTATGGGGTTTTCTATTTCAGTAATGTGTGGTGGGATCATATTCCGGATGCGAATTGCTCGGGGGTAATAGAAGACTATTTATTTTATCAACATTCAGTCATATGTTCTATGTGTAATATGGATAATTAATGTACAGTTAACATTTTTCAATTGCTGTGTCTAAAAATAGCAAAAATGGACAGAAAGTGGTCGAGTTTGGAGAAAACATAAATTTATGCAGTGGGCACCAGACTGGCAGCAAAACAAAAAGCTGGACATTTCCATGGGAGTAAACTAAGCAAAGAGATAGCCTTATATATCTGGGTGGCTCTTCATTGATTCACAGAATACAAGAAAATGCATGGAAGAAAGTCATATATTATGCAAACTCACAAGATAGGTTCGTAACATGGGTTATGATGGGTACAATATTTGCCTACATGAATGGCATCGAAACTGTAGCGATGATAGAAAAAAACAGATTGGTGAAAATTACTAGATCATGAAAATTGCTTCTTGAGTAAGGAGAATAGAGAAATTAAGTTGATCGAGGGAGCAGGTTGGTGTGAAAGTTTTAAGAATCGGGAAGAGAAGGAAAAACAAGATGACGTAGACTATGGTGGGAGTATTTTGTAAGGGAATATTCGAAGGGCTTGGCAGATGACTGGAGAAGAACGAAACACAGAGAGAGGGTAGAGATCGTTGGTGGAGACAGCAGTACAAGAAACACAGAGGGGGGGGGGGGGGATAGAGATTGTTGGTGGATTCAGCAGTACAAAAAAAGCAAGGGAGAAAAGCAATAACCAGAAATTGCAGACCAGTATGTAAGACACAGCCCAGACATGCAGGGAATGAACAAAGAATAGAACGTCTAAGCCTAATTTTATACAATTAAGTTTAAACCAACGTGCTCTGCTTCATTACACAGACTCATCCTCATGTGGCAAATATATCCAGGAAGTTTGCTGAATGCAATGTTGCGGCTAACCCATTGAGCATCCGTAGCATTGCCACCAAGACATTCACAGGATCTGAATGTTGCATTTATTTTGAACATTTCATGGTCAAAATTGCAAACACTATTTTAAGCTTTATTTAACGGAATTTGTGGGTCGGTATACCACCAACGTAATATGCATATATTGTTTATTATATTAAGAACATCAATGAAATTTTTATACATAACGGAGACCAGCGTCTGCCCATCTCACATGTTTAATACCTGATTTTGAAACATTATAAGATAGAGTGTGCAAGTCATACATCAATTCTGACAGTTATTCCAGCATGTCTCTACAGAACAAAACACATCTGAAAGGTATTTCAGTCAGTAAATGTTGTGCAAAATTTACGAAATCAGTTAAACAAAGTGTCATTGCATCCCGGAACATCTCATAGTTCTTTCTGTCATCCCGATGACGAGATACTGTTTTGCCTCGCAAAGTCGCTCGATAATATCCTCATGACATCCTGATGTGTAACAGCCTTGTTGTCTTGCTTCACACTGCCATAGTTGTCTTTCACAAACAGAGCGAACTTGTTTGGTGTTCGTGGTGTGGCTGTGCCCTTGTTGACGAGGACAAAAGGACTACGGCAGTATCCACACACCTTCGCCTTTGTGTCAAGAGACTTGGAATGTCGTCCAATCCTGCAATATAACACAAGCAGCCATTATAGCAGTAGATCAAATCAAATCAATCATATCAAATTTTGTTTCGCAACAACAAAATTACATTCTACATAAGCAAAAAAGTATTGTTACGTGGTGGTCACATGGCACATTTTGTGCCATCTTCCTGTGACCCCAAAACATAAACTTGGAAATGATATATATATACACACACGTATATATATATATATATACTTATCCATGTACACTCATTTGCATCACAACGGGCTAGGGGAATTTAAGAAGTGTGTGAAAATGTGCGAAAATCCGGATTAGGTTTAATCCTGTCTGTTTACAGCAAACCGCCCTGACACTCGGTCAGGTATGCAACAAATAAAGTGACACAGGGTTGTGGGTGAACTTGTAAAGACTTGCATTGTTTTAATGTCATGCAAATGTTATACCATACATAGTAAACATATATACAAACAACCGCCACATAACAATGCAAACTCCCACATCACACCCTCACAATAACCTGTCTGTCCAGGTGAAAACGTGTTTAAACTAAGATAAAATATGTAAGCTAAGTTGACATCATTTTAGACAAATTAAACGAGTTAAAACAAGTTTAATATAAATTAAATCAGAGTCATATCCAAGTAATAAATGTGAACGTCCAAGTAATAAACGAGTTACAAGCAAGTACATAACCAAGGAATACATTTAATGAAATAATAAAGGTACAAATTCTGAAAGCCTAAAAATTATAATAAATCCAACAGGAGACACAAATGTAATAATCAGATGCAGAATTTTTGCAATATTGATCACTGCAATACCAATGTCACCAGATTACCACACTCCATTTCAGCCATGCCAACCACCATATATCGAGAGATAAATGAGAGAACTGAGACACGATGAGACAGAAGTTTCACGTACTCGTAGCCACACTTTGTGCACTTGTAGGTGAACTTATGCGTGATCTTGTACTTGTGACATCGCTTGATGGGTGGCAATTCTGGGTGGGCACGACAAGCAGCATGTGCCCTGGAACAATAATATAACTGGTTGTATGAATTGTACCTTTCAGATGATACATTTTTCACCATGAACACAGCCTTTGACTGGAAGCATAAGGAGTGATATCCTGAGCTGCAAAAATAAAATGTTAGCAGGTTATATTTTCCGCGGGATCAACGATCTATTCTGAAAGTTTGTTGCTACATTTGCAAACTGTCTAGGAGCAAAACAATCTGTAGTACAACAAACACATTCTCGCTGAGTAGTAGTCTACAACTCAACAGTTTGTGGACAATTAAAGACATCAGTCCCCAGGACAAGCTAAAGAGTGACACACCGACATATCTGTCTAGATATTGGGCAGCACTTACCAGTACTTCCAGAGCGAGCCGTGGCCGTCGTTGACGCCGTTGAGGAACCACACCGCAGCGTGACACAGCTCATGGATGAGGGTGTCTCGCACTCTCTCTGTAAACACAGCAACCACAGTGAACACATCAACCACAGTGAACACAGCAACCACAGTGAACACACCAAACACAGTGAACACACCAACCACAGTGAACACATCAACCACAGTGAACACATCAACCACAGTGAACACAGCAACCACAGTGAACACAGCAAACACAATGAACACATCAACCACAGTGAACACATCAACCACAGTGAACACAACAACCACAGTGAACACATCAACCACAGTGACACATCAACCACAGTGACACATCAAACACAGTGACACATCAACCAGTGAACACAACAACCACAGTGAACACATCAAACACAGCAATCACAGTGAATAACAACAACCACAATGAATACATCAACCACAGTGAACACATCAACCGTAGTGAACACATCAACCACAGTGAACACACCACCCACAGTGAACACACCAACCACAGTGACACATCAACCACAGTGGACACACCAACCACAGTGAACACATCAACCAGAGTGAACACAACAACCACAGTGAACACAGTGAACACATCAACCAGAGTGAACACATCAAACAGTCTTCTGTGAACGCGTCAACCATACCAAACACCATGAAACAATAATAAAACTAAAAACAAAATCACTGAATATAGTTTGCCACTTATTAACCCATTAGACCCCACGCGTCCGAAAGCGTCCGGGTCGCTCCTCCCCAGAGCGCCCGAAAGCGTCCGGTGGTGAAAAAGCCTCTAGCGGTGGCCCCATCTTGCGGATACTTAAGAGACTAATTCCCATTGATTCTTTGATATCTTAGCTATGAATCCTGGGTAATATTGACGTGGGTTTGCAGTGAAAAATTTCGAATTTTTCGTGATTGAAGTTCATCATCTGTGGACCTTCAAAAATGGCGGCACCTTGCACATCGTAGCTGTTTACTACTGATTAAGTTTGTGCTTATATATCGTTGGATTGGACACTTCTGACATTGAACTGAAGGTAAGTTTACATTACGTTCGAAATACAACTGAATGAGCGATAAAATGGATGAATTCAATGATCGGAGCTGTGTTTTATGTTTCGTTGTCGAAGTTGGGTGACCACCATTCGGGTTTTCAGCACCGAAACTGTTGATTATGTCGTGATATATGAAAATTAGGTGTTTTATTATAACAAATCATTACGTAACATTGTCAATTTTTCTAATGGTTGACATTTCGTTGTTTCAGGTGTCAAAATACCAGTCATCCACGATGTCAACATACACATTGGCAAGATACAGACGTCACATATAGGATGATGACAACCAAGATAAAAGTCTTGCAAAGCTGTATTTCCTGTCCATATCCAGATAAAATGAACTGATTTATATAGTACTATGTCTAAACAAGGCAGAGCATCTGTAAATAGAACAATATAATACATTTTATGTGAATAAAACATGATATTCTACTGTATTGTTGTCCAGAATTGTAATGTTCTATGTTTGTCACCTACATATAACAACATATTTTTTACCAACATACACCATAGTTACATCATTTTAAAGATAATTATATGAATATCAAAATAAACACAACTTGCAATTATAGAAAATCAGTACTTTTGAAGATACAACTTAAAATGTGCAAGCACCCCGAATTGGTGAAATCAGTGGCTGCAGCTTGGGGAACAGGAGCACAAGTCAATTTAACCGGCTGGGGTCTAATGGGTTAAGAAGACACCATGCTACGGACTTGACAATGACAACACTCACCCGCGGTGTCGCAGACTTTCACCGACAACTCAATGCGCACATTTCTGTCACCAGGTGTCGCCACTCGCTTGCTGTAGGCGCAGAATCCCGCCGTTTTAATGAGCCGCTTGTTCCACGTGATAGACATGTCCTCTGGCAGCTACAGGCAGACACAGGCATGGTTGTAATTACATGTGTGATTACATTATTACATTAATTACATGTTACCCTGTGAGAATAACAAGTCACGTTTGCAATTAAGTGTTTCTGCAATAATTTGGTATTGGTTGCCAGAGCTTTATGCAGAGAATGAAGGAGCATAAAAAGGTCTTCCAAAACCAGAGATATTGTTAGTTACGCCTTGAAAGTAATAAATAGTGTGGCACGTGTGTTTGTAGTCCTTTTCAGGTCAAAAAATACATTTAAAGTTTGTGAACTGGCTTAACAGTTAACATCCACATGTCGACCAAAACATATGTGACTGGCAATAATTTGATCCTGCATAAAGCCCTGTTGGTTGCTAACAACTGGTCAGTATTGTGTAAACGTAAATAGTATTACACACCAACAAGACAATTTACAATTATTTAGTTTTGTATTGAATAGGAACAAAACACAAGAATGTACTCATGGCATTCGTGGTAAGGAGCATGATCCTAAAATCAAAAATGGATGATGACTGAACAATATTGATTTAAAATCAGATTAACAATTCCAGATCAAATTACGACGAATTCAGCTAAGTTAAAATAAATCCTTTAACCTTTATTTGCATGGACCCTGCTTGGTAAAGCATCCCTTCAAAGAGTTGTTTTGTAATAAATGACAAACTAGATAGTCATAACCTACGCAAATGGAATATTTACTGAAGTTGCTTGCCACAGTGTTTGAAAGATTCAAGCGAAACGAACAATTTCCGACAATGAGACATTTGGCAACTGAGTTTTGGGTCACAACCTGAGGGTTAAGAACCACTGATGTAGAGGTTGAAGCAAGGTCTGGACTCACCTTCTGTGCAAAGACAGTCCTGTTGTAGAGTCTGAACAGGTGTGTAGTGAGGTCCTCTCTCAGTTTCTTGAAATCTTTCACGTACCTGTAAAATGACAGAAGTTTAGAACAGCAAAAAAATTGCAATTTCCCGGAAAATTTACTCATGTATTAGTGTAGCAGATGTTATAAACAAATTAATAAAAAGGAATAATAATAATGTTGCTTATTTTTCATTTCATTGTTGATTAGCTGTGCACACTTTCTCAATTGTTGACTGAATTCATTAAACAGGACTTAATAATATAATAATTTTTTTATTTTATTTTCCAATCATAGAGTGGAAATACACTTTGCACTTTGGAGGTTGCATAAAAACACAATATTTAAGTCACATAGTAATGCATGTATACAGTAAAATCAAGTATGTAAATATGTAAACGGTAGCTACAAAATATATATAATATATATTGGAATAAATAGGCTAAAACAATATGACAATAAGTTTAATTAATTATTTAATAAAGATGATAAAACAACATTGCATTGGCAGCGGTAGAGACTGTGATAGGTCAACGATTAATTTGTGTGTGGCTGATTCAGATACTTGATGGAGGATGGAATGAAGGATTTATGGGCTCGCTGGGTTTTTACTGTTGGCATTCTGTACCTCCTTCCAGAGGAGGTACAGAATGGTAATGCAAATATCGTATGACATTTGTCAAAAACAGTAGTAAAGGATAGTAAATATATTGTTCATGGCTCCAAGAATGTTTTTTTTGTAGTATAATTTAACTTACTTTGGAGCTTAAGTGTTGAAGATAAATACGACATTTCGACCCGTCATCTATGGGCCATGTTCACGTACTGGTGTCACGTGTGTTGCCTCAGATTTGGGTGGGATAATTTGGTTGTAGATGGCAGGCAGATGGTATCGCTGGTCCAAGTACGTGAACAAGGCCCGTAGATGACGGGTCGAAACGTCGTACTCATCTTCGACAATTAAGCTCCAAAGTAAGTTAAATTATACTACAGTAGTAAAGGAGTTTGTCAGTCAAAACAATTATTTTCACACTTGCAGAAGTTGGCATTAGACATTGTCACCTGGCAGCCTCTGGATGTCTCCGGGCATTGTCCATCTGCTGGTCAAGTGAGCGAAGGAAGCTGTCCTCACTGACCCGCTGATGGCCAGTGGAGTGAGGCCGTGTCACTGGTTCCACTTGGTCCAAAGGTGTCCGGTTTGTGCCAAGGTCAAGGTCGTGGTGTCGTGATGAAACTGACCTCTTCACCGTAGTCTTCGCCCTCCGTCTGACTGAACAAAAAATGCGATTTTGGTCAGGTGACATTTATTTTGTTACTAAAATTAGTAAATTTTAATGTTAAATGTATACTAAATGTATAGATTGAAGAGGTATGAGTTTGCAGGGTAACACCATTTACTTATCAAAGGAACAGTGCTAAAACAGACCTATCACATGAAATGTAACACTTATAGGTATAGATGTGGGTCAACGAATGACAAGAGATTACATCTGTGGGTTAGGGTAAACCAATCTGGTGTGTTATTTACGGATCTCGAGAAGACCAATCACTAGAGATTTTTTAATTATATTACTGTCTAGGCCAATTATATGAACATTTAAAGAATGCAGTGGCTCCGGGGTAGAGCTTCGGACTATGGACTACGAGAACCTGGGTTCGAATCCTGGCTGCGGTGTTAAAACCTTGCGCAAGTTTTTTCACTCTACATTGCTCCAGTTCACTCAGCTGAATAAATGAGTACCTGGCTATAGACCGTGGTGGATATGTGTACGAGCAGCCTTCGCGCATTAATTATAGCATATGGCAGGATGCTTCTCAGAGAAGCTGAGATAGTGTTTGAGTGAACAGGTCTGTCAGGGAAGTAAAGAATAAAGCGCTTTGAACGGTCCTGAGGACTGGATACTGCACTAATTAAGAACTTGCCTTCACTGCCTTTTTTTAAGTGTGATAAACAGAAATGTGGGCAACTCACTTGGTGGGACACTCGGAGTGACAAAGACACTGTCCACTACTCGTCTCTCAGTGGAGCTGAAACAAGTGCAGTGACAAATTGAACTAAACACACAGCTCCGCCTGTGACATGTTTACACTGAATGATTGTGAAGTTGTTTTCATTTTCAAGCCAAACATTTCATATTATTATTATGTCGAAACCATTGAAATAAATTACACCATTGGTTCTTCCATTTTATAACAATGTACATCAATTTTACCATTTAATAACAACAAACTTAATTTTTACACTGGTCTCCAGAGTATGTTTGTTCAAAAGTGTGTACACACTACATAGTCATCTATAAAATAATATAAATTATGAATAGGGCCTGTATGTCGGTCACGATACATGGCGAGACTCTGCGCGACTGGAGCTGGATTTGGGGACTGGTCACAAGAATAATATTGAATGGATGACAGTTGTAACTTCCGACTGATGAATACTAGGAAAATCAGGACATAAATATCTTGTATTATATACCTTTCTTATCTTAATTGTCCGATTTAATATTGAGTTTACCATACTATCATAGACATAGCGATTTATGTAGTGCAGATAATTGACACTCCCCACACATTTAGGACGTATGTGTCTTTTACGGGATTTGCATTCTACATAGCTGTACGTTGTGGTTTCGATAAGCACTTATATTTGACAAGTTGTCTAAATGCACATAATCATAACACATGCATACGTTTGCTCCTAACAGGTTGTACTGCATGAAAAATGGCACTTTTCATTATTATTGAAGATCGCCAAACAGAAGTACTAGCCGGCGATGCCATGGCAACCATAATAATCGATTAAAATTCATGATTTCCGTGATCATTATCACCGGCAAAGTGTTCCACTGCTTCTGCTTGTAATAATTCTTCGGACAGTAACTATAACTGAAATAGTTAGACTGGAACAGTTCGATTATTACAACCAAAAACTAAACGAAGTCCTATATGTTAACATGGAGAATATGGACTTCCTGCCCCCAGCCTCGTTTTCGCGAGCGAGACTTGCACGCCCTATACACAAATAAAACAAAAATTGTGACTATTGCTTTTGTATAAAATATAAATAAATTAAATTAGTAAAAGATCTGTTACCTTGATGTATTTAATTTTAAAATAGTATAGAAAATATTTTTTTTGATGCATTTACAATGTAGTGAAAAGGTTTTATTCTGTAACAAAGATCTTTATTACATTTTAAAACTATTAGAGAAAACTGCTATGTTTTTATAAATATAGATCTATTAAATTACAATGCATTTATAAAGTCTCATTTAATAATAACATAGAATGACAAGGTTCAAACATAGACCTGCTGTACTTTGGCGGACTACCAATAGCTGTCACATAGAGGGCGCCGTCATCGTCACTGCTCACGTCGGAGTCGTCAACGATGAACTCATCCATGCTGCAACATCAGATGAACAGGGCTGGAAAGTTAATTCTGAAGGACATCAAATGTGTGTCACTGATTGTACAAAACAAATGTGACCCATCTTAATGAAATGAGTAAGATGCAGGCAAAACTGATTTTCAGTAAATGTCGTTTTTGTGAGAGAAAAAATTGAATCCAACAATATTGAGATTGTCCCTGAATCTAATTCCTTAGTATTCATTTTATCAGTTGTCACCATTGGTACTGCCCATTTGTGTCTGTTTTGTGTATTTTGGCATCATGTCCGAAGCATTCTGCTTGAATTTCACGAAACGATGCGTAAAGTCACAAATTGCACACGGTCGTTTGCCGGTAAATCTTGGAAGGAAGCCATCTTTACAAAATTTATTGTATAGTCTTGAAATAGTAATAATAATACACTTTATTTAGACACTAAAATCCAAAGTACAAACTCTGTTCGGTAGTGTTTACAACATTAAAACATCCTAAGAAATAAATAAAATACTACCTATTTACGTTTACTACCTATTTACGTTTTTCTAGCAATGCCAGTAATTGCACACACAATTAATTTACTGTTAATTAATTTCTTACAAAGATCGTATTTGCATATTAACTTGATATCATGAGAATCTCATAATCTCTGAGTGATCCAAATATACGCTAAATAATATATTACAGGAGATAGTGTTGCAGGCCTTAGCTATTCTTAGTAGTGGCGGTAATTACACAAGCAAGGCAGTTTTCTCAGTTTGAAGGTTTCTACCCCACACATGTGTTGGCGAGCCGAAACTTCACTTATACGTGTAATTGACGTTTCTTTTTACATGATACATCATGTGAAAGGTGAGACTGTGCTGTGTAGTCATAACTAAATTTTGAAAATTACCGACATCTAACTCGTTATGTATTAATACAGGATCCAGTGGGTTCGTGAAACAATAATCTGTTTGCATTTCCTACTCAGTCGCACACCCAACCAGGAAGCAACTCCAGCCACTGGGAGCAGGATGCAGTAGATTGGGAACATGGATCACCACTCTGAGTCCATGCCAGGTTACACATTTACCCGGCCACGTGCATGGGATCTTTTACCTCCCAGACATAGACAACAGATAGAAACAACTAATGACTTATTATAGTAAATATATTGTTCATGGCTCCAAGAATGGTTTATTTTAGTACGGTTTACTTACTTTGGAGCATTTTTTGTCGAAGCGAGTACGACGTTTCGACCCGTCGTCTAAGGGCCTTGATCACGTACTGGTGTCACGTGTGTTGCCTCAGATTTCGGCGGGATGATTTGTGATCAACGCCCGTAGACGACGAGTCGAAACGTCGTACTCGCTTCGACAAAAAATGCTCCAAAGTAAGTAAACCATACTAAAATAATGACTTATTGTACACCTCTTCTAGGAGCTTTTGTCTAAGTTTTAAAAATGGCAGCAGGTGGAATCGACCTTTGAGAACACGTGAGTTGGCACACCTTGCAGGCTGCACTGTTTACTTTGCATGTTTTATGTGTCCATTTCAATCTCTATGATTGCCCAGAGTGAAATTAAACTATTATTGTTATTACCACCCCCTAGAACAACAGCTTAGTGCTCTATCATGGCATATGCATGTGACTATCGTTCCCCACTAATAATCGTTATAATTATACTGTTCTATCACTTCTATCTAACTTTGAAATATACCCACCTTGGCAAATCTCTGCCTGGCTTTTTCACTTTTGGGGTTTTCAGCTCATCTAGAACTACAACAAACAGCATTTTTATTAAAATAAATTTACTTTTATTGGCATTTCACTATTAATGTCATCTTGGGACTGAATCAAAGCGATCTGAGTGAAGACCGTATTCACTATTAGTGAAACCAACTTTCCAGTCCCACAACCTCACAATTAAGGACGCCTGCGGGACTGGGCGAAAATGACCTGGATACATAGCTTTATGTAGAGACCCGTCCACCCGTCATTGGGACGGGTAAAAAACGAATATGGACGGGGAGAAATATGGGTGGATGGGTAAAAAATGAAGGAGCAAAAAAGGTCTTCCAAAACCATAGATATTGTTATGCCTTGAAAGTGAGTGTAAATGGTGTCATATTTGTGTTTGTAGCCCATTTCAGGTCATCAGGCACATCTGAAAGTTCGTAAACTAGCTAAAAAATAATAACAGTTAACATCCATGTGTCCACCAAAACATGTGTGACTGGCAATAATTTTATCCTGCATAAAGCCCTGCCTGGATCTAGCAAGATGACCTTATTAGCAGGATGATATTCCCACACTTTTCTTTTACAGAAACAATTTGTGACTGTCCCGGTTTGACCTTAATTGTGAGTTGGTTGTATTACTGAGGTTACCATAAAGCGAGGTTCTACTGTACTTTATTGGTATAACGCAGTGGCTCAGGGGTAGAGCTTTGGACTCTTGACTACGACAACCCAGGTTCGAATCCTGTGCTGCAGTGTTAAAACGTTGGGCAAGTTTTTTCCCTCTACATTGCTCCAGTTCACTCAGCTGTATAAATGAGTGCCTGGCTATAGACAGTGGTGGATATGTATACGAGCAGCCTTCGCGCATTAATTGTAGCATATGGCTGGATGCTTCCCAGAGAAGCCGAGATGGTGTCTGAGTGAACAGGTCTGTCAGGGAAGTGTAAAGCATTTTGAATGGTCCTAAGGACTGGATACTGCACTATATAAGAACTTGCCTTTACAATTTCAAACTAATGACTACACTACACAACCCTGTGATTGCGATTAAGGTCGGTCGACACAGTTTCATGTCACATGCGACTCCGCATGAAAACAGGACGAGATGTATATTATATTTATAGCATTGGTGAACAGTTTGTATGGGACAATCATGTGACAGTTCGGCAGGCCTGCAGTTCAGTGACACTCATCATCAGCTTTTCGCGCGCGACAACATCACTACACGTAAGCCCTACCCTACACCTGTGTGAGAACACAAACTGATGTACGATGTTGTCATTTCACCATGTCACCGAACACTATCAACTAGGGGTGTGTACCATTTGCTTCTATATGGTACAAACCATATATTTCATATGGTATGCTATAAGGTTTTTCTAAAGACGTTCTGCATGCTATTATGTAGGAAACATATGGTCATGAAACAGTGGCGCCACACAGGACAACACCATTGACTGACTAGTACAATCTGCCCTTATGAACGTGTCTTTTTGAATGGAAAACGGCCAGCATGTGTTGAGTGTCTTCGTTTCATAAACTGTAAAAAATTTATGAAGTTTATATCAATTTAAGAGACCTTTTTAGCTTTGTCCACATGCTGTAAGGAATACCAGTTTTTCAAAACCATACAAAACATTGGACCAATGGTATACGACAGTAAACAGCCCTACTACCAATGCACTCACATGCCTCAAGGTCCTCCTCACTCGAACTGTCCAGGTCCGGCAGCCAATCATCAGCCAGGTCTTCATATTCTTTGACCTCTGTTGACCCCACAGTGGTCATGTGACTACCATCCCTGTGAGACAAGGATGGTTCTTGTGCGTCTGCGTCGTCCTCACAGAGATCTGGAATAGATCAGCACTAGCTGTCATAACAAATTAGCAATAGCGTAAAGCAATGTGGAAAGGAAGCATTCTATGGTTAGCACCTGTTTTCTGAATCGAACTATTAATGCAAAAGGCTGAATTAGATCAAGTGCAGAGTTAGGCAACAATAATGAGAAAAAGTATGGCGACAATTGGACCATGTGTGATATGTGCTGGGAACTATCATGGTGGAGGATACCCAAAAGAAAGCAACTTAAAAGTGGAATGAAACAGAACATAAAAATTGCTATACTATACTGACTACAAAAGCTATTATTTACAACATAAACCAACAGCTAACATCCATTTTGAAGGAAGGGAAACCACCTAGGAATGGAAAGTATGCTCTTAACTCTGCAGGATACACTTCCCAAGTGATTAACAAAAGGAGATTATATGTAAAACATTACTGTTTCTATCACTGCAACTTACCTATGTACGAGGCACCTTCTGATCGGTTTGCCGTTAGTTTCCTGTCTGTGTGTGTGCCACCAGTGGCACCAATGCCACTATCCTTCATGAGAGAGGATAGCTCATTCTGCCCTCTCATCAAACCACCGGCAGTCCATCTAGGGAACAACTTCTTCTTCAACTTCACATCACCATCACAAGTTTTGTTACCGTCACACGATGAACTGGTCTCAGATAGAAGACATGCACCGTGGTTATCAACAGTCCGTTCGTCCCCTACACTCTCAGAAGACACCTGTGAACCATCAGACATGCTGGACGTCACAGACACCTGCAAACTGCAGTCTCGACCAGCTGGAAGATGTGTACTGCTGTCTGTATGATCATTTCCAGGCAAACTCTTGTCACTCCCCGATGATTCTGATTCAGAAAATTTCGTGGAGCTAAGAGAGCCCTGTAAACTGAGATCCCTCTTGCTTAGTTCATGAACTTCGTACTCTCCAATGTCACCAGTATATGATCTATCTTTGACATCTGTGACTAAGAGACATGGAAGATGTGTACTGCTGTCTGTTTGATCACTTCCAGGTAAACTCTTGTCACTCCCCGATGATTCTGATTCAGAAAATTCCATGGAGCTAAGAGAGACCTGTAAACTGAGATCTCTTTTGCTTGGTTCGTGATCTTCGCTCTCTCCAACGTCATCAGTACATGAACTGTCCTCGACATCTGTGACTGAGAGACATGAAGCATCCTTCATTGCATCTTCACTGAACACAACCACAGTAGGTCTTGTACTGCCAGCTGCTTTGTCAATCAGTTCATCTTCAGTGGACATGGTCTTCTTCAAAAGTGACCGTTCAATGCTGGTTTCAGGTGATGTTCTGGCGTCGCTGGACATTGACACCTGCAAGCTTATTTCCTTCATTTCAGGCAGAGTGTCACTGGTCACTGAAACACCATCTACGCCTGTGTCACCTGTCTCAATAGGTGACAGCATTTCATCATTAGTTGTGTCAACACTGCTGGAACATTTCTCACTACTGTCACCCTTTGACATGTCATGTTGGTCAGGGAAACCACTGTCAGCTCCTGGTGATGTTTTCCCCTGTGTGTGCATAGTGTCCTCTCTCGGTTTCTTGGCCTTTCTCTGCATCCTCTGAGAGGTTGATATAGACAGGAGCTGTTCCAGTTTATGGGACAGTTCTACAAAATCTTCACCATCACTGTCAGACATGGCACCACTCGCGGTGCTCAGAACAGACACACTTGCCATCTCCGACTCTGATGAACTGTCAGAAGAGCCGAACACTGAATGTAGCTTTGCGTTGTGCCTTCTAGAACCACCAAGTGTCTTACGTCCCAACGGAAGCTTGTCTATTGCTCCTTTCATTGTGTTGTCAGTTTTCATTTTTGAATCTATTTCTTTGCGCCATGCACCATTTCCTGTGACACTCACTCGATTTTCCTTGCCCTCTGACCTTTTGCTTTTGACCTTTGCCCCGTTTCCGTTTGCCACATTTATTGAGGACCTTGCCTGGAGGTCTGTGATTACCTCTACGCCATCAATACGACTTGAGCGTGGGTATGCCTGACAGTCCTTCAGCATTGTTCTTTCTTCTGTGAGCTGTGGACGCTGCTGGTGAAACACTTGAGGGAAGGAGTGTTTCTTGACTGGCGAACTATCACTGTCTGATGAGAAGGATATCACATTGTGCAATGACTTCAATGCTTGACGTTTAGAATCTCTTGACTTGACTGCTGGGATTTTCTCAATCTATAAAACACAGACAGTGCAGGAAGATGTCATCAAACATAGTACATAAGCAGAGTAGATAAAAAAGATATTTAGCATTTTATCGAATCATGAACTATGAATAATTCTTGATTCACAGAACTGGTTGTCAACTGGGGTAATAGAGGAGTAACATTGCCGGAAAAGCTGGCAATTAGCTGTTTTAAAATTTACTGAGAGTAACCATACAAATTTAATATATTTGGACAGAGAAGTATGTTTGGTCAAAAATTACAATTTCACCTGTTATGCCAGGTGAAACATAAAACATAAAGCAAACGTGGCCACAGTTGAAGGGTGGCTGCTTGAGAGAGGGACCACTCAATATAGGTGCATCTCTTGGTACACTATAAATGTCATTAGTTACAGAGTTAATATTTCTGCATACGTGACAAGTGTCCTCGTCATCTTCGTCTTCTGTCCACTCCAGGTGTAGTTGGTCGATTTGCACCAACATTCCCTGGGTGGAGCCTGAAGTAAACAACACTGAGTAACAAGGAAAGAACACTACATCGCACTATCCACTTAAGATTAAATCCCCATCCTGGTTGTCATCATTTACTTATTTTTAATTTATTAACGAATATCAGACATCAAGAACAGTTCGACATTGTTCCAATGTGTCCTCTTTAGTATCTTCACACATTTATCAACCATCAAATAGATTATCACAATGTATCTGGTGCTTAATATACTGTAAGGTCGACTAATTTAAAACCACATTTCAAGAGAAACCAATGGCACCATTTATCACCATTACAATTACATATTTTTATATACCATAAAACCACAACTGATCATGACTCACTTTCATGTTTCTCCAATGGGAAAAATTAATAACTCAAAATAAATTTCCTTCACAGTTGTCTAAATATACTGCCAAATGCAATTGGGTGTAAACGAACCACTGATATCTACAGCTCAACTGAGCTGAGATGCTCTTACAGTGTGTCATAATTAGCATATTAATACCTCCTGCGAGATACAAGTCAGTGATTAATCAGGCCTATTTATAAAAAGCTGTATCTTTAGCAAACCTTTGTCTTTTTTTGACACTGCACGAATCGGCTTCTTCTTATGTTTTATTACTTTCGTGATCTTCGGTTGCTGAAACAGAACATTCTCCAATTAAAACTTACTAAATTGTTTAATTGACAAAAAAATGCAGCAAAGTTAGAAACTCCAAATAACTGTCTCAAAAACATAGATATTTATTTTTAAAGAATAAGGCAATAATTTGCAAATTGAACCATGTCTTAAAACTAAGAAAGTTAGTGTAGGCACAAAAGACTGGGAGTTGGTAGGTTTTAGTGTCACATTTTCAAACAAGATTATCGGTTTCAATTAAGTCTACCAATTTTGTTTATCCCACATTATCCCAGCTCCGTCAGCTGCACAACAGGTGTGGTTATGGTGTTGTAAATTATAAGAACAAGTAACTTTGAGGCAGTAACTGAAATATGGCTAAATACTTCATTCATTACATGGCATATGCAAGAACAGATCTATAAATCATGCACCAGTTGTAAACAATGAATGTTGGAGACATACAGTATAAACTATAAATGCGTTGCTTTAAAAATAAATAATTTACACTAACAGATAATATCTTTTATGCTTTACACATCATAATGTTTTAGACTCTGACTATGTATTAAAGAAGTCATACATGTTTCCTAGACATGTCCTGCTTTGACTTTGTGGCAAGCAGCGAGCTAGCAGTCTCGAGCAGGGCCTTGAGTGAGGAGTCTTCATCTGAGACCACCACGCCAGCCATGGCACCCTCTTACAGCAGTCCACCTGCAACCTACAAAACAACTTACAAAGTCTTTGAAATATTAACAATCAAAGTCAAATGTGAATCAGAGTCAAAGCTTTATATATTTATTTATTCATTATATATACTGTCTTTCAGGACTAGAGAAATTAAATTGTAGACCTGATTAAACAATTACAACACACTTTAATTGTTGTAAGTAGGTACCTTCTATCTGTGTCTGTGATGGGAAAAGTAACAAATCCCAGTTATATGTGTGTATTGTTTTCGTAATATACCAACCCCGCTCTGGGCCCTGGGCCTGGCCTGATCGAGCTGTGCGAGGGGGGTGACTGCTTTCCGACTGAAAATCTAACTTTCTAAGCAGTCTAAATTTGAACATTTACATTACACCAAGGCAGTCATTGCACACGCTGCAAGAGAGACATTAAATATAAAAGATACAATAAACGTATACAATGTGGTTGTATTAATTACGATGCATGCATTGATTACGCGCACCTGCTAGCATAAACGTAATTTCTGTCACGTTTAAATTTGACGCTTTGAATGCAGTGCTTTATGGGTATTGGTGACCTACTTATAGAAAGGGATGTTTCATTAATTCATTTAAATAATCTCGCGTCTTGTTGATGTACTGTGCAGTTATGGTGGATTATGAAAAGCGTGTCGATCGTTGGTGTATCGAAATTGCTACATCAATATTGACTATTCATAATAAAATAATGACGTTGTATATAATGAGATACAAAAATATGATTATGGATAATTACATGCCGACGCGACGCGACGACCTAGCGTTTTGTGGGATTTTCGTCAATTTGTTCTAAATAAAATTTCAATGTGTGTGACTCATGCGTGGACACAACTGTATATCACTATAATTTTTATAGATATACAGTATATCTATTATCATTTATTACAGAGATGTTAGTGAATTCTTAGTAAAAAAAGTAATTGCAGTGAAGACTCCATGTATATATGCGTCTTTCCGTCGAATTCGATTTTTTGCATCATTATTTTGACCAAGATCGAGATGTCACTTTATTGGGCCAATCTTAGTCCAAAAACAAAAATGACAGCGTGTGCGTGTGCGTGTGCGTGTGCGTGTGCGTGTGCGTGTGCGTGTGCGTGTGCGTGTGCGTGTGCGTGTGCGTGTGCGTGTGCGTGTGCGTGTGCGTGTGCGTGTGCGTGTGCGTGTGCGTGTGCGTGTGCGTGTGCGTGTGCGTGTGCGTGTGCGTGTGCGTGTGCGTGTGCGTGTGCGTGTGCGTGTGCGTGTGCGTGTGCGTGTGCGTGTGCGTGTGCGTGTGCGTGTGCGTGTGCGTGTGCGTGTGCGTGTGCGTGTGCGTGTGCGTGTGCGTGTGCGTGTGCGTGTGCGTGTGCGTGTGCGTGTGCGTGTGCGTGTGCGTGTGCGTGTGCGTGTGCGTGTGCGTGTGCGTGTGCGTGTGCGTGTGCGTGTGCGTGTGCGTGTGCGTGTGCGTGTGCGTGTGCGTGTGCGTGTGCGTGTGCGTGTGCGTGTGCGTGTGCGTGTGCGTGTGCGTGTGCGTGTGCGTGTGCGTGTGCGTGTGCGTGTGCGTGTGCGTGTGCGTGTGCGTGTGCGTGTGCGTGTGCGTGTGCGTGTTGCCAATATTAGCACAACGTTAGCACGTTCTGAAAGCTAGCGCCATACCTAGGTTGCCGTTCGACTCTTTAGCAACCTTGGGCAAAATCTGCGACGCTGTCATGGGTCCTGGTTGCCAACTTGCCATATATTTCATGAGTTCATAATACGATGGCGGCGTGATTTCATGAGATCGTTGTGCAACATGCTTACATTGCAGGCCCACTCATCGTTGGCATTACACTAACGACTAACTGCATTAGCTTACGAAAAAAGTACCATTCAAATACCATTGAATGATACTAGGGCGTATTATGGCCAAGGGTATCTGATTGGTATTTGAATGGTATCTTTTGATTCTTTGTTCAGGTCAATGGTATTGAATGGTACTTGAAATTACCATTGACAGTACCACTGAGTCCTACGTTGAATGGTCCAATGGTATGATTGATACTGAATGGTATTCAATGGTATTCAGTGGTATACCATTGGCTCTTTTTGTAAGGGTTGTAGGAAGTATGTAGGAACGTGCTACATAACAATATTCTTTATTTGTTGCCGTTCCGTCCTTTCTCATTGCAGACTGGTCTGTAATTTTACATAATTATGAATTATACAGAGATATAAAATATATTAAATTATTCAATGAATATATGGCATTCAATGAATAGATGCGGCTCTCTGACTCTGGAATGCCTAGCAAATAGACGCGGTAACTGCTTACTGCGTGTGTTTCATAGATCGCACACATAATCAATCAATTAATAAATGAATCAACCAATTAATAAATCAACCAATTAATAAATCAACCAATTAGTCAATGAATTAGTCAATGAATTAGTCAATGAATTAGTCAATGAATTAGTCAACGAATTAGTCAACGAATTAGTCAACGAATTAGTCAATGAATTAGTCAATGAATTAGTTAATGAATTAGTCAATGAATTAGTCAATGAATTAATCAGTCAATTAATCAGTCAATTAATCAGTCAATTAATCAGTCAATTAATCAGTCAATTAATCAGTCAATTAATCAGTCAATTAATCAGTCAATTAATCAGTCAATTAATCAGTCAATTAATCAGTCAATTAATCAGTCAATTAATCAGTCAATTAATCAGTCAATTAATCAGTCAATTAATCAGTCAATTAATCAGTCAATTAATCAGTCAATTAATCAGTCAATTAATCAGTCAATTAATCAGTCAATTAATCAGTCAATTAATCAGTCAATTAATCAGTCAATTAATCAGTCAATTAATCAGTCAATTAATCAGTCAATTAATCAGTCAATTAATCAGTCAATTAATCAGTCAATTAATCAGTCAATTAATCAGTCAATTAATCAGTCAATTAATCAGTCAATTAATCAGTCAATTAATCAGTCAATTAATCAGTCAATTAATCAGTCAATTAATCAGTCAATTAATCAGTCAATTAATCAGTCAATTAATCAGTCAATTAATCAGTCAATTAATCAGCGAATCAGCGAATCAGCGAATCAGCGAATCAGCGAATCAGCGAATCAGCGAATCAGCGAACCAGCGAACCAGCGAATCAGCGAATCAGCGAATCAGCGAATCAGCGAATCAGCGAATCAGCGAATCAGCGAATCAGCGAATCAGCGAATCAGCTAATCAGCTAATCAGCTAATCAGCGAATCAGCTAATCAGCTAATCAGCTAATCAATTAATCAATTAATCAATTAATCAATTAATCAATTAATCAAGTCGGTCGGTCGGTCGGTCGGTCGGTCGGTCGGTCGGTCGGTCGGTCGGTCGGTCGGTCGGTCGGTCGGTCGGTCGGTCGGTCGGTCGGTCGGTCGGTCGGTCGGTCGGTCGGTCGGTCGGTCGGTCGGTCGGTCGGTCGGTCGGTCGGTCGGTCGGTCGGTCGGTCGGTCGGTCGGTCGGTCGGTCGGTCGGTCGGTCGGTCGGTCGGTCGGTCGGTCGGTCGGTCGGTCGGTCGGTCGGTCGGTCGGTCGGTCGGTCGGTCGGTCGGTCGGTCGGTCGGTCGGTCGGTCGGTCGGTCGGTCGGTCGGTCGGTCGGTCGGTCGGTCGGTCGGTCGGTCGGTCGGTCGGTCGGTCGGTCGGTCGGTCGGTCGGTCGGTCGGTCGGTCGGTCGGTCGGTCGGTCGGTCGGTCGGTCGGTCGGTCGGTCGGTCGGTCGGTCGGTCGGTCGGTCGGTCGGTCGGTCGGTCGGTCGGTCGGTCGGTCGGTCGGTGGGTCGGTCGGTGGGTGGTTGGGTCGGTGGGTGGGTGGGTCGGTGGGTCGGTGGGTCGGTGGGTCGGTGGGTCGGTGGGTCGGTGGGTCGGTGGGTCGGTGGGTCGGTGGGTCGGTGGGTCGGTGGGTCGGTGGGTCGGTGGGTCGGTGAGTCGGTGAGTCGGTGAGTCGGTGAGTCGGTGAGTCGGTGAGTCGGTGAGTCGGTGAGTCGGTGAGTCGGTGAGTCGGTGAGTCGGTGAGTCGGTGAGTCGGTCGGTGAGTCGGTGAGTCGGTCGGTGAGTCGGTGAGTCGGTCGGTGAGTCGGTGAGTCGGTCGGTGAGTCGGTGAGTCGGTGAGTCGGTGAGTCAGTGAGTGAGTGAGTGAGTGAGTGAGTGAGTCGGTGAGTCGGTGAGTCGGTGAGTCGGTGAGTCGGTGAGTCGGTGAGTCGGTGAGTCGGTGAGTCGGTGAGTCGGTGAGTCGGTGAGTCGGTGAGTCGGTCGGTGAGTCGGTGAGTCGGTCGGTGAGTCGGTGAGTCGGTCGGTGAGTCGGTGAGTCGGTCGGTGAGTCGGTGAGTCGGTCGGTGAGTCGGTGAGTCGGTGAGTCGGTGAGTCGGTGAGTCAGTGAGTGAGTGAGTGAGTGAGTGAGTGAGTGCGTGAGTCGGTGAGTCGGTGAGTCAGTGAGTCAGTGAGTCAGTGAGTCAGTGAGTCAGTGAGTCAGTGAGTCAGTGAGTCAGTGAGTCAGTGAGTCAGTGAGTCAGTGAGTCAGTGAGTCAGTGAGTCAGTGAGTCAGTGAGTCAGTGAGTGAGTCAGTGAATCAGTGAGTCAGTGAGTCAGTGAGTCAGTGAGTCAGTGAGTCAGTGAGTCAGTGAGTCAGTGAGTCAGTGGATCAGTGAGTCAGTGAGTCAGTCGGTGAGTCGGTGAGTCGGTGAGTCGGTGAGTCAGTGAGTCAGTCAGTGAGTCAGTGAGTCAGTGAGTCAGTGAGTCAGTGAGTCAGTGAGTCAGTGAGTCAGTGAGTCAGTGAGTCAGTGAGTCAGTGAGTCAGTGAGTCAGTGAGTCAGTGAGTCAGTGAGTCAGTGAGTCAGTGAGTCAGTGAGTCAGTGAGTCATTGAGTCAGTGAGTCAGTGAGTCAGTGAGTCAGTGAGTCAGTGAGTCAGTGGATCAGTGAGTCAGTGAGTCAGTCGGTGAGTCGGTGAGTCGGTGAGTGAGTCAGTGAATCAGTGAGTCAGTGAGTCAGTGAGTCAGTGAGTCAGTGAGTCAGTGAGTCAGTGAGTCAGTGAGTCAGTGGATCAGTGAGTCAGTGAGTCAGTCGGTGAGTCGGTGAGTCGGTGAGTCGGTGAGTCAGTGAGTCAGTCAGTGAGTCAGTGAGTCAGTGAGTCAGTGAGTCAGTGAGTCAGTGAGTCAGTGAGTCAGTGAGTCAGTGAGTCAGTGAGTCAGTGAGTCAGTGAGTCAGTGAGTCAGTGAGTCAGTGAGTCAGTGAGTCAGTGAGTCAGTGAGTCATTGAGTCAGTGAGTCAGTGAGTCAGTGAGTCAGTGAGTCAGTGAGTCAGTGAGTCAGTGAGTCAGTCAGTGAGTCAGTCAGTGAGTCAGTCAGTGAGTCAGTCAGTGAGTCAGTCCAGTCAGTGAGTCAGTGAGTGAGTCAGTGAGTGAGTCAGTGAGTGAGTCAGTGAGTCAGTGAGTCAGTGAGTCAGTGAGTCAGTGAGTCAGTGAGTCAGTGAGTCAGTGAGTCAGTGAGTCAGTGAGTCAGTGAGTCAGTGAGTCAGTGAGTCAGTGAGTCAGTGAGTCAGTGAGTCAGTGAGTCAGTGAGTCAGTGAGTCAGTGAGTCAGTGAGTCAGTGAGTCAGTCAGTGAGTCAGTCAGTGAGTCAGTCAGTGAGTCAGTCAGTGAGTCAGTCAGTGAGTCAGTCAGTGAGTCAGTCAGTGAGTCAGTCAGTGAGTCAGTCAGTGAGTCAGTGAGTCAGTCAGTGAGTCAGTCAGTGAGTCAGTCAGTGAGTCAGTCAGTGAGTCAGTCAGTGAGTCAGTCAGTGAGTCAGTCAGTGAGTCAGTCAGTGAGTCAGTCAGTGAGTCAGTGAGTCAGTGAGTCAGTGAGTCAGTCAGTGAGTCAGTCAGTGAGTCAGTGAGTGAGTCAGTGAGTCAGTGAGTCAGTGAGTCAGTGAGTCAGTGAGTCAGTGAGTCAGTGAGTCAGTGAGTCAGTGAGTCAGTGAGTCAGTGAGTCAGTGAGTCAGTGAGTCAGTGAGTCAGTGAGTCAGTGAGTCAGTCAGTCAGTCAGTCAGTCAGTCAGTCAGTCAGTCAGTGAGTCAGTCAGTGAGTCAGTGAGTCAGTCAGTGAGTCAGTGAGTCAGTCAGTCAGTGAGTCAGTGAGTCAGTCAGTGAGTCAGTGAGTCAGTCAGTGAGTCAGTGAGTCAGTCAGTGAGTCAGTGAGTCAGTCAGTGAGTCAGTCAGTCAGTCAGTGAGTCAGTCAGTCAGTGAGTCAGTCAGTCAGTGAGTCAGTCAGTCAGTGAGTCAGTCAGTCAGTCAGTGAGTCAGTCAGTCAGTGAGTCAGTCAGTCAGTGAGTCAGTCAGTCAGTGAGTCAGTCAGTGAGTCAGTGAGTGAGTGAGTGAGTGAGTGAGTGAGTGAGTGAGTGAGTCAGTGAGTGAGTGAGTGAGTGAGTGAGTGAGTGAGTGAGTGAGTGAGTGAGTGAGTGAGTGAGTCAGTCAGTCAGTCAGTCAGTCAGTCAGTCAGTCAGTCAGTCAGTCAGTCAGTCAGTCAGTCAGTCAACCAAATCAACCAAATCAACCAAATCAACCAAATCAACCAAATCAACCAAATCAACCAAATCAACCAAATCAACCAAATCAACCAAATCAACCAAATCAACCAAATCAACCAAATCAACCAAATCAACCAAATCAACCAAATCAACCAAATCAACCAAATCAACCAAATCAACCAAATCGAACCAAATCGAACCAAATCAACCGAATCGAACCGAGTCAACCGAGTCAACTGAGTCAACCGAGTCAACCAAATCAAATGTACTTTATTAATCCCGAGCGAGAAATTAAAAGCCAAAACGATGATTATTGTTTTGTCGTGCAAGAGGCTGATAGCCAGCTGATTCATAGATTCCAGATGTTCATAGTTTGAGTTTTCTTCTGGTGCGGAAATCTGCTGTGACAACGATGGTTGTGAAACAGAATTAGCGCATTCATAGACGTCTACGTTATGGTTGAGTATTGCGGTACCTACTCACCATGTAGCATTTGCCAGGTTTTTTTTACTTTACGTTTAATGGTATTTCAGTAGGACGCAGTGGTACTGTCAACGGTAAATAAAAATACCATTTTTTTGTAATGGGGAGTTCTTTTTATGCAGGGTTCTTTTCACTACGACACCTTGTCGTTCTGGTTTTGTTCTGAAATGTTTTATTATTGTTGATGTGTGGCTGCCACGATAACTTTGTGTCGATTAAAAGTCAAACGTCTGTGCAGGTGGTCCTGGTTGTCGGCTCATGATATCTGCTGTTTCTCAATCCATGTTGTAACCATTCTTCTTGGTGATAGCTGACATGATAGCGCTTTTTAAAAGATCTGCCACATATTTGGGGATTCGTGGATTCAGTTGTCGAAACGGTGTGTATTTAATGATAAACAATGCCATGTTATTATCGATAAACGTGCGTATTTCCGAGTGCATAGTCTTTTAGCTGAGATATATTATAGAAAAAAATTTACATTGTATTTCTGTGTGACGCTTTATCGAGCGCTTTACTAAGGTCCACGAAAACGACACAACTATTTGCATCTTTCGGTTGATAGAGCGAGCACGCCAATTCACGATATATTCATGGCAGTTGCAGTCGAATGTACACACGCACACACGCACACACACACACACACACGCACGGACGCGTGCACTAAAGTACGCTCGTGTACGCATATGCGTGGGTGATCCGGCTCCCGCACGTGCGCCGCACCGCACCGCACCGCACCGCACTGCACCCGCGGTCGCGCTGCACTGTATACACTGCACAGCATCCACACTGCAGTGCACCCGCACTACACACGCGCACACACAAATACACACGTACGCGTACACAGATACACACACACACGCGCGCGCATACACACACACACATGTATACACACACACGTGTATACACACTTACACACGTGTATACACACACTGTACACACACGTGTACACATACACGCGTACAGACACGTGTACATACCCGTGTACACGCACACACGCACGCACGCGCGCGCACGCACGCACGCACGCACGCACACGCACACGCACACGCACACGCACACGCACACGCACACGCACACGCACACGCACACGCACACGCACACGCACACGCACACGCACACGCACACGCACACGCACACGCACACGCACACGCACACGCACACGCACACGCACACGCACACGCACACGCACACGCACACGCACACGCACACGCACACGCACACGCACACGCACACGCACACGCACACGCACACGCACACGCACACGCACACGCACACGCACACGCACACGCACACGCACACGCACACGCACACGCACACGCACACGCACACGCACACGCGCACACACACACACACACACACACACACACACACAGAATTTAACTCTGGCCAGTACTGTCTACTGACCAATAAATTGTATGTAAGTTATATATTGGGCCACCGCTTGGATCGACACCAATTAATGTTAGATCAGCAAGGACATAATTTTATATACGTACATAATAACTATGTCCATGTTGTCCCTCGAGCGGGCTAGGTTTAATTGGTCCAATAAATGACTGCTACAGTGCTTGGCCTGGCACTGGTCACGGCACTGGCCTACTAACGTGCATATATTGTACCATGTTTGGAATTCCAGGCTGCCCTTTTTCCAACACAGGCCTAAGACAGAAATGCTGTACGGGTACGCAACCACGCACGCATACCCGCGTGATGAAACGTAACTAATTTTGATAATAAAATTATGTGGCCATCGAAATGTTTAGCGAAGCAATTGCGTGTAAACGCCTTTTAAAATAGTTTACTCGCACAGTAAACTATGTTATTTTTGAAGTCAACAGTTGGTATATGAATACAAATGTGCATGAAATATAAACGTCAGTTCACATTCCCGCGGTGTAGTCAGGTTTGCGTAGATGAATTAATAATGGATCCCCACCGATCGTTTACCCACAATTCAATGGACCCATGTGAACTCGCAAAGATGGAGTCCAAATTTAAAGTTGGCGATCTAGTATGGTAAGCGTTTCTTCGCATGCGTACCAATAATGACTCTTTGTATTTCGTGTATAATGTATGTCATGCACACGGTTTTATTTGAAATGTTTCCTTTCTTTTTAGGGCCAAAATGAAGGGCTTTCCTGCTTGGCCAGCCAAGGTAAGTGTGCAGCCACTCAATCGCGCGCCGTCGCGGGAACGCCTGCAGCCCAACAACGCGTCCAGCATGTCTACCAAAATGTAACAGTTTTGTCGATCCACCCGCCAACACTAGTCTCCAGTAATCCATCGCTGACTCAACCGGTTACAGTTGTTTCAACTTGACAATAGCCCATTTCACAGTTGTAAAGATGTAAACCCGATTCGGTTAACACCTCCAGCCTTTGTTTTGAGTTGTTGTGGGACAACAATTGATTTTGTCACAGCTATCACAGGGATATGGACGTTATGTCCCAAGTCACATATGTCCTAGACGATATGTCAGACAGTTTATCACAGGCCCTCGACTGCCTCAGTAATTATTCCATATGTGCAAAGCAATTACTTACTGCTTTGCAGTTAGATTCGCCTTTGCCATTTTGTGGCATTTATTCACCACCAACAACAACACCAACAACTGTTAATTTATGATGAGCAATTGTTTTGTATTTTACTTGAAATTAAATGTCATACATTTGTTTTCGGACTTCATACTTACCGTCCATGTTCACTTCCCAGGCAAAGGTACTAATATTTTACGTAATGTGAGGCCAAATAAAATTAACTTTTGTGTTCTCATCAGCACCAGATATGGGGTCAAATACATTTGTATTTGAAAGTATTTAAATACTTTTTCAAAGTATTTGTATTTGACCTTTAGGAATGAGAAGTATTTGTATTTAAATACTTTCCTAAAGTATTTGACTTTTTTAAATACTTTCAAATTCTTTTTCAAATACATTGTCAGTATCAACATTTCTGTTTCAAGATCACATCACAAACTGATTACCATCACTGCAACTTCACTCAACAGTGCTATTTTACTAATAAAGACACTTAACAGCATGTGTTCCCATGGCCCTGGCAGTGACCATAACTTTTGTTTGCTCAGAGCCAGAGGATGGATTAGCACCTGACAGTGACCTTAGGTCAATATCCCCTTTGTTCTTTAGTCAGGCTCCAAACTGGCACCAGGCTATTCTGGTTTCCTGGCTGACTTTGAAGTTGAGCTGTCACACTTCCTCACAAGATCCTAGCAGTCATTAGCAGTGCCTCTTCTCAGGGCAAGACATGCGTTTTATTATGGACCTGGCTTAACAAAACAAATAACGTATGTTGGTCTATCAGGGCAGGTCTATACCTCTGTGGTTTTTGAGTCAGTTGTCACTGTGATGTATTAGCAATAAAAATACTCCCTAGCACTGTCTGCCTGTCATTATATGAGCAAAACACGAATTATGCCTATAAACTAGATGTCTCTGCTTTTCTTTTACCTATAGTAATACATGCAGTGATGCTGAAAATGAAAAGTAATTTAACAAGTATTTGAAATGCTTTCCAATGAAATTTGTATTTAAATACATTTGTATTTAAAATTTTAAATACATTTGAATCCCTCAAGAGTATTATTTTGTATTTATATTTAAATAGATTTCAATGTATTTTGCACCATGTCTGATCAGCACACACATTTAAAAATAGAGCCCATAACACTGAATTTTAAAAGTCAATTTATTCTTCAAAAGTGTTCCGGGACAACAAGTGAAAACAATGATTTCTAATGGTTGATCATTTAAACACATAGTCAACCAGGGGTAGAAATACCTTTAAAATCTAGGTATCCACCAGGGCTACCAGATTGTCATTACTGGTAGCCCACACCCATATCTGGTAGCACAAAATGTCTTACTAAATTATTCTGTATGTAACTCGCTAACTAACATTTTGGGCAGAGTGATAGTATTTTTGTTGAAGTGTTGAGGTTCACATGCCTCTTTCGCTTTCATTCGCTTTCTTGCACCATTAGCCAACTTGCAATGTATTTTATAAACAGAGATAATTACAACGTTTTACCATATCCACTATACTCTTCTACATATCAGAAATGGTAACAGCTGACAAATTCCGTGAGTCACTCTCTTGAGGGGGCCACTGTTGCACTACTTTTGTTTTAGTAAATATCAATTTAGCATGAATCACCATTTAGCATGCCATAAATGGCAAAAGTTGAAGCTAATGCAACTGCTGCACTTGGT
The DNA here is from genome assembly GCA_964017155.1 of Oasisia sp. SBJ-2009. NCBI lineage: Eukaryota > Metazoa > Annelida > Polychaeta > Sabellida > Siboglinidae > Oasisia > Oasisia sp. SBJ-2009. The sequence goes on from OZ024860.1 coordinate 12,029,497, forward strand.
TTGTGACATCAGGAATGAATAGAAACTGACAAGAAGTGGAATTTCTTGTCAGTTCATATCAAATATTCTAAAATAAAACACTCAGTAAGTTTTGAAATTACAAATGTTGCATTTCTCAAATACAGACTTGTCAATTTAGAAGTGGTGAATAAATTGTGAAATGTTTTTGGTCTTGCAATTGAGGAATATAAAAATAATAAAACATCCAATCAAATATCAGAAGATCTGTCAACATCTTGCATACGGTTAATAATAACATATTAATTACACTTCTGCCATTGTCTGTGTGATTTGCATTGTTTGGTTTCAGTTGATTGAGCCCAAGGATGAAGTGAGGCGCCCCTCAGACAAGAAACCAAAGAAGTTTGTTTACTTCTTTGGCTCTGAGAACTAGTAAGTACATGACTGATTGTAGAAATGTAACCAAACCATAGAAGGGATAGATTCGAAGGAGAATAATACATTAATTGATATAAGTTAGTAAAGTTACTAAATTATTCAGTTCAGAAACAAACCCATCAAAAAAATTGATAAATTAATTAACGTGAATTATGGAGCATTGTAGCATTATGCAGACTGCTGGGTTGTTCTGTGCCAATTAAACACATTCTGGCAACTTTCCACCATACCGTCTTAGAATGATGTGATTTTGTTATATAAAATATACATAAAAACCAGCTTATCCCAACATTTTAATTTCATTTGACAATTTTGTTATATTTAATGTTTTACTTCTATTCTAGGAGATTTGTCATTATGACTAAAACATTATATTTAACACTTTAAAATTTTGTATTTTGAGTAAATCACATACTGTATTAGGTATTCAAAATGTTCACAGAACATTGTGTCAGATGGACAGAACAGGAGGTCCAGTACCTGCAAGTTGCGGTTTTGTTTCTTCTGGCTAACATTCATGAGGCAAAATGTACATGAAAATGCACTCCAATAGCGGCTGATATTTATTTTCAGTTCCAGTAGAGGTCTACTTGATATTCAAAAATAGGATTCATACTCTGTGTGTTTACATCACGCATCCCCCAAAAATGGATACATTATATTTTAGACCAGCACGAACAAGGCCATAACCTCAGGGGTGTAGGTCCCACAACATAGAACCTTTGTAGTTATTATCTTTATACACACATATACATATACATATATATATATATATATATATATATATATATATATATTGCAAACAATAAACAATTAGAGACGTGGTGTGTTCTTTTGATAGATATACAGTATAAGTATTGCAAATGTCCAGAACAAATGAAACCCCCACTTGTAAGTTGTCAATACCACAGCTCCTCTTCTATGTATCTGACACCTAAAATAATGGAAAATTTTGATTCTGATATGTCATTTAGTCTGTATGCCAAATTTAAAAGATTTTATAAGCCAGCTGAAAACAGTATTTTCGGTCGTCATGAGAAATCTGATCATTGATGCAACACAATATCTCCACCAAAACGTGAACAATTGTTAAACGAAGCAAACATCTTCAGGATAAGGTAGTTTTTATGCATATTTAAACATAATAAAAACACAGCCAATTCTAAGACGGTGTGGTGGAAGCCATTTGTTCCTCTAACACAGAATGACCCTGCTGTCACATCATGTTACATACATATTTGAACATATCCTTCTGTGTAATGGAGATCTAGAGAATTATAACATTTATAGGTAATTAGCACTCCTGATAATAAGGATAATGATCCAAAAATAAAACAATTATTCCTGATGGTACAGAGAAATCAACATTGTATTTTTTGCAATAACGGAATAGTAGATTAGACACTTAGTGCATAATTATTGGGGATTAAGAGAAGGCAGACACTTAGTGCATAATTATTGGGGATTAAGAGAAGGCAGAATAAAGAGGGGCAGATGAAACCCAATTTCATGTTTGTAGACTTTACAATTCTTTTAATGTTGTCCGCTAACAACATGCCACAACATTTATCCACATCACCAGCCAACAATAGTGTAGCATGTTGTTGACATACATAGAAAAGGAGCTTACAAGTTGGTGTTTCATTTATTCTGGACCACATTTGCAATAATTATATATCTATCAAAAGAACACACATATCTAATTTTGTTTCTTGTGTGCAATATATACATGCATAAAGATAATAAATACAAAGGTTCTATATTGTGGGACCTACACCCCTGAAGATATGGCCTTGTTCGTGCTGGTCTAAAATATAATGTATCCATTTTGGGGGGATGTGTGACGTAAACACAAAGTGTATGAAAACTATGAATCCTGATCTATTTTGGGACCTCTACAGAAGCTGAAAATAAAAATCAGCTGCTATTGGATGTCATGTTTTCATGTACATTTTGCCTCGTTAGTGGCAGATGCAACCCAATTTCATGGCTGTGGACTTGACAATTCTTTTAATTTTGTCTGTCCACAACGTGTCACAACATTTATCCTCATCACCAGCCAACAATAGTGCAGTGTGTTGTTGATGTCACAGTTGGCAACTTGTATTATAATGTAAGCACTTTGCTGACTGCGACGACAGTAACAATGTACCATTCATGGAAGTGTAAGGATTAATTTGCTAATAATGTCAGCCTTGGCCCTAAAATGCGTCACAAACAGTGTAATCCTTTAACAAATAGCTAAATAATCCATTGCAAAACAAAGGATGACATGGATACTGTTAAAATCAAGAGTTCTGATTCTTCTGAACTAATTCATGTGCAGCTTCTAGCTTTTATATTATCCTAATATTAAAGTGAAAAAAAAGGCTACAGTTTAGTGTTATGCACCTAAAAGAGTTTACACTAGCTAATCATTTGCATCTACAATCCAATTTTTCACCTTAGTGGTTACCTCAGAAAGTGGTCTTAAAGTGGGAAAATCTAGCTAAATCACCGACACCATGAACCGGCCCATCTTGGATCTTGCAACCAATCACAACCCAGCAGTTTGGAAAAGTAATACGTCAGAGAGTCGTCTGCTGGTTCAGCTGTCATAACAGAGAGCCAAGCGGTACGCTAAAAGTTGCCTTACGTCGGTTTACAACGAAATCGCGACATCAATATGCCACACTGTTCCTCAAACGCTTATAGTAATAGTACAGTGAAAGACAGTATCAGTAAGATGTCTTCTTGTTAACCTATGAATCGAGCAGAACTGAAACAGTGGTTCGGTGGATTCGTTTGGACAGTCACAGACACAGTCACAGCGCGGATCCTAGACGACCCGATTTGATTGACCTAACCATCAAAACGACCACCAACAACCGCCAAACTTCTCCTCACATATCTTACATACATATGCATACACTACGTTATGTAATAAAATTTCTTACATTCCTCTGACGAAGAAAATTCACACACAAAAACGCGCAGACCTCGAGTACAACTTGTTCGGCCGCTCAGCGGTACCGTAAAATCGCTTTTAAAAGCTTTACACAAAATACCGCTAGACGCCACGTTTCTGACTGCTAATATTTAATTGTTTTACTTCACACGCGCGAAATAGTTTAATTACTTATAAATAATATAATAATAATAATTACTTATTATCATCACTATGATTTGCAGGAAATTATAAGTTTTATTATTTTTATATTGATATTTTATTTTTATAATTTATAATTTTATTTTTATAATTTTATTTTTATAATAATTTCTAGTATATTTATGTTTTTTTCTTCTGGTGTGTATTTGTTGTTTAGCATTTTAATGTATGTAAAACGCCATGAACAAGTTTAAATTGGATGTGGCGCTATATTAAATAAACAAACAATTGTTTTTATTATAATATAATATTTTATTTATGTAGCGCCACATCCATAATTGTTTGTGGCGCTTCACAAAATAATGCTATTAAAAATACAATAAAGAGAAAACTACCCACAGATAATATTATTTAAAAATAAATAATGAAAATACATGTTTCTATATCATTAACTAAGCTGACCTATCAGTCATAAATAAACATACAAATTACATAACAACAATTGAAATAAATGAATATAAAAGTATGGTTAATAGTAATAAATAATTAAAGTAGTAAAATAAGTACGACGTAATAATAATTTTCATTCAGCACATACACAACCATTATGCATAAGAACATATTACTGAAGCTATTTGTTCTACTCATGAATGACATTTCCACCATCAGATATGTAATCATTATTATTTTTGAACAAGACACTTTATTAATTATCGGAACAATAAATCTCTAAAATGTAAAAAGGAATATGAATATATGGGAAATATTATGGTGGTAGAAAAAGAAGGATTTAAAAACAGTAATATTAACATGTTATTGTTTTAGTTATTATTGTTAAAACATCGCTTATGTAATATAAGCTTGCATGCTCGCAGTACACGCGGGATGTTTATAGAAATATTGATAAAATAAACAATGTGACTTCATTGAAAAACACGTAATTTCCTTTTTCTTTTATAACTAATAGGCAATTTTGGATAATTATGCAGACACATGTATTTTGAATATTTATTTTTAAATATTACCTGTGGGTAGCATTCTTATTATTGCATATACTTTAATAACAGTATGTTGAATAGAAGAGAAGAGAATTGTGGATTTGGCGCTATATAAAAAAAATTAATAAACTAATAAAATTATATATTTGTATATTAAATTGTTATTTTTTATCAACTCTATTATACCCATATCACCAAAGCGTTGCCTTAGTTTGCCGTTTAACATTTTCTGCAGATCATAGTGATGCAGCTAATTATTATTATATTATTTATAATTAATTAAACTAATTCGCGCGTGCGAATGCAGTAAGGTTAATAAATATTCGCGCGCCATCTAGCGGTATTTTGTGTAAAGCTAACTTATAATAGCGAGTTTACGGTAGTCGAAGTTGTCGAGTTGCCGTTCGCCAAGATTTGCGTTTCTGTTGTGAATTTTCTTCGTTAGACGAATACAAGTGATTTTTTTGTAATGTAGTGTATGTATATGTATGTAAGAAATGTGGGGAGAAGTTTGGCGGCTGTTGGCGGTCGTTTTCGTGGTTAGGTTAGAAAGTAACAGATAATAATATGCATGCACAGTTCACGCCGACCAAGAAGACTCTCTGACGTCATTTTGTTTCTAAAATGGCGTAGTCTGTAGACTTTCTATGTCTATGTGTTTTACATTTTTTTCCTGGTAAACCACTGACGTTAAAAATATGATTGTTGTTGGAAGTTGTTACTTTTTATTAACTCTGTTAATCCCATATGATCCAAACATTGACTTTGTTTTCCCTTTAAACCATTTGTACTGCAAATAATCCTTGTATTTCAATCAGTTCACATGGAATCGGTTATTAAAATTTTTGTATTCAACTTTCAAGTGGCTGTTGTTCATCCATGGTTGAAGTTTTCTCACACGACTAGCAAGAACTTGAGAATGCTATACATGTACTTTCGCTTTTATATGTTTTGTTAAAGGCACATTGTCCATACACCATTCACGGTTTATATGTGTATTGTTCTTAACAGCAGAGTAAATATATGTGTACAGTGTAGTTCCTGCCAAAACCGTTTTCAATTTAGAAAATTACATTAGCCAAATGTTCAAATTTAATTATTAACAAAACAGTCAATTTGTAAAATGTCTATATCGACTCCCTATTGCTTATTGACAATTATTGCTTTGAAATTCCAACCAAAATAGGACTACAACTGATCCAGTAAGGTTCCTGGTAAGTATTATGTAATTACACAATCCATCTTTAAACAAACCAGCCACTAGTTGAGCATTGTATTGCTGTGCTGCAGTGCGTGGATTCCACAAGACTGTCTGTGGCAGTACGTCACCAACAAGGAACGATTCACATTGACACATCGTATTCCACGAGGCTTCCGTGAGGCGATGGAGGCAGTCGACGATGCGCTGAAGAATCTTCCTGAGCAGGTGGGATGTCCGCCGTGTGTGTCGTTGCCTGTGGGGTGTAGATTGGTTCATGCATGTTTCTCTGGACCAGCACTGTTGAACAACGAAAGGAATTGCCCATGTATGTCTAAAATCTTACACAGAGACTACCACTACCTCACAATGATGGCTGGGTATGTGTGGACAGGCTCACTTCATCAACAGATGTAGTGTGTCCATTTGCGTTGCGATATGGTAAACATTTTGGATGCAGAGACTCACTAAAACCTTCAGTTGTCCAACCCTTGAAACATTCCAAAACTCCTACCATGAGGTTCTCGGAAAACCTCCACAGTTGCAACCCCGTAGTCTCACTGAACCTCCAATTACATCACTGAGGCTTGCCAAAATACTACTTTGAGGTTCCAGCAAAACTCAATTGCACCCACCGTGATGTTCACAAAATTAAAATGCACTCCCCTACATGTCAAGGTGGCTAAAATCCACCATCTCGTCTCCATCAAACCTATTGGGGTGACTCCAGCCCTCTGGACAGCTCTGACATATTGGCTGCCAGTTTGCAATGTTATCCAGGTTCACATAACCACATATCCATCTTCACAGTTACTGACAGTAACTATTCAACTTTGAATTTATAATCACATTACATCATGGCAAGGCGCGTATTTATTTGTGAACCGACCCAGTGCGTCAATTGCAATCTAGTCCATGATTATAGGATCATGACGCAACACAAGTAGGAATCCAAATAATTGGTGCCAGAATCACCATATGTAGTCAGAATCAGCCGTTGAACTTATGCATTTACAGTTAAAACCAGCTTTGATTATGTGGATTAAAGTTAGCAGGGTTCAAAATTTGCCCAATGTTTTACTTGTCCTGAGGACAAGTAGAAAACACATTATACTTATCAGTACAACAATTCATCAGTCGCACAACTACATTTTAAAAGCTACTTATTTATAGGTAATTAACAATATTTACAGTTGAATTATATGTGCTGATAACACTATCCAAGACAATTCATGCTAGGTTTGTATCTTTAGATGAGAAGAACAGTGCTGCCTTACAGCTTAACTAGGTTGTTCCAGTGACACCAAGTAGTAACATTTCCACTAGTCCTGTCACTCTGGTGGCAAACCCAGTTGTTGCGGGCAAGCAGACAAGCGGACAAGTCGAATTTTGAACTAGGGACCGGACGGTCGTGCAGTGATGAGACACAAGGCGGAAACTACCACCAACATCATGCAACATTTGAAACAACACCTAGAATATTTATCGAATTCGGCAACAACTGTATTGCAAAGTGACAGTCAACTAGTCCCCAGTGCCGCCCCAAAACAGCAAAAACTGAAAGAAGCTTTTCAGTTAAAAGATGCCTTTTAATTTTCCACAATTCCCTCCTAACCAAATCGGGAAATTTATAATAGTTTCTATAATTCATTTATTTACAATTGATACATTTATTTACAATTATTTTATGTGTGATCATTACGAATAAAGTTTGTTGCACTTAAAATAGTTTATTAAAATGTATGTGTAGGTGGCATGCTTGTGGAAAGTGTTGTTAATAAATCGAACTGTGGGCCAAATATCGAAAATCAAACTGAAAATAAAAATATTAATCTTCCCATCCCTAATTCGAATGCTGCATAGTGTTCACACATCCATTTACTGTTTAATCAAGATCACATCACAACATTGACAGAGTACATCATACACTGCCATAAACAACACGTTGTTTGTGCCTGTGATGTGTCATCATGATCATCAAACACCAAAAGTTAAGCAGAACAATTTTAAATCACATTCATTGTGAAAAGAACATGTTGTTGGTTCAATAATTGCTGAGCCACTGCATAGCTTTATACAGAGACACAGAGACCCGTCCACCCGTCATTTGGACGGGGTTGCAATTCTCTGCTTAACACATGACTTTGTCATGTCAGTTGTATCACATTTTTCGCGAGTAGTAGTGCCTCCATGAAGTTTATCTTGATACATAGAATGCTGTATATGCAAGCTGGAAATCAGACTCCGAAGGCCGTATGGGATCAGTTGTCTCACTGCCATTTAGATTTGGGTCATTAGGGGGATTTCTAGTCTTAATAACTCTGTATGCATGTGAAAATATATGGTATTTCTTAATGTGACACAAAACAATGTGTGATTTGTGTATGTGTATGTGACCAGTTGTCTCACTGCCGTTTAGATTGGGCTATTAGGGGGATTTCCAGTCTTAATAACTCTGCATGCATGTGAAAATATATGGTATTTCTTAAACGTGACAGACACAACAATGCGTGGTTTGTTACACACCAAGTGTCAGCGAGTGATAAGAGCCTCTCGTATCCTATTCCCTTTCAACCTCCAAACTGTGATACTCACCATTCTCTGCTTAACACACGACTTTGCCATGTCAGTTGTATCACATTTTTCGTAGTAGTGCCTCCATGAAGTTTATCTTGATACATAGAATGCTGTATGTTTCATAACATATCTAGGTCTTTTCTGAATCTGATCTATAGGTGGATTTAGAATAAACTGTTCACAGATCTGTCCAACTCTCCAAAGAGGCAACATAGGCTGTTTGTGTGTAGCTTTGGTGATGCATAAATGCATATATTAAATGTTGGATTTTTCAAATTCCTTCCAACTTGATGTTGTTGTCAAGAATAACTGAGATGCATATTTCAGGTGTTGCATTTAAATACATTAATTTATGGGCATGTTATAATTTAACACTTAATCTTAGGCCTGGGTTCAGTGGGCTGTATCTATCTAAGCCTGGTCTTACCTTGCCTTGGTTTTTCCACTCTTTCATCTATAATAATTTCAACTAATACTGTAATTTTATGGAGTTATTTGACAATATCCTCTCCCACACTCCGATGTCAACTTCGGGTCTCAGCATAAAGCTGACCATGTATCTGGATGATGGACATTTTTATTTTAGTGTTACATTGTCTGATAGAAAGATAATGTTCCAAAGTACAGTGGTTGGCTTACAGAAAGCAAGCTTGTTACAGGCACAGCCATGGAACCTGCAGAATTAGATTAGAGAGTAAAGAGTAGTACCAAATGAGATCTCGCCTACAGGGCTCATCTAAGAAATATTGTGCTGCAGCAGTACTTGTTTCTGTATCAGGTGGAGGTTTGAAAAGTTAAGTTGCTGCTTGGTAGATAGCAAATTTTGGAGACGGTGAAACATGCAAGCAGTATAGTGTGTTTGCCTACCCACAAGGTAATTCTGTTAGACAGTTGTGGAGCAAATCGTTTAGTGAATTTAGTTTTCATGTTATCCAGTTTTTGTTGGCCTTAGATCAGTGCCTTGCATATCTGTGACTTTCAGCGGGATTTAGTGTGTTCTCATTTCTGCTGTGTGCCTGTGATTGACATAGTGTATTAGTTGCAACTTGCAACATTACACAGATGCTACTTAATCTGCCAGGAAGAAGAACCTTTGATTTAATAATGTAGAACTCTATTTGTCCAGGTACAGATGAACTATTGTGATCTCATATGTATGCAAAGTAATCATAGTCATATTCATAGTTTGACAGAGGCTGTTGGTATCATGTATTTGTGATTGTGGCTAGGTCTGCGTATACACTGTTCAGTCACATCACGTATGTCTTGAATGGTGACAACTTTCACTATTGTTTGTGCTGCTACTCGCTGTTCAGTAGAAAGTGATGCCACAAATCAGATTTCACACAATCCTTGCTGGTATTATCGTAAATATTGGAATAGTCCGGGTTAGCACAGAAATCGACACGTCATTGCTCGGCGAATGAACTAATTAGCAAACCAGATGGCTAAACGTGATATTGCCGCGTCTGCATGCTGCGGGGGTTTACTAGCGCCACCTAGTGCCGACCCCGGTGATTCTGGCTGCACGGTCTGTCTCTGTCTTGCAGGGCAGCATCAAAACGGCAGACTTGCCCAGCATTGATGAGGAGCTGACGATGATATTTCCCGGGGCTCGGTCCAACGCGTCGGTCAGGCACACCTACTCAGGCAGCAAGGCCAAGGTGGGTGGGCCATGTAGTCGGGTCAGAGTAATGGTCTCTGTAAGGTCCCCTCAAGGTCTCTCATACTTCATATGATACAGTGTTGTTCGGTGACATTCCATGGCTTTGTGTGTAATTTTAGCCATTTTCGGTCCTTTATAGATCTCTCATTTGGTCTGTATGTAATCGTTAGTTTCTGTAGAAATCAGTTGCTCTGTATATGGTGTTGACTTGACAGACCATTGACTTGTATCAGTTGAATGTAATTCTTGGATGCTCGTGAGATTTGTCGGTCTGTATGGTGTTGTCTCAGCAGGCCATGGCATTGTACTTAATCATCAGGTCTGTTAGTCTGAGCAGTGCGTTATTGTAATTATTCGGTAGTTTTTTTGTACAGTATCAGCAATTGTTCAGTTGTACCTGTAGCAGGATGCATGGATGATGAAGAGATGGTTATGTAGGGACAGTTTTGATGTTCATAAGCCAAGTTTAGACATTGTTTAGTGAGAGGCTGGATATTTGTAGTCTGTGAGTCTGGCTGGGTAGTTCAGTAACAGTGCAAGTTGTGTGACAAATCAAATGTGGTCACTTGAACAGGCTATGTTTACAAGAATGCACATGTCTGAAAGAATGATTCTTGGCAGGCATTGTTCCGGAGCAGGTCATTTAGATATTTTTGATTCCATTTGATTGATTGATAGCATCTTGTTGTGATGCGAGATATTGGACGGAATTCTAAAAGAACACGTTAGATTTGACCGTCTTATACCTATGTGACAGATAGATAGCTTGATGCAGTTTTCTATATCCATGTGGAAGTTGGACTGCTTTAAACATATTTGTTACACTGATATATTACAGTAAGTGAAGTTGTGTCTTTGAAAGCTGTTCCTGTAAATCGTGTTTTATCATCACATGTTGTCGGTTATCCCTGTTGTCGCAACTTGATGTTGCAGCCAGTCGTACCACTGGCAACGTTCACTTTCTCTCCAGAAATACCTGCAAATGCAGGGAAGAAAGAGCCTCCGCCAGGTCGGCTCACCAACGCCACCTAGTGTGCCCGAGAAGCAATCGTCGCAGGTGGCGAAGGATCGAGTCACGAGCCGTCGGGATCGCGCTCTGAAACGTCGAGCCAGCCTCGATGGCATCAAGGACAGACAGCCACTGAAACGACGAAGATCTCAGGCCGCTCTCGCACAAGAGTCGGCACCAAGTCGCAAGAGTCGGTCTGTAGGTGGCGCCACCTCCCGGGCTCGACGGAAGGGAGTGGATGCGAGAGGGGACAGCGGGAAAGTTGCTGGGGAAGAGGAGGAGGAGGAGGAAGTGGTGTTGAAGAGACCCAATGGAGGAGGGGATTATTTGGGCGGGGACGTGGAGAATGTGGAGGTGACGCCAACTGAGGAGAGTGTGACGAGTGAGGAGAGCGAGGTGACTCTGAGGAAGCCCGACGGAGGTGACACGGTGACGCAAGAGGACGACGACGATGACGAGGTGACACTGGGGAAGCCCGACAAGGGAGGTGACAGTGACGACGTCGATATGAAGTGGGATAATGGCATTGAGGGGGAAAGTGTCGAGGTTGGAGTATCGCCCTCCGAGGGGAAGATTGGGGGTGGTGGCAGCGGTGGCGAAGAGATCTACACTGATGACATTGGGGTCGAGGTAGCGACAGAAGAGGTCGTTGAGTGCACTGTGAACTATGACCTGTCAGGTGCGAATGAAGTCGTTGAAATGACCACATTGGCCGAGGACATTGCCACCGGTGAGTCTACAGTAGATGCTGATAATTGTGATGAACAGACCGTAGGAGAGCTACCAGTGGACGAATGCAGCGAACAAGTGGAAAGCGAACAACAAGTGGAACGAGTTTCTGCGGACAATGTTGAGGTCGAAAGGTCATCTGCAAATGATGTGATGCGAGAGATCATTGCAAGCACCATTGTGCGGCGGACCGCGTCTCTCGACACCGATATCACCGAGGCATCGGTCGAATCCTCGCGTGCTGATGGCTCCTCCTGTGGGACAATAGAGAAGGACAGTGACAAGGAAGAAGTCACACCGTCTGATGATGAGAAACCTCTTCTGAAGGTACTGATCCCTTAGTTCTTGGTTTGTTCTGACTAACTCGTGGGAGGAGGGGTTTTGCTTGTGGGCAGATTGGAAACGGAAACACCTCTGTTTTCCTATGTCCACAGTTGTTCATGTCCACCTGCTATCCAGGTGTTCATGTTGGCTTTTGGTTTGGCTAGTTACTGTTTGATGTTTGTTGGATTCTTAGTCAATAAGGTTTGTTGAATTAGGAAATAAGGCTGCATGTGTATTTACGTTTTCAGCTCGTTTTCAGCATCTATGCAATTAGTAGAAGAACAGGTGCTGTACTGTAGAAGCGTAACACACTTAGGTAATTAAGTGTGTTTAGTATACAGTAGCCACATTGATAGATAAAAGCATGAGTAATAATCTCAAGGTATAGCCGCAACTTGAGTTGATCAGATATTTAAAGTGAAAAAGAGAGTAGTGCTCAGTGGAAATTAAAACATTTAAAAAAAGCATATAAACGATTACTCACCATTCTTGTGATGTATAAAAATTTCTGCTGATCAATGGTTTTATAAATCAGTGGGCACATGTATGATTGTCTCTACGGCTGTATATAACACTGAAGCATGATGGGCTGTCTTCAGCATTGAGCAAGTGTTCTCTATTGTCAGCAATGTAATTCGTGCACAATTGTTATTGTTACATTTTTGTGGAGCAGTTATCTTGATTTGATAAAACAATAAATTAAATGATGTAATGTAGTAAAAGAAAAAAGAAAATAATACTGATTAATGCAGGCAGATTCACATCAAAGTGGATGTTATATGCCATTAGTCTGAGTTGATAGTATTGTGTGTTGCCTTCTTTACAGTCAGCTAAGTCGTTCATTATCAGCATTTAAAAGCCATACTCATAGTCATAGTACAACAAAACCTTATTCTAACTAACTTTGTCAATGTAAATGATTCCCAGATAGATTCTTATACAATGCACACATGTGCCTGTACTAGGCACTAAGTGTGCATGTCACAGCACGAATCATATTCCAGGCTTGGCCATTAGCCATTAGCCATTAGCCATCCAAACCGGGTTTCAACTAGCATGAATTTTTTTCATCACCATGACAGCCATGGTTGCCATAGCAGTGTCACTGTGCATTGCATTCATGTGACACAGACCAGCGTAGCACCAATTCATGACGTCATATGCCTGCTCACAGTCACAGATTGCTGTAGGTAAAGCTTTTGTTGATATAGTACTAGTAATAGTAGAAGCTGGAGTGATACCTTTGAGCCCAAAAAGATAAGCCCAGGAAACACAAGCCCAGCCTACGTAAGATGCACTGACCCCACATGCATTATCATCTTCCATCTACCACATGTTACTTCTGTGAAGTAATGCTGCATTACAAAATCCAATCACCTTGTTTATTTAATATAAACACAACTTGGTGAACTTGAAAGCCCAAATTCACAACTAGAAAATTGTGCAACTTGGTCAAATAGCTGTCATACAATTACAATTTTCATAAACTCAGCACTTGATTGGAACTCTGGCTTCTACCTTATGAACTGTGTTCAAAGCATTCAGACGTTCCCGTCCACAGACTACAGTGACACAATGTGGGGGTCACTGCTGTTTACATGTAATGTGTAAGCACATATTACAGCTTCATTTTCACTTTTTAGTAGCAGCCTGTAACTGATGACACAATGTCTGCAGTGGGACTGACATCACATAACCAGACATGGAGTCAAATACATTGTTTCTGAAAATATTTAAATACTTTTTTAAAAAGTATGTGAAATTGTATTTGTATTTGATGTTTAAAAATTTAATGTACACCTGTATTTGTATTTAAATACTTTACTAAAGTATTTCACTTTTTCAAATACATTCAAATTTTAATGACAACAAACTAAAGATGGCCATGCAAATTGCAAAAATGTTGTTGTTTGCATACATGTAAAAAAAACTTATAATTACATGCCCTTCTATCATTTTTGTCTGCATTCTCAAGTATCTTTAAGAACCATGGAATAATATCTTTCATATGATATCACTTGTATGATTTTTTGGTATCCAATTTGAATCAGTTTATAAAAGAGCACCTGTTTTCTTACCTGAAAGCAGAGCTGCCCTTCTATGAACATGAAGACAATTGTTGGTAGCCTTGTTGCTATGATACTTATTTTTTACTGCCAGTTGTGTAGTAATTAAAAGTATGACAAAAAGTGAATTTCACTGGGGAAGTTATACTTATACCTAGATGTAAGACAGTGTTGGTACTAATCATAGTAATTTATGGGATTTGAATCTAAATGAAAGGTTCACATTTCATAAATAATATTTAGGTCAGCATTACTTTATATCTTGTCTTCTTCAACTAATCTTCTACTTAATGACCACATTCTGGACAACTTGAACGTTAGAGGTGATGAGTCCAGTACACATTCCCCCTGTGTCGAGTCCATTTGCCTTTCCGTATGTCAAGGAAGGCTTGACAAATGCCAAATGTAGTTGGCCCAGATTGAAATGACGAGTGGATTTCATGTTTCAACCAACCCTCTTGATTGATAAGTCAATATTCTGTCATGTTATTAAATGACATTATAAAATTATGTTATGTACCAGATTGACGATTTGTGGATTACAATAATGACCAGGTCACAGTAGGTACTACATCTTTTTATAAAGACCATGAATACTACACTAATGAATGCTACTTCTTACTAAGAAAATTCATCTGTGTGTGTGTCTGTGGGTGTGGGTGTGGGTGTGGGTGTGGGTGTGGGTGTGGGTGTGGGTGTGGGTGTGGGTGTGTGTGTGTGTGTGTGTGTGTGTGTGTGTGTGTGTTGTATACTAAAGCTGGATTTGTTGGTTAGAATGGATTTAAAAAAAGTTAAAATACTTTATAGGAGAATCCGTCTAGACACTTGCTTAGAATGATCACCTGTCCAAATGATGTTCACTGTATTTGAGATTTTTGTCTTGAGTACTTGTTGGGATTGTGTTGAATGCAAAGACAAGAAACTTATTGGACTGTTTACATTTTTAGCTGCGATCGAGGCAAGAAAAAGAAATTAAAGAAATAAAAGACACACAGACACCCAAAGAGAAGGTGAGAGACTAAGTCATATTACTGGTTCCTGTGTGAGATGACACACAAGACGTCTCAGCTGTAGGCTCTAGCACAGAATTGCAGAAGTAAAACATTGATATCAGAAAGATAAAATAGTCATTAAAAAGGAATTAATAGATGATATCGATGATGACATTGTAAAGACAAACTTTTATTGACTAAAATGTAAAATATATTTATGAAATATAAAGTTCTTAGTAATACCATCTCAGTCTTATTTAATTTTGGTGTGTTTTTCAAAAATACATCTTTGTCTGGCAACCGATATACCTATCATTCACTGTATTATTTATATATACTGTATATATCATTCATTGTTGCCGTACTATGCTATCATCTTGCACATGTAGACTATTGGCCTTTGTGTTTGTTATGTTGTTTAACACACAGTGATTTCTGTTGCTGTAGAAAGAAGAAGCTAAACTTAAGAGAATTCAAGACAGAAAGGTAACGTTGTTTCTAGTTCACCTTTTATCTTTGCACACCTCCATTGTGAAGATGGTCTGATGTTTGAGAAAGTACCTTGTGTCAGTCATTGTTTGTATACTCATCCCAGTAATCCACTCAACATTATGATCCTCCAAAAATGTATCCATTTTATGGATTCAGTCAAAAAAGCAAGAAAGGTAATCCTTCCCTTATTACTGCAATTAACATTCTATTGAGATCACATTGACCTATGTGTGTTGGTTCACAAAATCACAACTCATTGGTAGATGAATTTTAGTAGGTTCGTGTCTTCTTTTCTCAAAGTCCTAACATCTAATAGAACCCCAAACCACAATATTGCAGTTGTATGGTGGTATAATCTCCTGCCATAGTAACAGTTATGCCAATTAGCCTATTTTGTGCATATCCAACAAACCATTAACATATTCCTCAATATTCGTCATAATTTCTCAGTCTTCTTAAGATTTGTGTATTGACAACTTCACTGATAATTTGACTGACACATTTTATAGAGACCAACTCTGTAAATGTTAAGCACCCATTGTATATTATTAATGTGGATAATGACAAAACTAATATTTTCCCTATTAGAGAAAATTGTGACATTTTTGATACTGACGCCATTGACTAAGTTGTTTGCATTAAAGTTGTCTTATGAGAATATGGAATTACGTGTCACGTTTAGCTTTGGCAGCCCTTGCTCTGTGAAATCATGTTCACAATCTTTAGAGTACTTGTAGTCTGTTGTGGAACTCTAATATAAATAATCAATCAGTTTATGGTCACCGTTTATACCTAACAAATAAAACAATTATTTACCTCTGTTTAATAATAAAAACTACAATAAAAACTTGCCAATCAAAAAATTGTTTTCCATATAGGGATCCAAATCACTGAAATCTTCACCCATGTTCCTTTTTCCATGGCAACATTGAAATTATTGTTATACTGTGGCTGAAATATAAAAAAAAACTTGCATTTTGAATTTAAAGGTTTATGTTGTAATTAACCATTTCATTTCATGGAAGGAACCTTGTGATTCTTGATTGAAAAAAAAAAAATTGCACATTAATTGCAGTGTGGCTTAGTCATTCACAGAGAAGTGAAGGTAGTGTTCAAAAATGTACAGGTGTACCAGTGAGTAAATTACAAAATACTCTTAGGAGTGCTAAGGACTGGTTACTGTGCTAAATAGTAACACTTTTGGGTGTGTTAATACACCATGTCAAATTAGTCACTTTCTGGCCATTTTTGCATCACCTGACTCTATTTAATTTAATTTAGTACAGTTGTTGGTTCACATGAGTATATCAAAATAAAATATAATTCTAGGTCAAGTATCATTGAAGATATAGGTCACTGACCTTTGACCCAAATTGCATACTGGCCGTTACATTAATGCCTGTAACTCTTCTATTAATAAATCTAGAGAAACAACCAGTATATCATTTGAAAGCCAATAAACACGCACACATAACTATTATAAAATTAAAACATTAGTGGAAATAAGAATGTAATTTTTGAAATTTGACCTTTGACCTCGGATACCCAAAAAAGTATCCTATGATTTTGCTTATATTTTGTACACAGTATCCTCTACTATTGCAGAAGTTACAATAATGCTGTGTTTGCTGTAGAGTCGAGAGTTCCAGGCAGCGATACGTACAAAGCCTCCTCCCCGCAAGAGACCGCTGTCGTCCTCCCCTCTCTCCATCTCCTCCACCATCACCCCCAAGCGCAGCAAGGCGCCTCCGATCAAGCCACTCTCATCATCAGCACGCAAAGCCAACAGTTTACCGAGCACAGCACAGAACGACCTCAAACCTGTGAGTTGGGCTTACTTCATTTAAAAAAACTTATGAAAACATTTTTCGTTTGGGAATTAAGTGAGTTTATTTAGAAGAATGTTTAGGTGCATTCGTCTAGTTGACCTGCGGCATTTGGTGGATTTTACTGAGATAATTTCTCGACGATTTCAAGTCGGATATCGATGTTTGCAACGTAAATAATGTCGACAGCGATCACTGAGACCCTGTTATCACCCATCTACGTTGTCTGTGCGACCTTTCATTGTTGAGATTTGGATAACTCGATAACTGATACATGAAAATATATTAAATTAATTGCACTGTACATGGAATGATTGTATGAAAAATATGTGTTATAAAAATTGGTCATCTTCTTCGTATATCATGTACAGTGCAATTAATTTAATATATTTTCATGTATCAGTTATCGAGTTGTCCAAATTGTAATGTAAACAACAAGCAACGTAATTCGCAGATGGCTGCCATCTTAAAACTGTCTGCACAGCAGGGTGTAAAATAAGAAGGCTGTCTACCCAGTAAGAGTTAAGATAAGCATAAATTTGCAATCTGTAAATTACATAACCATAACCATAAGCATAACCATAAAATTTATTGACCCCAAGTAGATATAGAAAGTACATCAATTTCGTACAGTACATTTATACAAGCATATATACACACATATTATATCATGTTCACATACTATTATAGGTCTATATGGTAGGCCTACATTACACACAAATGTATGCACTTACAGTAGTTCTTGTTGTACAGAATGATGTAGCGTTGTTTTACTTTTTCCAACGTAAGTTTCCACAATCAAAACTGTCTCTGTAATATGGCACTTTGTCTGTGTCAGTAAGAGTCATTGCATTGTTTGGTGGCATCTGCATACACACATTGACAACATTCATAAATGCCAGTATCACTGGACCAATGTTCTATTCATAAATCAAGTCCAGCTTCAGGTGTGTAATCCAAAATGTGACAAATAATCAGTGTGGGATTTTAATAATTTCAAACATTAGAGTGACATGATCTGGTAAATAGGACTGTTTGGGGGCAGATGTAATTACTGTTCATGCTAAGGTTCACGAAAAGTGGATTCATGGGATTCCAAGGATCTAAAAAAACAATTATCTACCTGGCTTGGGTGCAGCTGTTAATTGATGTGATTAATATGTATTAGGATGCATATGGCAATGCCTTGCGTGTTTAAGACTATATTTAGTTTTCACATCTTAGTTACTAAGTGATGCTAACATTTCATGTCACATGTAGATTGTTAAACAAAATGATGTTTGGATGTTTGATTTCGTTGTAAACAACCTGCTGACATGGGCATATATACAGCTTTGAAGGACCATAGAATTGCTTCAAAGAAATGTGGCATAACTTCAAAAATGGATCCTTCCTTGAAAAACCATATAGCTAATATAATTGGCGTTAATGTGAACACATACTATTTGACATATTAGAATTGATGTTGTTTCTACTTGTTGTTTGTACTTGTCTACTTGTTATTTCTACTTGTCTACTTGTTGTTTCTACTTGTCTACTTGTTGTTTCTACTTGTCTACTTGTTGTTTCTACTTGTCTACTTGTTGTTTCTACTTGTCTACTCGTTCTTTCTACTTGTCTACTTGTTGTTTCTACTTGTCTACTTGTTGTTTCTACTTGTCTACTTGTTGTTTCTACTTGTCTACTTGTTGTTTCTACTTGTCTACTTGTTGTTTCTACTTGTCTACTTGTTCTTTCTACTTGTCTACTTGTTGTTTCTACTTGTCTACTTGTTGTTTCTACTTGTCTACTTGTTGTTTCTACTTGTCTACTTGTTCTTTCTACTTGTCTACTTGTTGTTTCTACCTGCAGATACTGGAGATGATGCAGCAACAGTCGGGCAAAATGGCACGAGTGTCAGACACAGAGGACCAGGTGCGTTGGCAGCCCCACTTCACCCTACCCTACCCTACCCTACCCTACCCTACCCTACCCTACCCTACCCTACCCTACCCTACCCTACCCTACCCTACCCTACCCTACCCTACCCCGTAGTGGATCACTAAGCTCAATGAAAATCTTAAATAAAACGTGTTGATTTTTTTAAGTGTAGAAAAGCAGCCACATCACCGAGGCTAGGCTAGTAGTGGGCCTAAAATATGCTTAGCCAGTTTCGCTAAAGTTAAGAAATTTCATTAGCCAAATGGTGTTTTCTTTAGCCTTTTTAAACTGAACTACATTGTGGTATAAAAATGCAAAATATGACATAATATCATATAGAATCCTGATCTGCACAAAAGCTAAACACATAAGGCAAATAAACACAGAATATAATTTAATCAAAAAAAAAACAAGTATTGGGATTGCTGCAAACACCCAAAATAAATTAATAGGGCATCTTTCAGATTACCTATATTAAGACATCATTTGACTGCGCAGACATTGTTGAGATTAGTAGATCACTTTTAAGGAGAAAAGTAATTTTACTTATGCTTTCAATAGTATATTGCTTTCATCTTTTTATTCATTGAACTGTTCTTCCAACATGTACCAAACAATGTTTTCATGACAGAACAACTCAAAGACTTGTTAAGGCGTAGTAATTATTTAAAAAAAGTTTAGCAAATGGTACTGCCTGGCCAGATCTCTGGGGCAAGCTGTGACACCAAGAAGACTGGCTGTGAGACACAGATACATTCTTGTGACCAGACATGTAATGGTCCTGAGCCAGTTACTGGTCATGAGCACGTGAATGTAGCCACGTCACTAGACAATACTGGGGCCTGCATCTCTCTGGGTGTCAAGCCCTCATCAAGAAAGGTTTATTAGCTGAATAATGAAAAATATTCTAGTGCAGATTTTGGAAGATGTTCTAGCATAGTCTTACCAATTATTTTTAGGAACAGAGGCATCATAAACTAATCATCCAAATGAACTTGTAACATGTATAATATAGTTCCATTCCTACACACTTTGCTCATACCTACACAGAAACGTTGTAAACGTCATTCATGATAACACAGGAAATATCATCAGCTTTGTAATGGGAAACGTTATCAAACGTTTTTGAGATGGAATAATCTAGTAAGCTAGTATTGGTCCAAAATATGATTTCTCCAATTTGTTGGAGATTTGTGATGTAAACACACAATGTACGAGTCCTGATTTATTTTGGAATGACAACTAGACTTCTATCATAGGGGAACTGAACATAGGTAGACATCAGTCGCTATTGGGTATCATGTTTTCAGGTATATTTTGCCAGAATAAACCAAACCTCAATTTGCAGGTACCATAGCTCCTCTTCTATTCACCTGAGATTTAAAATAATAATAATAATAGATTTGGATTCCCCATATGTTATTTAGTATCCACCTAAGTTTAGCAAATGAAGCTAAAATGTTCACAACAAGCTAATGTAGATGCATATTTTAACATAACAAGTTGGTCCATTCTTAGGTGACGCAGTGGAAGCCGTTTGTTCCCTTGAAACAGAATTATCATTGTGAGATTTTTACGTTTCCAAATATATACAGTCCACAATGTGTGTTTTTGGACATAAAAATTATCTTTTGGTTACTGTATTTTTTTCTGCGAATTTACATACTTTTGTATGTCCAAGTACATAGAGTCATGTTATTATAAACATATTTCAGGGTGCATCAGGTAAACCAACTTTCTTGTCACCTGTAGGCTCTATGGCAGACTGTCCTAAAAGTTCCAACTTGTCTTGTTTTATTCCTTGCCGCTTTCGTATAAAGTGTTACAGAATATATTATTACCGTAGTTACCAAACATACAAATCAATCATTGCAGTTGTCTCACCAAGTCACAATGTGGCGCTACTATGCTACATAAGCATACATTTCCGCTGCATTTTGTCAATCGGACTGATTTCAAGTACACCTTAACAGCACTTTTATTTTCCAATACATGCATTTATGCTAAGACAAACATTACATCATTTAAATAAGCGAAAACCTTAGCATGCCATTTCAGTGGTATGTTTTCCTATGTACCAGAAAAAATGTTGAGCGTACTGTACTGTACTGTACTGTACTGTATAACGTATAAAAAATGCAGTGCGTACCGCGTAGAACCAAACAGTACATATAATGGTACTTGCTAAGTATTGGCACAGTAAATCTGAGAATTATTGAGTATCAGGAACAGCCAGTGTGGAATAATTTTTTGTGGACAGATGACAGTTCACTTGTTTAAGTTTCTCATCACTTAATGTAAATACGCTACTAAAATTACAACATTTGAAACATGTAGGTACAGTTCCACTTTAAAACACGAAAGCATAGGTATACTACATATACGTTTTAGCTTATAACTCAAAATTATTTTGTATGATGTGTAGCATGGATATGGAGTAAATGTATCTTCTTTTAAATTGAAAGCTGAAAACAAATATTAACTGATTAATCCTTGTAAAATTTAAATGGTGTTTATAATTGTTTGGATGAGATCACATATGATTCAAATTTTTATTTTGGAAATAATATTACATTCCTCTCATGACTAGAGTTATAGACGTTGCAGTATATTTACATATAAATCAAATGTTTTCACAAATGGATAACTTAATGCAATAGTTTTGAGTTTTGTCATTGAATTGGCACATATCAGATGTATCAGGTAAACCTATGTTACTTTTATCGGCAGGCTTCAAGCAAACTCCACTAAGTTATGGTCTCTTTTAGGTGTTTCATTCATTCTTACAAAATCTTTCAGAATGTATTATCACAACAAATTTGAAATATGGACATGAAAGGTGTGTTTTTAAACAAGAAGACGAAGCCCACTTTGTAACATGAAAGTGTAAGGTTGCTTTGAGAACACAAAATGAAACGTATAAGGCATCTTTGAAATTCTGATTCATTTTTAAACGTGAAGGTGAAGCTTGTTTTGAAACCAAAGTGCAAATTTGCTTTGAAACACTTACTCTTTGTTTGGTGATAATGGACAATGATGTCATTGTCACATCAATAGTTTGTTTGGCAGGATGTCGGAGAGGATGATTACATTGCTGTTGTATCTACTTGTTTGTTTGCAGGACGTCAGAGAGGATGATTACATTGTTGTTGTATCTACTTGTTTGTTTGGCAGGATGTCGGAGAGGATGATTACATTGTTGTTGTATCTACTTGTTTGTTTGCAGGACGTCAGAGAGGATGATTACATTGTTGTTGTATCTACTTGTTTGTTTGCAGGACGTCAGAGAGGATGACTACATTGTTGTTGTATCTACTTGTTTGTTTGGCAGGACGTCAGAGAGGATGACTACATTGTTGTTGTATCTACTTGTTTGTTTGGCAGGACGTCATAGAGGATGACTACATTGTTATTGTATCTACTTGTTTGTTTGGCAGGATGTCAGAGAGGATGATTACATTGTTGTTGTTTCTATTTGTTTGTTTGGCATGACGTCAGAGAGGATGACTACATTGTTGTTGTTTCTACTTGTTTGTTTGGCATGACGTCTGAGAGGATGACTACATTGTTGTTGTATTTACTTGTTTGTTTGGTATGACGTCAGAGAGGATGATTACATTGTCGTTGTATCTACTTGTTTGTTTGGCAGGACGTCAGAGAGGATGATTACATTGTTGTTGTATCTACTTATTTGTTTGGCAGGACGTCAGAGAGGACGATTATGCTGACCGGCTAGCTGACCTGAGTGGCATTGACTTCTCCCTCCCAAATATCCCACGCACAAAGAACATCATCGCCACACCCATGAAGATTGGCTTCTTGGGTCTCGGGGCCATGGGCTCAGGCATGGTTACAAATCTTCTCAACTCGGGCCATGAAGTTACCGTCTGGAATCGGACACCGTCTAGCGTGAGTACATAGTTGTTTACTTGTTCTGTGACGAATACAATGTCAGGGTATTGTTTTCAGTTAGATACAAGAAGGTATGAAAAGAAACACAGATCTAGAAGCTGTAAGCATTTGACTTACTGTTTCCGTGCTGGTCATCAACCTTGGTCCTCCACTCTAGGCAGGTTGAAGCCATTTTCTGAATGTCTCTTGTGGTGTAGTGCATTTTTCATTCACTCTTGAGTGTCTCTGTCAGACGTTTCTCAATCTTTCTCTTCCCTTGATGGATTTTCCGTGTACTTGCATGTTGATGTTGCATACTTCTGTCACCTGTTGGCCTCCCGTTTTCTCTGCTTTATTTCTTTTTCTATTAGTTCTTAGGTGGTTTTCTCCAAACAGCCCAAACTTGTGCTAACGCAAGAGTTCTCTAGAATTAGTGAGTCCACTACAGGTTACACATTTACCCCCTGTGTGGGATCTTTTACTTCCCCTGGCATAGACACCAGATAGAAGGGACCACCGGCTTTTAGTGTCTCTTCCGAAAGACACAGGCAAATGTGGGGTAAACGAAATTGCCTAAGTTTTGAAATGGCGATAGGTTCGCATTGAACCACCGTCCCCTCGATTGACAGTCCAGTGCTCTAACGCGCGACCACCGCTCCCCACGTAGTAGTTGTTTGGTCCATTACCATAGTATAGTATGGCATACTTTGTCTGACCAGAGGTGACGGATTTTGTGCAGGCATTTAGTGATGAAGATTATATTCTTTTTAGTGTATTCTGTGTAATTTGCTATCACTGATACATAGAGCAGTATTTATGACAGTTTGGTTTTAACTCTTTCCTGTGTGTACAGCGTACATATTTTAAAGAGGCAATTGTGAATTTGTGTGGGTATGTGTGTTGCGTTTAAATTATAATATTTTTACACCCATCCCATGAAATTACATGCACTGAATTATAGTGTACATAGAAATGAATGTGCGAATAAAATATTCTGTTGAAATTGCTATGTTACAATCGATAACATTTCATATCACGAAGCAAAGTTAATTTTCAAAAACAATTACCCATTCACTTCACCATGTTGTAAATAAAATGTTACTTTTCTTATCATAAATGACCCCGTGGCACAAATGTCACCCATGTATATAAGTTTTGTCATAGTATATTATTGATCCAGTTGTGATGTCTATATCTTAAATAGCACATTTTCATCAGTGCATACACAATTTTAATTCACAAAATAGCTATCTATGGAATGTTCTGTTTTGATACAAAAATCAACATTCAAAATTATCAAAGATAACGAACTGTTTCACAAATATGTTCCCTGAACGCTTAACTTCAGCAATGTGATCATTCTTATATAATTCAGCTAACATAAAAACAATTCAGATGGTGCCCAGATCGACAAAATGGCTGTACATATTGGCAAAATTTCAGTTCGTCTTGATATGTCGAATGAAAAGTTGCATACATTTTAGTTGAACGATATAGTATCCTGGATGTTTTTCTGCATTCCTGACATTGCAGACATTGTGTCTGACTGGAAATTGAGCATAGATAATCTCAGTTAAAACTGCGAAATGGGCCAAGTAAAGGTTTACAGATGCGACTCAGTTTCCTTCCAAACAAACTGTCTTTATTCAGAAACACATTTCCTTTTGCAAGAAGGATGTGATTGAGGTCAATAAAAGCTCTAGGGCAGTGTGTTTATGGTGAGGTTTTGGTGTGTTTTTGAACAGCAAGGGTTGGGCAGTTGTAACTCGTCTGCACAGTAAGTCTTGATATGCTATGGCTTCTCAATTAGGCTCACATGAGCAGTTTCTATATATGTGACTGGGTGTGAATGATGTGAACATGTGACCAGGTGTGGATCATTAGATCATTAGGGTGTGTGTGTGTGTGTGTGTGTGTGTGTGTGTGTGTGTGTGTGTGTGTGTGTGTGTGTGTGTGTGTGTGTGTGTGTGTGTGTGTGTGTGTGTGTGTGTGTGTGTGTGTGTGTGTGTGTGTGTGTGTGTGTGTGTGTGTGTGTGTGTGTGTGTGTGTGTGTGTGTGTGTGTGTGTGTGTGTGTGTGTGTGTGTGTGTGTGTGTGTGTGTGTGTGTGTGTGTGTGTGTGTGTGTGTGTGTGTGTGTGTGTGTGTGTGTGTGTGTGTGTGTGTGTGTGTGTGTGTGTGTGTGTGTGTGTGTGTGTGTGTGTGTGTGTGTGTGTGTGTGTGTGTGTGTGTGTGTGTGTGTGTGTGTGTGTGTGTGTGTGTGTGTGTGTGTGTGTGTGTGTGTGTGTGTGTGTGTGTGTGTGTGTGTGTGTGTGTGTGTGTGTGTGTGTGTGTGTGTGTGTGTGTGTGTGTGTGTGTGTGTGTGTGTGTGTGTGTGTGTGTGTGTGTGTGTGTGTGTGTGTGTGTGTGTGTGTGTGTGTGTGTGTGTGTGTGTGTGTGTGTGTGTGTGTGTGTGTGTGTGTGTGTGTGTGTGTGTGTGTGTGTGTGTGTGTGTGTGTGTGTGTGTGTGTGTGTGTGTGTGTGTGTGTGTGTGTGTGTGTGTGTGTGTGTGTGTGTGTGTGTGTGTGTGTGTGTGTGTGTGTGTGTGTGTGTGTGTGTGTGTGTGTGTGTGTGTGTGTGTGTGTGAATGGTGAGATCATGTGAGTGTCAATGGTGTGATCGTGGCAGTGCATGACAGTGGTAAGATGTGTCTGTGAGTGTAAATGTTGTGTTGAGAGTATAAATGTTGTGTGTCAATGGTGGGAAAGTGTGAGTGTGAGTGATAAGATTGTGTCAGTCTGAATGTCAATGGTAAGGTTGTGTCTGAATGGTGGGATCAAGTGAATGGGTGTGGTTATGTTGATGTGCTTATAAACATAAATGTAGATGTGCTAGCTCTGAATGTCATCGATTCATTTAAGCCCATCTGACATCTAATGTCACAAGGCATCTGTCTTGACAGTGCGTGAGCCTGCCTTCGCCCACAGTGTCTGTGTTGTGTGCATTCCTTCGCCTGCGTATGTTGGTCACGTATCGTCCATACACCACGCAGCCTGACATTTCAAGTGTCGGAAGCACAGTTGTGGATCATCCTGTCCTTGCCCTTTCCCGAGCTGTGTCACCACGGGAAGATTGATTGTCATGTCATCTGGTGCATATGCTAATCCAACTCCTCTGTCAGGTCTAGGCGACTGCACATTGTCTAAAGCCACCTAACAAGTTACCACTTATTACTGCCATTGTTGGCTGCGCGAAATGCCAGAGGCGTAACCTTTTAGAAGCACATCATTAGTGATGCTTTGGTGGTTTATGTGAAATAAAGTAATTGCTCTACGTGGAAACTCTGCTCGTCGGGACATTGCAGTGTGGCGTGTGTATCAATATTGGTTGGGTCGATGAGCGCTTTGTTTCATGTAATGTAGTGTCAGTTTGAATATTGGTCAGATGTTGACTAGAGCACGCCAGTGCCCAGTGGGCATGTAAGTAAGCAGACATGCGTGCATGCTTGTTACTGAATGGTGATGCAACCCTGCAGGCCAGGCGTGCATGCATCCTTACATGACCAAGTAATACCAAATTAATAAACTGTCTACTGGCCCTTTAGTAGACTGCCCGGAGGGATTTGATGCGTCATAAAATGTTGTCGCCTCCATGATGAGCTGACATCCGTGTAGGCCTGAGCGTGCATCGGTATGCATAAATGCTTTTATCTGCTCGCAAGGCAGCTCATCTTCAAGCCAAAGTGGCTTCCAGTGACTAAATGTAGTTCTGTTCTTCGCAAGTACTATAATAACAATAGTATTTAAAATGTGAATATTATTAGATTTTCTTCTGTGCCATGTACAATCCGGGTTTATGATTTACGTTTATATAATGGAGTCATATTCCACATTCAGTATTGACTGGAAGCGACAGTTTATATATGTAAAGCTCACAGGCATAGATGTAGTTTGATGACAGAATGTGGAGAAAAGAAGGAACATTTTGTTGGGTATTGCTTAAAATGCAAGGGTGAAATAACATGTGGCTGCCAGTGCACAGAAAAGGAAGCCAAGGCCTCGCCAGCCCTTACCTTGGTTAACTGGCTGGAGGAAGACATAAGGATGTGGGGAGTTGTAAAGAGCAGCAAGGGATAAAGATGTCTAGGCATTGTAAAGAGCAGTAAGGTGTAAAGATGTCTAGGTGGTGTAAAGAGCAGCAAGGGATAAAGATATCTACGCATTGTAAAGAGCAGTAAGGGATAAAGATATCTAGGCATTGTAAAGAGCAGCAAGGGATAAAGATGTCTAGGTGGTGTAAAGAGCAGCAAGGGATAAAGATGTCTAGGTGGTGTAAAGAGCAGTAAGGTGTAAAGATGTCTAGGTGGTGTAAAGAGCAGCAAGGGATAAAGATGTCAGGAGACAGACTGTTGTAGTCGGCTGAATGGGACCCCGGTGGTTGACCTGAAGTACAGGTGATTATAATCAGCAACTGTGCATTTGCCAGCAGTTTGACATTTACAGCATCTGATGGAGACACAGTTGCTCATCTTCGTGAATACACCAGTGGTACAATACCCATGGCGTATCGACCCGTCGAGGCATGAATTCATTGCCATACTGAAAATGACAAAACCCGAAACGTTGTAGTAATGTGATTGGTTTATGTGTTCTGGATAAACACATTGTTAGAATGATTGCCTGGTATTTCATGGAATTGCCCTTTGATGTTGAGCATGCACTTGTTGTTCCCTCGGTCACGACTAAGGCGGATGACAAGTTCACGACTAAACACAAACTGATTGAGTGAAAGTTGTAGGTTGTATAGGACAATGGCCAGGGGCACAGTGTGTGCTACCACCACTGGCCAGGGTTCGTACGGGTTCTTGAAAGTCTTGAAAAGCCTTGAATTTGATTGGACCAAATTCAAGGCCTTGAAATCCTTGACTTTTACAAAGTAGTCTTGAAAAGTCTTGAATTTAATTATGGCTAATCAAATATTGTTTTGACTCAATTGTTGTGACGAATAACAGCCAGAAAATACCACCCAATGCATGACGGGTGACACCGGCCATGATTGTCGCCGTGGGTATTTGTTGTCCATCACATCACATCCGTGACAGTTGGCAGCATTAGAGGTAATCGTGGTTGGCCTGTCGGATTACTTGTGTCCACCGACAGAGTGGCTGGCTTACACTGTCGGCGTAACTGGTGCGGCGATGTCTTCCCGGGAGGACAGCTACCACGGCGTCTTATTAATTATGCACTGTCTCATTACTGAGACGTGGGTGTTACCACGAAGTGGTGGCCCCACGACGGGGCAAAACATTGATCCTGTAGTGCCCTGTCTCTCGGGGTCTCACTTGTGTAGTCTGTGCAGCCCTCTCTCATTGCTGTGGTCGTTGCACCAGGATGGCACAGACTCGTGATTGGGGTTTCTCTCAAGTGTATCGTACAAAAAGGTCACACTGTATTGTTTGCGACTACTAGATATTATTTTATGGCTAGTTTTAATCAGCTGTCGGTCATGTGGTGTGTCTTAACTAGATTGGCGTCTGAGAATAATCCTTAGATGACAAGTGCACGGAGGAACCTTATCAGTAGTTCGGTAATACTTTGTCCCTTGTAATCCAGCCAACCCGCAATTAAGGCCACCCGGGGACAGTCCCAAATTATTACTGTAACGTTGGGTAAAGTGTAAGAAATAAATCCTGGTGATACAGTCACTTCAATATTCAGGTAAATGTTTCACCACCATCACAAAGATCACTCTAATTGTTACACCACTTTACACTTGCAGAAAATGTCAGTGATGATGTGCATGGTGTGGTCTATTGATTGCTTATTAATTAATGGTTGAGTCACTTGAGAGAGCTTAGTGTTTGCCGCTCTGTGTCGTACAGTGAGTTATAATATGATATCAGCTGTAGTATTAGTAGCAGGTAGATTCTGTTTTGTGATGCTTGCATGCCGTTCTAGTACCAAAACTGTTCATAGCGGTTAGCTGCTGGCTTTGGACACCATAATTATAGAATTAGTTTGTGCGGTCTGGCGGTCTTGAAGTAGATTTATGGCCGGTGGAATATGCATGAGCCGTGGTGACGTCAGAGACATGTCACCAGAGATCTCCAGGGGAGGACAGGCACAGCAATCATATCAATTACTTCTGTATCTCTGGTGATAGTGTAACATGCATCTGTCTGTGTCAACTGATTATATGTCACTGTCATGTACTCTATATAATGACAATATATATTCCAACACGTAAAATCAGTAAATTATTAATTGAAAATAAATAAGTGCTATATGGTATGAATTAGCTGATTTTTTATGTTCAACCATAAACAGTTGCCATGTTCTGTCAGGTCTATGTGTGATTTGGACATAATTAAATAAAACATCATGTCAGGAGATGTACATTGTGGTGTGTGTCTTCAGTATTTCACTCCCAGTAGCAGCATCTGTAGCATCAGTTTCTCACACATGTCCTTATGATGGGTAAACACTTATCTGCAATGGAAAGTACAATGACCTGACTAGAGGATTGTATTCTTTGTAACATGTTATTGACTGTAACTCAACATTTGATTGTCCTAAGTAAGATTAATGTGTGTGCATTTGGCCTAATAACAACCAAAGTGGATACAAATTATACTGGACTATTGAAAATGACAGCTCACTCCTACATAAAACACTACCACTCAATGTCCTCCCACACACAACACCCTCCCACACACAACACCCTCCCACACACACACCAGTCCACACAACAACCTCCCACACACACACCAGTCCACACAACAACCTCCCACACATACACCAGTCCACACAACACCCTCCCACACACACACCAGTCCACACACACCCTACCACACACACCAGTCCACACACACCAGTCCACACAACACCCTCCCATACACACACCAGTCCACACAACACCCTCCCACACACACACACCAGTCCACACAACACCCTCCCACACACACCCGTCCACACACACCCTCCCACACACACCAGTCCACACACACCTTCCCACACACACCAGTCCACACAGACCCTCCCACACACACCAGTCCACACACACCTTCCCACACACACCAGTCCACACACACCAGTCCACACACACCCTCCCACACACACCCGTCCACACAACACACAACCACACAACACCATCCAACACATACCCATCCACACAACACCCTCCCACACACACCCATCCACTCAGCACCCTGCAAAACAACACCCTCCAACACATACCCATCCACACAACACCCTCCAACACACACCCGTCCACACAACACCCAACCACACAACACTGTCTTACACAACATCTTCCCATGCAACGTCCGCCCACACAATGGCTATGCCGTCTATTATACATGACCGGTGCAATAAGTTAATCCTGTCCTGTTCATATGTCATCAGATTAGTCCTGCCATCTGCAGCAGTCTGTCTCGAGAGGAGAGATTATTAAACCTCTCCCGCTGAGGCTATGACGCCACAGCCACAGCATGGCCAGCACCCATAGATTGCTGGCTTAATAGAAGATGCTGCGATGCGGCAACTGACACGCTGTAACTGATTATCAGTTGCCATATTCTGTATGTTCAGTGCAGTCGACTGTTCATTCTCCTTCTCCCAGACAAATCATATCTTATCGTTGTGTCTTCTGTGGCAGACAGCTGTGTGCTATCTCCCACTTGCTACATCCTGTCTCAGCGTATCGTCTACTAGACATTTCATGTCGTTGTGGGAGGCTGACTTGTGTTTGTTACTAGCTTAAATTAATGCACTGTCTCCAGTCTTTCCTCGCCACAGGAAAGGTATGATCAACATGAGTGAGCGTTTGAGAAAATTGGCCTAAAATGTAGAAATATAACATTTAGAAGAAATTCCTGATTTCAAGTCAGAAATGTGGCCTTGCCTGAGAGTGGTCTGATAGATGTGTCAAAGCCATTGGTGGCTGATATTCCTGTATTAACAGCAGTAGTTGTTTCATGATTCCACACTGCTTGTAATTTATTGAATGTTAAGCATGTTGGTAAGGTTTGCTAGCTATTGGAAACCACGGAAGATTGCTTTCCCAAAATGCCCTCGCACAAATCCACGCCAGCCAGAGGTGGTGGTTGACCATCCTGCCCCTGGCATTCAACCTATCAATATACGGATGGACACAGGATTGTTTCTACTTTATCCCACTTGCTGCTGTTGTCCTGTGGTTCCAGGAAGCAGGTCAACTTCTAGGACGTCTCTCGCTACTGTCTGGCCAGTGACAAGAGGCAATCAAGGCTAAGAGCCTGTATGCGGGTCCCAAAATGCCTACATCTGAAAGGTCATAATGCAGTTGGTTAACACGCCAACTGGCGTAGTCGGCAATCGGTTATCCTTGGAGTCTTGGAGGGAAGTATAGCTAGGACACATCTGGGAGAGAGAATAGGACAGTACACTGTGTATGTAAATATGCGGTAATTCTGAGTTGTTCCTATTCATTGACACACACGTAATAACATTGCACCGGTTGACATTTTAATGATGACTTCACCACCACTGTGGAAGCGCCTGGGTGGACGTTGAGACTTGACCAGTGGTCAGTTGATGGCATGGCTCGCTGTTGATCACATTAGGCAGCGGGAGGCTACTTCCACTAGGCTGCGGATAGGTGGACGTGGACTCGGACGTAGGCTGGCGGGGACAGGGTCGCGATGGAAGGGCATGCCAGTGAATGCCTGTCTTGTGAATGAGATGGCCCTCTCTTAGTGAGTTGGTCTTTAGAATAAGGTAGTCGTATTAATATTAGGTAGTGATCTGGTCTTATTAATAGGGTGGTCTGATGAAGGAGGTGGTCTTATAACTTATAAAGGAGTTCGTCATATCAGTTATGATTGGAGTGGTCAATTCAGTGGTCTACTGAATGACTGAGATGTTTCACTGAATGGAGTGGTCTACCAAGTGGGGTGGTCTGGGTGACTCACTGACTGTCATGTTACCTCATGGTCTGAGGCAAAGTGTGGTCAGTTGAATAAGAAATGACTGAATGGGGCAGTGTATTAAATCAGGTGCCTTCTGGTGTGGTTGTATGATTGAGCTGGTCACCTGTCAGAGAAATGAGATATATACACAGTAAAGAGGTCTATCGCACAACTATCAGTCATACAACTGTTCTGTGAGGTCTCACATCTGACTGTACGTATACACATATGTGTAAATACTAATACATATGTGTAACACACATGTGTACACATACATTCAGCACAATCACTTAGAAGCGCATGTCCCCGTCACTGTGCGGGGACATCGGAGGTGTGAAGTTGATGACCGAGTGCAAGGGTGACTCTGTCTGTGACACGGCGCTGTCGTACTGGGACGAACTGTAGGTGTCTGACGTCACTGACAACTTTGTGGGCGAACCCACCAGCTCATTGTGTAGTTTATGCACCGATAACAGGGGCAGTGCAATGCTGTCTGAACGCGGGTTTTCTTTGTTTGTCACTGTTACTGTCTGGGTCTGGTCATCGGTGTTATTCACAGATGGATCATGTGCCTGTCTCCTGGCACTACACATCTGACAGTCGGCAGTGCAACTGCCAGTTAATGAAGTGTTGTCGCCATCGACACTCGCTGTCTTGAAACTGTCTGAATCGCACGATTCTGGCGACGAATGGAATGTAGGGAGTTCACCGGTGCCTCCACCTGTCGGGAATGTGTGCGCGTTGATGACAGACGCGGGGAATGCGCTCGCGTCGATGACGTCGCCGTTGAAGAGCATCGACTCGGTGCGTTTGCATTCGGCCTCGATGCCGTGCAGACAGTTGCCGATGTCGAGCAGTTCGACCAGCTTGAGCATGTGTGACTGCTGCATCTTGTACTGCTCCCTCAGCTTCTCCAGCTGTTGCGTGCCGTAGTCGCGGATGCGCTGCACGCGCTGTGCGTAGTTGTCGCGCATGTTGTCGAGGTGCGTCGACTTGTAGTCCTTGAAGCGCCCGACCTGTGCGCCGTAGCTCTCGTGTAAGCGCGTCATCTGTTGCGTGCAGTTCTCGCGGATGCGTGCGACGCGTGCCGCGTACTGCTCGCGCATGTTCTCGATGTGTTGGAAGACGCCGGCGGCCGCGTCTTGTCGATACATGCGTAGTTGCGTGATCTTCGCCGACAGCTTGACGATCTTGTCCGACTTGAACGCGCACAGCGTCGCGATCTTGTTCGACTTGTAGCCCTGGATCGTGTCGAGCAGGTTGTGCACACTGCGCAGTTTCTGCTGCCGTCTGCGACATTTCACCACCAGGAAGCGCGTCAGCATGAAGACGGCGACGCCGACGAGGAACGCCATGTCGGTGGCGACCCCTATGAGCATACTGATGAAGGTGAGGTGTTCGATGATGGTGTAGTCGAGTAGAACAACGATGACGGCCGTGCCGTTGCCGTGGCTGTTGTGCGCCAAGCAGTAGTAGTGGCCCGTGTCGTGGCGCGACACGTAGTCGATGTACAGACTGCCGTTCTTGAGCACGCGCATGCGTCCGTCCGTGCGCTTGTCTATGTCGTGGTCGTAGTCGTGACTGAGGTGCCACGGCTTGTCCTTGAGGTAGGCGTGGTCGCCCGGGTCGGCGACGGCGTGATCGACAAACGCCGGGTGGTAGTACAAGCGTTTCCGGCGCGGCGTTAGCCACACGATTTCGGGTTTAGGGTCGCCGTCGACCTTGCAGTTGATGATGGCCTGAGAGCCTATCGGGAACGCCACCAGGTGGTCGTAGCTCTCGATCATGGCCGCCGTACACGAGACGTTCCAGTGCTGTATGTCGGCCATGCGGTAGTGAGCAAGTCTCGACGGGCCGGCGCACACGATGTCATCGGGGTGGAGGAGTCGCCATGTGGTGGCAGCACTGGTGTTGCCAATTAGGTGGTCGTGTAGCCACCAGGTGTCGCAGTTGCAGTTCCATGGGTTGTGGTGTAGCGTGACCGTGTGTAATTGTGTCAGACCACAGAGTGTACTTTTGTGTAAAGACGACAGCGCGTTGTAGCTAAGGTCAAGAGTTCGCAGTGACGTGAGACAGGTCAAGGCCTCAGCGTGGATGTAGCGCAGGTTTTTATTATGACTCACGTTGAGTGTTAATAACGCTGTGAGGCCAGCGAAAGTCTCATTGTTTATGTGCATTAGGTTATCAAGCAACGTCAGGTGTAATTCCTCGAGTTGTGAACAGTTACAGAAAGCTCCAGGGCCGATACTTGTGACAGCGTTTGATGCGATGGACAGCCATCGTAACTGAGTCAGCATGTTGAAGCTTGCGCTGTCAATGACAGTGATTCGGTTGTGACTGAGGTCTAGGTAGGTAAGATTTGACAGTGTAGAGAGATCAGGACAGGCGGACAGTTGGTTGTGCGACAGGGACAGATATTGCAGACTACTGTTGCCCTCTATGGACAGACTTTGTAACCGGTTGCCATCAAGTCGAAGTGTCTCCAACTGTGGAAGCATCGCTATGATGTGTCTCACAGCGACGAAGCTGATGGCATTTTTATTGAGGTTTAGTGTCCGTAGATGTGTCAGGTTGTCAAATACGTTGGTGTCAATTGCACTGATGAAATTCCCCGACAAGTCGAGTTCTTCTAGTGCGGTCAGCAGGCTGACCGCGGTCAGTTGTTCGCCGTCCAGGTGGTTATCGGCGAGTGAAAGACGTAGTAGTCGACGTTGGCCGCACAGGGCGTCGGAGGAGACGTTGACCAGGTCGTTGAAACTGAGGTCAAGTGACCGCAACAGGTGGAGGTCGCCCAGTGTCGTTGCGTCGAGTGTCACCAGGAAGTTGTGGCTGAGGTCGAGGTGACGCGTCGCCGACGACACGTGTGACGGCGGCAGTGTCAGACGTCGGTTGCTGCAGTCCGTCATGCTGTGCATCGTGTTGCAGACACATGACACCGGACATCGACTGACCACTGCGCGGGTGGTGTGCAGCAGTGTGGTCATCACCAGCAGCAGCATGGTTGGCGTGGCTACTGCCCAGTGATGACCGCAGTGATCACACTGACCATCTCCTGCAAACACAACAAACAGTCTTAACATTTGAATGTAACAACCTTCTGCTCTCTTGGTTTATTTCAATTGTCAATAACACATCACCTCTCAAGAAGCTTAAAAGACATACAGAGGTTATTAATCCTGTCTGTTCACAGCAAACCGCCCTGACACTCCGTCATGTTTGCAACAAATAAAAGTGACACAGGGTTGTGGGTGAACTCGTAAAGACTTGCATTGTTTTAATGTTATGACATTTTTTACCATACCTAGTAAACATGTAAATATATACAAACAATCGCCACATAACAATGCAAACTCCCAAGTCAAGACTACCTACTAACTATCAGCTACACAAAACATATACAATAAGTCACAACCAACATAAGTGAAACAGTTGATATGGGGTGGTGGGTGGAAGCTAAAAATATCAGAGTAAAATAAAATAACGAAGTCGATGGCGAACGATGAAGTTGTAGAAGTGGCTGCTGAAGTAAACAGGGCCGAATTGCCGCCAAACACCAGTTTAAATAGCCCCGGGCCTGCAGCTGATTGGCTGCTGGCCATAGCTTAGTACAATTGGGCTGTGGCCTACGAAATTAAACTTCGAACAGTATAATTAATACTGTTTATAAATGTTTTTTATTTTATAAGCATATACACGTGTATACACATATGCATACATAGATTTGGACAATTTGTTTTACGTTTGTAATTGTACATTAAATATAAATCATGTCACAGTTGTGTATTGTGACCATTAATTTCAATACAAAATTATTTTATTGTAGGAGGTAGGAGTTTTACATTAGAATTGATCATAATCAGCTATCATTGAAACGAATGCTGAGAAGTCGGTCTCCTGCCTGTTAGTGGCAATGTCATCTGACGGTGGCAATTGGTAACTGCAATGAGCGTGGTTAATTGACCCGCACTAAATGGCTGGCCTTGTCTTGTAAGAGTAGCTGAAGTGTGAACACATTTCAGGGACCGTCTCATTATTTCTTCAGCCTCGTTTCGCAGATATGATGGGCTCAATTAAGGAAAATCTATCAAACAGAATCTGGTTTTACATTATAGAAGCATTTAAAAATGCAGAAAGTCTCCCTATCACGGATGACACTATTTTCATTATAGAATAGAATATAAGAATAGAATATAAGATCATTGTTAGGGTCTAAAATTGATTTTTAAAGATCGAAATTGGGTGTGTAAACACATGAAAATGTCAATTGCCCCCAGCGATCATGCATATTAAACATTACCACCACTAGGAGGCACCACTGTGACACTTGTGTTGTTTAACGGAAATCGTGTCCACAATGACTCGGCACTTCTTTTACATTTTGAAAATTCCTTAGATTTTTTACAACAGGTTCTATTTAACGATGCATTATTGTGAGCTAATTGTCTGAGTGACCTGGTCCCTGGCTGAGACTGAGAGCTTGCATGTGTCAGTGTCAGTGACAGTGACAGTTGCAGCTGTGTGTCACAGTCACTTTGTGCTGATGTTGTTGTGTAGGTCTGTCGGCCCACGGGCTGTCCCTCGGCTCTCAAGATGCCAACACTTCATCCATCACGCCAACGTCGCCAGCTATGGTTGTTGCTTTCGCTTTCACTTGCGTCGTTTCACTTTTGAAAGGCAGCTTTTTATTGGTGTTTTATACAAGAATGCTGACAGTGAATCTGTTAATATTTATTATTATTAATATAAGTTTTTAACACATAATAAATAGCTTTATATTTTATTGTACAGCGCTTTGAGCATATTTGGATATTGCGCTTTATAAAAATAAATAATAAATATTATAACGTCTCGGGAGGGAAGTAGGGAGAAAAGGATGAAAGGAGTGAGGGAGGGTGTAAGGGGAGAGGGAGGGAATCCACCCACAATATTTGACACGGGTTCATAGGTTTTGCACGGATCTTAAAACGGGAAGACAACGATCTGTTCACAGTGCATCGAGTTGAAGGCTGTCCACTGTGTGTCTGACTCTTGTGGTCAGATGTCCCCATGGCCCAGTAAGCTGCTTACTGACCACAGCCACGTGCTGCCACCCAATCACACTTTGATGGCAGCGAACGTGGTCAAGTTTCAGATGTCCAACTGACTGGCTTTAACCAACCAGTTGCTGAACCACCCAGTCCCCGTCTGACACGGCCGGCCAGATGCTGCCCTCTTGTTTACCTGTGTCTGCATTATACCAGCCAGTCGCGTGGCAGCTATATTTATAATTCCTGTTAATATACAACTGTGCCATGAACTATGTTGGACTCGGTGGCAGTGGATGTTAGTACCAGCATGCAACTTGCGTAGGTGTGACGTTGTGGCGCCGTAATATATTTCCATAGCCACTGGGGGCTGTGCTCATCATTTCCTGTATGTCTGGAGTGAAGCCCTGATCCTCGATTTCTGTTTATTTTCTTCCTGCTTGCTGTGGTTGCACTGCCAACCTCCACTCGTCTGTATCTTTTGCATTCATCCTCCAAACTTTTTACAGTACTCTCACTTCACACACTCCAACCAGTGCAGTCTTTGTGTTCTCGTCTCTATTTGCCTTCCATTCTGTGGACACCTGTTGTATTGTGTGGTCCTAATATCATACAGCGGTCAGCCCATGTTTTCTGTCTGTCGGAACGGAGAGTTAAAGCTGTTGGTTCTTTCCACCTGCAGACTATACCCGAGGATGTAGAAGATGTGGAGCCTGTGGTAGACTCGCTATGGTTATGATGCTACCACTGGTTATGCTGGCATAGAAACCTACATATTAGCCCTAGAGGCATGTGTTATTTTTAAGCATACATCGGAAGACATTCCCAAGTGTCGTTTTGAAATGTTCTACCTCTCGCGTATTGATTTTCGATCTAGTTTCACATATGCAATTACATTTGTGATGGTTCATTTGCCAGTTTGAAGTGTGGTTCTGAGGATTAGTTTGACACGTAGATGTCATTTCAAGTACTAACTTCATTTTGGGCTGCTAACAGTAGCAACCTGACTGCACAAGTAGCAGCCCAAAATGACGCTGGGACTAGTTTCTTTGAGTTACACAATTATTTAGCATCACCAGTGCATAGACTCCTGCATTTGCTTATTAAAAAAACATAATTTTACCTTAAAAGCGTTCTTAGCAGCTTCTTGGAACTGGTCCCAGTAGAGTCGTACTGTATTGATATATAACACCGTCATCAACATAATTGTGGTCTTATCCCTTTCATCAGCTGCTTTTTGCATGTTCTGCTGTCTCTGTCACATAAATTATGCACCGTTTCAGTAAAACACATGTGCATCGGGGACTCAAGGGAGAGCCATTGTAGTGCTAGTATTGCTTGATTGATGCCTTTTACTGTACTACTTTGTATACAGCCCCCTGCTAGTATGACGTGCATGCATGCATGCGTACACGCCTAACTGCATGTGTGCACCAATTAGACAAATGCACAAGGGCAATTAATGAGTAGATTAGAAGTAAGTATTTATAGCCGCCTTAGCCAGGTTCTGCATCATAAGTGATGTGGTCAATTGGGAGTGACATACACTGGCTGATGTACTCTGGCTGACAGGGCGGGGTGTGAGTGGTGACGTGGGGTGTTAGTGGGTGACGTGGGGTGACTTTGAAGTGAGCAGTTGGCCGTGTACCAGGAAATGCTCCCACTCGACTGTGCTGCCTGACATGTGTGCGTCTTCCGTGGTACATAGACGTGATAACTGCACCTGCCACGGTGGCCTGTTGATTACCACCATAAGATTATGTCTGTCTGCGTGTGGCCTTGCCGTTTAGTTGAATGTCAGTTGGCTGGCTGTTTGGTCAATTTGCACCAATTTGCACTGTTATATCTGTCGTCACTCCATTATGTCAGTTCTCATTCTAAGCATTTAATCCATTACATCAATTCTCCATTCCACTAATTTCATCCACAGAAAGATATTTCCATCCTCACCATCAAATACTGACATGTTACAAAAATAACGTTTTATAAATACGCTACAACTTAAACAACATGTTTTGATAATAAAATACTGCTAGTAATATATTTTTATAAACGTCCCATCATTTACGTTATAAATTATGTTAATTGCAGAGGTGGCTAACAAAATTAATGGGACAACATTGGGACATATTCACATGCAGTCAGATTCTGATGAATTTTACTATAATTTATTAGACGGCAGAGTGCTTTCTAAATAGAAATAGGTGGAAAAGACCATGGTTAGCCTTATAGCAGTGTCAATAAATAAATAAATAAATAAAATAAATTATTCCAACCACTAACCAGCCCTAATATATGCATGCACTTGGATCCACTTTCCTCTATAAGACCTAGGTCGAGCCACTTTCCTCTATAAGACCTAGGTCGAGGTAACACCAGCTAGTGAACTGTAAATCAAACTGGTCTGCTTAATCTCAATTTGTTTCGCCTGTGCACATCTTTCATCTGATTAATCTAAGCAGAATGAAAATTGGTTAGTTACTTAGTGCTGGTCTTACTGCCATGGAAACAGGCAGCTCATGTATATCGGCACGTAGCACTGTCTCTGTCTCTGTCTCCCAGGAACTAATAATCCTGCTGAAATGTAATTGAATCCCTACTGTCCATACGAAGAGTGTTAATTTGTCACAATACAGTGTATAATTACTGTAAATATGATATCAATGACAGTAATGTCGATAATTATATTATCACTTTATCACTTCACCAGAACAAATGGAATGATAATTGTATCTTAAAGGACAAACAAAGTTAACTTTTACGTGGCATACACCTAATAGAGTTAATATAAAGTAACAATTTCCACATATACTCAATTTTTTAACGCCAGCGGTTTACCAGAAAAATATTTGTTAACACCCAGCCATCCAAATTCTATGTGCTACCCCATCTTAGACGAAGAATGACGTCACGACGGTGATCGAGGCGCTCTCCACGTAGATTCCCTGCATAGGGTTTGGCTGTTGTCATGAAATGGCTGCAACTCGGCAACGCGCGTAACATGCTGATGACGGTAAATATAAAGTTGTCTATTATTGTTATCGCTGAAATCATCCCATCAACTGATGATACATGTCTACATCAAAGCATTTCTCCTCAAAATGGACCGAGCAAAGTGCCAAACAGTACGCCCGCAAATCACCAACGTGAATCCATTGCTTCAATACTACCGGTTATTTCAACTAGTATTGCAACCGTATGCTGAACACGAAGGCATAATTACTCAAGTTTACCATAGATTTAACCACAGATTTAGATATACGTCTATAAGCAGCTGCTAGATGTCACGCCAACTGAACGAACTGTCGAAGACTCGAAGTTGTTGACCCTTAACGATGTCGCCGGAAGCTGACCGAGATATAGAATGCCGCGCGCTGAATGGCCAAGCCAAATTAACCCTTCACCTATGGCGGCGTCCAGACCATCGTGGATTTCGTTAGAATTTTAGACTTTAAAGTCACATTCTGAGTAAACCGCTGATGTTAAAAAATTGAGTATATGTGGAAATTGTTACTTTGTATAAACTCTATTAGGTGTGTGACACGAAGCCGTAGCCTTTTTTTGTCCTTTAAGATACATACATAGAAGATGGCAGTAATACCCTTATATATATATATATATATATATATATATATATATATATATATATATATATATATATATATATTTACTTCTGAAGAAACTAGTGTTTGTGGTCTGAATATTTCAACCACCTCCCTTCTTCAGTACGGAGCTGAAATATTGAGACAATGCAACAATAGTTTTGATGTTGACAATGCAGGTTTCCTACTTTTGTCACCAAGGTGTCCAGGGTTGGTTTCAGGATGTGTTTGTACCATATGATGGTAACATATGTGATAAATTTTGTAACTTGAAACAGCTGTCAAACACACACATTGGGTATCCAACAGTTGTGGCAACTGTGTTAAAACGTGGGCTATTTTATTTACCCTCTTTTGGAAGAGACGCTGTGGGTCTCTGATCCCGTGTCTATGTAAAAAAAATAAAAAAGCAGCACACAGGGAAATGGGATACACCCGTCATGGACTTGTTGAACTGGGATCTGAAGTCTCTGGCCAGTTGTGATGGTCAGTTCTACTATTCAGACCAGCACATGTCGGACAGAACACATTACCTCACGGTGTGGTGACAATTAGTCACTTGGCATGCCAGGTCGAGAGGGCTGCGTGACTGTCACCAATAGCAGGTGTGTGACAATTAGTAGCTAGGTGGAGTCTTCTTCTAGTGATCTCTGCCCTAGGCCAATGGCAACTCTCTCTTTTACCTGTCTTTTGCATGTCACATGATTATTTTGCATCTGCATCTAGCTGTCAGTCAATACAGCCATCCATCTTCATTTTTGTAAAATTATTGTTCATTATACGTGGAGAGGAGTAGCGTTTATCTGGTCAAACTTGTTGGTCAGTTCTTTCAGGTACTCAGTGCATGTTATTCATTTAATGTGACAATGAT
The DNA here is from genome assembly GCA_964017155.1 of Oasisia sp. SBJ-2009. NCBI lineage: Eukaryota > Metazoa > Annelida > Polychaeta > Sabellida > Siboglinidae > Oasisia > Oasisia sp. SBJ-2009. The sequence goes on from OZ024860.1 coordinate 12,071,092, forward strand.
TTCTTTATTCCTCCAAGTCCAGTCCAGGACATGTTTGATTTCCAGTGTCTAGTTTTAGTTTCCACTTCAGAAAATTGATTTATGGCCGCTGCATCCACCAGTGTTTTTGGTAGTCTAGGTTGAGGGTGACGTTTGTTTGGCTTGGATGGTGAGGACCATATTGCAGTTGGCACATTTGCCCATAGTGGGCTGAATGTGGTAAACCACTGGCTACACAGTTGTATTCAGTGTGGTGAACTATATACTGGGCTCAATTGGGCTCACAGGGTTGAACAACTGAGCTCTCAATGATGAAAGACTGGACTCACAGTTTGGATCAATGTTGAGTAAATGAACACCCAATATGTCGAACTATCTCTGTGTCTCAAGGCCATTACATTTCCCATTGGGACATGACTATTTAAGTGACCGAGGCAGGCTATTTTAAGCCAGTGCTAGGCTGGCATGTGGTAATTCTGATTAGTACATAATAGATGATGTTAATGAATCCATGCATGATCTGTTGTGTAAGGTTTTCTATTTGTATCTCCCAAGGTTAGGTTGTTATTTTTACATCAGAATGTTTGGTTGTTTATTATAGCACCTGAATCAATATTTACACTTTGGTGGATTTCACAGGTTTCCATAACGAAATTTAAGTATATTTTTTATTTAATATTAAAGCTTACCTTTGTAATAAAGAAATCCATAAGAATAATGGTAAAAAATGTAGATAATAATGCACTTAGCTTTTATTATCATCTGTATGCCATGAACTACTGCAGATGATGGCATGAGTTATGTTTAAATGTAAATTGTAACATTACAAGGTCTTGTTGGGTTTTGTTATAACAAGCATTTATATAGCACCTTAACATAGACTGTCTTCAACATAGCAGATGCCGACTTTTCAGTTCCTCATATTGTGAGTTCAGAGTGGAGAGAATGTAGATACAATCTGTGTTGTGAAATATGCTGCCCGACGGTGTCATGTCAGTGTCGACACTGTGTCGCTAACGTCAGTCACTGCTACTTACCTAACATGTCTGTGTGCACGCCATCAACTGTGGCTGCGACCGAATGTCCTCGATGTCAGGCCATCTTTAGACGACTGCCCAGATACTGACCACTGGGTTTGACTGGCCATACATCAGTGCAGCTGATTGCGGCGCGGCTGGCTGTGACCGGCTGGCTGGCTGCACACGCTGCGACTGTCCGTCCGCCCGTCCCCTGCATCCAGTCTTGCAACAGGAACTATTGATCCACACGCAAATCACTGCCTGGTCTATAAGCTGGGTGTTGCCTGGCCTGATCCACTCGTGAGAGGGGAGGTGGGGTAAGACAGCCCGGCCCAGCCCAGGTGATTAGGCACTCTGTATTCCCGCCACAGATGAGATGATAACATGATGAGCCGTCACCCGTGATGTTGAATCTCGCCGGCTTGTATGACAACTTTGTGTCATGACTTAACGCCGACCGACAGAGCTGCTCGTTTCGACGACGGAACGAGGCATGCATGATTGAATGCAGGACTGGACGGACGATGCCGGCTTAGAAATAATTACTGCACGTACATGAATATCGGAGTTTATATCGGCTTACCAGCACGCGAGAACAACACAGATTAATGAACTGTGTAGCGAATATTTCATGGGTGGTAATCGTCAGCCTTGTTGGGATGCATCTGAGTGGAGACAGTTATGATTCGTCTTTAAATGCCATGTCGGCTCATCACGGCTTTCGTCCTCCACGAGGTTGTCACATTTATATTTGACACCAACTAGATCTGACTGCCTGCTTCCACAAGGCATTATTTTTGACGATTAATCATTTCTTTGCCTACTTCTGTCTGGCTTTGTCTCCTTTGATTTTCAATTGGTTGAGGATTTTTTTTACATGTTATTGCATGTCCGAGGAATTATAGATCTGAGACGTCTGATGATTTACAGTAATAACACAACTGTGCTTTGTTTTTGCTCTCCCGTACTGTGTTTATGTTGTTGTGATGTTATTATGCTCACTAAAATGCCACCATTTCCCAGTTACGACTCGTGTTTCCTTTTTATATCTGTTGGAACCGGAAGACATGCTTGTTAACTGCTAAGGCTTGTGAAAAAGGTGGACATTGCTACCAGTAACACACGTCTATGTTGTTGTTGTGATGTTATTATGTTCACTAAAATGCCACCGTTTCCCAGTTACGACTCGTGTTTCCTTTTTATATCTGTTGGAACCGGAAGACATGCTTGTTAACTGCTATGGCTTGTGAAAATTTGGACATTGCTACCAGTAACACACCTGTCCAGAATGAAAACCTGCTGTACTGTGGTCCAGAATGTCCAGCTTGCATTGTCCACTACCAGTCCAGACTTGTAATCTTACCGTAACGGACATTGCTTAGTCCTGACTGTGGACAGGTTATATTGTATATCTTTCCAGATTGGCTACAGAGACAGTTATCATTCCACTCGGTGTGGCCCTGTAACTGTGGTCCCTGTACAACAGTAGATTGTTGCCATGCACTTAGAGTTAGACATAAAGAGATTGGCTACAGAGACAGTTATCATTCCACTCGGTGTGGCCCTGTAACTGTGGTCCCTGTACAACAGTAGATTGTTGCCATGCACTTAGAGTTAGACATAAAGCCACTGATGCTCCTTGTCAGGTGCCGTCCATACACAGTAGCACGCATTTACTGGTTTAGCAGTGACTCGTCTTTTTTCATCGACATCCAGGCAAGGTCATTCGTTATTCATGACACAAATGCACGTTGTATCTTGGCCGAGGCAAGTTATTATGTAACATCAATCATGTGGCGCCCAGCCTAGATCACTGGCCTGTACCACAGCAACAGTAGTGATAATGGTGCTGTTTAGGAATCATGTTTAATTTTTATTCATTGTAGTCAGGCAACAGTTTTGTATTTAATGTGGCTCGCAAATATCACAAGAGGTGCCGGAATTATATTTTCTCAATGTTGGTGAAAAACGAAATTAGCCTTCCTAGAAAAACAGTTGGAGAAGTCCCACTTATGGTTCTTGGGATTCACCGAGAGGACAAAGTCAAACACAGAACCTCTAAGGTTTTTGTGCATATACATTAAAAAACAATAACAAGGTGTGACCTCAAGTACACATTTGTTTGTTATTTTCTCATGCAAGTGCTTGTAATTATACATTGCTAGCTGTTAAATGTATGGCACTATGTTTGCACTGCCTACGACACTACATGTTGTGTGTGCCGGGGAGTGGCTGGGTAACAATGAGCCTGTCTCTGTTGCAGTGTCGGGAGTTTGTGAAGATCGGCGCCCTCAAGGGCAACAGTCCGTCAGAGGTGATCACGTCATGTGACATGACATTCTCGTGTGTCTCCGACCCGTCGGCTCTAAAAGATGTGAGTATTGACTGTCTGTGCTGTGTGTGCTCACGCTCAGTCACCCTAACCCCATGAGTAATGCAGTCACTCATTCCGTCACTCGTTTGTAGAACACACGTAATTAACACACAACACATTTCTTTCGTATTGCATATTAGTCTAATTCGACATGAACATTATTATTATTTTACTAGATTATTTGGAACTATTATCAATACATAATCATATTCTTATTATTGGCATTATTGCTACGTAATTATTATTATTTTTAAAAGTTTTAACATACTAAACTATTTATTACTAATAATAATTATACCTATACCGTCATTTATTAGTATCACTATAATGTAATTATACACTAGACTGATTATTATGTATTAATGACTACTACGTAATTTATTTAATTATTTAAAAGTGCTACGCTATTTAATGCCATACTAATTTTATTTATTTATATACCTTTACATATATTTTTTCACATTTATTTTAAAACATTAGTATTTGTCTTATTGTATACATATATCTTTTTGTGTATTTTAAATAGTAATATGTTGTGAAGCGCCACAAATGATTATGGATGTGGCGCTATACTAAATCAATATATTATTATTATTATTATTATTACATCTTCCCTCAGTCATTCACTTGTTAACCACTCAATGACTGTCTTAGTCACATGTGAAACACAGTCAGTAACACACACGAAGCACACGAAGCATTCATACAGTCAGGCCTTCTACATTGCTAGAGATTTGGTTGCAACTGTTTTTTTCACTTTGGCAATTAAAACATGTTGGGACAAGAGCTGGTGACCATGACGAGTATGATAATTCACACCATATTGTTCACAAGACAATGATAACTATGTAATTAATGTCCTTGTGCACTCCCTGCCTCTGATTGACATTGTTTTTTAAGCTGTAGTCTGCAAGAGCACCCCAAACAGCACGTATTGCTACATATCCCCTAATGCTGTCCACAGTAAACCATTAACTAGAGTAATCCAATAAAAAGTCAAACATTACTATAGAAATAATGTCCTTAGATACATCTACACTATATATATATATATATATATATATATATATATATATATATATATATATATATATATATGCATTTATATTAATTAATGGTGCAAGTTGGGGCACATTATAAACCAAAGATTTTATATCTTAAAAGCAAGTAATCGCTTGAGAAATCCTCCCATCACCCTTGATCACAAGCTGTGAAGAAAAAGACAAATCCTAGTCTCACATATGAATATTGTATCAGTGGTGTAATAAGATATCATGTAACTGAAACTTGTTATGTAATGGATATTTTGCACCATAACATATGAGAGAATAAATAAATGTGTTGATGTTATGCCTACAACATAAAATCAATAAACATTTCATTTACTGATTCAATTTTCATGCCGACAGAATATGTTTTTAAGTATTGTAAATAACGTTTTCATAATAGGCAAACGTGTGAAATAATCTGATTTATGCACAGTTCTTGTAGACTCCACATTCTCACACAGTTCACGCAATTTCTTTGCACCAAATTATGTTTGGTTCCTAAAAAGTAGCTTGGAGCTACTTGACCCTAGACAAAAATTAATGTTGAGGGCTGAACACATGGAAACCGTCAATTACACTAACTGCAGTGCTGCCCAGTTATTATTTCACTGTCTGAACACCAATCCTCGTGTCTGTTGGCAATTCCAATTACTTTCTCATGAAATCGATTGCATGAAATATAGTATTGCACAACACAGTCAACCCATCAAAAAGCATACATTTGGTGCCATCAACATTATCTCTCATTGTCATCAATAGTGCAGTAAAAAACAGTAGAATTGCCACGCAACCAGACATTGTCAGACAGCCATATCAAAGGAATTACAACAGAATGGATTGCATTACGGAAATTGTGTCTGATTTTACAGAGATTTATTTAGCTGCATTTTATATAACCGCCAATGCATCAAATAAATAATACCTCTGGCATTAAACTTAACAGTGACAAATGAGTGACATTGGCAATTGAAGTGGCTGGGTTTTATGTGGAATTCAAATGTGTTTGTTGGTGTGTTAACTTGTGTGTTTTTTATGGCAGCTTGTATTTGGCAACTGCGGAGTGCTACAAGGGATCGGACCTGGCAAGGCCTACATTGACATGTCAACTGTCGATGTGGAGACTATCACAGATGTCCATGAGGTCAGTAGGTCAGCAGTGAAATGACCATGAGGTTTGTGGGTCAGGGGATGATTGTTTGGCGATTAACGGCGGCATGGCACGGAAATCTTGGAATGCCAAATCTTGACTTTTTTATTAAAATTCTTAAATTTCTGTTCAGTTGTGTTTCATCCAAACATTATACTCTACTTACTGTATTACTAAATTATGTTTACTCTCGAAATGTATCTAGCTTCAAAAGATATTTGTGGTTCATACAAAGTTTGCCGTTCAATTTTATAAACAAACAAGAAAACCTTTATGTCATCATGATTCTACTGATTTACAAATCTATCTGAAACAACAAGAGTCTACTACACTGCTCCTATATGATAATGACAACAATTTACATAATGTGATATATCTATATATGCATATCTGTGACATATATCCTGTTAGAGTTGTGCAACCAAAGTTATTTTGAGTGACGTAATTATGTAAATACAATAGACAGGAATATATAAATCACAAAATACGCCTGTAACAAAATTCTTATGTTCTGTCTGCACCATGTGAAATGCTCTATGACCAGAACATGTCATGACTGTGTGAGATCACATACTGTATTAACATAGGCCAAGACCATCAGAACACAAGATTTCGGTGAGACAGTTTTTACCTGGCGTAACATTTTCCGATGTACTACTTAGTTTGATTCATGTACAATGTTATGCTGCAACTCATCATTACGTACACCCGTGTGCGTTTCACACAGGCTGTGACGACACGCGGTGGTCGTTTCCTCGAGGCTCCCGTCATTGGCAGTCGGCAGCCAGCGATGAACGGACAGCTCCTGATCCTGGCTGCCGGGGACAGGACTCTCTTTGATGACTGCTACTCCTGCCTCGAGGCAATGGGACGACAGACGTTCTTCCTCGGTAGGTGGCGCCACCAGGTGTTGGGAATTCAACTTTTGACTTTCCGTAGTCCGTGGTGCAATGAGATGGCGTTGCTTGCGTGGGAATAGCATCGGGGGAATCGCATCGTGGAAATGTAAAACTATATAATTGGCCAGATGATTTATCCATCACATGACTTGTAACATTCTCCTCCAAGTCACAGGAAATGGATGCCAAACATACGTCGCTCATAGAAATTGGTTTGGGTATTTTGTGAAATACTTGCTCCAATTTTTTTCTGTTTAGAAAAAACCAGGCAGAGTATTTCAAAAAAGATTTAGCAGATATCATGCTGCCCATGTAGCTGTAGGTTTAATGAACGTAATTATTCTTATGAATATTTGTGGCCAGAAAAACTTTATGGGATTGTGTACATACAAAATGGATCCACTAACTGGCATCATCAGTGTAGAAGAAATTACTAGAATTATGATTTGTTATTCAAAGGTCCATAAAGGTAAGTTCTCATATAGCGCAGTATCCAATCCTCAGGAATGCTCAAAGCACTTTACACTTTGCTTTCCTGACAGACCTGTTCAATCAGACTCCATCTCAATTTCTCTGGGAAGCATCTAGCCAGCCATATGTTACAATTAATGCACAAAGGCTGCTCGTACACATATGCACCACTATCTGTAGTCAGGTACTCATGTATGCAGCTGAGTGAACTGGAGCAATGTAGAGTGAAGAAACTTGCCCAAGGTTCTAACACCACAGCACAGGATTCGAACTCGGATTCTCTTAGTCGAGAGTCCAAAGCTCTACCCCGGAGCCACTGCACTCTACACATGACATGTGCATGATGCAGGTTGTCTTTGAAGTGACAGAGTCAGTTGGTACACCATACAGGTTCTTGGTTTGGCATCGGTGATAGATAGAAGTGATATGGATCCAGTGATATTGCCAGTAGGCATGTCTGATGGATGCTAGCATGCTCCATATTATAATCAATGAAAATGTACATCCTATAACTATTATTATGCAATGTTGCACACATGTTTTTGTCATGGAAAATTAGCATAATGCTTTTGTATGTTGAGCGTCTGGCTCAGTTTCTCGAGAATATAGGTGCTACAATGATATTATAACATTAACTGTGATTTACAATCATCCGATGTCACATTTCCCCACCAGCAGGGAGTGAGTAGCCTGTTTTACGGTGAATGACTGAATGAATGAATATTTATTTTTGGAAATATACAAAGCACATATGTAAATAGTATGTTTAAACTAAAAATGTAACAATCAATTATATAATGTACGATTCTGGGCAGGCAGTGGAGCCAATTAAGGCTGTTACCAGTTGGTATAAATAATAATTGTTATTATGAAACCATTTCTCATAAATTAAGCTGGTCGCTGCCAACCCTACCATAGCTGTATAAACAATAATGTTATAATAGTAATTTCATGTGTAACACATACTTATGGTTTTTATAACTGACCAGGTATGTAGAACGTAACAATAATATTCAATAATAAATGTTCAGTTAACATGTATAGCAAACGTGTAGTAATACCAACTAACGACAATGACAAGGATTGACTGAAAAATGCTGACTGTAGCTGTGTAAAACATGAGATTGTTACACGGGAGGCCTGGAGGAAGATGCCTAGAGCATTGTGGTTGTGGCTGTGTATTATAATCAGCACATCACCACCTGCCCTCAGTAGTAGGCCTGTTGTGTCATTACCACACTGACATGCCACTGACTGGCTGGCCCTGGCCTGCCATTGTCTGTTCACACAGCTGTATGCTAATGTTGCATCCTGGGTTCTGGTGACAGCTATTGTTGTGTGCATGGAGTATGTATCGTTGGTGTCCTTGGAAAATCTTGTCTTGTATAATATGCAATTTTTCTGTTTTTATTTCAGTAGCAGCGGGAATCATTATTCAGTGTCATTGCGCTGTGAAAACCTTGTAACTGTTTGTGCAATGGAAAACACAAAAACTGTCATGTGATATTATAACCTTGGATCCCACATGATTACCCAAATTGTCCTTTGAATACACCATTGTATATTTTTTCTATAAAAGCATTAAATGCAGATGAGATATTTTCTAAAGACAATGACAATATAACGTGAAATATTGATTTTATCCAAACTATACAACACAACAATCATGGTCATTGTCAGGAAACAGCATATTTCAAATTACAAAGAATAAATTCATGTAAAGAAACCCTGGATGAAAATTACATGATATGATTTTGTTGGCTTGTTATGTAGGTAGCCTGAAGCAGTAGTTGAAGTATAAGTCAATCAGTTGATGTGTCATCAGAAAGGGGACTGCCAAATAGGACTGACAGTTCCATTAGGCTTCTGGCTAACACGTTAACGTGTCCACTGCCTCTTCAAAAGTTCACACCTCGCCAAAAAGTGGCAATTAATTATTGAGAGAAAACGTATCAATATGCAAATGTGATTGGGGACTTGACATCTCTTGAGGGAATGTGATTTAATTATGATACGTACCCATGAGTCGATGTTTCTTGGCAGTATTTGTGAGACATTTTATACCTGTGAAGGACGTGTGTGCGTGTCACTGCATGATCAAGTCAACATTCAGTGTTGTCATTGTGAGTGCTTCTTTGAGGAAGTGCTGATTTGTTGGCCAGGGTATGTCCCTCTTAACCAGGGCATCTCACTAAATTATCTTGTAGTAACTTGTCTCCATAAATAAAATATAAATACACACAGACAATCTGTTCTAAAAGTTGTAAAAATATTAATGCAATAAATGTCTTAGTAAGGAACTTATGCCTGTATGTCTATACAATACAGTAAGTTAAAACTTTACTGTGAATAAAGAACAAGTAGAGAATAAAAATGTTAAAAAGCAGTTGTCTGCCTGCCAGGGAGATCGCCATAGAACACCGGACTCATGATCAGTGGAAGTGTGGTTTTTAAAAGGAGGATATCCAAAAGAATATGTCATGCAGCCAGAAATTATGATGCAGGTCGACAAATAACCTGCATGGATGATGCATTAGCTTCTATAGCATATGCACTAATAATGTCACAGTGCCTTCTAGAGAGACCCATCCACCCGTCATTTGGACAAGTACAAATATCACTGGATGGGTGGTAGATGGGTAAAAAAATAAGGAGCAAAAAGTTCCAAAGTCAGATATTTAATTATAACTGAAAATGGGTGTCACGTGTGTTTATGATTTATTTCAGGTCATGTTGCACACTTCAACTGTCTTGTGTGTACATGTCAGTTAAATTTTTGACCAGCAACATTTTTAACCTGTTTCTAGTGCTGTTTTCCATTATATTGTTGTCATACAGTACAGTACAGTACAGTACAGTACAGTACAGTACAGTACAGTACAGTACAGTACAGTACAGTACAGTACAGTACAGTACAGTACAGTACAGTACAGTACAGTACAGTACAGTACAGTACAGTACAGTACAGTACAGTACAGTACAGTACAGTACAGTACAGTACAGTACAGTACAACTGTATATACACTTGTAAGGGCAATTACATCGTTGTTCAGACGGGCACTGTGTATAACATGAGTAACAAACATGTGCGCCGTGTCATGTCGTCTGTGTAGATCTGTCACCGTCTGTGTTGACAGGTGAGGTTGGCAGTGCCACCAAGATGAAGCTGGTCATCAGTATGTTGATGGGCACGGTGCTGGCCGGTCTGGCCGAGAGCATGGCCCTGGCAGAACACATCGGCCTCGACCAGGAGGAAGTGCTCAAGATACTCACCCTCTCCCCCGTCTCCTGCCCCCTTGTTCGCACCAAGGGCCATGGTAAGTACATGTGTACATGTACCCCCAGGCCGGGTTCACTCTCTGTCAGAGCTATGCTTCACAAAATGTCATTCCAAGAGGAGGAAAAAAAAATTAATCGAACTGATCGACTAAAGAGGTAACGGTTGCTCAGTGCAGTCAAAATGCTCAAAAGTATTTTATACAAAAAACTATTTTGTTTGGTGATAAAACTCATTACTTGTTAAAAAAAATGTATTAAAAATTTTATTGGCATAAATTGTGTGACATTTCACGAAAGCGGTTTTCTGTGTTGGGTCATATTCTTATAATTTTATGAGAAACTAATCTATTTTGCGGCTCCAGTGGTTTTCCTTGAAATTAGGCTCTTAAATGATTGATCAAATCTTGTTAGCGCCTGGTTTAAATAATGTTACACGTGTGATGAAAAACACGACTCAAAGTGACTCTGAAAACACCTTTCTATTGTTTTATCTAACTAATGAATTATTAACTACAGTTGACTTACCTTTCTATTGGTTTATCTAACTAATGAATTATTAACTACAGTTGACTTACCTTTCTATTAGTTTATCTAACTAATGAATTATTAACTACAGTTGACTTACCTTTCTATTAGTTTATCTAACTAATGAATTATTAACTACAGTTGACTTACCGTTCGATTGGTTTATCTAACTAATGAATTATTAACTCCAGTTGACTTACCTGACCGCAGTCCCCGCACCGGCCGGTCCTATGGTGGTGACATTGTCCACCTGTGGTGACACAGAGAGACGACATGTCAAATGTCATGTCACGTCATTGACATAAGCAGCTGTAGGAGTCATGTGAATCTCTTGCAGTGCTCTTGAAGGGTTGTGAGCTCAAACTGTTGCTAATGCACCAGTGCTCATATTTTTATGCCAAACTAAGCTGAAAGAACTACGTATGTGTAATGGCAGGTTACTAGTTCTCAGAAACTTGGTTCTTGGTGGGGCTGGGCTGGGCTGGGCTGTCTTATGAAACCTGCTTTTGTTTGCACAACTTTAACCCTGCAACCGGCCAGGGATAATTGTATGTTACATACTGTTATAATAAAAGTCATAACTCTACAAATACTTACCGTAAATATATCAACGAGATATAATTTTGCTGCTAAATGAACTATACTATCTCTATTATGTGTCGGATAATCATGGTGATATTATTATCTGAACTTCATCCCAAAAATATGAAAAATAAGCGCATTATGTTTCTCCAGATAATTACTGCAAGACAAACATAGCCATACGTGTTAACTGCCAAATAACATACAAATGAATCAAATCCAGTGAGAACTTTTATGAATTGTTTATGTCAGGGTAGGCTGTTTTAAACAAGCGGATTGCTGCTATATTCACCACCAATGCACGAAAAGTGAATTGTCATGCTGACAAATTGTCAATTTGTCATGCCAAAAAGCATTCAAAGTTGTTCTAACTATGTGAACTTGTATAATAGCCATGTTCATGGATGCAGTAGCTTTTGATAATCCAAAGTAAACTTATGAACCTGGAAAGTTCTTTGACACAAACATCCGGCATCTTGTTGTTTAATTCTACTCTGGCAGAAGATGCTAATATCTGCTGCCAGATAAGGATGGTGTGGATGAAACTACTTCACCGTTTAGACAAATGTAGCATCATTGCTAAATAAAACAAATCCGTTGAGAAGTATAATTTTTATGAATATAATAACCTTGTTCATGAATACTGTCAAACATTTTGTCAAAATATCAACGCAGAAACTTGAGGTAATCCAAAGGAAAGTTGCAAAGCGGATAAACTGTTGTTTATCACTCTGCCATTTTATCTCCAACTTTGATTTTGCGGGGCAATTAAGGCAGGTGCATTTGGGCTGAATTTCGGCCCTAGTCACCTACAGTTAAATTATGTGACCAGTGATTATTGTCAGAGTAATTGTGGTTATTGTTTAAAGTGGAAATGACATTTTGAAACGTAAAACATGTCCAAACCTTTCTAAACTGCCAGCTCTGCTGGACTCAAATATCTCCACCAGTTTGATGAGTCATTATTAGATCGGAATAACAGCTATTTGACAGTAATCATCTGACACCTAATTCCTGCAGCTCAGTCTGAGAAACTTCATTTCCTGTCTCCTGCAATATCTGTAGACCAAGATTTATCCAGGTTCATCGTCATTCACCTCGGAGTGGGATTTCCTCCAATCCATCGCGTAAAAGATGATCCCTGCATGACACGGTGGCCTGGAAGAGTTTTTATCGGCTAGTGTAACACTGACATTGGCTGAGAGCCAGATTGGCCAGCAGTAAGACGTCAGATCTTGCTAAATGTGTACGTCATGCCAATAACAGGTGTGCACGTTAATGATGGCCTCAATGGGAGTATTTCTGGAGCACTCTACCTTGTACTAGGTCTGACAGCAAGGAGGAAATACGAGGCTAGATAACAGATTAGCCAGTTGAGAACTATACCCTGGCACTTTGCCCCAATGCACTGAGTTGGTGACCTTGGCCTATTTGTGAAAATAGCTGCAGGGATGTCATTGACATATTTAGCTCCTTCGTGTTTTGGCATCATGAAAAAGTGCAGTAATCAACAAGCTGATTGTGTGAAGGTTTGTCATCATCGATATGAAAACCCAAAGAATAAATGTAAGAGTTCCAAAAGAATACTAACAAGTGATAATTGGGTTGCACTTTACTCCAGGATCCAGGCCATATTTCTTTGTATTGCCACTGGTTGATAGAGTGTTAAACGACTACTAATGATGATACGCTGAAGTGATAAACAACTGCTAACTCAGTTGACACTGATTTGTTGAGTTCTGTAACTCTCTATTGTCATGAACACAAGCGTGTTGACACTGTCGTGTGTTTGCAGCAATGATGCAGGCACAGTTCAGCAACCCCCACTGCCGACTACATCTGTGCCAGAAGGACCTGCGTCTGGCAGTGAACATGTCCGACACAGTGGAACAGCCTTTGCATGTGGCATCTGCTGTCAATGAGGTATGTTCTAAGCTATACAATACAATACAATACAATACAATACAATACAATACAATACAATACAATACAATACAATACAATACAATACAATACAATACAATACAATACAATACAATACAATACAATACAATACAATACAATAAAACTTGATTTATCCTTATAAGGGCAATTACATTGTCGTTCAGACGGGCATTATGTATAACGTGTAAAAATATTATATAAGACACATGGAACTTTTTCCTACCATAACTTTCTTTTCGGGCACATACCTATAAACTATTATTCTACGTTGTTTTCAGTTACCACTAAATAAAATTTGATTTGTTCGTGTGTGATCAGATTGACTGGTAACATAAATTAAGTTACAAGTTGGGGGTGGTAAAACCTTGATGATATGGGATGATATCAGGATTTATTTGTGCACGTAAATATATGGACGATGTATGTTGGTTATATTTGTTTATTGTATGATGGATAATTTAATTGTTTACAGTAATTAAGATCAGTTTTGACTGATGGAAAATGTTTTGCATATTGTAATCTTTATGTTAAGTTTTAATATTTTCTATTATTAATTGTCACAGTTAAGCATTATTTGTATTTAGGATATTCGGTGCAGTTGGCAAGGTTGACAAAATTATTGTAATTTTATAGTTTTTTTGTGTGATTTCTTGACTGGTAAGCTTGCAGGATAACCTTTGAATTGTTAAATGTAGAAATGCTACAATGGAACGTATTGCACCTATTTCCTTCATACATATATTGTGAATTATACATTGTTTTCTGATGTTTTAACGTTTAATCCTGTCTAATCTGTTGTCCTTCCTTGCAGCTGTTCAAGAAGGCGAAGGCGAAAGGTTACGGAGAGCACGACTCAGCAGCCGTATACCGGGCCGCAGATCTGTAGGCCACCTGGTGGCATTTCATGGATTCTACATTCTTCGTTGCTGCAGTTTGTGGACCGAAGACTACCACAATAATGATTTTATCGCAGTGGATCAAGAACTGATCAGTGACTGTTTAGAAATGAACTGTTTTGACCACTGGAACTGTTTTTTTTTTTACATAGAAACCAATTCCGTGGCCTTTGACATGTGTAGAATGGAGTAGTGTTGCTATAAGGGGTGTAGTTCATGGTAGTGATGGGGGGACGGGGGTGGGGAGAAAGCCGGGCATGTATTGTTAATAGAAATCATGTGACATGTTGAATGTGCGATTTGTAAAGGTATGACTCGGGGTGGGGGTGGAAAGAATGCATGGGGTAAATGAAATGGGGTTGCTGAGTACGTGGGGGGTTGGCTGCCTTCCCAACAGTTCCTGGGCCTCATCAGGACGCACACGGCGTAGACGTAACCCAGTCGCTCCAGGCCAGAGGTCATCTTTATAACAATCCTTGTTCCAGTCAGTCGTTTTAACTATTTTATGATGTCGTTTGTAGTCGTTCGACAGGAACCATGCATTTTGAATTAAAGGACTGAGTTAGTCAGCCGTGTGAAATAAGGTTGGACGATTTCTGCGTTCGTTTGTTTCTGTCTACGCGCTGTAGTTTAGTTCTAGTTGAGTTTCTTGCCAGGCGTGAATGACGATTTATAGACAGATTTACCGAGACAGTGGCGCCACCAGGTGTTTTGTTAATGTGTCCGGGTGGTGGCGACACCTGGTTTTTGCCGTCTCATTTGACAGTACTTTATTACATAATTAAGGTTGACGTTGATAAAGATGGCTGCTAGTAGGACCACACCGGAAACTAAGTTACGTTGTATGCAAATGCACCGTTGGACAGTCGCATCCAAGTGCGAAGTTACAGCCGCAAAATTCGGACGAATAATGATAACTGTTGCGCAGCTCACATTGCAGCGTCACGTGAAATATTTTCATAATAAATTATAAATAAACACCCATCCAATGTAGTACATTACTTGAGTAAAAAGACCCAACCGTAGACTACACAGTAGGTAATAGGCATAGAGCAGACCATTGCGATGATATTTTATTTTAGAAGCTTTCAGCTCAATTCGATTTCTTTATTGTAGTGCAGGCATTATAATAATACTACTACTGGGTTAGTAATTAACGGCTGAATTACTGAACTATGATGTCATACTCTTAGTAGAACCTGTCTTGTTATAAAAGTATTTCATTTACAATCCAGATAATAACTGCTCTTTGTCTTGTCTTGAATGGCAGATTGAAGGAAGTCAGAAGGAAATTTGGATATATTACTGTTCGTTTTGTATAATACAGACAATGGCACTTCTGTCGAATGGGGACTCACCTCGATTTTATAACTATAGTTTGCCTAAATTATATATTACAGTGCATTACCATTCAGTGTTCGGGTATCGGGTATAATACTAAAATATTGCATCTGAACTCGGTTGGACGTGCTAAACCCACCCCCTTTAGACCAGCGCTTGTTGAACATTTCACGTTGACTGAACAATATTTTTATTTCCATTTTAATAATCTGAATTAAATTTGAACTGTCTGTCTGCCCACCGAAAGATCACTGCTTTTGCATTTTCTCACGGTTGTGACCGCAGTTTCGCCGTCGTTTTAAAATGGCGGCCAACTGTCGGCATGAAGCCTCATGCATCAACTCGCGTGTTGATATAACTTCTGGACACAGATGGTGTATTTAGTGGAAAAAGTTGGCTCTAAACACTGAGGACAGCGCATCCCTCGTGACTAGGTGCGTGGAAGAAGCTGTGATGATGAAAATCACCCTGGCAGTGACGACCTTCTGTGACCAGCACAGAAAGGTCAGCTTGTCGTAAATTAATGTTCTAAAAAAGACTGACTAGTTTAATGAGACCCCAGGATCAACCATTCTAACCAACATAGTAATCATCATCAGTCGGTTAATACAATAATACAATGATGGATTGCATTAGCGACGCATTTTCCATATGGCAATAACACATTAAAATAGTATGTCGTAATAAGATGAACATTAACCGTACAATTAATTAAATTTATTTGGTTTAAAATATCCACTAATACTAATCACACACACATAATTATGTATATTCTGTTTTATTATTTCCGCTACGCCTATAGTACAATCCTGAGCATGATGAAGTTAACGTAGACAGTATTCTGGAAGAACGAAACTAGTATGGCACGCGCTTACAAGCGGGTGACATTTCACACACTTTCTGACATGAGCGCTTCAGTCTCATCGTCTGCGTTTACCTTTGATAACATTAATTTATTATACTTATACGTACAACGCTCAAAACTAAAGCGCTCGTGCCTTTCAATACCACACACTTATTCAGTTTGGCCCGACACATGATCAAATTTGACGACTTACCTTCCGCTTTCGAACGCCAACCGTTGAATTGCGTGTAGTTGTTACTCCATGTATTTCCCGCGCCACGCGAGAACGTTTCAAGACACAACAATCATATCACGCGGGCCGACGATTGCATAACAGCCCCAACTATGAAATACGAAGGACTAGTGAGGGCTCTTAATGTAATACATTTTCACTTCTGGTCAAAAGCATGACATTGGACAGAGATGACTTGTATACCATATTATTTCAGAATTTTGATGGAAGCAACT
Organism: Oasisia sp. SBJ-2009; assembly: GCA_964017155.1. Classification (NCBI taxonomy): domain Eukaryota; kingdom Metazoa; phylum Annelida; class Polychaeta; order Sabellida; family Siboglinidae; genus Oasisia; species Oasisia sp. SBJ-2009. Next base: position 12,087,909 of record OZ024860.1, read on the forward strand.
TGAGATAAAATGGCTGCCATCCAAAATAGTAACTTGTTTTTCTATATCTCAGGAACTGCTTTACATAAAACACAATTCTTGGTCTTAATAATATATATTTCCGAGTATTCTAATTTCAAATATTTTATATTGGAACTTATCCAACATCCACATCCGCCATTTTAAAAGATGGCGGCCGTCAACATTACTGTTCATATATCTTATGAAATACGTCAACTAAAAGTCGTAATTTTAGCGTCAATGCATATATAAATGGATAGCGATTTCAAATTTGCCAAATGTTTTACATCTGAACCTTAGTAGCCACCATGTTATAAAACCCCAACCCAACCCAGGCTGAAGCATCTGGAACATCTTGCTGTCGCTGCCTTGCTAGTCTCCAGATATAACCTGTCTGGTACAGGGCTCGTCTTGCATGTTGAGCACGGCGCCATGTGTGGAGGATGTGGTCGAGCGTCCGAGTACCATATGTGAAGAGTTGACGTCTGGCATTCTTCCATCTTGAGCATCCACTGTTCTTGCTGTACATGATAACAGTCCAGCTGTGCAAAAAAGAGCTTTCTTATAACCTACGGTTTTAAAGGGGGCTGAAACACTTGAAAAATCATTGCCAAAACATACCATTTTATAGACCATAATTTCATAAATACGGAGCCCTGGTAGATTTTTAATAATTGTTCAAATGTTGACATCTTAGGCAGTGGTCGCCGCCATTACTCTCGAGCTGCATTTCGTTTTACTCGCTCCCATCTAATTAATGAAAATTTCCGATTTTTTCCGAATAACTTCATAAATGTACATTTACGTGCAAAAACCAAAATATTCATGGTGCCTTATTATGTCTGGTAGGCGTAATATATATCACCAAATAAATAATTTGTATGCCTGTTATATATATATATATATATATATATACATCTTCGTGTGTGTATATATATATATATATATATATATATATTGATATATATATATATATATATACTGCTGGCATGGCAGATCGTATAATTTAAATATGAAAAGGCAGAGTTTGAAGTTATAGCGCCTTTTAGGAATGGTCTCCATGCCTTCTTAACTGGTAAAAGGAACAAAAACGTAGGCCTACTAAGTCCGGATGTTTGAGAGCGAGTCGAACGTGAAACGTTCCACGTCGTCTTCGCAATACGTTTTTTACGTTCGATTATTTCTAGTGCACGCCGTATGGCCTGCCATTGTTCCAAGTAGATTACGTGCTAATTCGTACTTGCTGTCAATCAATCAAGCAGCTAGACGTAATGCAGGCCACTATTCATGCTAAAAGCACTGCAACTCTGCAAGAATGTTTTGCATTATCAGCCAGTGATTGTCCTAGTTTAGTTGGTTGCGTTGTTACAATGCCTACGCCTAGTCTTGCGTTCACATTTGAAGTTTGTCAGATTGTGGTTAAATGCAAAACAACTCTGATTTCACCAGTTGGACAAATTATGGTTGTGCTATTATGAATCAGTTGACGAAACAGTCGCCAGAGACCGCCACAGTCGCTTCTTCCGCGTCGTCCGACCAACCGTTGTTAGGGACAACCTGTCTGCTTGATCGTCGTGTTTTCCATGTCCGACGGTCGGTTTTGGTTATTGAAAACACGACCTGTGCCTCCGCTGCTGTGAACATACGTCAGGGATAACCGTAAACACAAACATGGAGTAAGTAAACGGCACTGAAGGTTCATTGCAGAAATGTCCGTAGTGTAAGCATGACGATTTACGCTTTAATGACACAGAGCTGTGTAGACTGTACACAGTCACAGTGTAGTACTGCTTAGGCCTTAGCCTTAGCCAGCCTGTGGAGTCAATAGGGCCATGTCCTAGTGTTGTCGCTGCCATTGTCATTGTGTTTACATTGTGTTTATCTTGTATTTACATTATGTCTGTGTGTGTGTGTGTGTGTGTGTGTGCGTGCGTGCGCGTGCGTGCGTGCGTGCATGCGTGTGCGTGGAATCGCGCGGGTCCGCGTGTGCGCGTCTGCGTGCTTGCGTGTGTATGTGTGGATGCGTGCGTGTGTCTGTGTGCGCATACGTGTATGTGAAATACGCGAAATAATAATGCGATCGGTTGATGATACGTTGTTGACACATAATTACTAATACCAGTCGATATAGCATACGTACGTAGACCATGACATGAAATCTAGGCCGTATCCTTGCGACATCGATGCGTCCATAATTGTATCAATGACTGACCCGAAAGCAACCTTAGCAGTGTATAGGATGTCATGCTGTGTCGTTGCTGGTGGCTATATCGGTGTTACCCCGCCACAGGGCACGGCTGGCGCCCATGGAACCTGTGCCTGAGATCTCGGAGTACACGGACTCCTACTGCTGCCCCCATCGCATGCCGCTCGACCCCCCTGACGCTGTCATCCCGCAGTGCACCAAGTCGTACGATAAACAGCCGATAGGTGGACACAACCAGGCGCGTGCGCGCACCGTGCAAGAGGAAATGGCGGCCTTCGCAACGACCACCAGGTGCGTGCATTATTCGACTTCCGGTTTGAGCAAATGACGTGTTCTTAGGGCCGTTCACAGCGCGTCACATCTCATCCACTGGCAGACGTGCTGTAGTCTGTCAACACTTCGACTTCTCGAGGAAGTAAAAATATTTAATATTTCTTGAGCGCAATTAATTAAAGTTTCGAAACGACAATACGAACATTTGAACTTGGGATCTTTCGAATTACGCTTTTACTAAAGTAATATCTTGTTGCATGCTGGTAGCACGGGATTAGGTCACAGATTTAGTAGCCGTGGCTCCCCTTTGGCAAAACTACTGTTTAACTATTTTTCGAATGTAATGATCCGGTTTATTGGTTCATGTTATTTAATAAATCATTTACCTGTCAAGAAACTTTTTTTGTTTTCCGTATAGCACTACAAAAATATTATCATGACCAGTAATAAATGGCTGCAATAGTTCAGCCCTCTTAATGACCCTTCGTTGTGAATTCGTAAACCATACGCTATTTTAAGATCCCCAACAAGAACAACCTTTCATACGTCTACTGAACATTACCCTGTTGCAAAAGAAAATATTCCAGTTGAAGACATCTTGCTTGTTAGTGCTGTGTTTAACCCGATCGCCCTTCCGCGATATCACATTAATCCTTGTGATTTGCGCAGACACCACGACCTGCCCGGCATGGCGACCATGGGACTGCCCGTCTATGACCAGGACTTTGTCGCCAACGTCTACAAGTAGGTGACAGTCAGAGAGATCGTGACTTGTTTTACTGGATTGTTCTGAAACTATATTTTTGTTATATCGACAACTAATTACTGTAGCAACTATGTGAAAAAGTCACCCTAAGCACGCACGTACGTACGCGTGCGCATATGCTGTACATAAAATGCATCAATTCATTAAAATCGCAACAATGTTGATTCCTCCTACAGCATGTTCAAACAGTAAACAAAACGTTCAGTTAAAAGAATTATTCATAGTAATGCCGAGACGAGCAGAATTAACCGCAGTGCCCTTTTTTCCTTACTTTTCCCACGTGCTAGGAAACAGACTTCCCAATACAAATTATTGCTTGGCCAATTCTGGGCAGAGGAGCTGACACCATTACTTTAATGTTTTTAAATTGTGAAAGAGGAAACAAATGTAAAAAGAAATATATATATATATATATATATATATATATATATATATATGTATATATATATATATATATATATATATATATATATATATATATATATATATATATATATATATATATATATATATATATATATATATATATATATATATATAATTATATATATTTCTCTTTACATTTCTTTCCTCTTCTTTCACACTTTAAATAAATAAATAAATACACACACACACACACACACACACACACACACACACACACACACACACACACACACACACACACACACACACACACACACATATATATATATATATGTATGAGTGTCTATATGTATATGTATATGTATATTTATATATATATATATATATATATATATATATATATATATATCTGGCTATTCGTGTACACCACGTCCACTGTACCGTGTCGTGTGCTTGTCTTCCTTCAGCCAGGCGGACCGAGGCACCCACCGCGTGCACCCGCAGTGGGAGGACCCGCGTTGGTCGACGATGGCCCACGCGACGACCTCGACGCTGTACCAGCCGTCGGACCGCGACCCGCCCCATCGTAACACCTTCTGCGTGTACCGTACCACCCTCGTTGACCCCCTTTACCCGCCCGTCCAACCGCTCAGCGTGCCAGACGTACACAAGATGCGCTACATGCAGAACAACTACATGACGGCCGACGATTGGTATTAGGCCGTGTCCCTATCCGCAATACGGCGACGACTAGTGATGTCCGTGGCCATATCCGCAATACAGACGTGATTTGGTGTCCTTGTCGCCCGCAGAGTGGCGCCACATTACTGTCTTCGGCGCCAAGAAGCTTAAACTGTTTATATTATTATTATCATAACATCACTTCTGTTCTTATTTAACAAGGGATGTTCATATCATGCAATATGTACGTGGAAAAGGGAACATGCCATTTTTTGATTTTCTTAGTGGTCACTCCATTTACAAGATAAACGATTGGCCAACGGGTTGACCATTTTTTTGTTCGCTGTTGCCATCAGCAAAATGATTGGCCGAAAATGTTATAATGTCGCTAACCGCATATAAAATATGTACAGGTATCTACATTTGTCTTGTAGTAATAATTAAATATAAAATTACTTTAGTTTTCTGCCATTTGACGAATGTTGTCTTGAGTGTAAAATTGTGGAGCAGGCCAGTGAGGTAAAAAAAACAGGAGAAAGTAGACATTCTTGCGAATAATACACCCTAAACATATCGTAATTACTAAAGCCGTCGATTCGGTTAGGTCATGAATGCAAACAAATCGTAAAATAACAATTAAGCTGCAATTTCTTCCTGATTTGAATTAGCTAATTTTTCTTGGATTATTATTCATTTTAATGTATGCATTACTGCCAAATATCGCGTGATTGTACTGGCTTGTTCAACTACCGTCGCGCTGAGATTCAGGCAGACATTTTGTATGGGCGATGTATTGGGTTTTATTCAGTCTTAGTTTGCAGAAATTCCTGTCAAGATGCGATGTTGTGCAATGTTTTCCGCAGTCTAACAAGTTTGCATTAAATGCCATTTGCGTAAACCGCTGCAGTATTGAACATTGTTTTGGTCACTCGTTTCTTACAATGACGTTAAAATGGTAATTTATATAAAGTTTGCGAGGCGGCATACTTGTTGTTGATTTGACTTTAATAATACAACAGGAAGTTCAAATATCGCTCATGTGACGGTCTTATGGAAGTCTTGTTCAGTGGTATGATCGTCGTATGAAGGTCGTATGAAAGTCATATACAGTCGTATTTTAATCGTATGAAGATCGTGTTCAGTCGTAAAACTTCTTTCCCATGCTTCCTTGAACGACTGAACACGATCTTCATACGATCGCCATACAACTGGACACGACTCAACACGAATATATTCGATCTTCATACGATCTTCGTACGATCTTCATACGCCTTAGTATGACTAAATTAACTTCTCAGGTCATGTTCTTATTTTTGAACATGTTCAAAAATTAGAGCACGATCTAAGCACCTGTACGATCATCATAGGACCGCGCACGATCACCAACGATCACATACGACTGACCACAATCATGTTCCCGACCTCAATGCGACTGAGCGCGACTGCCTAGATCTGCTTAAATCGTGCTCGGTCGTGACCAAGGTCGTGTATGTGGGAAAGTAGCATTCGACACCCGTCAATATATAGAAAAGGACGCATGCAGTAATCCTGGAAATCTGACTGCTCAAATGAACTGACCTCACAGCAGGTGAATGTCGAGAAAAAAGTAATTTCTATAAAAAAAAAACAATTACACATTCCCATCCGGGAAGTGTAACTGTGGCATTGCTGTTGCAGAAAACATCCACGATGACAACGAGATGTGGACTACGAGCTCTTCAATGCTTGCGTCAAGGCGACGGGAACTTGAGGAAGAGAGCGAGAGAAAGACAGACAGAGATACAGGGAGAGATAGAGAGACAGACAGAGAGACACAGACAGAGAGAGGGAAAGACAGGCAGGCAGGCAGGCAGGCAGGCAGGCAGGCAGGCAGGCAGGCAGGCAGGCAGGCAGGCAGGCAGGCAGGCAGGCAGGCAGGCAGGCAGGCAGGCAGGCAGGCAGGCAGGCAGGCAGGCAGGCAGGCAGGCAGGCAGGCAGGCAGGCAGGCAGGCAGGCAGGCAGGCAGGCAGGCAGGCAGGCAGGCAGACAGGCAGACAGACAGACAGACAGAAAGGATCAGATCGGATTTTTATACAATAATTCCGGGTCGTTTGAGAGAATTGTCTTAAACGTGTTTAATATACAAGCACTGTATACGATGGACACAATAATGAACATGGTGGTCAATTACTATGGGCAGAAATATGCGGAGCGTTCGTATGGGTATAAATATCTACTTCACAAGCGGGTCCCTAATCCTTTGAAATTCAGGCGTACCATGTCTGGTTTAGAAAACCGCACCCTCACGCGTTTTGAATCTGAAGTGACACCCCCTCCGCATATATAATAATAATAATGACTTCATTTACGCCAATTTCCTCGAACAACAAGCTCAGTGGCGCGACAAAACCAAGGGATTAAGCAAACTCGTAATCGTAAAACATTACTTTCACAAGTTGTCGGCAGATGGTTTAAGCCAAGTTAATAAAATCGATATTCATAATCTGTGCCATCACTGTCGCATTCACAACGTCTTTTACTTTAGATGTGTTCACCATCTCGTTCTTTTCTTCATATCTTTCTCTTCACCAACATTCATAATCTATCTATCTCTCTACCTCATTCTTTGGCTCTCTCTCCTATGTATCTCTCTCCCCCTCTCTCTTCAGCCACGTTCACTGTCACTCTTCAGACATGTAAACCATCCTCGTCTCTTTATCTCGCTCACTCTCTCACTCTCATCAGCCACCCTCACCCACTTTACTCTCTTCTGTTTTGGATGCCACCTCTCTGTCTTTCTCTCTCCCTCTCTCTCTTTCTTCCCCACGTTTACAGTCACTTTTCAAACATGTACATCGTCCCTCTCTCTCTCTCTCTCTCTCTCTCTCTCTCTCTCTTTCTCATGTTCTCGCTTTTCTCTCCCTGCAGCCATGCTCACCTCCTTTATTTCCTCTCTCGCTCTCTTTCTTTCTCTATCTCTCTCCCATCATCTCTCTCTCTCTCTCTCTATCTATCTCTCTCTCTCTCTCTCTCTCTCTCTCTCTCTCTCTCTCTCTCTCTCTGTCTTCAGCCATGCTCACCCATTTTACTTTCTTCTGTTGTGGATGCCACCTCCCTCCCTTTCTCTCACTCCCGCTTTCTCTCTTCAGCCACACACACACACACTCTACTCTCTTCTGTTGCAGATACGGCCTCTCTCTGTCTATCTTCAGCTATGTTAACCGTCACTCTTCAGACACGTACACTACCCTCATATCTCTCTCTCTCGCTCTCCCTCCCTCCCGCCCTCCCGCCCTCCCGCCCTCCCGCCCTCCCGCCCTCTCTTTCATTAATGGATGGTGCCAGTCAGTGCAATATGATTATATCAATTTTTAGAGCTACTTTCTATAGACTATAAATATAGCATAGTTACTTTAGATTTTTCTGTTAAGGGAACTAAACTTGGAGCGAAAAAACTGTTAGAAGTCTTTGAATGGGTTCAGTCTTTAAGTGACTGATACTTTGATAACACAGTTTGGGAGATCTCAATCATTTCATTCTGACGCCCCTGTCTGACGGACTGAATGTATCCTGGACACTCTTAGGGACCCTGTCAATGATTTCACTGTCTGGTGCACAGATTACACATAGGGACCGTCTAATCATTCTCTGGTGTACTAGTAACTCTTAGGGACCATCTCGATCACCATTCTCTAGTACTGGGCTGATGATTCTTAGGGATTGTGTTGATCATCATTCTCTGATGGACTGGTGACTATTAGGGACCGTCTCAGTCATCATTCACTGGTGCCTGATGACTCTTTGGGACCATTTCAATCATAATTCTCTGATGGACTGGTCACTATTAGGGACCATCTCTGTCATCATTCACTGGTGCTCTGATGACTCTTAGGGACCATTTCAATCATAATTCTCTGATGGACTGATGACTATTAGGGATCATCTCAGTCATCATTCACTGGTGCCCTGATGACTCTTAGGGACCATCTCAATCATAATTCTCTGATGGATTGGTGACTATTAGGGACCATCTCAGTCATCATTCACTGGTGCCCCCCCTCACTGTTTTGCTCTCTCTTCAGCCATGCTCATACAATTTACTCACTTTTGTTGTGGACACCACCTCTCTCTGTCTCTCTTTCCCTCTCTGTTTTATGTGCACCAAACCAATCGTGATAAGATGGATAGAAGTCTCTATTTTTCCAGTCTTCAGCATATGCTGTGCTAACCTCAACAAGAGTTACAATTGTTGTACTTAACTTGATGACCTGGTAGAACTGACCAGTATGATGCTGCTAGCGAGGAACATGCTATTTGCCTTCTACAGCCCACGTTTAGGTCTTCCGTCTTATTTGTGTGAGTTGGATATTAATTCCTCTTTGTTTGGCAACCAAGATGCATGACATTTATGAAGAAAGAATTCATATTCATGCTTATGTACATGTATATATATATTATATATATATATATATATATATATATATATATATATATATATATATATATATATATATATATATATATATATATATATATATATATATATATATATATATATATATATATATATATATATATATATATAATATATATAGATATATATATATATATATATATATTATAATGATATAAGTAGTTTAATGCATTTCAAAAATATCACAAAACCACCTAAACGTATGAAATGGAATCAATGTGTGTGCACACAAAATGTAGTGTTTGCATAAGGAACACCAGCAGGGTATGAACCTGCCACACACAACACTGAACCGATATTACCCTAAACTGTGCAAGTGAACAAAATGGTTTAGAGAAACATTTGACAGTGCTTTTGCGTTAAAACACAGTATTCTAACTACAACCATTCACCACTGTATTGTTAGAAAATGAATATACATGGTCTGATAGGAATACATAACTAACAGTACACGATCTGTAAAAGCATGCACAAACTGATTTTCCTGGACAAGACTGCTAATTGTGGTTTTGAGCACTTCATATCGCGGCACTAAGGCTGCCCAACAGCCAATTTCAAAGATTTTTTGCCAGAAAAATTACAAAACGAGTATAATTGTGTTCTACAAGCATGAATGTTTAGTGACGGTTATTAAACCAAAAAATGTTGCATCGTCTAACAATATCCAACATATTCTCAAGTTCGTTATCTTCAATACATTTTCGTTAGGTGTGGGAGCGTGCGTATGCGCAGTCTATTTGTCTATGTGTGTCTAATAATTATGAATGTATGCACAATCCTACGTTTTGTATAATAAAAGGAAAATGTGTAAGTTCAAGATACGTTCGATAATGTTATAATTTTGTAATAGTTGTTTTATTGAGGCAGGTACTTTATAACGTGTTGTGTACACGTATGAAAGTGTGGTGATGTATGTACGCGATTATACTAATTGGGTAGTAGTATTTCTATTTACTATGTTTCTTAAGTATGAAGAAAAATATTAATTTAACATGAATGAATATCTCATGGAAAAGAGTATAACCAAAGGTTATAGTACATAACATATACATGTATAAATAAACAAAAACAAATGTTAACAAGTATCTTAACATTGAATGATCGCAGTTATTTATACATATATTGAACGTATTGTTGTTAACATATCATAGTTTCATTTATTTATTTATTGACGATTAAAGACATAGCAGTATATTTAAATAGTAAAAATGATTGCATCTGAGCTATTTACTATGAGTAAAATAGTTATGATTTAATGTATGCTATTAACTCTGTCACAATTTAAAATAGTTCCAGCATTTGTGTAACTTTCAATAATATAGTTTTCCGTACGTGCAAAAAATTAACTAAAGCTTGTCGTGAAGCTGAGATGTTGTGTACGATTCAAACAAAACAAAATGTGTTTTAAAGTTAAACATGCCTTGAATTTAGTTAATTTAATATTTTTCTTAATACCTTAAAATAACAGTCAATGTCACACTTTTACTGTTTTAAAGAAAACTTTGAAAAAGACAAAAAGAGGGAACGAGGAAGTGGGAGACACTGTGTACATAGCCTGTAGTACAATCTAATGTAACTAGTTCGGCCAGAGATACCTCATCGGTTGCTCCTCATAACGTTCCCTGGCACGGTTGGTCACAATCCTTACTCCCTCACAACTGACCGACTTCCGCCAGAAGTGTTCCTATGGGAGGGAAATTACCTGGCCCAAACCCCTGTTCGCCAGACAGGTTGTGACCTCCATAGGATGAGCGTCACTGGTAACCCCTTCCGCCACGTGCGGTCGGAACACTCAGTTGCAATGAAGGTAGCCATTTTATTTGCTTATAAAGCAATGTCTAGCCCTAGCTGGCGAATTTGTGGTGTCAACTTGTAAGACACGTAAGCTGATATATATGACATTATTTATGTTGTAGCATTACATTAAAACCTCGCTTATATGTCATGCTATATCATATGATACATCAAACATGTTAACATGCATAACTATGATTATTAATGTTGACTTATGCAGATTCATGGTTCGGAAGCGGAAGCGGACGTTTGGCAACAATATGGCGCACACATCGCCGTTAGTTTTTCCTTCATAAAATTAAACAAGACATTATTTTTAAATGCAGATATATAATACAGGACATCCTACAGTGAATAATATAACTCGCATTGATATACGAAAATTCATAATTTAAGATAATAAACCGAGGTGGATTAAAACATTAGTTATTTGTTATTTTATTGTATAAATAAATACAATGCTTACCTACGATTTATATCGACGCAAATCAGCAAGTGGATCCATTCATTACATATCAAAGATGTTGCCAAATAATGTTTTGATTAATGAGAAATGAATTATCTGTGTAATTATATTCACAGTAGAACGACGCTAACAGTTATGTATAATGATGATGATGTTTGACTTCCGTAATGCCTTGCAGATTTGACTATGCAAGTTAGCAATACAGAATGTCAACAGTGGCAATATATGTAGTGTACTACCAACAGTTGCCGTTCTAAATAACACAACAACATTAGATACATAGCCTACCTTAAAGCAATTGTCTGTAGCAATCGTCGCTCTCTTTTTCGGCATCTAGTTGTATATCCCAATGTCTGATGACTGCCAAACTCAGCTCATTCAAGACCAACTGTCAAACCACGTAGAGCGTCACACTGTTTTACGAATAGCATGCGATACGCTGCACCCGACCGCACACGAAACATCCATAAACACGTGACCTTGGTCTTGTAATGAAAACCGGAAGAACTGCATTTCGACTACAACTGCATTTCGACAAATCCATGCTTTCGATCGAACGCTTAAGTCATTTGTTTGTAGCAGCTGTCATGTTCAACGCGAAAGAGGCTGCTAATTATACGTTGTCAATCAGTGCGTTCTTGCGCGGGACCAAGAGCATACCATTGTCGGAGGCCGCACGTCAGTCTAAGAATATCCACGGCATTGAAGCATTGCATTGTCTGTGTTAAACTGACAATGAAACATGACAGGTATTACACACGGACAAAACAAGTTTGCATTGAATAGCATAAGTAGCTTCGCTCTTCTTGTCGAATATGCAATTACCCATGACCGTTCCGAATTGCGGCTTGATTAGAATGACGGGAGGGTTGAAAAGGATTGGTGGGTGAAAGTATGGAGGAAGAGGGGTGTAGAGGAACAGTGAGAAGGGAAATGGTAGAGGATAAAGAAAGTATGGGAGTGGGAGAAGGAGAGGGCGAGGGGCCGCCAAGCAGGGAGGAAGGGAGAAAATGTTGAGTATTTTAAAGGAAGGGATGGGGAGAGGTAAATCAGAAGGGAGACAGATAAAGTGAGACAACCTCACAAACTTGTTCACTCTGACACATTGTGCATCAGAACGAAAAAGGATTGCAGCGCCACTCATTTCTGCATTTCATTTATCTATTTGCAAAAAAATTACACTGGACGGTTTAAATAATAATAATAAAGGTTTTATATAGCGCTAATTCCCGCATAGCGGATCGATGCGCTGCACAAGGGATATACTGAATGTATATTAATAAATAGAAATGTAAATTATATAAATTAATATAAGTCATTAATTGTTTTGGTTTTAAGATGTACTAGTAAACCCCTTTGTATATAAATTATATAAATTAATATAAAATAAATTAAGCACTGCTTTTAAGGTGTATAGTACTAAAACTTGGTATGTTAATTATATATATCAAATTAAAATTAAAACCTTTACTAAAACTGTGTACGTAAATATATATTTATATAAATCTATAAATTACTCTAAAACATAAACACTGATTGAAACGTGTATGGCACTAAAAAGAAATGCTAAAGCAATATCCGTCATTTCAAAACAATTTGAATTATTTGAAATGTCTAATAAAAAGATATGTTTTTAAACACTTTCTAAACATACATAATGTCTCGGATGCAAGGATGTTCACAGGTAATTCAATCGACAGTCAAGGTGCTGCTGCGCCAAATCACCAATGCACTTCTTCTTTATAATGGTATTCTATATACGGGATTAGATAGATGGGTGATATTAGCACTAACAAACATTATTCTGATGATGCAGTGAGGGGTGGAGGGAGGGAAGGAGAGGGAGAGAGGGGAGGCTGAGGGGAGAGATTAACGGGAGAAAAAAGAGAGCGTGCTTTTATGTGTAAGAGATTGTATTGTATTGTATTGTATTGATATATGTGGTCATCGTCACATTTCTTTTTGTATTAATCGGCACCCTCCTTCCGATGAAGACTTTATATTATCACAGACATTACTGATAAAATCAAGTTTCTTACTGCTTTTAGAGCAAAAATATAATATATTTAAATATAACTTCCAACAATCATCAAATGCGTGCGCAGCGTACTGTAACGTTATCACGTCACGTAACCTCTTGCCTATCACCGGTGTGTCCATACAAGATGGGGTCAGTTTGATATAGCAGATATGATGCCGCCCATACGTTACCATTATAAATACTGTTGGCATAGGTTATGCTTGACAAAGGTCTCGTGCAGCAATTGATTGTCACGTACACAAACCGCAACGTAACGGTTTTGTAAATTAATTTGGGTTTTATCTATTTTAATAAACCATTACTAATTCAAAAACGTAAAAGCAAGATATTTAAAATATTTAAGAATCGCATAATGTTTCTGTTTGCGTCTGATCTAACACTAGATCGAAGGAATCATAGACCTTTATTCCAAAAAGTAATACAGACACAGAAAAAAACACCTACTCCCAATATTTGTATTTACTATTGGGGTAAAATGGAAAACAGAACCAGATAATCGATGCTGGGTAGGTTTTCTAATAAGAATAAGCAATGAATGTAAATACGACACACACACACACACACACACACACACACACACACACACACACACACACACACACACACACACACACACACACACACACACACACACACACACACACACACACACACACACACACACAAACCCAAACACGCACACACACACACACACACACACTCACGCACGCACGCACGCACGCACGCACGCACGCACGCACGCACGTACGCACGCACGCACGCACGTACACATACGCACGCACGCACGAACGCACGAACGCACGAACGCACGAACGCACGAACGCACGAACGCACTCCCACATACCCACACGCATACACCCATGCACACACACCCACATACACACGCGCGCGCACACACCCACATACATCCACATCCCCGGACACCCGTGCACACGCGCACGCACACACCCATGCACACACACCCACATACATACGCGCGCGCACACACGCCCACATAGACACACCCACATCCCCGGACACCCGTGCACACGCGAACGTGCACGCACACACACAAGTACACGCACACGCACACGCACACGCACACGCACACGCACACGCACACGCACACGCACACGCACACGCACACGCACACGCACACGCACGCACACACACACACACACACACACACAGTGGTGGAAAGTAATGTAAGCTTTGTGAAACTTGTCACAGCCGGGCAATTCGTAAGGTTTTTCGTGTAGGCTGGTTTATCGTAGATAAACAGGCATTGGTGAAGTGCGAGTAGAGATGCTGGCGGAGCCGGTGGCTGAGCGAGTTGGAAGATGATCGACAAAAGAAATTACTGAACACCTACAAGAGAGACGGGAAGTTCACAAAGTAATAAAGAACGGGGCTAAGTGTCCGAATATAGAAAAGAAATTGAGATGTGCATGATCCGGGAAAAAATTGAGGCACTACGTTGCTAAGCCATAAGTTGAAGTCGCTGGAAAGAATCTGGATTGCAGAATAGGAGCAATAGTGTAAGTGTAAATCGGAGAAGAACAGCTGGAATTTAGACAAGGATTGCTCAAAGCGCTTTACCCTTTACTTCCCTGGCAGTCATATTCAACCAGACACTGACACATCTCTGGGAAGCATGCAGCCATATGCTGCAAATAATGCGCGAAGGCTACTCGCACACATATCAATCACTTGTCTATTGCCAGGTATTCATTTATACAGCTGAGTGAACGTGAGCAATGTAGAATGAAATAAATTGCCCAAGGCTTTAACACCGCAGCACAGGATTCGAACCCGGGTCCTCTTAGTTGAACCTGATGGTAACAAAATGGACTAGTAATTTCCCCCCCAAAAAAATACGGCGTTTATACAGGTACAAAAGAAGCCGATAAAAACACTTCGGGGAAAGTTATTTATAATTTCGAAAAATATGTGAACTATATAGCAGGATGGAATTATCATTTAGGGGGAAAGGTTAGCCATGCAATATGTGCTGTGCAGCTCCATTTGGCACACAGGGAGTCTTAACTCAGTACCAAACAAGGTGGTGAAAAATTGACATTTCCATTTCTTTGGACCAGTAAACCTGAAGCTTTGAAAAGAAAATCACTATTAAACACATTTGCGGACAGAGGTTTTAATATTGTAGATATTAGAACTAAAGTCGAGTCTCTATTTGTCAAAAAACTTCTGCAATTAATTAAAGAGCACAACGCCAGATGGAACTTCTTAGCAGTGTATTGGCTGGGTATACACCTCAAAGAGCATCTAATTGTGTTCCGTCTTTACCCACCTTAAATGTAATGGTGCTGGTTCACGTCCGGGTAATCTATTTGAAGAGACAAGCCATCAATCGATGCCATTTCGACGACTTTCAATGTTATTAGTAAGATCATTTCTTTCCAATTAAACCATTACTTAGAAGTGCATCAGCTTAGAACATGTTAAATGCGCTGCTTTCGAGTTTGACATGCTCGGCGCAACATATTCGTCACATCCCATGATCGTTCGACGAACAGCCACGCGTGCTCGGACAGCCAGTCTCTGCCACGCCCCACGAACGTCGCCCGGTACAAAATTACGCAACAGGTACGGGAGTGTCAGCGACCGATGTCGCTTCGATTAGCGCAGCAACTTGTCTTTTGTTTCGGCCGGCCGCATCTGTTCACACCTCGAAGTGCTGACCCAGGGAATATCATCGGGCAACAGGATCGTGTTAAAAAACACGCCGAACGCTGATATAACCATGAGTATTATATATATATATATATATATATATATATATATATATATATATATATATATATATATATATATATATATATATATATATATATGAATACACAGCGCGATATGTACATATTGAACTTTGCAGTTACTTTATACACTCTGCAACTTGACGCATATACAGTAGTCCCCTTCTTATACGTGTCCCTCGCCACATTTTCATTGCAATAGCATTTTCTAATGCAAACTACGTCTCACCAGCGGCCACCCGGCTTTTTTTTAACAATACCCCAAAATTGTTACCCTTCTTGGGTAACAATTTTGGGGTATTGTTAAAAAAAATTGCAGCGATGTTTACATTTTCGCTGTCGGCCCTTACTCATATCGGAAGACAATTGTTATTGAAGTATGATCGCGACGACTTTCACAACTACAAGAATGGTATGTTGAGCATTCTCGGTTGCCGCACCAACGGTGTGGAATTCGCTTCCTGCCAGTGTTAAATTCGAAGTTAATAATAGTTTCATTCCGCCGACGCCTAAAAACCTATCTCATTATTGCATGCCTATCCTCCTTAGCCTCCTAGCTTCTTCATCCATCCATCCATCCATCCATCCATCCATCCATCCATCCATCCATCCATCCATCCATCCATCCATCCATCCATCCATCCATCCATCCATCCATCCATCCATCCATCCATCCATCCATCCATCCATCCATCCATCCATCCATCCATCCATCCATCCATCCATCCATCCATCCATCCATCCATCCATCCATCCATCCATCCATCCATCCATCCATCCATCCATCCATCCATCCATCCATCCATCCATCCATCCATTGACGACTCACGCATTGTTTTACGATTACGAGTTTGCTTAATCCCTTGGTCTTGTCGCGCCACTGAGTTTGGTGTTCCAGGAAATTGGCGTAAATGAAGTCATTATTATTAGTATTATCTATGCGGAGAGGGTGTCACTTCAGATTCAAAACGCGTGAGGGCGCGGTTTTCTAAATCAGACATGGTACGCCTGAATTTCAAAGGATTACGGACCCGCTTGTGAAGTAGATATTTATACCCATACGAACGCTCCGCATATTTCTGCCCATAGTAATTGACCACCATGTTCATTATTGTGTCCATCGTATACTATTGTTTAACCCTCACAAACAAATGCAGTGCTTGTATATTAAACACGTTTAAGACAATTCTCTCAAAAGACCCGGGAATATTGTATAAAAACCCGATCTGATCCTTTCTCTCTGTCTCTCTGTCTATCTGTCTGTCTGTCTGTCTGTCTATCTCTGTCTGTCCGTATTACGCTCTCTCTGTCTGTGTCTCTCTGTCTCTCTGTCTGTCTCTCTATCTCTCCCTGTATCTCTGTCTGTCTTTCTCTCGCTCTTTGACTCTGTCTATCTGTATCTGTCTCTCTCTTTGTCTCTCTCGCTCTGTCGCTCTGTCTGTCTGACTGTTTGTCTCTCTGTCTCTCTGTCTCTGTGTATCTCTCCGTCTGTCAGTCTTTCTCTTGTTCTCTGTGTCTGTCTGTCTCTGTCTCTCTCTCTTAGTCTTTCACGCTCTGTCGCTCCGTCTGTCTGTTTGTCTCTCTGTCTCTATATATGTGTGCTTGTGTGTGTGTCTGTCTGTCTGTCTGCCTGTCTGTCTGTCTGTGTGTCTGCCTGCCTCTCTGTCTGTCTGTTTGTATGTCTCTTTCTGTCTCTGTATTTTTGTGTGTCTCTGTCCTTGTGTCACTCTGTCACTGTCTCTCTGTCCTTCTCCCTGTCCCTCTCCTTGTCCGTCCGCCTCTCCTCTCTCTCTCTCTCTCTGTCTGTCTGTCTGTCTGACTGTCTGTCTGTCTGACTGTCCGTCTGTCTCTCTGTCTCCCTCTCTGTCTGTCTGTCTGTCTGTCTCTCTCTTTCTTGCTGTCTGTCTTTCTGTCAGCTTCTCCACTCTCTCTTGTTCTCTCTCTATCTTTGTCTCCTTCTCCACCCGCTGTCTCTCTCCCTCCTCTCTCTCGTTCCATCCCTCCCTCTCTCTCCTTTTCAATGTCCCTTTCTATGCCCCTTTCCAACATTGTGTCCCTCCCTCCCTCTCACAACCCCTTCTGCCCTCAGTGAATAAAAGTGATGTCACACTCTCAGGGAAGCTGTTAACTGTGGCTGCTTCCAGCCAGTGCAGTGACAGTGTGACATGGTGTGACACAGTGTGACATGGTATGCTGTACTAAGTTGACTGATGAATCTCGTCTGTGTTTGTAGAATGTGTGAATACAGGAGGATTACCCTCAAGGCCCCATTCACGGTGCCCCACGAGAACTCGTTTCTCTCGAACAAGAGAAACAAACAAGGTAAATAAGAATTGTCACATCTGCAGCTGGTCAGTCTCTTGACAGGGTTGACACCAACAGTGTGACCCTTATGAAGACACTACTTGATGCATTTCTACATCGATCCTATTTTAATTTTACTTTTTGTATTATTCAATCAACCAATGTCATGGTATTTCACATACGTATATATGTACGTCTACACACTCACTCCATACATATACCACACCACACCACACCACAAACACACGCACACGCACACGCACACGCACACACTCACCACACACACCACACACACATACACATTCACTGTAAAGAGAGAGAAATGTTTGTTTCTGTCTATGCATGTGGTATGGTAATGCAATGTTTAAGATGCACTCAGTCAAGCCTGATAAAGATCTCACATACTGTAATGGAGTCATCAAACCTAATTTCACATACACAGATGTAATTATTAACCACACAAGATATAGCATTGCTATAGGTACTGATTTGATACTCGCTCCTCAATAGCACCTACCACTGATTTAGAGGAGTCTCTGTGTAATAGGCTATAAAGGTGTCAATGTGTTGCAGGATCTGTCAGTGTCAGGCTCTATGTATCAGTGTTGCAGGCTCAAACAATGTGACATGTTGCGGGTTATAAAAGTGTCAGTGTTTTGCAGGCTGTCACAATGTCAGTGTGTTGCAAGCTCTAACAGTGTCAGTGTATTGCACGCATTAACATGTGTCAGTGTGTTGCAAGCTCTCACAATGTCAGTGTGTTGTGCGCATTAACATTTGTAAGTGTGTTGCAGGCTGTCACAATGTCAGTGTGTTAGAAGCTCTCACAATGTCAGTGTGTTGCACATATTAACATTTGTCAGTGGGTTGCAGGCTTAAACAGTGTCAAAGTGGAGCAGGTTTTATCAAGATGACAACTCTGACTTGTTTCCATGGTGATGTGGTCATGATGCTGGACCCTCTTCTATCAAGGCGTCCTATGCAAGGCTTGCTATGCTGACATATTGCCATGGTGATTAACTATGTTTGCACACATTCACATGTTAATTGTCAAAAGCTAAAATGTCAAAGCTAGTATATGTATAAGAGATCCTCTTTTTTGCCTTACTTATAGATTTGCGGCAATGATCTGGGACAATGTAACTGAACTTTTACTCGAGTACTAACCAAGTAACCATGTACTAACATGGCCACTGTGACATGGTGTTGGAAATCCAAGTAAATTGACATAGCCATAGGTTGTCAGAGCAGTAGCCCGTGGGCCCTTTGTCATGGCCTAGCATTATTTTATTATCTATATAATTAGCGTGTGGGTACCTTTCATCGACAGGGTCCCTAATGATCGACCGTTTCATAAATGCAATAAATTTGGTGTTGACTGTTACTGTACTAACGTAATTGTATATGTGTAAACAAACACGCAAACTGATGTCATGCCCATGGGCGCATCCATGTTGTATGACACATCTTTGCTCAAGTTTATGTGCTGAACGCGAACGGTCGATCATTAGGGACCCCCCTGTGACCTATTGGGTGAGAAGGTAATCACTGCTGGTATTTTGTCACGAAATTGTATCAAACAATTTTTTTGTGTTTGTAGTAATCATCAATGAATATGCTTTGAATAGAAAATAATTTAAATTGCGTAACTTTACATCAAAGGCGAATAAAACGCGGAAAACTACGCAAAAACGGTCGATCATAGCCATAGCTACCCGGACGCTATATACTGTGAGGTAAATAATATATGGATAATCTAACAAGCCATGCAAGGACATGGTATTTCTGTATACATAATTCAAGGAATAGATACTATTTTTATATTAGTTTCTTGAAACTGAACAGTTAAACGACAGGACCGCAGCACATTTGTTTTGGAGTTTGGCATTCAAAATTAAGTTATGAGTGATATATACCTGACCATTATCAGTGACAATGTATTTATTATAATTTCAATATGCGTACATAAACAAAAACAAAAAATATCCACCAGTATATTAATATTGCCCATGTAGTATATATACAGATGTCCAAAGACAAGCAGGTTTATTCTACACAATTATCTGATGTTCAATATAATTAATACTATTATATAAATGGTAACATCATAGTTGATAGCATTCTATCATACATTCTAGCATTGCAGTACAATATTGCTATGAGTGAATTCCACCACAGCTGAGCAGTATACATGGGAGAGCAGAAAGTTCTAAGCAAAGTCAACTTCACTTCAGTGGAACACATGTAACATTTCCGCAATAGTATATTACCCCTAGCATATAGTTGTCGGCATTGGCGTAAGATATCTTTGTCATCACGTAATGTATTAGAAATAAAGTGACCCAAATATTTCACATTATCCACTTCCTGGATTGTTTCACCATTAATCTTAAATGATGGAACATCAAGCACTTTTCTTGGGGAGTTGTACTTGATATCATGATTTAACCCATAGAGTCCACATACCTGCATCAGTTCAGACAGTCTTGATACAGATGGGGACAGAATTACCAAGTCATCAGCATACATAAGATGGTTGATAGTTGTACTACGTATTACACACCCTGTGTTACATTTGTTTAAAGCTATGGTTAAATCATCCATATATATATATATATATATATATATATATATATATATATATATATATATATATATATATATATATATTAAAAAGGTGTGGTGAGAGTATACCACCTTGCCTGACACCATTTGTAACACCAAAATGTTCCGACAATTTGCCTGACCATCTTATACACATAGTCTGATTCGAATACCAATACTGTATCATTTCTACTCTACATAAACGACTTAATTAATGCAACCCAATAGTTATATTCCGATGCAAATGGCCAAAATTAGAAAAAGGTGGGCACGTGCATAATCCAGTATACATCATTAATCGCGCCCGGCACATGGTTTTGTTCTAGCTATACTTACTTACTTATCCTCTTCGTCCCCAGTGGGAAATAAGGCCACAACAACCTTTCGCCACAAGGTCCTGTCCTTAGCTGAGGCCTGAGCCTCACCCCACGACAGCCCCATCTCTCTCAGCTCGGCCATCACTGTTTGTCGCCACGTCATCTTTGGCCGTTCTCGTTTCCTTTTTCCAGGTGATGTCCATCTCAGTGCCACTTTGGGGATGCTGTCTCCGGGCATTCGCAGGACGTGTCCTAGCCATATCAGCCGTCGGCGTTTGATTTCGTGGACAGCACTGTTGCAACCCGTCTTCTTATAGAGGTAGGTCCACGTTGGAAATTCTGTTTGGCCAGAATATTCGGCAGATCTTTCTCAGACATCCATTGTGGAACGCATCGATCTTTGCCATGTCCCTTTGAACCACTCGCCAACAACAGCTATGCTATTCTAGCTATGCTCTTCCTAATAAAATATCCGTGTCAGAAGCCATTACAAAGAAGAATGCTGACATTGATGTAAATGTAGTATTCCATTGTAAACCGAAACGTTGTGACATACCTGTATCGACGGCATTAAAAATAATATATAATAAGTTTATTATATCGTAGCAAACATTTAGCGTAAGTTAGGCCTCTTGGTGCGAATTGATGATACACCCAGCAAAACTCTTATAATTCTAGGGGCTAATCTCTATAGCCTATACACGTCTAGTAATCCACTTGATCTAGGGAAACTGGTGTAGGAATAAGTAATATACGTTATCAAAATACCGTTGGGTTTTCTGTATATTGAAATAAAATGACTAAACTCACGGGATTATCCGAAGAAATGAAATCGAACACAGTGTGTCTGTGTGTGCGAGCGCGCGTGCGTGTGTTTGAGCTATTGAGACATTTGCGTAGCCATCTCGCCGTAACTTCTGGAAAAGAAATATTCACCAGTTACCATACCGATGGGGGTGTCATTCAGCTCGAGAAGACTTCAATAAAGTTATGGCCTTCACAGAGAAAACTAGGAAAACAAACACCTTTTAATGACCACGCCTTGAAACAAATATCTGAGTTTCGCAAAAGGGCAACTATGAGATTACAATATTGAACAATGATCTCCTATGCGGAAGGGTGCCACTTGCGAACCCACGCCGAAACACGTCTACAGCAATGAAGTTCTTACAGTAATATCACCTGTACACATACACGTAGGTTAATCCAATAAACAGGACAACTTCTAAATACAATTTTATTTTGTTTTCTCCTGGTGTTCGTATCCTCGCCAGAGTTTGTCGTCGGTGTAGCCTGTACGATGTGTTGCATGAACCACGAGGAGTGGCGGATTAAGACTCGTTAGTCCTAGACACCCGGAGATGTCATGGGACCTAGGTGGACACGCCCCATTCAAGTTGGTATCACTATTCATATTTAAGCTGATATATATATTTACGCTGTTATATATATATATATATTTATATTTACGCTGATATATATATATATATATATATATATATATATATATATATATATATATATATATATATATATATATATATATATATATATATATATATATATATATATAGTATATATAATACTCATATTGAACATATTAAACGTAGTATGTATAAATATGTCTCCCTTTCACTTTACAAAACAATAGCGATCGCTATGTAGTAGTGCATTAGCGCAGTGGCTAGAGCTTCGGAATCGTTGAATACCGTAAGCTGTAGACCTAACATAAAGACCTGACATATATAATATTATCAGCGAGAGGGGGTCGGAATAACCACGAAATACCCACCACCGCAAAAGGTCGCTTCTGTTTAAATTTAAACTTCAAAACAACTATCGTCTTACAAAAGTCCCTGTTGCCTTTTACTGTAAGTCGGATATTAATAAAACCAGACATGCCACATGATACGGATTACCCGTATCCGATACGGATTTTGGCCATTTTTTAAGTGATACGGCCGTACTCTATTTTGATACGGAATTTAACTAAATTTACGGAGACATTATTTTTGACCATATTATGTCCTTGTATGCGTCACAAAACTACAGCACAATGGAATAATCGTTTACTGTTAGTAACTAAGTAATTCGATTCGAAACGAACGAACTAAACCACCGATTGATTTATTGTAGCGCGTAATAGATGGCGCGCTGGTAAATTTGTTCTGAAAACAGCGGTAGGTGGCTCAACGGGTGTGAACAGGGCGCGTGGCAGGCGCGTGACAATTATGAAAAGCAGTACAGGAAATAGAGTTGTTGACGCTTGCCAATGAAACTTCGATATACGCGCGAACTGCTGAGATAAATTGTTATTATTTGATGACACTGGCTGTTTTGCGGTATGCAGTTTAAACGTGCTGAGGTGAACTAAAATGTCGGTAATTTTCCAGTTAACTTGCCTTTTCAAAACGGTTTTACAACGTTTTTTCGATGTGTATGTGTTTGGAATGTCATTCTGTACCCGCTAAAACGAAGTCGGATAATATTTTTTTTAAATTATGTTTTGTATCAATTTAATGTCGTCGAGACGACGTAAATGGGCGTGAGCAATACATAGCGTTCCCCAGACGTATCACGACCGCAAAGCCGATGTCTTGCGATTTGCGAATATGTCCCCAACACTAAGGCTACATCATTACATTTGTATTCTATATAATGCAGATATAGTTTTAAGCATATTTTATAAAATATGGCTAATTGGTTTTTCGACTTCGCAATGCACACGCTAGAAACCGCCTTTGATAAAGCCGGGGTTTGAGGCCCCGATGTGTCTGGGCTGCGCTAATTTAACTGCTCGCGCCTTGTGACATCGGCTTATTATAGACTCGACGCCATTACATTGATCAAAAACACAATTAAAAAAAAAAAATATATATATATATATATATATATTATATATATATAAATAAATATATATATATATATATATATATATATATATATATATATATATATATATATTTGACTTCTTTTTAGCGGGAGTGGTACAGAATGACATTCCAAACACATACACATACGTTTTGAAAAAGGCCTTAATAGCTTAGGCCAGTTAACTAGAAGATTTGATTAATGATACGGATTGATACGGATTCTTACAGAAATTTAGGTCAAAAATACGGATTGCCATCCCAAAAATGTGGCATGTCTGTAAAACATACAGGTACTTTTGGTACAGCTCAGTATACAGTACTCAGGACTGATTAACGCGCACTAAACTTTACTCCCTAGGAGATTAGCTGTTTCATTAATTCAGTAAGTTTTGATATGTACCATAGACGTGGCCTCGTAATAAACAAACTGTTTCCTTGTTTCTTGTACAGTGTTTTGTGTAGCTGTTTCTTTTAGTACTCATGGGCAGCGATGTTGTGTCTGAAATAAGACTATTGATTAATTGAGTAAAAAAACAACTGGAGCACGTTTCTGATGACGTAATACACATTCTGGATGACGCGAGTTCAAATACTGATGACGACACTTCATATTCACGGGCTCGACCTGTTATTACTCTTAGCGATGAGGAATTCTGCTAGTCATAGAAAATTGTAGTAATTGTTCTTAAATCAAAAACGTAATCAACATTATTCCCCATAATTTGCAACTGCGTTATGTAGTGTTAGTAAACATGTATTTCTACCGGTGCAATCACGTGACTGCGAAGGAGTTACGTCATAAACAGCCCACGGTAACGGCAGAGTTGGCGAAGACAAACTTTCAAGCTAACCGATCGTCATCGACGAGGAGAACCAAGCCAGGCAGCCATTCCAGGAAGTTACACGAACATTAAGCAGATAAGTTCAACCTATAGTATTAACTATTATATTTAACGTTTGCACGAATTCATCTTTGGCAAAGTCAGACTTAGGCGTTCCACCTGAAACAGTAGCTAGGGCACAGCCACAGACGACGGAGATGCCGGTTAACAGGAGAGTTGTGTAAAATATGATGAAAGATAACTCAACTATACAACACTGCAGAATATTTGCAATAAGCTACACGAACATTTAGCAGATCATCTTTGATGTTCCATCTGGAAGAATAGGCAGAGGACAGACGCTGAGTGCGTTCACACTGTAACCAGGAGGAAAGGAAGGAAGGAAACCGATTAAGGATCACCTTAACAGCAGTATATTATTCCCCTGAGGCGTAAAGGGATGGGCTAGTCCGAGGAAGAATTACAGAGATAGGTTTGATAGCATGGTCCATGCCCATGGACCGTCTGGTGCAGTACGTTATCTTCGGTCAAGAGCGGATGAGTCGCATTGGTTCGGGACGGGTCGGATCGGTCGGTCAGCCACCACCCACAAAACTTATCCCCGCCACCAGTCAACCACACCCACCATCAAACACCATTCATCCAACAACCACCACTTATCTATCCACCCCACCCAATCCACCCAACGCTCACCATCCACCTAACAATCACCATCCACCTAACTACCCCCACCTACCATCCAACCAACCTCACCCCACCACCCCCTCAACCACTCCACCCCACCATTCACTTAAGCATCTCTACCCTACATCCATTCAACCAACCCACCCAACCCCACCCCACCGTCTACCCCACCTCTCAACCACCCATCAACCTCTCAATCTCCCCACTACACCATCCACTCAACCATCCACCGTCCTCTCAACCACCCCACCCCACCATCCACTCAACCACCCCACCCCACCATCCATTCAACCACCCCACCCCACCATCCTCTCAACCACTCCACTCCACCATCCACTCAACCACCCCAACCCACCATCCACTCAATCATCCCACCCCACCATCCACTAAACCACCCCACCCCACCATCCACACAACCACCCCACCCCACCATTCACTCAACCACTCCACTCCATCATCCTCTCAACCACCTCACCTCACCATCCACTCAACCACCCCACTCCACCATCCTCTCAACCAACACACTCCACCATCCACTCAACCACCCCACTCCACCATCCTCTCAACCAACACACTCCACCATCCACTCAACCACCCCACCTCACCATCCACTCAACCACCCCACTCCACCATCCTCTCAACCACTCCACTCCACCATCCTCTCAACCACCCCACTCCACCATCCACTCAACCACCCCACTCCACCATCCTCTCAACCAACACACTCCACCATCCACTCAACCACCCCACCTCACCATCCACTCAACCACCCCACTCCACCATCCTCTCAACCACTCCACTCCACCATCTTCTCAACCACCCCACTCCACCATCCACTCAACCACCCCATTCCACCATCCTCTCAACCAACACACTCCACCATCCACTCAACCACCCCACTCCACCATCCTCTCAACCACTCCACTCCACCATCCTCTCAACCACCCCACTCCACCATCCTCTCAACCACTCCACTCCACCATCCTCTCAACCACCCCACTCCACCATCCTCTCAACCACTCCACTCCACCATCCTCTCAACCACCCCACTCCACCATCCACTCAACCACCCCACTCCACCATCCACTCAACCACCCCGCTCCACCATCCTCTCAACCACTCCACTCCACCATCCTCTCAACCACTCCACTCCACCATCCTCTCAACCACCCCACTCCACCATCCTCTCAACCACCCCACTCCACCATCCTCTCAATCATCCCACTCCACCATCCTCTCAACCACCCCACTCCACCATCCTCTCAACCACCCCACTCCACCATCCTCTCAATCATCCCACTCCACCATCCACTCAACCACCCCACTCCACCATCCACTCAACCACCCCACTCCACCACCCTCTCAACCACCCCACTCCACCACCCTCTCAACCACCCCACTACACCATCCTCTCAACCACCCCACTCCACCATCCTCTCAACCACCCCACTCCACCATCCTCTCAACCACCCCACTCCACCATCCTCTCAACCACTCCACTCCACCATCCTCTCAATTACCCCACTCCACCATCCTCTCAACCACCCCACTCCACCATCCTCTCAACTACCCCACTCCACCATCCTCTCAACCACTCCACTCCACCATCCTCTCAATTACCCCACTCCACCATCCTCTCAACCACCCCACTCCACCATCCTCTCAACCACCCCACTCCACCATCCTCTCAACCACCCCACTCCACCATCCTCTCAACCACCCCACTCCACCATCCTCTCAACCACCCCACTCCACCATCCTCTCAACCACCCCACTCCACCATTCTCTCAACCACTCCACTCCACCATCCTCTCAACCACCCCACTCCACCATCCTCTCAACCAACCCACTCCACCATCCTCTCAACCACCCCACTCCACCATCCTCTCAACCACCCCACTCCACCATCCTCTCAACCACCCCACTCCACCATCCTCTCAACCACCCCACTCCACCATCCACTCAACCACCCCACCTCACCATCCTCTCAATCATCCCACTCCACCATCCTCTCAACCACCCCACCCCACCATCCTCTCAACCACCCCACCCCACCCCACCATCCTCTCAACCACTCCACTCCACCATCCTCTCAACCACTCCACTCCACCACCCTCTCAACCATTCCACTCCATCATCCACTCAACCACCCCACTCCACCACCCTCTCAACCATTCCACTCCATCATCCTCTCAACCACCCCACTCCACCATCCTCTCAACCAACCCACTCCACCATTCTCTCAACCACCCCACTCCACCATCCTCTCAACCAACCCACTCCACCATCCTCTCAACCACCCCACTCCACCATCCACTCAACCACCCCACCTCACCATCCTCTCAATCATCCCACTCCACCATCCTCTCAACCACCCCGCCCCACCATCCTCTCAACCACCCCACCCCACCATCCTCTCAATCATCCCACTCCACCATCCTCTCAACCACCCCACCCCACCATCCACTCAACCACCCCACCTCACAATCCTCTCAACCATTCCACTCCATCATCCTCTCAACCATCACACCCCACCATCCACTCAACCAACCCACTCCACCATCCACCCAATCACCCCACTCCACCATCAACTCAACCACCCCATCCACCATCCACCTAATCACTCCACTCCACCTACCACCCAATCACCCCACACCACCATCCACTCCACCACCCCACTCAACCATCCACCCAATCACCCCACTCCACCACCCACCCAATCACCCAACCATTTCACTCCACCATACTCTCAACCACCCCATTCCACCATCCTCTCAACCACCCCACTCCACCATCCTCCACTCAACCAACCCACTCCACCATCCACCCAATCACCCCACTCCACCATCCACTCAAACAATCCACTCCACCATCCTCTCAACCATCCCATCCACCATCCACCTAATCACCCCACACCACCATCCACTCCACCCAATCACCCCACTCCACCATCCATTCAAACAATCCACTCCGCCATCCTCTCAACTACCCCACAAGATCATCCACTCAACCACCCCACTCCACCATCCACTCAACCACCCCACTCCACCGTCCTCTCAACCACCCCATTCCACCATCCACTCACCCACCCCAAACCATCCTCCACTCAACCAGCCCGCTCCAACATCCAGTTAACCACCCCACTCCACCATCCACCCAATCACCCTACTCCACCATCCTCTCAACCACCCCACCCACCAGACCATCCACTCAACCACCCCAATCCACCATCCACTCAACCATCCCATCCACCATCCACCATCCACCTAATCACTCCACTCCACTATCCACCCAATCACCCCACTCCACCATTCACTCAACCATTTCACTCCACCATCCTCTCAACCACCCCACTCCACCATCCACTCGACTAACCCACTCCACCATCCACTCAACCACCCCACTCCACCATCCACTCGACCACCCCACTCCACCATCCACTCGACCAACCCACTCCACCATCCACTCAATCATCCCACTCCACCATCCACTCAACCAACCAACTCCAACATCCACTCAACCACCCCACTCCAACATCCGCCCAACCACCCCACTCCACCATCCTCTCAACCACCCCATCCACCATCCACCAAATCACCCCATTCCACCATCCACTCAACCAACCCACTCCATCCTCTCAACCACCCCCCTCCACCATCCACTCAACCACCCCACTCCACCATCCTCTCACCCACCCCACTTCACCAACCACTCCACCACCTCACTCCACCATCCACTCAATCACCCCACTCCACCACCCCACTCCACCATCCTCTCAACCACCCCACTCCACCATCCACTCAACCACCCCACTCCACCATCCTCTCAACCAACACACTCCACCATCCACTCAACCACCCCACCTCACCATCCACTCAACCACCCCACTCCACCATCCTCTCAACCACTCCACTCCACCATCTTCTCAACCACCCCACTCCACCATCCACTCAACCACCCCACTCCACCATCCTCTCAACCAACACACTCCACCATCCACTCAACCACCCCACTCCACCATCCTCTCAACCACTCCACTCCACCATCCTCTCAACCACCCCACTCCACCATCCTCTCAACCACTCCACTCCACCATCCTCTCAACCACCCCACTCCACCATCCTCTCAACCACTCCACTCCACCATCCTCTCAACCACCCCACTCCACCATCCACTCAACCACCCCACTCCACCATCCACTCAACCACCCCGCTCCACCATCCTCTCAACCACTCCACTCCACCATCCTCTCAACCACTCCACTCCACCATCCTCTCAACCACCCCACTCCACCATCCTCTCAACCACCCCACTCCACCATCCTCTCAATCATCCCACTCCACCATCCTCTCAACCACCCCACTCCACCATCCTCTCAACCACCCCACTCCACCATCCTCTCAATCATCCCACTCCACCATCCACTCAACCACCCCACTCCACCATCCACTCAACCACCCCACTCCACCACCCTCTCAACCACCCCACTCCACCACCCTCTCAACCACCCCACTACACCATCCTCTCAACCACCCCACTCCACCATCCTCTCAACCACCCCACTCCACCATCCTCTCAACCACCCCACTCCACCATCCTCTCAACCACTCCACTCCACCATCCTCTCAATTACCCCACTCCACCATCCTCTCAACCACCCCACTCCACCATCCTCTCAACTACCCCACTCCACCATCCTCTCAACCACTCCACTCCACCATCCTCTCAATTACCCCACTCCACCATCCTCTCAACCACCCCACTCCACCATCCTCTCAACCACCCCACTCCACCATCCTCTCAACCACCCCACTCCACCATCCTCTCAACCACCCCACTCCACCATCCTCTCAACCACCCCACTCCACCATCCTCTCAACCACCCCACTCCACCATCCTCTCAACCACTCCACTCCACCATCCTCTCAACCACCCCACTCCACCATCCTCTCAACCAACCCACTCCACCATCCTCTCAACCACCCCACTCCACCATCCTCTCAACCACCCCACCCCACCATCCTCTCAACCACCCCACCCCACCATCCTCTCAACCACTCCACTCCACCATCCTCTCAACCACTCCACTCCACCACCCTCTCAACCATTCCACTCCATCATCCACTCAACCACCCCACTCCACCACCCTCTCAACCATTCCACTCCATCATCCTCTCAACCACCCCACTCCACCATCCTCTCAACCAACCCACTCCACCATTCTCTCAACCACCCCACTCCACCATCCTCTCAACCAACCCACTCCACCATCCTCTCAACCACCCCACTCCACCATCCACTCAACCACCCCACCTCACCATCCTCTCAATCATCCCACTCCACCATCCTCTCAACCACCCCGCCCCACCATCCTCTCAACCACCCCACCCCACCATCCTCTCAATCATCCCACTCCACCATCCTCTCAACCACCCCACCCCACCATCCACTCAACCACCCCACCTCACAATCCTCTCAACCATTCCACTCCATCATCCTCTCAACCATCACACCCCACCATCCACTCAACCAACCCACTCCACCATCCACCCAATCACCCCACTCCACCATCAACTCAACCACCCCATCCACCATCCACCTAATCACTCCACTCCACCTACCACCCAATCACCCCACACCACCATCCACTCCACCACCCCACTCAACCATCCACCCAATCACCCCACTCCACCACCCACCCAATCACCCAACCATTTCACTCCACCATACTCTCAACCACCCCATTCCACCATCCTCTCAACCACCCCACTCCACCATCCTCCACTCAACCAACCCACTCCACCATCCACCCAATCACCCCACTCCACCATCCACTCAAACAATCCACTCCACCATCCTCTCAACCATCCCATCCACCATCCACCCAATCACCCCACACCACCATCCACTCCACCACCCCACTCAACCATCCACCCAATCACCCCACTCCACCACCCACCCAATCACCCAACCATTTCACTCCACCATACTCTCAACCACCCCATTCCACCATCCTCTCAACCACCCCACTCCACCATCCTCCACTCAACCAACCCACTCCACCATCCACCCAATCACCCCACTCCACCATCCACTCAAACAATCCACTCCACCATCCTCTCAACCATCCCATCCACCATCCACCTAATCACCCCACACCACCATCCACTCCACCCAATCACCCCACTCCACCATCCACTCAAACAATCCACTCCGCCATCCTCTCAACCACCCCACCAGATCATCCACTCAACCACCCCACTCCACCATCCACTCAACCACCCCACTCCACCGTCCTCTCAACCACCCCATTCCACCATCCACTCACCCACCCCAAACCATCCTCCACTCAACCAGCCCGCTCCAACATCCAGTTAACCACCCCACTCCACCATCCACCCAATCACCCTACTCTACCATCCTCTCAACCACCCCACCCACCAGACCATCCACTCAACCACCCCAATCCACCATCCACTCAACCATCCCATCCACCATCCACCTAATCACTCCACTCCACTATCCACCCAATCACCCCACTCCACCATTCACTCAACCATTTCACTCCACCATCCTCTCAACCACCCCACTCCACCATCCACTCGACTAACCCACTCCACCATCCACTCAACCACCCCACTCCACCATCCACTCGACCACCCCACTCCACCATCCACTCGACCAACCCACTCCACCATCCACTCAATCATCCCACTCCACCATCCACTCAACCAACCAACTCCAACATCCACTCAACCACCCCACTCCAACATCCGCCCAACCACCCCACTCCACCATCCTCTCAACCACCCCATCCACCATCCACCAAATCACCCCATTCCACCATCCACTCAACCAACCCACTCCATCCTCTCAACCACCCCCCTCCACCATCCACTCAACCACCCCACTCCACCATCCTCTCACCCACCCAATTCACCATCCACTCCACCACCTCACTCCACCATCCACTCAATCACCCCACTCCACCATCCTCTCAACCACCCCACTCCATCATCCTCTCAACCACCCCACTCCACCATCCACTCAATCACCCCACTCCACCATTCTCTCAACCACCCCACTCCACCATCCTCTCAACCACCCCACCCCACCATCCTCTCAACCACACCACACCACTCCACCATCCACTCCACCACCCCACTCCACCATCCACTCAATCACCCCACTCCATCATCCTCTCAACCACCCCACCATCCTCTCAACCACACCACACCACTCCACCATCCACTCCACCACCCCACTCCACCATCCACTCAATCACCCCACTCCACCATCCACTCAACCACCCCATCCACCATCCACCCAATCACCCCATTCCACCATCCACTCAACTACCACACTCCACCATCCTCTCAACTACCAAATCCACCATCCACTCAACCACCCCACTCCACCATCAACCCAACCACCCCACCCCACCATCCACTCAGAACCCCAGCACACCATCCTCTCAACCACTCCACCCCATCATCCACTCAACCACCACACTCCACCATCCTCTCAACCACCCCATTCCACCATCCTTTCAACCACCCCACTCCACCATCCTCCACTCAACCAACCCACTCCACCATCCACTTAACCACCCCACTCCACCATCCTCTCAACCACCCCATCCACCATCCACCCAATCACCCCATTCCACCATCCACTCAACCACCACACTCCACCATCCTCTCAACTACCAAATCCACCATCCACTCAACCACCCCACTCCACCATCAACCCAACCACCCCACCCCACCATCCACTCAAAACCCCACCACACCATTCACTCAACCACCCCACTCCACCATCCTCTCAACCACCCCACTCCACCATCCTCTCAACCACCCCACTCCACCATCCTCCACTCAACCAACCCACTCCACCATCCACTTAACCACCCCACTCCACCATCCACCCAATCACCCCACTCCACCATCCTCTCAACCACTCCACCCCACATCCACTCAACCACCACACTCCACCATCCTCTCAAACACCCCATTCCACCATCCTCTCAACCACCCCACTCCACCATCCTCCACTCAACCAACCCACTCCACCATCCACTTAACCACCCCACTCCACCATCCACCCAATCACCCCACTCCACCATCCACTCCACCATCCTCTCAACCACCCCACCAGACCATCCACTCAACCACCCTACTCCAACATCCACTCAACCACCCCACTCCACCATCCTCCACTCAACCAACCCACTCCACCATCCACTTAACCACCCCACTCCACCATCCACCCAATCACCCCACTCCACCATCCACTCAAACAATCCACTCCACCATCCTCTCAACCACCCCACCAGACCATCCACTCAACCACCCCACTCCACCATCCACTCAACCACCCCACTCCACCATCCACTCAACCACCCCATCCACCCAATCACCCCACTCCACCATCCACTCAACCACCCCATCCACCATCCACCTAATCACTCCACTCCACTATCCACCCAATCACCCCACACCACCATCCACTCCACCACCCCACTCAACCATCCACCCAACCATCCACCCAATCACCCCACTCCACCAGTCACTCAACCATTTTACTCCAATATCCTCTCAACCACCCCACTCCACCATCAACTCAACCACCCCACTCCACCATCCTCTCAACCACCCCACTCTACCATCCACTCAACCACCCCACTCCACCATCCACTCAATCAACCCATTCAACCACCCCACTCCACCATCCACTCAACCACCCCACTCCAACATCCACTTAACCACCCCACTCCAACATCCACTCAACCACCCCATCCACCATCCATTCAACCACCCCACTCCACCATCGACTCAACCACACCACTCCACCATCAACTCAATCAACCCACTCAACCACCCCACTCCACCATCCACTCAACCACCCCACTCCAACATCCACTTAACCAACCCACTCCAACATCCACTCAACCACCCCATCCACCATCCATTCAACCACCCCACTCCACCATCGACTCAACCACCCCACTCCACCATCCACTCAATCAACCCACTCAACCACCCCACTCCACCAAATCACCCCATTCCACCATCCACTCAACCACCCCACACCACCATCCACCCAACCACTCCACTATCCACCCAATCACCCCAATTCACAATCCACCTAATCACCCCACCCCACCATCCACTAAACCACCCCACCCCACCATCCACTCAACCACCCCACTCCACCATCCTCTCAACCAACCCACTCTACCATCTTCTCAACCACCCCACCCCACCATCCTCTCAACCACCCCACTCCACCATCCTCTCAACAACCCCACCCCACTACCCTCTCAACCACCCCACCGCACCATCCACTCGACCAACCCACTCCACCATCCTCTCAACCTCCCCACCCCACCATCCAGACAACCACCCCACTCCACCATCCTCTCAACCACCCCACCCCACCATCCAGACAACCACCCCACTCCACCATCCTCTCAATCACACCACTCCACCTTTCACCCAATCACCCCACACCACCATCCACTCCACCACCCCACTCCACCATCGACCCAATCACCCCACTCCACCATCCACCCAATCACCCCACTCCACCATTCACTCAACCATTTCACTCCACCATCCTCTCAACCAACCCACTCCACCATCCACTCCACCAACCCACCCCACCATCCACTCCACCATCGACCCAATCACCCCACTCCACCATCCATTCAACCACACCACTCCACCATCTCCTCAATCACCCCACTCCACCATCCTCTCAACCAGCCCACTCCACCATCCTCTCAACCACCCCATCCACCATCGACTCAACCACCCACTCCACCATCCACTCAACCGCCCCACTCCACCATCCACTCAATCAACCCACTCAACCACCCCACTCCACCATTCCACCATCCACTCAACCAACACACTCCACCATCCTCTCAACTACCAAATCCACCATCCACTCAATCACCTAACCCCACCATCCACTCAGCCACCCCACTCCAACATCCACGCAACCACCCACTCCACTATCCACCCAATCACCCCAGTTCACCATCCACCTAATCACCCCACTCCACCATCCACTCAACCACCCCACACCACCATCCTCTCAACCAACCCACTCCACCATCCTCTCAACCATCCCACCCCACCATCCTCTCAACCACCCCAACCCCCAATCCTCTCAACCACCCCACCCCACCATCCGCTCAGCCACCCCAACCCACAATCCTCTCAACCACCCCACACCACCATCCTCTCAACCAACCCACTCCACCATCCTCTCAACCACCCCACCCCACAATCCTCTCAACCATCCCACCCCACTATCCTCTCAACCACCCCACTCCACTATTCACTCAACCACCCCACCCCACCATCCACCCAACCACCCCACCCCACCATCCACTCAACCACCCCACCCCACCATCCTCTCAATCACCCCACTCCACCATCCTCTCAACCACCCCACTCCATCATCCTCTCAACCACCCCACTCCACCATCCACTCAATCACCCCACTCCACCATTCTCTCAACCACCCCACTCCACCATCCTCTCAACCACCCCACCCCACCATCCTCTCAACCACACCACACCACTCCACCATCCACTCCACCACCCCACTCCACCATCCACTCAATCACCCCACTCCATCATCCTCTCAACCACCCCACCATCCTCTCAACCACACCACACCACTCCACCATCCACTCCACCACCCCACTCCACCATCCATTCAATCACCCCACTCCACCATCCACTCAACCACCCCATCCACCATCCACCCAATCACCCCATTCCACCATCCACTCAACTACCACACTCCACCATCCTCTCAACTACCAAATCCACCATCCACTCAACCACCCCACTCCACCATCAACCCAACCACCCCACCCCACCATCCACTCAGAACCCCAGCACACCATCCTCTCAACCACTCCACCCCATCATCCACTCAACCACCACACTCCACCATCCTCTCAACCACCCCATTCCACCATCCTTTCAACCACCCCACTCCACCATCCTCCACTCAACCAACCCACTCCACCATCCACTTAACCACCCCACTCCACCATCCTCTCAACCACCCCATCCACCATCCACCCAATCACCCCATTCCACCATCCACTCAACCACCACACTCCACCATCCTCTCAACTACCAAATCCACCATCCACTCAACCACCCCACTCCACCATCAACCCAACCACCCCACCCCACCATCCACTCAAAACCCCACCACACCATTCACTCAACCACCCCACTCCACCATCCTCTCAACCACCCCACTCCACCATCCTCTCAACCACCCCACTCCACCATCCTCCACTCAACCAACCCACTCCACCATCCACTTAACCACCCCACTCCACCATCCACCCAATCACCCCACTCCACCATCCTCTCAACCACTCCACCCCACATCCACTCAACCACCACACTCCACCATCCTCTCAAACACCCCATTCCACCATCCTCTCAACCACCCCACTCCACCATCCTCCACTCAACCAACCCACTCCACCATCCACTTAACCACCCCACTCCACCATCCACCCAATCACCCCACTCCACCATCCACTCCACCATCCTCTCAACCACCCCACCAGACCATCCACTCAACCACCCTACTCCACCATCCACTCAACCACCCCACTCCACCATCCTCCACTCAACCAACCCACTCCACCATCCACTTAACCACCCCACTCCACCATCCACCCAATCACCCCACTCCACCATCCACTCAAACAATCCACTCCACCATCCTCTCAACCACCCCACCAGACCATCCACTCAACCACCCCACTCCACCATCCACTCAACCACCCCACTCCACCATCCACTCAACCACCCCATCCACCCAATCACCCCACTCCACCATCCACTCAACCACCCCATCCACCATCCACCTAATCACTCCACTCCACTATCCACCCAATCACCCCACACCACCATCCACTCCACCACCCCACTCAACCATCCACCCAACCATCCACCCAATCACCCCACTCCACCAGTCACTCAACCATTTTACTCCAATATCCTCTCAACCACCCCACTCCACCATCAACTCAACCACCCCACTCCACCATCCTCTCAACCACCCCACTCTACCATCCACTCAACCACCCCACTCCACCATCCACTCAATCAACCCATTCAACCACCCCACTCCACCATCCACTCAACCACCCCACTCCAACATCCACTTAACCACCCCACTCCAACATCCACTCAACCACCCCATCCACCATCCATTCAACCACCCCACTCCACCATCGACTCAACCACACCACTCCACCATCAACTCAATCAACCCACTCAACCACCCCACTCCACCATCCACTCAACCACCCCACTCCAACATCCACTTAACCAACCCACTCCAACATCCACTCAACCACCCCATCCACCATCCATTCAACCACCCCACTCCACCATCGACTCAACCACCCCACTCCACCATCCACTCAATCAACCCACTCAACCACCCCACTCCACCAAATCACCCCATTCCACCATCCACTCAACCACCCCACACCACCATCCACCCAACCACTCCACTATCCACCCAATCACCCCAATTCACAATCCACCTAATCACCCCACCCCACCATCCACTAAACCACCCCACCCCACCATCCACTCAACCACCCCACTCCACCATCCTCTCAACCAACCCACTCTACCATCTTCTCAACCACCCCACCCCACCATCCTCTCAACCACCCCACTCCACCATCCTCTCAACAACCCCACCCCACTACCCTCTCAACCACCCCACTGCACCATCCACTCGACCAACCCACTCCACCATCCTCTCAACCTCCCCACCCCACCATCCAGACAACCACCCCACTCCACCATCCTCTCAACCACCCCACCCCACCATCCAGACAACCACCCCACTCCACCATCCTCTCAATCACACCACTCCACCTTTCACCCAATCACCCCACACCACCATCCACTCCACCACCCCACTCCACCATCGACCCAATCACCCCACTCCACCATCCACCCAATCACCCCACTCCACCATTCACTCAACCATTTCACTCCACCATCCTCTCAACCAACCCACTCCACCATCCACTCCACCAACCCACCCCACCATCCACTCCACCATCGACCCAATCACCCCACTCCACCATCCATTCAACCACACCACTCCACCATCTCCTCAATCACCCCACTCCACCATCCTCTCAACCAGCCCACTCCACCATCCTCTCAACCACCCCATCCACCATCGACTCAACCACCCACTCCACCATCCACTCAACCGCCCCACTCCACCATCCACTCAATCAACCCACTCAACCACCCCACTCCACCATTCCACCATCCACTCAACCAACACACTCCACCATCCTCTCAACTACCAAATCCACCATCCACTCAATCACCTAACCCCACCATCCACTCAGCCACCCCACTCCAACATCCACGCAACCACCCACTCCACTATCCACCCAATCACCCCAGTTCACCATCCACCTAATCACCCCACTCCACCATCCACTCAACCACCCCACACCACCATCCTCTCAACCAACCCACTCCACCATCCTCTCAACCATCCCACCCCACCATCCTCTCAACCACCCCAACCCACAATCCTCTCAACCACCCCACCCCACCATCCGCTCAGCCACCCCAACCCACAATCCTCTCAACCACCCCACACCACCATCCTCTCAACCAACCCACTCCACCATCCTCTCAACCACCCCACCCCACAATCCTCTCAACCATCCCACCCCACTATCCTCTCAACCACCCCACTCCACCATTCACTCAACCACCCCACCCCACCATCCACCCAACCACCCCACCCCACCATCCACTCAACCACCCCACCCCACCATCCTCTCAACCACCCCACTCCACCATCCTCTCAACAACCCCACTCCACCATCCACCCAACCACCCCACTCCACCATCCTCTCAACAACCGCACTCCACCATCCACCCAATCACCCCACTCCACCATCCTCTCAATTACCCCACCCTACCATCCACTCAACCACCCCACTCCACCATCCTCTCAACCACCCCACCCCACCATCCTCTCAACCACCCCACCCCACCATCCACTCAACCACCCCACCCCACCCCACCCCACCATCCTCTCAACCACCCCACCCCCACCATCCTCTCAACCACCCCACTCCACCATCCACTCAACCACCCCACCCCACCATCCTCTCAACCACCCCACCCACCCCACCATCCACTCAATCACCCCACCCCACCATCCTCTCAACCACCCCACCCCACCATCCACTCAACCACCCCACGCCACCATCCTCTCAACCACCCCACCCCACCATCCTCTCAACCACCCCACTCCACCATCCACTCAACCACCCCACTCCACCCTCCTCTCAACCACCCCACCATCCTCTCAACCACCCCACCCCACCATCCTCTCAACCACCCGCTCCACCACCCTCTCAACCACCCCACCAATCCTCTCAACCACCCTACCCCACCATCCATCCTCTCAACCACCCCACTCCATCATCTTTTCAACCACGCCATTCCACCATCCACTCAACCACCCCACCCCACCATCCTCTCAACCACCCCACTACATCATTTTTTCAACCACCCCACTGCACCATCCACTCAACCACCCCACCCCACCATCCTCTGAACCACCCCACCCCACCATCCACTCCACCACCCCACCTCACCATCCACTCCACCACCCCACGCCACCATCCACTCAATCACCCCACCCCACCATCCTCTCAACCACCCCACTGCACCATCCTCTCAACCACCCCACCCCACCATCCACTCAATCACTCCACTCCACCATCCACTCAACCACACACACACACACCCCTCACCCACCCTGTGTCCGTCAGTTTATCCAGTCAACCCCTCAACTTGTCTCTGGGAAACTAGAACAGTTGAATGTAAAACGCGGCAGTAGCTTATTGCTGGTGGCATTAGTGGGGAATGTTTCATCGAACCTCTACGGCAACCCCATCAGATTGATGAGTTCTACGTAGGTGCTCAGCGTAAATAAAATCATGCAAAATAGTAAGGAATTACCAGGGTACACCAAAATAAATAAATCTAACTAGAATGTAAGGTTTATTCAACTCTCACTATGGGATTTGGGATGGTTCATTGTAAATTTATTGACGACTGGGTTATAGCTACCAAGAGAGGTCACATGGTCGCCCTTGAGTGGCTACAGAGAGTTAGGTGGGTCTAGCGAAACCCCTGCCGCATTCTCCTGGCATAGGTTCGCTTTCGGGCTCATAGCTTCTTTGATTTCACATAAAAACTGAATAAATGGAGTGTTTAATGGTAAAGTAGTTAAAATGTAATTCGGAAACGAGCCTATGCTTTGCAGCGTGCCCAGTTTGAGCAGATAATACGGTTTCTAGCCATTGCACACGAGTTTCTATATAAACGTAGCGGTTTTTTTATATAATTTATTTATATTTATTGTATAGGATATTTAATTTAGTGTAT
This sequence comes from Oasisia sp. SBJ-2009, assembly GCA_964017155.1. Classification (NCBI taxonomy): domain Eukaryota; kingdom Metazoa; phylum Annelida; class Polychaeta; order Sabellida; family Siboglinidae; genus Oasisia; species Oasisia sp. SBJ-2009. The sequence continues at coordinate 12,128,835 of OZ024860.1, forward strand.
ATGTATGTATATTGATTATGTGTACAATGGTGACTTTACATCCCATTTATATGTAGGATTGGCATGGAGTAAAGGAAGTCAGGATGTGTGGATAATTTGATTTAAATCGATACCGAAGTCAAACAGAATATTATACAAGTGAGGACCAACCAAGCATTGTGTGCACGGACAAGAGGAGATACAGACCGACATTAGCAACAACTTGGAAACGGTTCCAGTAGACAGGAGAGAAGTATTAAGACATCGAACTGGCGAAATAGATGTATAGAGATCGGGTTAGCGAAAAGACGTGTAGGGTCAGGGTTAACACGTGTATAAACTAATACAATCCTCGCGTGCATTGGCTAGAGGCCGGGGGACCACATACCATGGAGTGACCGCGTGACCTCTGTCTTTATGGTTCCAGTTAATAATCTATGCACTGGCGTGTTTTCAGGAGAACAGCCAACGACGCGTCACCAGGGTGGAGTCTGGAGAGAGGCTCGTCAGACCTGCTGGAGGACAGACCCGGTCGTGTAGAAGTGTTCGGTGCTACGGCAAGCTTCGGTGCAGAACGGCGCCTTCGGTGGATGCATGGGACACTGTCTGCGGGCGAGGAAGGACGAACTTTATTCTAATTATGACAGTTTCATGACAAACTCTTATAGCAGACTCTTTCGAAGTGTGCTATTTTATTATAGGCGGGTTCACCGCGTACAGGCGACGACTATGAACTGTGCACTACGTCATCGATATGTGCGAAGTCACGTGGGGACCCCCAGTGCTGCGTTTTACGTTACTCGCCATGTTGAAGCCGTTCTTTCCGTTCGATACAACTTGCGTGTTCACTTTACGCGTAGTTTGCTTGAATAAAACATGACATAACTCAACCGTTTTTTGTATTTGTGAAACTTTCGAAGGATTTCGATTTTATAACTCATCACTACTTCCTGGGGAAATTATGCCCTGCGTTTATGACGACCTTACCCTGGCCTAGAATATAGGATAGAGACGATATTATAATTTTATAGAACGACTTTAAGGTCGACTGAGGTAAAAAAAAAATCAAATACATTATCATAACGGCGAAGTAGAGGTGGGTCTGGATTCAACAAAAGTGCCAAATCATAGACTCTATCATCTTAGTAACTGGATTTCGGGAAAATCCATTATCAACACAAATACGCTTGTGTATCCATGTTAGTGGGACTCTGTTCTTCGTGGGCCCTACACACATCCGTAGTGCGTATTGGTTAACCCGCCATTTAAATAGCGTCGCCTAAGAAGCTGTAACTTATTATGTCTTCTATTCTGGGAACTAGACAGATCATTAATCGCTTTGCACAATGCAAGGTACTGATGCTGTACTCTCGCCGTGGTAGACTGTTGTTAACACGCGACCCCGAGCGTCATCCAAGCACTCAGATGTTTTCTTGTGCGAATAGATGTAGTAGGCGCAAGTGAGAGCGGACTTCATAGCAAGCCATTCGTTACCTCCAGGGCGTGTGATGGTTAACTTCCGGTGGCGTAACCAAGGAACCAACGGGATATATTTTCTCTTCCAAAAGACACGTGCAACATGGAAGGAATGGTGGCCACACTTCCGGTAGACAGCCCGGCGTTCAAACTTCATATCAGTTGGACCTCACGAAAGATGTAGCCAAGAACGATTGACCATTCTCTAGACAACGACGAATTAACTCGGACAAAGGTCAGATTTAAGGTTCCCTACTCATTAGTACAGCTACACCACATACCATTACCAAGACAATGGCTTACACAGATATGGTTCACCGTTGTGTGTGGAACACATTGCATAAAATATTCCTGCAAATCAATAATTGTCTTTGTAGATTTGTAAAGACAGCCTCGTGATTCCTGCAAGTTATGCAGCTCAGAGGAGCGTAGCCGTGCGCATACCGTCCTATTATCGATTTACAAACACACATGACATCGATTACTGAATCCATCATTCGCCTACTGGCAGTCCTAGTTGAACGGCTTATGTAGCAGGCAAGCAGTTCTGTTCCCACTAAAACGCGGTTGCTTGATAAAGCTAGTTTATACGGAATTAAACGAGTGAAGTTCTACTCCCACAAGCAGCGATCGATGTAATGCAAGGGGAACATATGCTATTAACATATCACAGAGAAAGAATCAGCGTCTCACATAAGGTAAGATAACGGTTGTTATCCGGTCGTTATGAAGCCTAAAGTTCCCTTGATGTCATATGTATTCACGCATTGACTAGACGAATGTAAATAATTAAGTTAAGATGCAATAAAACAACGTAAAAGAGTTTGTTTACTTTCGTAGCCAGAAATGAGTAAATGCAGATATTCAATTGTCTGGTGTTAGACAAACAGAATATTTCTAGTATATTTATTACTGTTATACTGCTTCAAGTGTATTCATTGTGTCGACTCAATAACAGTTATTGATGCGTTAGTGTTTTACGTTCGTCTAATTGGTCTCGCTGTATGCAGCGCCTCCTATTGCGACGTCCTCGCAAAATTCAAGCATCGACGTGGCGACTACCAACGGAAGAGAAACAGCGGCGGGCGGGCGAGACAGAAGACTTACACACAGTGACGTCAGATCGGTCAAACGAGTCACCCCACCCGCTGACCACGTGTTCGTTGTCTCACCGCCAGTGTTTGCATGATGAACTGAGACAATTCTGGCAGCGGAGGATTCTTATGCCTGTCATGACGTCATCGCCGTCTTTGCCATCATTGCAGTGTGAGTCAGCCCAAATATACATGTTTATATAATAACAACCATCAACATAATGTCTACAATCATTTACTTACACTCACCATGGTTAATCAGTTCATGCATAATAAATTTTAAAAGGAATGGCTTGCTAACTTTTGCCTTGCGTACGGAGAAATAGCCTGAATGACGCCATGTGGAAATAACCCCTTTTAACAATGAGTTCTCTTCTGTTTGTTATTATTTGTTGGCATGACTTCGTAAAAATATAGTGTGTGCGTTCTCGAAATTACATTAATCTTAAACTATTGACAACACTTCGTTCATATGATGACTATTAGTATTATCAACCTGATTCCAACTTTCCGTATTTTGCGTCTACAAGCCACAATTCCTGAGTTTATTTATACTCCAGTATGCTATCTTAAGAGTGACCACTATTTTGAATGCATTTTTGTAAATATTTGAACGTTGTTATTCTAGTTTCTGTCTTTTCAGCCATTGAACACGAGAAACGTATCATCGAATTTGAAGAGACACGTAGAAAAGGTGCATATTTTATGGACGACCTAGAGTTCTACAGTCGGTTAGTACCGCTGTTATGTCGTCGACGACCTAGAGTTCTACAGTCGGTTAGTACCGCTGTTATGTCGTCGACGACCTAGAGTTCTACAGTCGGTTAGTACCGCTGTTATGTCGTCGACGACCTAAAGTTCTACATTCAGTTAGTACCGCTGTTAGGTCGTCGTCTTCAACACGTCTTCTGAAGACGACAAGTGTGTTAGGACGCAGTGGCGACGTGGTTAGAACACCGGACTGTCAATCGTCAACCCAGGTTCGAATCTTTTACTGCCGATTCTTGAGCAATTTCGTTTATTCTACGTTTAAATGTATTGTCTTTGCATGAACTACTATCTGGCAGTAAACAGTGGTAAAGATTTGTGCACTCAGTGATATCCCGCGTTCATTGGCAGGATGCTGCTCACCGAGGTCGAAGTGCTGTCCGACTGAAAACAATCTGACATGGAGTCGGCCTAAAGGTCTTTGGGCAGTTCTAATGACTATATAATACGTTACATGCTTACGTACCTAGTTCCAACACTTGACAACACGCAGCGTCACACAGAATGGATGATGCAGATCCATAGTAGTGGGTCCATTGTTCTTCCGACGGAAATAGTTTATGTGTAGGGGTGTATATTGGGGGTGAAGGACTATGACCCGGGTTCTTTGGGATGTTTGGTTTATTGTTTTATATTAGGTCTACATGTCGCGTTACAGAGTGACAGCGTCTTCTTGAACACACACACACACACACACACACACACACACACACACACACACACACACACACACACACACACACACACACACACACACACACACACACACACACACACACACACACACACACACCACACACACACACACACACACACACACACACACACACACACACACACACACACACACAGTAGTCAGCCCAATATGACACACACAGTATGCTGTGACAGTAAGCCTGCCACAGGGCTCTCTGGAGCGGCGTGTCCCGGGGTGAACAGCGTACGTGTTCCCCCGACAATATGCTCCAGTAGTCAGCCACGAATAACGAGAAATCCCCCCTATTTACACCCCCTAAACTCTAGCCTGACGACAGACGATTATATCACTTTGTCCAGCGCTGAATATAGGCCTACCCCTAGAAATCTTGGCAGGGTGCCAGTGAACTCTGCAACCCTGCAGAGTTCCAAAATAATCGGGTAAGTTTCACTCTTCCTAGACCAGATGACCATAGAAATTAGTATATAAATTAGTATATATGCTAGATTGTAGTCCTAGAAATATTGGCAAAGTGCCTTTGGACCCTGCAAATTAGCATATAAATTTAATAGGAACCCTTCCATAGCGGATCTCTTCTCACGGGGTAAACAGCCCTCCTTGTAATTATATAATTCTTAGCCTGCATGCATGGCCGCGGAGCCTTAAATATATCAATATGTGTAAATAAACGTATGTTATCCCAGAAAATATCTACAACTGCATTGTTCAGGCACATCCAATATAGACAACACACACCACCACCCCTGTCTCCCTCCACACCCCGTCCCCAGCACACCCACCTCCACGTACCTCCTGTCTCCCTCCACACCCCGTCCCCAGCACTCCCACCTCCACGTACCTCCTGTCTCCCTCCACACCCCGTCCCCAGCACACCCACCTCCACGTACCTCCTGTCTCCCTCCACACCCCGTCCCCAGCACTCCCACCTCCACGTACCTCCTGTCTCCCTCCACACCCCGTCCCCAGCACACCCACCTCCACGTACCTCCTGTCTCCCTCCACACCCCGTCCCCAGCACTCCCACCTCCACGTACCTCCTGTCTCCCTCCACACCCCGTCCCCAGCACTCCTACCTCCACGTACCTCCTGTCTCCCTCCACACCCCGTCCCCAGCACACCCACCTCCACGTACCTCATGTCTCCCTCCACACCCCGTCCCCAGCACTCCCACCTCCACGTACCTCCTGTCTCCCTCCACACCCCGTCCCCAGCACACCCACCTCCACGTACCTCATGTCTCCCTCCACACCCCGTCCCCAGCACTCCTACCTCCACGTACCTCCTGTCTCCCTCCACACCCCGTCCCCAGCACACCCACCTCCACGTACCTCCCCACCACTGACATACATATATACTTTTCCCCATCCACCCCACCCTAATCCCATATTCCCAAGCACAAACGCTCTTATTCCACTTCCAGATAACACGAAGCCAGCCATCCTGAAACCAACCATCCATACTAGTGCGTGATGCCCCAGTAGGGGTTTTGCACTATAACGAATCAGAACATATAAGCCAAGTGGTAAACAAGGCAATTAAAATGACCAAAATAATTAGAAGAACCTTCCTTCCAATTTCTAGATAAACATACTTTTTTGCCACTCTACAAAACAATGGTTAGATCACACCTAGACTATGCTATGGCAGTATGACACCCATATAAGATAAAACACAAAATTGCCTCAGAAAATGTTCAGAGAAGAGCCACTAAAGAATTACCAGGTATGAGAGATCTATCATATATAGAAAAACTCAAATTGCTTAAACTACCTACATTAGCATATCGAAGATTAAGAGGAGACATGATAGAAGTCTATAAAATAATACACAACATTTATGACCACGAATCTGTACCAAATCTGTTGAAAAACAATGAGATATCACAAAGAACAGGAAACAGAGGACATTCTCTAAAACTATTCACACAAAGAGCCAAACTAAACTTAAGAAAAAATGTATTTCCAATTCGAATTACCGAACCATGGAATAGTCTCCCTGATACAGTGGTAACAGCAAAATCTCTAAATTCATTTAAAACACGACTAGACAAATTTTGGTATAACCATGCAGGATATTGTATATGACTTCGAAGCACCGTTAAGAATTACTAACAACAACAGAACCGGAACACGCGATTTAATATTAATAGATAATGAAAATGAAGAGTTGATCACAGAGGAAGACAGAATCCTACGATCAGAACCGTCCTAAGGTATCCTAAGGTAGAACCTTCGACATTACATTGAAATATCCACTCAGTGGTGCCATCTAACGGTAACAGTCAAAATATGCGTCAGGAGGGTTACTAGTCTGTCGGTCGGCTGCGGAACTACGCCGAGAAGAGGGGCTTAAAAGTGCTGCCACCTCACGGAGCCTGGGTAACCGAGGCAGAATTTCCACGTGCGAAATTTCCCTCTAGTAACAGGTACGTTTTCGAGGTTCTTTCAATTGCTGCATGTTATAGAATCGTGTCGTTTTCTATTTATACATCGTGACATATCAATGTATTAATAACAAACGGAACGAACCATTGTGTCTGTCATGTTTTTTATTGTCTGAGTACTTAATTTTCGTAAGTTGAATTTGAGAGATGCCCAGAGGCAGAGCCTCTGCCTTGCAGTACCTCAGGCTCAGACTCAGAGGCAGAGCGCTGATATTTTCGAAAACATTTATTTGCTGCATATTAATACATTTTTCTATACAAAAACACCATTTACGTTCCCTCTCATTCTTTATAAGCTTTACAATCTAAATTATCAAAAGAACCAGAAAGAACCAGAACTTTTATTTAGTTACTGACGAGGTAATATGTTTGTTTACTTCCTTTATCGCCCAAGATCATTGGCGCACACTAAAAGGCGGACCACAATTGGCCACTGCCATGGCTACTTATACACCAAAATGTGTTGACTTTAAATAGCAACTACCATAACTGAAATGTTTGCTTATCAATTGCTGCACCGAGTAGGGCAGTACAGCTTTATTCAAGGATAATAAAGTTTGACATAAATTACAAATAATTGAGTTTCTGCCAAGGTTTAGAAAATCAAGGATGCCAAGCACCATACAATGTTTTTAATAAAAGCCCTATAATGTTTACACAATGTAATAAAATAGTAGTGTTAAAAACCACTACAGTCTGTATTAAACAGTTGTGTAGTTGGCGATAATCAATGGTAAACCTACTACTAACTGTAGCACAGGTGTCGTGGGCTCAGATTGGACCGTGCCAAGATTCTACTCCGAATCTGGGCCCGATGTCGTGTGCAGTTAAAAAGAGGTGACCACGGATGACAAAACTTCAAATTTATGGCATAGTTTCTTTGAAGAAGACATAATATGGCTATAATGTTACTAATCAACAATACTAACTGAATACACTAATGTGTAAAAATTTAAGATATGTTTAATGTTCCTGTTAGCTTCTGTCTCCTATATTATTTAGACTTATTTTGTGAATTTTTATTGAATATAGTATTGCAAAATTAAATGCAACATTTTATGAATGAATATTTATTTTTCATAATGACATGACACCTAAAACTTTAATAGACCACCAGACTAATTAACAGGCAGGCTTACTAGTCAGCCCTTATCTTTATCAGTGTACCAACTAGTGGGTTGGCCAACCCCTGAATTGGAAGAAACCTGGCTTCTTTTGCCCTAGCCCAGGATGTTTACACACCAGGTGACAGCAAGATTTCTTTGAAGCATATTCCTAGGGTAAGCCTCACTGGCTTCCCAGTCATTCACTTTAGACACATTTTCTGTGTTGCCTGCCCAGCATTGACCATATCACAGACGTGGAAAACATTCTGTCTTGACTCTTATAAATAATTAAAAAGGATCACTGCTCCAACCGAATGTAATTGTGAGTTTTTTCTCTCCATTTCTCAAATTTTGCAAGTCAGTAACCGAACATTCCTATCCACATATGAATATTACTTGCAATGGACTCTAAATCAATTTGATACCATTGAGGAATATACACTATATTGAATAAGTATTAGAAGACATACAACAATCACACAATATTAATAAAATAAAGTAGGATAATAAAACTATAAATGGCTTATAATATGTATATGTAAATGATGACTAATTATAGTGAATACATAGTACAATAAATAAATAACATAATAAAACATAACATATAAAATGTACCTCAAAATTTGTCATTGACATTGCTATTTTATTGAAGCTAAAACTAGCACACAAACAAATAAAACATCTTGCAAAATTTACATTCGCTAACCCCTAATCTCAACCCTTACATTTCATATGACAATGCTAGCTCATTTATCACTTGCACTAAGCACATAGTTGTATTATTTAGTCCAATTTTTCCAGTTTCAGAAGACTACAACCAAGAATGGCTGACGTCTCCTGTCTGAGGACTGGGAGTGTTTCTACTGACGTGGCAGAGACAACAGTTTCTGGAGGCCCTGGAGAGAAACACTATGAATGTGACAGATGTGGGGAATCATTCTCAAAGAAAAAACGATTAAAATGTCACATGTGTTCACACACTGGAGAGAAACTCTACAAATGTGACACTTGTGGGGAAGAATTTGTAAAGAGAAGACCGCTAAAGAATCACACATGTTCTCAGTTGGATGAGAAACTCTACAAATGTGACACTTGTGGGGAAGAATTTGTCAAGAGACGACTGCTAAAGAATCACACATGTTCTCAGTCGGGTGAGAAACTCTACAAATGTGACACTTGTGGGGAAGAATTTGTAAAGAGAAGACTGCTAAAGAATCACACATGTTCTCAGACTGAGGAGAAACTCTACAAATGTGACACTTGTGGGGAAGAATTTGTCAAGAGACGACTGCTAAAGAATCACACATGTTCTCAGTCGGGTGAGAAACTCTACAAATGTGACACTTGTGGGGAAGAATTTGTAAAGAGAAGACTGCTAAAGAATCACACATGTTCTCAGACTGAGGAGAAACTCTACAAATGTGACACTTGTGGGGAAGAATTTGTCAAGAGAAGACTGCTAAAGAATCACACATGTTCTCAGTCGGGTGAGAAACTCTACAAATGTGACACTTGTGGGGAAGAATTTGTCAAGAGAAGACTGCTAAAGAATCACACATGTTCTCAGTCGGGTGAGAAACTCTACAAATGTGACACTTGTGGGGAAGAATTTGTAAAGAGAAGACTGCTAAAGAATCACACATGTTCTCAGACTGAGGAGAAACTCTACAAATGTGACACTTGTGGGGAAGAATTTGTTAAGAGAAGACTGCTAAAGAATCACACGTCTTCTCAGACTGAGGAGAAACTCTACAAATGTGACACTTGTGGGGAAGAATTTGTTAAGAGAAGACTGCTAAAGAATCACACGTGTTCTCAGACTGAGGAGAAACTCTACAAATGTGACACTTGTGGGGAAGAATTTGTTAAGAGAAGACTGCTAAAGAATCACACGTGTTCTCAGACTGAGGAGAAACTCTACAAATGTGACACTTGTGGGGAAGAATTTGCAAAGAGAAGACTGCTAAAGAATCACACGTGTTCTCAAACTGAGGAGAAACTCTACAAATGTGACACTTGTGGGGAAGAATTTGCAAAGAGAAGACTGCTAAAGAATCACACGTGTTCTCAGACTGAGGAGAAACTCTACAAATGTGACACTTGTGTGGAAGAATTTGTCAAGAGAAGACTACTAAAGAATCACATGTGTTCTCATTCTGAGGAGAAACTCTACAAATGTGACACATGTGCGGAAGAGTTTATAAAGAGAAGACTGCTAAAGAATCACATGTGTTCTCAATTTGTAGAGAAACTCAACCAATGTGACAATTGTGGGGAAGAATTGGAAGAAAGCTTTCACTTAAACAACCATATTTGCAATATTGGTGAAAGGACATCACATGAGTGTGGTGTGGCTGGTAAACTGCTCACAAAAAGAATTGTTTTGAAAAAGCACGTGCACACTCATCATATTGGGTCGAAAAGTCAAGTGAATACTCAGATTAATGAGAATCTTGATAAATGTGTTATGCAGGTTGCAAAAGATGACAGTTACTGCTGCAGTGCTACGGATAAATCATGTGTGAGTAGCACAAGCGGGGAACAGAGTTGTGAGCTAATCCACAAAATGTCTACTGACAGTGACAAGGCTGAGAAATGCTTCAGATGTGTCTTATGCGAGGCAAGTTTCCCACAGTCTGATGGTCTGAAGAGACACATGCTCATTCACACTGGAGAGAAACCTTTCAAATGTGACACATCTGGGGCAATGTTTGCAGACAGTAGTAACCTGATGAAGACCCACTTGCGTCTTCACACTGGGGAGAAGCCTTTTAAGTGTGGTAACTGTGACACAAGATTTGCATGGAAATATAATTTGAAAAGACACTTGCGTATTCACACTGGGGAGAAGCCTTTTAAGTGTGGTAACTGTGATGCAAGATTTGTACGTAAAGATCAGTTAAAAATCCATTTGCGTATTCACACTGGGGAGAAGCCTTTTAAGTGTGGTAACTGTGACACAAGATTTGCTGATAAAACTATTTTGATAAAGCACTTGCGTATTCATACTGGGGAGAAGCCTTTTAAGTGTGGTAACTGTGATGCAAGATTTGTACGTAAAGATCAGTTAAAAATCCATTTGCGTATTCACACTGGGGAGAAGCCTTTTAAGTGTGGTAACTGTGACACAAGATTTGCATGGAAATATAATTTGAAAAGACACTTGCATATTCACACTGGGGAGAAGCCTTTTAAGTGTGGTAACTGTGATGCAAGATTTGTACGTAAAGGTCAGTTAAAAATCCATTTGCGTATTCACACTGGGGAGAAGCCTTTTAAGTGTGGTAACTGTGACACAAGATTTGCTGATAAAAATATTTTGATAAAGCACTTGCGTATTCACACTGGGGAGAAGCCTTTTAAGTGTGGTAACTGTGAAGCAAGATTTGCACAGACAAGTACTTTGAATAACCACTTGCGTGTTCACACTGGGGAGAAGCCTTTTATGTGTGGTAACTGTGGTGCAAGATTTGCATGGAAATCTAGTTTGAAAACACACTTGCGTATTCACACTGGGGAGAAGCCTGTGGTGCAAGATTTGCCGAGAAACATTATATGACAACCCACTTGCTTATTCACATGAGGGAGAAACTGGACAAATGTGAGAAATAGTTGTATAATACATAAACATTGAAATGCTCGATGTAGTTGACCCTGTGTCTGACATAGCCTATGATATTCAACACTATGGTGCTTAAAGTTTTGCTGTTTTATTTGTAAGTATGTCTTTGAGAAACAAAATTGAGTTGTATACAAATGTAACTAATTATCTTAGAAATAAATTGGCAGATACCATATATTTTATTCATTCACAATTCAATTGCTACTATGTTACTTCACTTTTTCGAAAGCTACATTTACAATTGTTTTGAATGAATTGTATAAGGTTTTATCTAGTATTGTTTAGTGTTAATGGTTGATTTACCCAAATGGTTGATTTACCCGAATTCTGGGTACATACCAAGTCGTTTTTATGAGAGAACAGCGTTGTGGCTAGCACGTTTGCTTTAGAGTTCAGGAATTGGCACAGGGATTTTTGGGATGGCAATCCGTATTTTTGACCTAACATTTTGTAAGAATCCATATCAATCCGTATCATTAATCAGATCTTCCAGTTAACTGGCCTAAGACTTAAGTTATTCAATTAAGGCCTTTTCAAAACGGTTTTTCCACGGCTTTTTCGATTATTGGGGCCAGTTAACTGGAAGTTTACCGAAGTTTTACTTCACTTCAGCACATTTAAACTGCGTACCGCAAAACAGACAGTGTCATCAAATAATGACAATTTATTTCAGCAGTTCGCGCGTATATCGAAGTTTCACTTGAATTCAGTAATGCAGGCAATTTCATTGAACGCGGCGTCGAACAAAAATTTACCTGCGCGCCATCTATTATGCGCTACAATAAACTAATCGGTGGTTTAGTTCATTCGTTTTGAATCGATTTACTTAGTCCCTAACAGCAAACAATTATTCCATTATGCAGTATAGTTATGTGACGCCTACAAGCCGTAATGTGGTTAAAAATAATTCCTCCATAAATTTTGTTAAAATCCGTATTAAAAATGGAGTACGGCCATATCACTTAAAAAAAACGCCAAAATCCATATCGGATATGGGTAATCCGTATCATGTGGCATGTCTGTTATCGTTTCCAGAAGTGAAGTAAGAAAAACGAATTCCTTTTTCCTTTTTGTATTTAGGAAGCTCGGCCAAACAGGCATTTCGGGTAGCCGGTAAAAGTTGGTAGTTACAGCGGGATACTTCGGTCGCACTGGCGGCATTTTGAGAACAAATTGCATCGGCGATGTGGTTCATGTATATCTAAATACCTGAAGGTGAATATTGGTCGTTTCGGTGCTGATTTTTATGTTTCGACAATTTAATAAACTGTACTCACTCTCCTGTGATGAACTACTGCAATAGACCTGTCTATAGATACAGATAGACGAATCGATAGATGGATAAATCGTGAGTAGATGTATTTATTTTGTAACTGCAATTACCTACCCAGATATGTGATGCAATCGTTATTTTAACTTGGTTTGTAAAAGATTTGGCTTAGGAGGTCCCTATTATGACTAATAAATAGTCGCTATCATAGGGAACGTTTTGGTTTTGAAATTACCTATCTTTTATATAATTACTGAATTCCATTGACGGACAATTACGGATTGCCCAATTGTATTTAGGAGCATGTGTATTTTGTATTAACTTTGCTACTTTATACGTATTGTAAGTAGAGGATGTGTGTGGTAAAAATATAATACGTTTATGGCTGAATGTGTTGTTAGAGTTAGTGATAATTCATTATCATTTTGCATATGTAGTAATTTAATTACAATTGTACTAATATATACAAATATATATATATATAGAGAGCGAGAGAGAGGGAGGAATGTGGGACAGAAGGAAACCGTGGAGGAAGTATTTTAACTCAAAATATTATCATAATATTAAGGACACACGTTTTCTCGTGGTGCATTATTGATCAAATCAACATACATAATAAGTGCGTGCCCATTCTGAATCTACAATGCAGTCTATTGATCAATAGGGGGGTAGGCACATTTGTTTATAACGGACAAGTCCATTTTGCGGAATATAAGTTTGTGTCAGAGTGATATGAGCGACTACAGTCAGGCATCTACTATACAGACTTCGAAGCAGTGACAATATCAAAACATGATTTTGGCACATAGCGTTTAATAAAAAGACAGCAAGTATATACATATAGATATTCATGTATCAAAAATACACTCGCAAAAGCTGCTCACTGGAAAAGCAAACAGTACCGGTATTTCATAAATAACAAAGAATGACGTATCCTAATCATTATTTCTGTTCCTTCCGACTGACTGTGGTTACCCTCTATCACAGTTGTTTTCTGCTGCTCAGGCTTCAAAACGTCAGTTGTTGAGAATTCTCTCCAATTCTTCCATCTCGTACAATCTGCAAGAACAAATATTTAACCATATAACCTTCAACGTGGGGTTACGGGAAATGCTTATTATTAGTAAAAATAATTACAACCAACATTTCCAAGCGTTGTATCTCAGGGATGAGTCTATATAAGCAAAATTACATATGTTCAACACGATCTGATTCAGCAATATAGTCAATAAAACTTGGTGAATTATTTACCTTCATCTACCTGTTAAACTGCAGACATTGTTATGGACTACTGCAATAACCAAACACAAATTGGCAGACAGTATAACTTCACTAGATTTGTTATAATCTTAAGAATATTATACTAAATAATAAAAACCATAACCACATACACTTTGCTTTCATAAAAAATTATCATTACTTTTATATAAAGGTATCCAAGTACAAATAGTCACGTCAGGGTTTGTCTTCTATCTTGTCATAATTATTTTTCAAAATGGAGGAGGGAATGCAACATCAGCCTCAACAATAGAAAGAAAGTGATTCTAACAAAATACTGAGCAGTAGAAAACTACAAAAGTTCATATCATACACTGCCATGCAAATAAGAAAAAAAAAACAGACACTATCGTCTTCACTGTCAATCATCCCTCACTATTGATTAGACTGACATCCTGTTGAGAATCGCCATTTCAAGAGAATACAGCATTTGAAAGAAATAAAACATTCAATACTGAATAATCTGTTACCCACAGGGGTTCCAGATAGCAGTGTTAAATAAATTGTACAACAAAAACGTATTCAAAGAAATTACATGTTCTACGTGAAAAAGGCTTAGAAACTGTATATTATGAAGACAGTACTTGGCCATTTGTAGTCCTCCCTTCTCCTGGATCACCTGCCGGGCAGGGACACTGGCACAAGTGAGGGAACAGAGGAAGCTTTGGTAGGAGGTGACAACGTCAGCGACCACCCCTCGCCCTGAAACACAGACACAGGGTTGTCATCACCAGTGTTGATTAAGTACTGTAAGTTCTTCATCCCATCAAAGATGGCCGTCTGCTCCATTACCCAGAAGCACCAGCATTGTCATTGGGCAGGAAGTCTGCTGAACTGACTGTGTTGAATTTAGGACAAGTGGAGAAATACAGTATGCCACTATATACATATATATTTTACATACACACATATAGTAAGGGTCACATCATATCAATCACATGTATATATATATATATATGTACATATACAGGCTATATATATATATTATAGATATACATATTTTATTATGAACTATATGATGTGACACTTATTATATCTAATTTATCAATATTCATGATATGATACATATAATCATTCATAGCATATGGTATGGTTTAGAAAGCATATCACTTACAGGCAGTAATACAGTACCACTGCAAAGCAGCACTCACACTGAACACTTCTCAAGACAGTGATCGTGTGTTTAAACTGTGATGGTGTTAGTTCAGTCAACCTTATTTCCAGATCTATTTGACTACAACTTGCCTTTGACGTCTATTAGGAGCTTCAGGAGAGCAGGGAGCCATCCCGCCTGGAGAACCACGGTGGGAAGAGAAGGGAAGAGACTGACACAGGCGCCGAGAGCTGTACAGAGACATACAGCATACAGAGACATACACCATACATGTGGTTTAAACTGCTACTTTGATCAGAAACCAACTGCACAGTGTACATACCTAAACAGAGTTAGCTCAGAAACTGTTCTTGGGTAAATAAATAGGTTTTCTTAAACTGCTCTACATGGCTGCTGTTTCTTTGAAACTAGTTTCAAAAAGGCTACAAATGCTGTGATAGCTTCCAGTAATACAAATCTGCAGTCAGAAGTTATTTACAAAAGGCAGTCCATTTTTTTTCTTTAAATTCATTGTAATGCAGCAGTTCTAGTCATCATGTGACATAACATTACAACCTGTTTATTGTAGTATAATTAACTTACTTTGGAGCTTAATGTCGAAGACGTGTACGACGTTTCGATCCATCAGCTACGGACCTTGTTCACGTACTGGTGTCACGTGTGTTGCCTCAAATTTTGGCAGGATAATTTGATTGAGAGAAAAGTGAAGGAGGCCATATACATCAGACAGAGAGCCCCTACCATGAACAGAGATCAGGGATGCCATCTGCCTGCCATCTACAATCAAATTATCCCGCCGAAATCTGAGGCAACACACGTGACACCAGTACGTGAACAAGGTCCGTAGCTGACGGATTGAAACGTCGTACGAAATTTCGACACTAAGCTACAAAGTAAGTTAATTATACTACAATAAACCATTCTTGGAGCCATGAACAATATATTTACTATTACAACCTGGGTTTGGAAGTCATGTGGGATCACTCCAATTGACAAGTCTGACACTGTCCACTGGTGTGGACTGGTAGACCCAAATATTCACCCACAACCACTGAGAGGGTGACGCTTACTCTGCATGCCCAGGAACCAGAGTTCAGACAAGTCGTCCCAGTAGGGCTCAAACTCCTCACAGACTCCCAGTCCCCAGGTCTTCTTCCCACTCACAGACCTCCTCGTGTGGACTCGACTCAGGAGGCTCACGACAGCCGGGAAGACTCCCTCACAGTCAACGGGACTCATACCTGCAATCAACAGTTTCTTAAAGTTATATCAACCCTTCAGATCAAACCCTCTCACCCATAGACTGTCGGCCAAACCCAACCCAACCCAATATAACCATGTTGTCTACTGGCGGCATCTGGTGAATGGAAACACACACAGCCTCAATTTCAGGTTAAAGTTCATAAGCTGTGAAGCTGGTATTTACTGTAGAAGTGAGGCTAGTTTTTAAATGAGTTGTACTTCCATGGTGTGAAACTATGGCTTCAGTACTGTCAATTAAATTTAATATCAAATTGAATATTTCCAAAAGAAAAATTGTATATATTGTAGTATAATTAACAAGTCATCCCAGTAGGATATGAACAATATGAACAATATATTTACTAAAAAATTGATACAATTACTTTTGTTTACCATTTCAGCATGCATGAGGTGTCATCCTTTAAATTGTAAATATTGTTATGAGCTTACTAAAGTAACTAAACACAACTTGACAGAAATTATACTACAGAATACACAGATATGTCTTACGAACACATTATATGAATCAATAAAAAAACGGAAATAGACCTTCAATTATTAACTCTAATGACTGAGTGTTCCTCCTTGTTAACCCGAGAGGAGGCTGTAGGCGACTCACTGTGACTGTTGACTTGGTGTCTGGCCAGCATCAGTCCCAGCACCAGCAGGTTGTAGGAGAGAACCACGTGCTCCGTGGAGGCAGCTGACAACATGACAGTCATCAGGGAACACAATCAAGGAATAGCAACAGTACTTATATGTGTCTGTGTGTATAAGTTATTATCATTTATTTTTATACTGCTGTATGTTTTAGAAGTCCAAAGTATACATACTGGACTACAAAACTGTATACTTAATAGCATACAGACTTATGTATATATATATATAGATTATATTTGTAACAATTTCTTTACTTAATAGTATAATTATATACATGTATATTATATATGTATATCTTTTATATATTATATATTTCATGTATGTGTATAACTTTATGTAAGATTTTATATACATTTTTTATCATAAATAAAATAAAGGCATTACTTGTCTTCTGAAGTCTTGTAGTATGATTCCTGAAAGCTTGGTACTTATATACCTAGTATACACAATCTAGCTCACTTGTAGTGAGACACAACTCTGACAATTGATATGGAAGTGTGGTGAAACTTTTGAATGAAATAAATGTGCTAGTTTTCTTCCAAGGCATCGCAGATTAATACCTGAAAGCACAAGTTATTTAGAAGAAATCAACACCATATATACGGCTGCATGGCAGCCCATTTACAATAATAATAGTAGGAAATGCTATATATATATATATAAATATATATATATAGCTAGATGCCTTCAACAGTGACCACAAACTCACCTATAGAAGGGAGGGCGGTGACGATGAAGTTGAGTAGTTCTGTGAAGGCAGCATGAGTAGACACCAGTGTCTTCTCAAGCACACACAGGTTCATGAATATGCCACACAACGTTGTCAAGGACACCTTCAAATAAATAAATAAAATTAATATGACAGAAATAACATGCTATCATGGTAAAAACATTGCTTATGGGTTTACCTGTTTTAATGCACAATCTGTCATCTGACTTATTTTGCTTTGTAATATTTATTTTTACAACTTTCTAAACTAATGCAAATCTAAGTGTGATGCTAAAATCGTAAAATCAGAAGACGAATACTTCTCTTGTGCAATGATTAATCCTATTGGCTAGCCTTAATTTGTAATGATGTCGTATCACAAGCCAATGCAAAGTAGACACTGCCAAAAAAATAAATTGTCGAAACCGGCGCCATAACACTTCTTGGCAATATCAGCGATCGATGGAATCGGCTCCGTGGAACTGAAACGGTTAAACCACTCAATCAGTCAGGCAATTTTAATCACCACGAAGACACGAATGTGAACTTCAACACCGGCAAGTCTCCTTTCTACCCACCTCGGCCTCTTGAGCCGAAGGTTCGTCTGACGTGAACTGTTGCCAGCGGTAGTGGAAGTAGTGACACAGAGTGACGTGGGCGTCACTCTCCAGGAGCACCCCCCGCGCCTTGTCCTCCGCTGTCAGGTGACACAAGCCCGGCAACAGGAACTTCAACACCTCACCAGGTGGCGCTACTGTGGCTGGCGTGGAAACTGTCATAACACGAAACAGGTTTTTCCATTTAATAATAATACTGTTTTTCTATAGCGCTAATTACCGCATGGGAATTCTTTCTATAGCGCTAATTCCTGTACAAGACATACAATAAATGTATTAATAAATATAAATTATATAAATTAATATAAATCAAAACACATTTTTGTACACTAGTAAACCTTTGTATGTAACTTATATAAATTATATAAATCAATTTAAAATAAATTAAACACTGTTTTAAAGATGTATAGTAATAAACCGCTGTAACTTATATAAATTAATATAAAATTAAAACATTTAGGGAAAGGGAGAAGGGAAAGAAATTACAAGTCTGACTTGCAGCTTGTTAATAATCAGCAGAGACATGGGAAATAGCTCAGGTGGCAATTTTAGGATATGTTGGGTGAGGTGGGTTAGAAAACCAGCACGATGGCCCACCTTGATCATCATAGATGCACGGAAATGTGATCCATAATTTTGCATCTATAAAGTAAGGTCAGAGGTTATGGACTGGTGAATGAAATTGCATACTAGAAAGTAACAAACCTGTCATATCGCCACTGCCTGCATCATCCGTTTCCATGGAGACTGTTTCCGCTGGCAACTCTTTGTCAGCTGTTGCATATTCACGAAGCTTGACATCTTTAATTGTCCTTTCACTGGAAAACATTAAACATGCATTGAATAAATACACAAACATCAGTACCCAGCAAGGCCTATTTCATTGTTCCAAAGTGTTATTGGTAAACAAATTTAATTGGCTAAATTAGAAAACAAGTAGGTCATATCTGTCTGCTATACATCGGCTCTAATCTGACAACACAAAGTATATTATAAATAAAATCAGACAACACAAAGTATATTATAAATAAAATAGCTCAGTTTATTAGTTTTGTCTATCTATATATAATTGACACAGAATATTTAATTGCTATCAACACTTTAAGAAGTTCACAAGTCAAGTGTGTCTAATTGTGAATATAAATAAACTAAGCAGTTGCTGCATACCTGATCTGAAGGAGAAACGGCAGAAGTTTAATCACTTCCTTCTTTAGGGCGAGGGTTTCTTCTGCAATCCACAACCCTAGCACTCGGACAGACGCCAACACCACGGGATACAACGCCATCTATAAACAGCACACTTACACCTACATCAACAACATTGCCACTACCCTGCTTCTAACATAGAACAAGTCGTGTTAATGACATCTGTCTTAAGATATATATTTTGTGTTTGCCCACAGATTCCAATGGATGCCACATTTGGATATTTGTATGGGGCTTTAGATGATTGTTGCCATGATTGTATCAGAAACCACATAATTAAGTCCTTAGTTTGTTATTAATTTCTTAAGGCCTTTTGACAGTGACTTTTTGTCTTGAAAGTGTTGTCTTGAAAGTGTTGCCTTTCAGCATGTCAATGACTTGTGTTGATGACACTTACATCAACCACAGCTATCACAGAGCAGTTTAGTTGAGAAGACAAACAAGTGTCATTTCAGCCACATATTTAGTTTGTTTCTTTACCGTAGATTGGTTGCCAACTGGCCCCTGTTAATTTAAATTCCATCTCTCTATCAGTTGCAACTATCTGTCTTGACCAGTAATCTGTCAGTCTTGAAGACAGACAGACGTGTCACATGTTATATAAGACTGTACTAAGGCATGTAAACCATCAACTGAATAGCTTGGTACGGTGTATGTAACTTTAAAAAATCATAGAAAACATGCACAGTAATTGTGAAAAGTCGGATATGAAATCTTAACTGATAACAACCTCAATCTGGAATGTTTTCCGCAGAATATGATCTCCAGAAAACCCCAGATGCAACATATGGAGAAGAAACAGCTCACTGTGTGTACAGTGACAACACTTGTTCCCCACCTGTGTGTCTGTCAGCCGTGTGTCCTGGTCGTCCACCTGTCCCTGACACTGTGACAGGAAGTAGAGGACGGCATTGAAGGCCCCGACCATGGCGGCATGAACCTGTTCCACCTGCCCTTGGTCTAGGGCCAGGGTCGAGGCTGACGTCATGTGACCTATCATGGCCTCAAGGACGCTATAGCATGCCGACAACAGGCTCCCCGATGACGCAATCTGTAAAGACACTGTGATGTCTGTATGCATCTGTGAATGGGCTGGTCTGGGGATAAGGCACACTAAAAATGCTAGTAGTAATATTTTGGACCAGCTGCAGACCAAATGGTCAGCCAAGCGATAAAACAGGATAGCATTTAACATTTATTTTGTAAACAAATTCTGGTTTTGGAAGATTTTCTTTATGACAAAACTAACTGGAAAGTTTTTATAGTGACACATTTGTACAGTAATATTTGATCTAGATTATTACTGCTATATTATTGATGCAACAGGAATATAAATCACTTACATACCCATCGTCAACATTGTTAGCAAAGTTTGACTCAGGTCAGATGCATATTTGTGATAAGTAAACCGTGACATTTGGATAGTCAATTGTGATCTAACACTGCAAAATTGTGAAGCATAATTTTGTATATTTTGGACTGCAGAAATCAGTGCTATAAATGGCAGTATTTGATACATCTTCTTGCAATTTTTCAGTAGCATTTGAGTTATTGTTAAAATTGGACAAAACTTAAAACGCAAAGTTTTGACAAAAAAGTAACTTACCAATAGGATCATTAGAACCTACTTCTACTACTTGAACCTAAATGAATGATTTATGACCAGCTAAATAACATGCATAAGGTATATTTAAATGTTGTATCTGGTATGTCCAAATTCGATGTCAAGGTTTACCACAACGCCCCCTACCACCAGAGTGCCCCCTACCACCAGAGTGCCCCCTACCACCACAGTGCCCCCTACCACCACAGTGCCCCCTACCACCACAGTGCCCCCTACCACCACAGTGCCCCCTACCACCACAGTGCCCCCTACCACCACAGTGCCCCCTACCACCACAGCGCCCCCTACCACCACAGCGCCCCCTACCACCACAACACCCCCTACCACCACAACGCCCCCTTCCACCACAGCGCCCCCTACCAGCACAGTGCCCCCTACCACCACATCACCCCCTACCACCACAGCACCCCCACCACCACAGTGCCCCTACCACCACAGCACCCCCACCACCACAGCACCCCCTACCAGCACAGTGCCCCCACCACCACAGTGCCCCCACCACCACAGTGCCCCTACCACCACAGTGCCCCCACCACCACAGTGCCCCCACCACCACAGCGCCCCTACCACCACAGTGCCCCCACCACCACAGTGCCCCTACCACCACAGTGCCCCTACCACCACAGCGCCCCTACCACCACAGTGCCCCTACCACCACAGTGCCCCTACCACCACAGCGCCCCTACCACCACAGTGCCCCCACCACCACAGTGCCCCTACCACCACAGTGCCCCTACCACCACAGTGCCCCTACCACCACAGCGCCCCCACCACCACAGTGCCCCTACCACCACAGTGCCCCTACCACCACAGTGCCCCTACCACCACAGTGCCCCTACCACCACAGCGCCCCCACCACCACAGTGCCCCTACCACCACAGTGCCCCTACCACCACAGCGCCCCTACCACCACAGTGCCCCTACCACCACAGCGCCCCTACCACCACAGCGCCCCCACCACCACAGTGCCCCTATCACCACAGCGCCCCCACCACCACAGCGCCCCTACCACCACAGCGCCCCTACCAGCACAGTGCCCCTATCACCACAGCGCCCCCACCACCACAGCGCCCCTACCACCACAGTGCCCCCACCACCACAGTGCCCCTACCACCACAGCGCCCCCACCACCACAGCGCCCCTACCACCACAGTGCCCCTACCACCACAGCGCCCCTACCACCACAGTGCCCCTACCACCACAGCGCCCCCACCACCACAGTGCCCCTACCACCACAGCGCCCCCTACCTGTGCGGGACTGAGGTCTTCCAGCGTCATACGGACTTCGACACAGACGAGATGAACCAGGAGGAGGACAAATGTCTTCCTCTCCCCCTCCCTCTCCAGGGCCCACTCCACTCCCAGCAGGTTCACAAGGAGGGCGGACACTCCTATTGCTGCCTCCCTCTCCTTCTGCCCTGTAGGAAAAAACACATTCAAACCTCCCTCAGAGTCTGTTTATACAGGAAACACATCACAGGTGCATACAGAACAATGGACTATATATAAGGCAGTTTTCTGTATTAATTATAATATAATTTATATAAATCAAAGTTATATAAATAATATATTATATTATTTATATAACTTTGATTTGTATTTCATGCAGTCAGTTATAAACTTTAATCATTTCATTACAAACGTTTAACATTACATTATATTCTTTTACTTGCAATAAGGGATTTTGCTTTGTCAATGTAACCTTTTATTTATGTGTACATGATTTGTTATTCTTACAATAGTCTTGTATACCGGTAGTTAAACATCCAAAAGTACATTTCTGACCAAAACTAACACAATGTTATATAACCAAGTGATTTTGTGTGGCATTTCACAAACAAATGACACATGACTGAGAACTACAAATACTTGGCTGTGATGATTACTATTGATTACTGATGAGACTCACCTAATCGACTCTGTAGGAGATGTAGCAGTGTGGTGTACACGTCGTCTACCCACTCACTGTTTGTCAGTTCCTCAACCAGCTCCTGAAGTCACACAGAGATGGGTATTTATAGTTGCTGTACCAAACTTACGGAACTCTTTACTCAAAGATGTGTGCCGCGGCAATGACGTTGGCATTTTAAAGAGCAAATTGAAGACTCACTATTTTGGCGTACCCTACAACTAATTTATAGTTATATATTATACTATTTTTTTATTTAGACTATGTTCGATGTTTATACTTAAATTATTAATTTTAATTTGTGTTATTGCTTTTATTATTTAAATATTTATTATTATTAATAATTAACTAATCAATTTATCTATCTAATTTATTTTACTGTTACATTATATCAATATGTGTATTATGTTGAATATTTATATTAACTTCCATTGTGTATTTTCTTGTATTGTTCAGCACCATAGAATATTATTGTATAAATATGGTGCTATATAAATGAATAAACATTTGCACAAATAATCAGGATAAATGAACACAATTTAGAAGTTCACATTCCATTTCCAGAAGAGGATTTCCAACACTGAAACCAAAAATTGTCATAACAGTTAATAAATACCAGACAATGCAGCGTTGTGTCTAATTTATAAATTAATATAAAAAAAAATAGTCGACTTATCAAAATCCTGGCACATCTTTTGTATACTGGCGTAAATAAAGTTTTGACATAATTCTAGTTTGGTAAACCTAACATAACCCTTGAATTCACTCACCTTGTCTACTGAGGCCAACACCTTGTGTAGTGTGACACACAAGCTGAATACTTCCTTATCCTAAAAAATAAAATGACACTTTAATCAGTATTGTATTGTAACTTTTAATGTTACAATCCTGCAAAATGACCTTGTAACAAATTCATTGGTGATCTTCCATTTTAACATAAAAAATCTTCCTGTCAGAAGTCTTTTGCAATGCAAACAACAAAACAAATAGTTCAAAATAATTATAACATAAATTTACCTTTACAACAATAAATATATATTTACCTTTACAACAATAATAAATATATATTTACGTTTACAACAATAATAAATATTTATTTACGTTTACAACAATAATAAATATATATTTACTTTTATAACAATAACAACAGAAATTTACATAATTATTAGCGATAATTGCTAATTTTATAACTTTATCATTACACCGTCACAAACCTGAGCATGTCGGAACTCTGTTGCCAACTTTGTGAGTAACATCTCAAGCCCGGGAACATTGTCCCTCCATGTAACACTTCCGCATTCAGATAGCAAGTATTCAAGTAAGCACCAAGCTCTCTCATGATCTACAAGAATAATACAACATTGTCCTTAACACTTGTGGTACATACAACATATTCACAACTAGGATGTTTTTAATTTTAAATGATCCAGAAGTGAGGTGAGGTGAGGTGAAGTGAATGGAGTGAGAGAGAGAGACATACAGACATGCAGACAGGCAGGCATGCAGACAGGCAGGCATGCAGACAGACAGACAGACAGGCAGGCAGGCAGGCAGGCAGGCAGGCAGGCAGGCAGGCAGGCAGGCAGGCAGGCAGGCAGGCAGGCAGGCAGGCAGGCAGGCAGGGACAGGGACAGGGACAGGGACAGGGACAGGGACAGGGACAGGGACAGGGACAGGGACAGGGACAGGGACAGGGACAGGGACAGGGACCGACCGACCGACCGACAGAGACAGACAGTTTTTGGTTTTTGTAACTGTCTAATAATATGTGTTCCCAATTAGTGGACATATTGTGCAGAACACAAAATCTTCTTATATTATCAAATTTTAGCTTAATATTGTAACCTTTATTACAAAAATTATAATTGTAATGGACATTTTAGATATATAATAATTACTTATTTATTAGCTCAACATAATAATTTTAAATAGATAATTGATAATTTTAATGGACATCTCAGAGATATTGTTTATTTATTAAATACAATTAATAACTTTTAATGGATTATACAGGATCATGCATGATTTTAGTGTACATTATATAAAAATAATTATATATATATATATATATATCTGTGGCGAAATACCCCCACATTTGGGACTAGTATAATTGTATACGTAGTGTTTTAGGCAGCAGGTAGCCTGTATTCAGAAACCATGTTTTACTTAATCATGTGGGCTTTGAACTAATTAACACGTAACAAGCTCTGCGTGATTATATGTTGTTCATTTCCAATGTTCTATGAATACCGCTACTGCTTTATATGTTGAAATGTGGGCTCTAGCAGCCTGAGGCCAGGAGACTCGTATGTGCTCAGTCATCAACCTGGCCTCGGGAGGCTGAGTCCACATTTCTTTTGCTTAAACTATTATGTCAAATAAGGCACTCTTTTTCCCTATAATAAACAAACGTCATAATTTTGGCCTCTTTCATATCTATACTTGTGTCCGTGTTGTTCCTTGCATAAATATATATATATATATATATTTATTTATCAGATTTCACTTTAATGTATATAGGCACTACATGATTAAAACTCCAGGACACATTTCTATTTTACATGAAATATACCTTGCATGTTGAAAATGGTGAATAATGCTTTATTAAGATTTTATTATTAGTTTATGTCAGGGTCCATACACATCTGGACATTTGAAATTCAAGGCTATTCATGACTTTTCAAGGCTATTTGAAAAAAGAAATTCAAGACTGTTTTAACGACATATGTACTTTTAAATGCAGTAAATAAAGTTGACATTAAAATTGTTACTCGACTAAGAAAACAATGGCATCGACCACAATGAAATGCCGATTGCCCAATGTGCACAAGTTATTGTTGTGCATAGGCTTTTAATTTTCTGGCTGTTATTCATCACAACAATTGAGCAAAACAATATTTTATTGACCACAATTAAATTCAAGACTTTTCAAGACTACTTTGTAAAATTCAAGGATTTCAAGGCCTTGAATTTGGTCCAATCAAATTCAAGGCTTTTCAAGACCCCGTATGGACGCTGTCATGTGGACAACATTTTGTGTTTTCCAGTTACACAAACTTTCATGTTACCCAGACAAAAACATTATATAGAAAAATTACGACAGAGGCATGGACTCACTGTGACAGTGCTGGGTGATGACAGTACAGAGAGAACTGACACATCTGTGGTGAATCAGGGCAGGTCTAGTTGCCTTCTGTGCAGCGATGCACGACAGACACTCATAGCATTCCGTTACCATCGCCTGCGCCTCAGTGTCTCCACATGGTGGGCTGGAATGGAACCACAATGTATTCGTCTTCACCAAGACAGGTCAGACACTTACAATCGTAAGTGTAACATTATTGTTAATTATAATTGTTCTCCAATTATTAACAGTTATATAATTCTGGATAGAAAAATATGCAAATGGAACTTAATAATTTACGGTGCAGTCACTGATTACGTTGCTTCTATGATACTGATCATTTTCATCCATCCTGGCAACCCGCATTAACAGTATACACTGCCAAAAAGTGTCAGTTATACTAATATGTAGTGTTACATTATTTTATTCGTTCATGAATATAAAGTAATATCCTGTCATAAAAATCCATTGTTTACCTAACTAATTGATAGTTATCTACGACTGAGCCAAACTATCTGGAGGAAATATGTTGAAAATTCACACAACTACATCTAAGCTGGGTGCCATCTACAAAGTAGGCTGAAAACAGGGTTAGCAGGGGTAGAAATAACTCCAAAATTTCTGGTAGTCAGCAGGACTACTTAGTTGGTAAATCTGGTAGTCCTCAGATATAACTGGTAGTCATATGGCCTAGATTTAAGTAAAATAACATGACAAACACAAAATTTGACAAATATTCCCAATATGTTTGGTACTCCATCGGACTACTGCTGTCATCATCTTTGGTAGTCTGACCAAGTTTCTGGTAGTCCTCGGACTACCGGACTACCACTATTTCGACCCCTGGTTAGTGATAACTCTTGTGTCCGCCCTATGTGCCATTGGGCTTGAAGACGACAAAGTAAACATACAACTGATAGTGAACATAGACCTTTCTACCAGAGGTAGAATGCTGCTAGCAAATTATTGTGGAGGCTAGATTGCTATTCATAGAAATCACAGCATTATCAAACTGATCTTAGAAAACAACAGTTTGTCTAAACAAGAGTATGTCATAAACTGTTTGCATACTTACTTGGTTGTAATCATATTGTTGAAAATTGGAATGCATTTCAACATGTCTGGATCAGTTACCTAAAGAAAAAGAAATAAGGTGTACACCTCTTGCTCTACCAAGTTATCAATACACAGGGAGGTAACAGTGAGTTCATGACAGTATTAAATGTGGTTGGAAATAAAAGTTTGCAGTCTGATATAAGATAAATGGATTGAATTATTTCCAGAAGATAGAGACTGAGTGTTACAGTGTTATATACACTTGTCACTTGTATATGTAATAAAATAAGATATTTAGAAATAACATATGTCATAATGAAGACATTGTAACCTCATCTTTGATGACAGGGTTTTCTAGAGAACAACACATTGAAATTATAGCAAACATAAAATATGCTGATCACCTTGCAAGTGACATGAGAAGTCTAGTGACTGAGGTATTCCTTATAACTATAAGACATACTTTGTTTTGGGGATCACTGTTCTCTTACTTGTAATTACCACCATGCATATTATTTCATGTCTACTGTCGAGATAGAACACACTCTGACTCACACACCGACTCATGGTATTTTGTAGCTATGAATGAACGTACACCATGATTGGTACAGCAGTTGTTGACTCCACATGGGTGTTTGTACCCCTAATACTTTTTAAGACATTTAGACCACATAGTCAGACTACAAATTCCACAACAGTCACTCATGAAGACAGACCTGTTCAGATGAAGGCCTAACTATGTATGCATAATTGCACATATATGACATTGAATGAAATGAGTTTACCAGGTCTGCCTCGGAGCAGAAGCAAGCAAGTAGCGTCATGGCCAATGATTTGTAGGCATTTGTGGAGCAACCCTCTGGTACGTTTTCTACAAAAGTTCAGCAAGTGGATAATATTGGTGTATTTTTGTATAGATGTTCAGACTTACTATACATGAAATTGGTGTGTAAAATAGTATGTTTGTGTATGATAATAATCTTTTAAACCAGACATGGGTCGGAAGTACGCATGAATACTGTACTTGTATACTCGTCATTACTCGAGTACGTTTTTGAAGTACTCGTACTCATAAAACGTATGGGCCATGTAGTTGTACTCACACTCACTGTACTCATGTTTTACGAGTACATTTCGAGTACATCTGAGTACTTCCTCAATATATACTGGACAAACAAAGTTTATTTGTAGTTATAAAATGAAACTCTTGAAATATTTAAATGTTACAAACATTACATTCTTTATTATTTCATACAGAATACCACCCTTATATCAATACAATCAGCATACTCTCAATATTTCATATGCATTTCTATGATTAATGATAACTAAACTTTGTTAACAAATAACATATATTCTGGATAGAATGCTTTGACTGCTTTGTGCATAGGAGCTGGTAATTCTAAGTATGTGACACACACATATAAGGCTGTGGTCAAGGTAGATAAATATGAATGAACAGGAAACTGTTCATCATAAACAGGTAATTAATGTATATGCAGATAAGCTGATGTGGAGCAGAAGGAGAGGGTTACTGATGCATAAAGGCGACCAGAACCAGTCAGTGGCCTAAAACAGCAGCAATGACTTATGCAAAATAGCAGACAAGGCAACATGGGTACTTTTTATAAAGGGGTAGTCCAGCACAGAACAAACAAGGAACTCAACAGAGGCACACCCCATTTCTCCTTGAAATGGGATAAGAAGCCTGGGCTAGGGGTATCCACTGGCTAGTCTGTTTTACCCACTCAGTTGTGTTCATTAAAACAACTTGATTTGCTAATTTTGTTCTCAAATGTCAATTGCACTTTATGATTGGTTTACATGTTCCATGTTGGTGGGTGACTTAATACTGCCCTTAGATATCTCAAGACAGTGATACCACATGACTGTATTGCAGAGAGACCTACTACATTGTCAGATTAAGTTAACTGGAATATTGCTTAATGAGTCATTTTGTGGTACCACCTAACTCTACAGAACATGTGTTAGTTTTTACAATTTTCCTAAAACAAAGTATCAATATTTACCATATGCAGTGTATTTAGTTGTTGAATTATATAAAATATATTAATTACTAATGTAAAGTATTATTTAATATTTTAAATAGTGTACTCATAATTGTACTTATACTCATAAAAATGTACTCGTAATCAAGTGTACCCATACTCATCCACCAGCAATGTACTCGTCTTGTACTTGTATTCACGAAAATGTACTCGGTCCCATGTCTACTTTAAAACCATACACCTATTATTATATTTATGTAACTCGTACGAGTTGTAAAACTTTTGTTTATCCATACGTTACATTTTACATGATTTTACAACTAGTAACATAAATCCAATGTTTTTGGTTTAACAACATTGTTTTAAGAACTACAATACAAACAAACTGCAACAAGGAACTTCTATTAGGAGGCGCAATAAAAAATTCTGTATATCTACATTAAACGCTGTTGCAACAAAAAATATTTACAGAACCCATTGAAATTACCTGTTTTAAGCAGTCGGATGAGGAATTTGAAGCCAACAGCTTTGAAGATTTCACTTTGTGTATCTCTGTCACATTCTTCTGATTTTATTAATTTTGTCACCTGCAAAATTAAATAAATGCCGAACGTTCATCTCAACAAAAACCAAATGATCAATCTAAAAGAACACCCTGAATTGGAGGATGCATTGCCACTGCCTTGGCGATGTTAATGGTGATGGATAGTTAAAATCAATCGTCCTGTTTGGAGTGGTCGTTGGCGTTGCAAAAGCGCAAGCCTAGGTTAAGGCAAGGGCACTTATGTACAAGTCGGACCCACCTCAATTTTGCCATTATAACTGTATTTTTGCCAACATTTGATATTGTTAACTCAATCAATTATAATCATCTTGCGCATATTTATCATTTATAAACAGCGCGTCTTAGCAGACTTTTGACGTCAAAAAGACAGCATGGTCGGCATAAACAAACTGTTTATCGCTCATTCCATGTGCACAGCGCAGTAACATGCACCGCTGCGCTTGCGACTGGCACAAATCGCTCTGTCTTTTCGACCTCAAAAGTATGCCAAGACGCGCTGTTTATAAAACATAAATATGCGCAAGATGATTATAATTGATTGAATTAACAAAATCAAATATCAAATGTTGGCTAAAATACAGTTATAATGGCAAAATTGAGGTGGGTCCGACTTGTACATAAGTGCCAAGGCAAGTCTTTCAAATTTGCTAGTCTAAGACTAAGTCTAGAGGCTCCATCTATAAATCACTCGCTCTTATGTCTTTCCTCGTGAACCCTGAACGTGGAAGTGAAATTGCGACAGACTGGGCATGTTTTCGTGAGCGATAATACAATGTACGGAATGCCTACGCATAGTAAGATACCGTATTATCGCTCGCACGATGCAACATAATTATAGTGCTCGGCATCAATAAGTGTCATAATCTTACTAGTAGTAATGCCGCGAGGCGTTCGCTGTCTGACTCAGACGAACGAAGTGCTGTCAAACATTTATTCAAAGGACTACGACTCATGTTGACATTTGACGAAAAGCTACACAAAATGGGAAAATTCGTTCTTTAGTAATCTCGTCATTAACCGATAATACCGATACAAACTGCATATTTATTAGTGCAACCTACAAAGCGGATCAAATGAACGGTTATCCGCACAGGAGATAGTTAATATTGAAAGTTATGCTTATAGTATAGAAATCGTTGTCGATAGTGAATATCTGCTGTGGAAGAATATCAACAGTGTAGTGCCTTAGAGTTCATGCTAAGAAAACATTTCAGTGTCCATCAAACCTGATGATCGCAAAAGCCACTGGTATCACAAGACTCAAGAGGGCATAGACAGTCTATGGCATAGTCATAATCATAGTGAAAAACTTCGAACCCAGAGTGCAACAGGCTATAGATACTACTTTTTGTCGTCCCGAGTGGTTAAAGTGTGGAATTCTTTGTCAGACGACACAGTTCAGGCCAGGACAATAAACCACCTTAAGTCACGGCTCCGAAGAGATAGGGGAGGCCACCCAGACATATTGTTCGGGCTTGAGGTAAGATCTTAAGGTAAGTACTTTTGCAGCTTAGGCCGGCCTGTACCTCTTATCGGTCGATATCGACAAATTAGTCTCTTATCGTTGACATTCACTCCTTATTTTGCGCGTAAACTTTAGTTTCTCAGGAAACTCAGGTAGGTGACACTAAGATTCGCTGGAGGTGGTTGTTCTGGTGGGATTTAGGGCGAGGTTTAGGCCAGGTTGATTGGGTATAAGTTTAGATTAAATGTATACAGGGCCTAGTGTTTGACAAGAATTACACCAACCTCCAGGTGTTTGCATGCATGTGTACGTGGAGGCGTAGCAAATAGACCCACAGTGGCACCACGTATGGGAGTTACCTGTGAAAATAATGTATATACACGCAAAAAACGAGTGAATTTCGTGTTCATTTAATAATAATTTTGTTGAGCGCAATTACATCCTATGCTGTTCACCGCGCTTTACATTTATACTTATTGAAAAAAATGCATCGTGTCACATATGACTGACTACATGTAATAAAGGTAGAGAAGACGTAGGGTGTGAAATGTCGTCATTGTAGGCTCTCAACGTTGGGGGAAATGTGTATCCCTTGTGACTTGGAGATCACGTTTAATGTCGATCCCGTCTCAACATGGATCGTTATAAGAGATCCATGAAGAGGACACGACAAGCACCCTGGCAGTGACCTTACTCAGTGCCAACACAGAAATGTCGGTCTGGCGACAGAATGATATCTCATAACCATGGTAGTGGCGGTTTGACACCTTCGTGAGCCCTAGGCAAACAACAATTTCGTGGGCCCTGGAGATATGGAAACAGCACGCTGAGGCTTTCGCCCAAATACGGGCCACTACGGCTGCACAATGATGATGAGATAATGATGTTCATTAGATCTACCCCATTGTATTGAACTATTTATATTTATATTTATACACATTTATCGAATATGAACACGTTTAATACGATTACGTTCACAACGCACTTCACAAGAAATGATGATCACTCCTTTAAAGTACACAAGCTCTCCACCAGGATTATCACAGCCTCATTGGTCTAATGAACTACTTAAGTTGTAACCACCATTGTATAACTCATGGGCATTTTGGTTGAATCAGGACTCATCTCAATGTCGCCGTTATAACTGCATTTTTGCCTATGAAGCCTACTAGTTAATCCGCCGCTGAACGCGGGACAATACTAGAACTACGATTACGCATAACTGATTTATTATTGTGGGGAGATACAATGGGGCGCACTTCAATTATAGGCATTGTCACTACTAATGTCGTTGTGTTATGTGAATATTTACCACGAGAATTTCCTCTTTGGTGGACAATTAAAGGTTATTGTATTGTATTGTATTGTATTGTATTGTATTGTATTGTATTGTATTGTATTGTATTGTATTGTATTGTCTTGTATTGTATTGTATTGTATGCAGGTATTCAAATACAAACCAAAAACAGAGAACTAGCCAAGTGAGCACAGCAGGGTAAAAACTATTGCATTGCTCGAGTTGAGTCCGAGTTATTTTTTTTCTCTCCAAATCATTGCGATTCAATTCTAACCGAACACAGTATAACAGTGTTAATACATACTGTATATGCAAATGATATACACCAATAACCAACCTTGTAATGTTTACAACATGTATAGCTTTGATCCCCTTGTGTGACGTAAACTATTTTTTTTTTATGTCGACAATAGTGAAATATCCTAACTGAAACACTTTCGTTTATTAATCAAAGAATAGTAAATCGTATGTGTACAATACAATGCACATACGTTGGCATGCACGCACGTCCACGCTACACAACCTCTTGAAAACGTAAATCTTCTAGGAGGAAAGCTCATGTAATTAATACATGTTGGATATAAACAATATATTTATGTCCGCATTAAATAATAGGCCGTTATACATAACAATTATACACCGATAACGCGATGTGATACACATTTTATATAACATAATTATTATGATGTGATGTTATATATGTGTTACATCAAACATAATCCTAACTGCACACTAACCAGTGTTAATAAATAAAGATACTAATCATCTTGGCTATCATGCAACGTTCGCGAAATCATTATACACCTCTCGTGCTAACATAAACACACTCTGTGCAGTAACCGGCGGTTAGCTACCCAACTCAAATAAAGCGATATTTATGAACCACGAACTCTCACATATCTCAAATATGCACTTCGTGGCTGCTTGAACTACTTATTTCTTTCGTAGATGATTACAGAATACTTACGCAACACTCGACTAAATACAAATGCTACAGTAGCGCAGGTAGCCAATGCTACTTTGTACCGTTGACGAGATCTGAAGGTCAATGTTTGTTGTCAACTGTCGCTATTGCACTCCACATATTATCGTGTTCACACAAGTACGATGCGACATGTTTGAGAGCATAGCAAATACACGATCAGTGAGACCGGCCAATATAAATAGTTGATCATTTATTTTGTTCGACTTCTCGAAGCGCATTGCATTTTCTTCCCTGTACACGACGGCGATGGCTAGACCTGCATCTGCCGTACGGGTCTTGGTAAGTTATTGTAGTAATGTAGGTGGGTGTGATCCTGGGATCGTTGAACGGCCCGGTGTTGCTTAGTAGTGTGTGTGTGTGTGTGTGTGTGTGTGTGTGTGTGTGTGTGCGTGTGCGTGTGCGTGTGCGTGTGCGTGTGCGTGTGCGTTTGCGTGTGCGCGTGTGCGTGCGTGCGTGCGTGCGTGCGTGCGTGTGTGTGTGGTTATGTGTCTGAGTATGTGAGTGTGACTGTGAGTGTGAATGCATGCATTATAAATATAATTTTTATTGTGTGTATGTGTCTCTACATTGTAAAATATTGTTTGTCTGTTTCGAGCAGAAACAAAAACATAATATTATACTTTACTTGTTTTTTGGAAGTTACCAGGAATCATGTTTGACCATACTGAGTTTCGACACAAGAAAAAGCTAATCTAGACATGGTTGTTACATTTTGAAGTACGACATTTATCTTAATTAGGGTTCAAACAAACTAGGTTTGAAAACAATGGATGTCATAAAACGTAGTTACACAATTTAAGCTTCAGACAAGCTATTTTTGAAAACAATGGATGTCATGAAATGTAGTTACACAATTTTAGTAGAAAACCGATACTGGTAATCAGTCAGATTCTCGCTAATGTTGACATGAACTATTTCAAAAATTGCAGGTGGTGGTGTTGATCTTGACTGTCGCAATCAACGTGTGCGCATGCTCAGCTGAAGACGAGGATGCAG
Source organism: Oasisia sp. SBJ-2009 (assembly GCA_964017155.1). Taxonomy (NCBI): domain Eukaryota; kingdom Metazoa; phylum Annelida; class Polychaeta; order Sabellida; family Siboglinidae; genus Oasisia; species Oasisia sp. SBJ-2009. Next base: position 12,163,167 of record OZ024860.1, read on the forward strand.
TTGACGCTTGCGAGTTCTCGTGCTGGAATACTTATAACCATTGTATGGAGAAGTGTTACGAAATAAGCAAAGAGAAAAGGTCTTCAAATGACGTCTGTTATGACGGTTGTACGTCGTGGTTCGACGGATGTTTCGTTGGATGTGGCATGCTAGACGATTCATTTTAACGTGAAAAGACCCTATTTAAACCTAAAATGTCCTATACTTAAAACAGACTACTCAATATAAGACTGTACATTTCCCCCCTCGATGTATCGCTAGATGATATTAAAAGAAATCCGTCATTGAAACCTGACATAATTGTGTTTTATTTTGTAGGAAAATAGGAAACTAAACTTATCGTGATTTAATCGATATATTTCATCGGTATGGTCGTACTTCCCGCAGTACAATGTATATAGATGGATACTTATAATTATGGTTTGTATATCATCGAACTCATTGCAGTACAGTTAAGTTGAGTGTATAAGAATGGATACGTGTATGGTTGATATGGTCGCACTCACTGCAGTGGAGTGTTTATGGTACTCACATAGTAGTCTATATTACCCAGGCTCCGTGAGGTGGTAGCACCTTTTAGCCCATCGAATCCGCCTGGTATATTTATGCTCTGCCGATGTTACAATTAGGGCAGCCTGAATAGGGTAGAGACGCAGATTGGCTCTCAGGCCAACTGTGAAATAAAAGCTAGTATAAGGATATTTTATAAGGCAATAAGCCTATAATACTTATATTCAAACAAAACAGAAATACAAATTTGCAGTTGTTTACGAACCAGGAATTATGAAAGGATTACACAATCTCCGACCAAGTGCACAGATGGTCTTCTCAGCGAAGTTAATTACGCAGCCAAGCGAGAGTCGGTTAATTCAATATTACTAGGAAAGTGCCATGTGCACGGAAAGGGTCTGGGTCGTTACATACCTCTTCCTAGTTTGTGTTTTGTAACCCTCTATTTAACTTGTTTACATTTTTGTGGTTTAGTCTTATGTTTGTAATTACTTGTGTATTATTTTCTAATTATGCTAATCCCAATCTTATAAAATGAAATACAGGAAGGTAGTCTGATATATCATTACATAGAATTCCAGATGTCATGGTATATTCAAGAATGTTAGTAATGTAGAATGCAATAACATTGTCAATCTGTGTTAAAGTCTGACATTATTATGCATGTTTTCCGTTTATTTGAAATGTTATATATTAGATCACTGAACTATTCATTAAACGTAAAACACAGTTATAATTACATGAGATTAGTGAGTCTTAAATTTGTAATATTATTTGACGAGGGCGAGTATTAAATAAGTGGAAAATTGTCGGACTCTCGATAAGTTTCCTTGTCCTTACGTCGTCTAGAACTCGTAGATATCGATGGCAATGTTGTTAAATCCTGTTAAAGTGTAATGTAATTAGTTTGTTAATAAAATAATTAGTCGCTATTTTGTATTTGTTAATAAAATAATTAGTCGCTATTTTGTAACGTCACGAATTAAAACAATGTTACGCAGACTACGTTGAACAACTTCATAGCGCCAGGACATCCGGCCAATGGAAAGCATTCCCAATGTCACTCGGAGAGGAATGTTGTCTTTCGGCTGGTGTCACGTGGGTCTTAGCTTCATCTCGGATTTCTTGAGCCGTGTGGCATATTTCGACCAGCTGAATCCCCAGTGCAAATACCCGCCATTTAAGTTGACCGACATACAGCTGTAATACCACCAGCCACCCACCCATGTTTGGGCGCAATTGTCCCCACTGCGATCATTATCTCTGTCCAGCGTGGTGAAAGGCCTCCCATTGTGGTGGCCCGTGAATTCGTCTCCTGCAACAAACACACATAAACACCTGAATAACATGGACACACTATTCTTAGCCATCGCTGCGTAAACACTGGCCGATTTATTTATTTAAATGTGCCACTCACAATGCATTTGTTGTTGTTGTTGTTGTTGTTGTTTTTGTTGTTGTTGTTGTTGTTGTTGTTAACGCTGTGACAAACTCTATGGCCGACTTCGATTGGCCTACTCGGCTTACTCGTGTAACCCTAACGTGTTATCCCGTTTATGGAAATGTACACTGCGCTCGCAGTACTACAAGAGTAATTAAACTGAACAGCGATGATCATGATCACGGAGATAAAGCCCGTATGTAAATAAAATACACTAATCATTTGTCCAGTGTGTTATGTTATGTGTAAATTGTGATGTTCGTCTTCTTGGTCTTAAATTATAATATACAGAATGTGGTGACTTTGACTTTAACACAATATGTTTTGTGATATTTCAGATTTGATGTGCATGTATATAATTATGTACGATCGATAGCAGCACACTTAACATAAAACGTTGTTAATTTATCTTGACTAGGCTTTCAGTTTGATCTATATGCGCAAATGAGCTCTTTAAACCTAGGTATATATTGATTGGTTTATCATTGAATGGTATGTGTCAATGGTCTTCTGAATGGTACTAAGGATACTGTTCAATGGTATCTGAATGGTACTTCTTTGCTTCTTATAAGTATCATTCAGAATACCATTGGATCATTCAGAATACCATTCAGTCAAGTACCATTTAGATAACTTTGGCCATAATACCCCCTAGGACCATTCAAATGCCATTCAAATACCATTCAACGTGGTCTTTCCATGAGCTGGTGGTCTGTATTTACACAGACCACCAAAGTACCATTGAAGTACCATTCAAATACCCTTGGCCATAATACCCCCTAGGACCATTCAATGGTATTTGAATGGTATTTTGTAAGGGTTATAATAAATGCATATTTATAATAATAATAACACAAGTTTTATTAGCAACTCAACTGAGTTGGATTGACATTACAATAGGTTACAATTGACTCATCAAAACATCATACAAATACAATAGAAATACATTTGATACCGCAAATCATACCGTACTAATAACCTTTTTACTGACAGTTGTATAAAGCCCACGGTATAAAGGAGTTACGGAATCTATTCGTTCTAGTAACTGGTAACGGGTACACATTTTCTTGTCTAATATTATACTCGGTATGTCTTTTGTCAGGCAGCAGATAATTTAATCTATGTGTGCCGACTTTAATTTTATCAAAATATTTTTGACAAATGCTCTCCCGTCTTACATTCAACGTATCCAGGTTAACACGTCTTAGTATCTCCGCGTAACCCAATCCAGGAAAAATACATTTTAATGCCCTTTTTTGTATAACTTCAATATTGTCAGACAAATATTGGGGCAAGTTAGTGTGCCATACAGGACATGCATATTCTAGAACTGGTCTCACCACACTAACATATACACTGACCAGAACTTTCTGTGTAATCCCTGCACGCTTTAACTGATATAACATGTACAAGCGTTTACCAGCTTTTTTCACAATAGTATCTACGTGTTTGTTCCATGTCAGATCCTGAGAAATGGTCACACCTAATAGTTTGGCATGGCAAACTTGTGCTACATCCCTCCCATCAATTTTTATATTCGGGATAGTGCTTCTGAAATTGCCATCTTGTGCAAAACTAATGATTATTTCTTTTGATTTTTCGGAATTAATTTTCATGTCATTTTTTTCTGTCCATCTAGCAACAATATCAACCGACTCTTGAATGACAGATACACCCTTTCTGTCGCATATTTCAAATAACGTACTATCATCTACATACTTATATAGTGGAACAGTCGTTCTTAAATCATTTATGTAAACAAGGAAACATTTAGGTCCAGACAATGTCCCTTGCGGTACTCCCCCATTGGGATGACCAGAATGGGAATATTCATTTCCTATTTTTACTCGTTGAGTTCTGTCTAATAGAAATGTTGCCATCCATCTTAAAATATGTGCGGGCAACCCATACGATTGTAGCTTATCTAGCAACAAATGATGATTAATAAGATCAAACGCTTTGCTAAAGTCTAGCATTACAACTCTGACATAAGAATTCAATTTATCTGTCGCCTTATACCACATATGAACCAGTTCGACAAGAACATCTGTTGTGGACGTTCCGCTAATTCCTCCAAATTGCTTAGCATCAATTTCACCTTCAATTGTTTCATCCACCCATTTCATTATTATTGATTCAAACACCTTGGCAGCTATTGGAGTTAGTGAAATTGGTCTAATGTCTTTTTCAATCGACACAGGGGGGCTTGTTTTTGGCAACGGTATTATATTGGCCATTTTCCATTCCATAGGGAGTACACCTTTTCTTAGTGAATTGTTAAAAATAGCAGTTAATGGAGGGGCGAGAACATTTGCATAGTTTCTTAACACCCATGCAGGTATGTTGTCAGGCCCAGTAGCCTTGTTGGCTTTAACACTCTCCAAAGCTTTAAAAGTAGTATATACGCTTATCACATACTGATCCGGCAGTTCCTCGTTAACGTCGAACACCTTGTGGTTCTTATTTAACCGAGGCAAATGGTCACTCACAGACACAAAGAAATCATTCATTGTATTGGCCAGTAAGCCACAATCACCATCCGTTGTTTTGTTAGCTAGACCTTGCATGCATGAATTGCCATTTGTTTTAAGTCCCATTATTGTTTTCATATGCTTCCACCAATCGTGGGATCCCGATTCATGCATTGCTGCAATTTGTGTTTGGTAAAAATTATACTTAAGTTTCGACGCGGCTCGGTTGACGTTATTACGCAATATTTTTGCTTGATTCATATCACCACTCATGTGAGCTCGCTGTCGTTTACGAACTAAGTCTCTGAACCAGTCTGTAACCCATGGTTTATCAGCCGTATGCCTCGTAACAACTTTAGTAGGAAAGCATATTTCCATCAGGTTGCTAATAACCGTTTGATAATATGAATATTGATCTGCACATGAATCAAGCCTAAATAGGGGTTCCCATTTAATGGCTGATAAAGCCATATTGAATGTGGCTTTTTCTTTTGGCCCCATACACCTTACGGTTAACCGTGTCACGCATCCAGTATCAACTGAGCTTTTCGCTTTAGGTTTAAGCAAAACCATGTTATGGTCCGATGACCCCAGTTCGGAGATAGTAACAGGTGGGGTGTATACCTCCTCCATATTCGTCCATATTTTGTCTAATATCGCCTGTCCACGTGTTACAACATTAACTACTTGGACAAATCTATAGTGGGTTTTCATAAAGTTATCCCGCAACTGGTTGAAATCGCCAGTTATGATCACACCACATTCTGGGTGTTTTCGCATTACAGTGTCAATGCTGGTGATTAAATGATCACGTATTTTTAAATACTCCGTCTTTGGAGTATAATATAAACATGCCACCAGTATACATGAAAATTTTCGAGGCGTTTTCTTTGGCATAACCTTAATCCACATTACCTCTAAATCATCAACCTCCATATCATTCAATCTCTTATACTTTAAATCATGTCTAATGTAGCAAGCTACACCACCGGCTCGTCCATGACCCCTGTCTTTTCTCTCTAAGCAAAACCCTTGCATAGTAAGAGACAGATTCAACAGCAATCTGCCAACTCCGCTCTCAGATAGATGCAGCCCGTCTCTCTGGAAAGCCGCGTCGTCGGCAGCCCCGTTCCGGAACGTGAAATTTGCGTCGTTGTCGATGAATTTGACATCGACTTCGTTGCATGCTTCCTTCACTTTCATGTTGACTTCGGCTCGTCTGTCTGGATTGGCTCGACGCTTCGACGGCAGTACGCTACTCACCGTGATGGTTGGTGTCACGGTTTTCGCCTTCCGCAGTAGTTGCGCGATGTTTTCTTTTATGTGTTCTGCACTGACGTCACTCGTTATTTCGTGTGTACCACCAACGATGAATATTTCGTCGATGGTTTCCGTATTAGCCGCGTCATCGATCATTTGTTCGATATCGGCGAGAGTGGCGCCTGACTTCCTTCGAATCTTGATGGGATTGCCACTGGACGTTTTATCAACGTGTACGTCACGTAGCAGGCTGTTCCCCACAAGCAGTGTCACGGCCTGTGGTCTCCCATCGTTGGCGTCGGCGTAGCCGTCTGGACGCTTGCCTGTCGCGATGTCTTCTCGCAGGCCTCGTATTTCTTGGCTCTGCTCGCCCATCAAGGAGACAAGTTGCTGGTTCGATCGTTCGAGTGTTACGACCAGCGACTCGAGCAGGGACGTCTTCTCGAGTAGACGCTCCACGAGTGTCGGTAGCATACGACAGGACGTACAGGACCAAATGCCTACAATGTCCTTATCGTCTTCACCCACACACTCCGGGTGCACCCACGACTGGCACAAATGGCATTGAACCATTTGATTGTTGTCCTTGCCGTTGTGTATGCAGGTCTTCACACAGTATTTCCAGTTGCCTGCGTGTTTATCTTTCGCAACTTTCCGGCGCGCTTTTCTGGTCTTGTCACTCACCGGGTCACAAGTGACGTCTACTGGCGGCAGATGAACCGTTAGTTCAGGTGATCCGCAACAGTTATCACATGAACTGTTAGCCACCGGGCTAGAGTCGTTGTCCATGGTTATTCAGGCGGAACCGGTACAATTTGTTACAACTAAGCTGCTAAGCTGATGTTATTGCTTTTACCTATTGTTCATTCACCTGGTAGAATCACCCGTTGGGCGATAAAAGGCCCAGATATCCAGCTAAATATTAAAATACTTAAAATCTATCACATCGGCTCGGCCTAATGAAAGATGTCACGTATACGTGTAATCGTAAGGTGATCAACACGTATATGATAATAAGAGTCACTGTTAAGATCGACTAAAACTGGCAGAAATACGTAACTGAAACTAGCACTTCGTAAACACGTCTTACACTTGCAATGGAATGTATACACCATCTATCTTTAAATGATTGTGTCGTGTAATGATTGACTAATTTCTAATTTCGAAACTACGTCACCTGCTGTTCCACTGTAGGATCCAAGTGTGAGCCGGAACTTCTCGTCTTCTGAACCTATCTTGAACGAAGAATAAACAGCATATTTGTCATCGGCATCAAACGCTTCCATGTCAATTCTAAGTTGATATGTTTTGCTGCCGCCGGTAATGCCATGTAATGCGTCATTGCCTGAAACAAAAAGAATAAACTATATTATGCTTCTTTATTCATTGCATTTCATGCCAATATTTCCCACATAGCTTTAGAGTTGTGGACGGACAAGAATTCATATGTGGGTCAAATAAACAAATCTTCAGGTTTCCTTTGGGGAGCGGCACTATACACAGTTTTGCACTTAAAACCCTTTCCAAATTACCTAAAATAATGTCTTCTACCGACACAGTGACGCTCACTTTAGTTTACGCTCTCTTTTTTACTCTGTATGAACAGTTGAACAGTAAATATGTCGCAATAATTACCTTTGTATGTGGTTTAATACGTCGTCAATTTAATAGATTCAAAGTCCAACAACGCGAATGAACATGGAACGCGGTTGGACATCGACTCCTTTTTACTTTCAAGGTATAATTTAGTGTAACCCAATAACATCGTTCAACAAAAGAACTTCAAGATAACCGTGACGAATTGTTTCAGCATTTAAAGAAGAATTTGCTTTTCAGAATGTGTACAGAAAAGGTTCGGGATAGTTACAATTATTGATAATTCACTTACCCAGCCAGAACTCCGAGGAAATGCCGCCAAACCCAACTTGGTATTCTCTCCAGGTGCGGGCAAAATTGACTGACCCGTCATGACGTCGCTGGAACACCTAGATGCGTGATATTAATATTAGTCATAGTCATGCTACATTGGTTATGGCCTGAAGGCAGGCTTGTGCATTAGTTGACCTATATTCACGTGACTTGCTAGATAATATACTGCTCCAACCAGTGTCTGACGAGCGTAAATCTACTATGCCGTGTTCACACAAACTTGATGAGATTATCATAGTATTTGGAAAAAGGAGAAGGCAGCAGAAATTGTACATATATGTATACGAGGTAAAGTAAACTGTATCCTTGTTCCCTGCGCGGACATTTGTTGATTGTTGTAAGTTACAAGTTACGTTGCAATAAACTAACTTAGTTTCAAAATGGTAATAAATCTGACCCTATTGGAAAATTAGAGGAAAATATACAAGAAAAAATAGGTACCTACCAACCAACCCCCTCCATGTGTGACCATGTCGCAGTACGCCCAATATGACGCCGAATTCACGAATGCGTCGATAAGGTACCACCCGCTTTGGTTGTATCCTTTATCCAGCCATTCTTTGCAGTTGTAAGTGCGCTGATAGAAACCAGTCCTATCCGGCATTGGCGCTGAGTAAAATGTGAGAAACAATTTGTATTTTAAATATTGTTTATGCAATCTGTTCTTATGTTAAGTAGAGGTAAGTTCTTATATTGCTACTCGTATACACATATTCATCACTATCTATTGCCAGATACTCATTCATGAAGCTGAATGATCTGGAGCAATATAGAGTGAAAGTCCCAATGTTTCATACGGCAGATTAGGCTTCGAACCCGCGGGTTCTCTTAAAAAGGCGAGAGTCCAGTACTCTACCACTGAGCCACTGCGCTGCTGCTACGTATATAAAGACGGAATTGAATTAATCAACAACACCAAAAACAATTACAACAACAAACTTGCCAAACATATATCGGTATTGAATGGAGGAAAAAGAAGTGTGTCTTATTATAATAGTATTACACTAGTTATCGTGTTACAATACATATTGTGTTACATGACTTAACCGCGTAGGCGAATCTGAAGTTTAGTGTCCTCCTGGATGTTTGTGTCTGCAATGATAAGTTGCAGCTTATCGAACATTTGCATTTATCATATCAAAGTTGAGGTTGGCATCTAGTTTGAGCTGTTTGCATATGCTCTTCAGGTCAGCCATGACTAACTCAAGGAACAAACTGAATAAGATAGATGAAAGCAAACAACCCTGTCTCACTCCTGTATCAACTTAAAACTATTCTTTTAGTTGTAAATAATCCAATTTTAGTAACGTCTAGCTGCTTCCCTGTCCGCAGTAGTAGCGGATGAGGAAGCAGATCTCCAAGAACAGCTTATAGGGTGGAAAGATTGTTCAGCAGGCATGGGCCGAGAGTAAGCTTGGAGAAAACGTAGATAATGTGGGTGGGACCTAGAAGGAAAGAGCTGGAAATACACATGGGCTCAGAATCATAGAGCGTACTTAAGACGTCGTAAGCCTAAAACGTCGTAAAGTTGCGCTAGTTGCGTTTCACGAGTGTGCTCCATAATTGCACTTAGCTGCGCCATGTATATAGTAGGCGTAACTTTACGCTAGTAGAAATAATTTACGGTATGCTCCCGACACGCCCACTCTCAACATAATAATTTTTAATGTATACATTGGATATCCTTTACATTCATCATAGCTTCCCATTTGCTATACGAAAGACAAAGGCGGCTGTTCAGACACAGCACAAATACAGGGATTCCCCACAGCTACCTATATAACTAGGTCAATTTTACGTTGACTAAGTTGCGCGAATGCTAAATTGGTCTTATGAAACCGGCCGTAAGCTGCATTGACCATTCGCTGTTACCTGCGACCAGAATACCGCATAACTGCGCGTAAAAGATACATGGCTTTATGAAACTGGGCCTGCATGGGAAGAAGCTTACGCAAAGAGACAATTTTTTTCTACTTGGGTGAAGCGGAGATAGTGGGGATGGCAACTCGGACCCCGAAACTCGTTGGATGACAGCCGGGGAAAACGCTTGGAGGAAAGTCGACGTGTTGATGGGAGACATACATACATGTTATCCCGGCATACATGTTTGGCTTAGAAACGATGGCAATAACGGAGAAGCAGCAGATGAAAGTGCAAGTTTGCGAAAACAACTGGATAAGAAGAAGCGTTGGAGTGAAGAGAGCGGATAAGAAAAGAATGGACAAACTGAGAGTGGAGGTTGGAGCGATGGAAAGCTTGAAGAAGAAACTGAGAAAGGAGTAGGCTGAAATGGGCCGGATACGTGGAAAGAATGGGAGATGAAAATTGGCAAACAGAGCAGATGTACAGAAGGTGTATGGAAAATGGAGGCGAGGAAGACCGAGAATGCGATGAGAAGACTGCGTTAATGCCCCAGTCATAGTGTCACGTTTTGCCCGCGCTGTTGTGTTCCGTTTCTGATCGACACGTTCTGGAATTTTTTGGAAAACTCGACAGGGTGCCACGTTGCCTTGTTGTAGTCCCGCTGTGATAATCAAAGTCGGGTTATGCCTCGCTGCCGCCACGCTATAGCGTCGCTGTCGCCACGCTATAGCGTCGCTGTCTCCACGTTGTGCCTCCTCATTTTGCCTCGCTGCCGCCACGCAGCATAGCATACCACAACGTATCGTAACGAATCACAACGAGGCCGAAACGCCGCACAAAGTAATACACGCGCTCTGTTCACGTTCTGTCACGTTTTTGCTACGTTGTAGCCACGTTTTACTACGTTGTACCACGTTGCTGCCACGTTGTAGTACGATATACCACGTTGTTGCCAAGTTGTGATACGTTGTGGGGAAACGCCAGCGAATTTTGAACATGTCCAAAATCTAAACTTCCAGTTAACGTTTTGTCAGATTTTACCACGTTTTACCCACGTTGCTCCACGTTTGCTTACGCTGTAGCTAAACGTGGCAGCCAAAACGTGACACTATGACTGGAGTATAAGAGAGATCTGGAAAGAATGGGAGGAGAATAGAAAACAACAGCAAAAGACAAGATATGGAGACTGGTGATAGAGAACACAGTGAGAGAAAAGTGAAGAGAGGAAAGAAAAGACGACGAAGAAGAGATGACAGTAATCATGGTCAACCTCAATTCTGACGACAGGACAAGGTTCATGTGTTTTATAAGAAGTCGCATTTGTGTAGGCATAATGAGGATGTTATTGAGGATTGTAAGCATCGTTACCGGTACGTTATAACATGGATTTCGTGAAAGATTATCCATGGTTAACTTATGGCTCCCGTAAGAAAGCGTAGTTGCTACCGGCGAATGCCAATGACACTTATATACCCCAGTCGGCCCAGTTTCATGGAGCATACTATAGACGTCGTAGCGGGCGATAACCCGTCGAAAGCCTAAAACGTTGTAAAGTGACGCTAGCTGTCTGATCCAAAGTTGCACTTAGCCGCGCCATGTATTTAGTAGGCGTAACTTTACGCTAGTTGAAATATTTACGGTATGCTCCCAAAGTTAAAATATGTAAGGTATGCTCCCTATATGCCCACTGTCAACATAATTATTTTTAATGTTTACGCTGGATATCTTTTACATTTATCATAGGTTGTTCAGACACACACACAGCACAGCTACCTCACACACACACACACACACACACACACACACACACACACACACACACACACACACACACACACACACACACACACACACACACACACACACACACACACACACACACACACACACACACACACACACACACACACACACACACACACACACACACACACACACACACACACACACACACACACACACACACACACACACACACACACACAATGTAATAGCAAGACAATAGCATGGATTGCCGAAGTAGGCTTTTGGGCCATTCGACAAACCTATGGAGTAAACATGCATAAATGAAAACGTGATAAATATGCCGGCGTCTGAATTAAATTAATAATGTGGGCTGAGCGGGAGCTTCAGCTCCTCCGTTGTCGCGTTGAAGACAGAGGGAGCAGTTGATAAAGACCAATTTAAGTCTCCTTTTGTTCGGCAACCGACATCAAAAGGCCTATGTCACCTGTACACAGTAACTAAATGACGTGTGGTGTAAATGAAAATGTGGCCTGTAATCAGCTTGGAGATGTGACGCACAGAGCTGCTTGAGACATTCGTCCAAGGACAGAGCGATGAGGTCACGCGACTCCGTATCAGTAGAGATGATACCAGCATTATCACCATTCGTTGCAAATCTAGACACACCGATCGCACAACTTGTTCTTAAGCAGATGGAGCGCACCTATCACCATATCTATTTTTGCAGAATGGATAGGCATCAATGAAGGTTCTTACATCTTACATGGTGGTCCAGAAAAAATTGACACTTTTTATTTCATCATATTTTCTAAAAATGCAGTTTTCACAAGATGTTTCTCCTAGGGGAGAAATGCCGCTATAAGATTCTACTGTGAAATGCATTTTTAAGATGTTCACTTTCCCCATCATATTTTCTTGTTATTAACAACATGTTCGATCCAAGCCCCTCGCTGCTTACGGCTGCCACTCTAACATTAAAATTGTTCATAACTCTCTCCAAAATGTCTTTTATAATTATCCTTATTTTTCTCTTAATGTTTTGCTTCAGTCTCTCGATTGTGTCAGGGTTGTTCTGATAAACTATCTCATTCAAGTAACCCTAGAGGAGGTAGTCTGGGGGGTTGAGATCGGGTGGCAGCCGTGATCCAGCAGCGAGGGGCCTGGATCGAACATGTTATTAATTACCAGAACAAGTTAGGAAAAAGTAAACATTTAAAAAATGCGTTTCACATAAAAAATCTTGGGAAAATTGCAACATTTATAGAAAATATGACGAAATAATAATTGTCAGTTTATTTTAACCACCCTGACAACATTGTGTTTAGTAACTTACTTGCACATTAATGTGTAATTGTAAATGCAAATGGTACTGCTTCTAGCTACGTAGATCCAAACATGGATATATATATATATATATATATATATATATATATATATATATATAATATATATATATTAAATTATAGAATTGATCGAAACGAAATTCCTTTATTCGTAAACAAATTGAGAATCAACGATGTCATGAACAGATTTATACACACATATATATACATATATATATATATATATAATTATATATATATATATATATATATAATTATATATATATATATACATGTATATATATATATATATATATATATTATATATATATATATATACATGTACATATATATTTATAATTATATATATATATATATATATAATTATATATATATATATATATATATATATATATATAAATAAATCTGTTCATGACATCGTTGATTCTCAATTTGTTTACGAATAAAGGAATTTCGTTTCGATCAATTCTATGATTATATATATATATATATATATATATATATATATATATATATATATATATATATATATGCAATAAACATATGTTATACCATTCAAGTTTCTCGCATACACGTTAACGTGACACTTACCAACGTACACGGATGCTGTATTTTGTGATGACAGCTGTCCCTTCAGTGAGCGGACTTCTGCTCTCAGTGAGCTGATTTCCTCTTTCAATGAGCCGACTTCTTCTCTCAAAGAGGCTGTTTCTTCATTTAGCGAGCCGTTTTCCACTTTCAGTGAACTTACGTCTTCTTTCAGTGAGCTTGTTTCCTCTTTCAGTGAGCCTACTTTATCTTTCAGTGAGCTTGTTTCTTCTTTCAGTGAGCCTGTTTCCTGCTGGATATGTGAGACCCTCTTAGTAATGTCCACGTCATTGTCGTCGTCGAAACAATATTTTGTGGTACATTGGCACTCGACCTTGAGCAAATTGAGGTCACAAGCGATGACCAACACAACCCAAAAATACGCCACACGTCCAGACATAGCTACTGATTTGAACAGTCCAGTATAGAACACTACAGCAAGCGCATAGATCAACTGGTCAATTACTCTAGGTCCCGAGCACTGAATGAATATAGTCACGACCCGCGTACTCATAAGCCATATCCTTCGATTAGGAAAATATACTTCCTCTTACAGTATACCCTTTGTATCATACTTCGGTTAAGTGCGTGCTACAAACGATGGTTGCCTAAAATGATTATAATCAATAGTCCGCTGCTGGCAACATTTATGTCTGTTACATTGGTGAATATCCGCCAGAATATTTATACTCCATTAAATGTAGTATGTTATATGTATAAGTGGGGGAGGGGGTATTTTGCACTCTACATTCTCTGTAGGAAGACATAGTGCGAGTCCACCATTGCGTGATACTTCTGTTTCACAGCAACTTCAACATCAATCGTGTCTTAAATGGCAATCCCATATATTGTATATGGCAAAGAGGTGAATAATCCATTTTAAGTAATACGTTCATGTGTTTTTTACCAAGTCGATGTAGGCATATGGTATTGTCGACGGTAAACATTGGTTACCGGTAGTTTACCACGTGGATTTCGTGAAAGACTATCCACGCAGGTTTGGGAAACGGAGCGTGACGGCTCCTCTGAGAAAATCCACTGCGTGCTATATAATGAACTGTTTGAGGTCTAAAGGTCTCATTTGTCCATAATAACACTGATGTATAGTTGCCAGGTGCCAGTCAACAACTCCACTAGCATAACGTATATTTAGCCAAACGTTTTAATCACCAGTGTTCGGTTGTGCCTCGAGGCGTCTAACCCGCATAAGCTATGTGCACCGATAGCTGCTGCGAACGAACGACGAAGCCGTGGCTTCGAAGTCTGCCCTTTGTTGGCAGTCTGCCAGGGGTAGGCGAGCTGTCAGATTACATCGCCTGCCTTGGGTCTCATAGTTTGAACTTTGTTGTCGTGCCACTTATATAGGCCTACTCCAAGAGGGAGCACCATGCTCCACCCGGACACAAAGATTTTGGTTTCGGGTGATGTTGAACAAGGGTTTGGTTTAAGGTTGGATTGAACGTCCCTTTAACAAGATTTACACCAGATTTTACATATTTTACATGTAGTTACGTCGGTTGATTTAAATGGAGCCGTTCATTTGCACCAACGATATGAATCGGATGGGGTACGTTTTGTTCATGTGATAACACGCAAGCCATGAAACAAGCCAAACAAAATTATATTTGTTACAGTGCCCGAAACAATGTTGTAAACAAGACTGGTCAAGTGTCTGGGGACTACCGAGGTCCCCGTTGTAATCTATAGCTGCGTTCACACCTCCACCTTAAAACGGTTTAACTAAAACGGTTTAACTAAAACGGTAAGAAATGACACGTGTGAACACGATTTAGCGCTAAAACGGTTTAACTAAAACGGTTTAACTAATCCACTTCGGTAGGTGGATTAGCTAAAACGTTTTAACTAAAACGGTTCAAGTTGCACGTGTGAACGCAAGCGGATTAGTTAAACCGTTTTAAGTACGTCACAGTCATGCGCATTCGACCTCGCGTCTCGTCGCTTCCTGTTGTAAACATTTTGGGGAATTTGCGCATTCATGCCTCCGACGAAAGATTCACCAGCACAAATGCGACAATATAACTGGGACGACGGGGATGTCCGCCTGTTGTAGGAAATATGGTCCGACGATCGTGGGCAAAATAGACTTGGAAGGCACCGGCCGAAATGTTACAATATATCGGCGCATCGTTTCGAATGGTGTGCTGGCCGAGGGCCGGGAGGCGGGGGCAGGCGTGGCCGGGAGGTCATAAAAGAAGGCAGAATCCTGCCGTGCACAAATACAGAGTCGGCAGCAAGCGACGTCTCCTGTCTGATCATGGACTTATATGGACTTATGTGCATATAAGTCCGTGGTCTGATGCTGTCATAGTTGTAAATAAAGAGAGTTGCGTGACGGCAAGTACGGCATCATAGGCCATTTTGCTATACTGGTTTGCGCATGCGCTTCATATCAACTTCCCCCTTAAAACGGTTTAACTTTTGTACGTGTGAACGCTCCCAATTTCCAAGCATAAACCAGTTTAACTAAACCGGTTTAACTAAATCGTTTTAATTTTGGAGGTGTGAACGCAGCTTATGTTGTGTCTGACGACTACCGAGGTCCCTGTTGCAATTTATGTTGTGTCTGGGGACTACCGAGGTCCCTGTTGTAATCTATGTTGTGTCTGGGGACTACCGAGGTCCCTGTTCCAATTTATGTTGTGTCTGGGGACTACCGAGGTCCGTGTTGCAATTTATGTTGTGTCTGGGGACTACCGAGGTCCGTGTTGTAATCTATGTTGTGTCTGGGGACTACCGAGGTCCGTGTTGTAATCTATGTTGTGTCTGGGGACTACCGAGGTCCCTGTTCCAATTTATGTTGTGTCTGGGGACTACCGAGGTCCGTGTTGTAATCTATGTTGTGTCTGGGGACTACCGAGGTCCGTGTTGTAATCTATGTTGTGTCTGGGGACTACCGAGGTCCCTGTTCGAATTTATGTTGTGTCTGGGGACTACCGAGGTCCGTGTTGTAATCTATGTTGTGTCTGGGGACTACCGAGGTCCGTGTTGTAATCTATGTTGTGTCTGGGGACTACCGAGGTCCCTGTTCCAATTTATGTTGTGTCTGGGGACTACCGAGGTCCGTGTTGCAACCTATGTTGTGTCTGGGGACTACCGCGGTCCCTGTTCCAATTTATGTTGTGTCTGGGGACTACCCAGGTCCCTCTTGTAGAATGCATATGCCAAGTGTTTTGCTCTTATCAAAAACCGTAGGTTACAATGGTTTCACATATCCGCCGGACTACTTGTGCGAGTGGTGGCAGCAGTGTTGAAGAAGCCATACCTAGTCTCTATTAACCAGACTCCGTGAGGTGGCAGCACTTTTCAGCACCTCAACTCCGCTGTATATGTATGCGGTCGTATGTGACGCATCTTACACACGTACACACCGGCACGCACACACGCGTTTAAAAGTTTTGTTCGAAACGTTTCGTAAGCAAATATTTGGTGTGTATTTGTTTGTGTTTTATGCATACGCATGCAACCATACACGCACGCACGCACGCACGCACGCACGCACGCACGCACGCACTCAAGCAAGCAAACACGCACGCACGCCCGCACGCACGCACGCACACACACACACACACACAAACACGCACACACATGTGCATTAAATATGACACGCGCTTCCAAGACAACGCGTCTAAGATGATATGCTATACGTATACTATACGGAGTATCTATCATATACGGAATAGTTTTGTATGTTTTTTGCAATAATATCTTTATCCTCAAACAATACTCTTGTTCACTTATGTATTAAATTGTAAATGATTGTGTACTCTCATAGTGCATACATGAGAATCAGATTTACCCATTTTATTTTCAGCTCCAAGTAGTCAAATAGGGCAATATAAATGCACTGTCAAAATAACATGTGCGGCCATGTTGTTTGGGGGCACCACAAGAACAACTGCGGACACTTTGTGCGTATCTGTCTAACTTCAGTAGTAAGACTGCATGCGTCACGTTACCTCGAGTTCCGATCTACGGCCAACCCGACGATACTGTTGACAACTGTCGTTGTCGCCCTCCACCCGCTAACACCGCTCCCCAACCGATACATTGCAACCCTCTACCCGGTTGTCAAGTACAGTTTGTTTTCTACTGGTTCAGCGATTAGCTGTTCAATAAATCCCCCTGCAGAGAACACAATAGGTGCATGATATATTTTGCATACATTTATATACATCTTGTTGTGTGTGTAACGTCTTTTTCATATCATTCCACTCCATATGTTCGTTTCCCGCTAGACATCGTCAGCACTGCATGGCTGAAGCAAGGAGAATTGATAGATCTAGGATCCAACATCACAATCACAGGTTTACGTGTGACCTTCTCTCCGCTTTATCTACAACAATATACTTAACTGTACTGGAAAATGGTTAGGTTTTGTTAATACTTCTAGAAGCAGAAAATCAAGCAATTACTTTTTGATTCTCTTTAATGTGTTGGCATAACACATATTTTTTACTTTGGACACGGATACAAAATATGTTAATCTGTAGGTTCATAATATATATATGCAAACTGACAGTCCGTCCGTCCGTCCGTCCGTCCGTCCGTCCGTCCGTCCGTCCGTCCGTCCGTCCGTCCGTCCGTCCGTCCGTCCGTCCGTCCGTCCGTCCGTCCGTCCGTCCGTCCGTCCGTCCGTCCGTCCGTCCGTCCGTCCGTCCGTCCGTCCGTCCGTCCGTCCGTCCGTCCGTCCGTCCGTCCGTCCGTCCGTCCGTCCGTCCGTCCGTCCGTCCGTCCGTCCAACCGCCCGACAGACCAACCAGCCTTCGCACAATCAGTGCAACGTGATTGGATGCGTCCTTCAGACTTCGAGATGATGTTCGATTGAACAGGTGCCTTGGTGTAATGTGTACAGCATTTAGAGTAGTCCTGAGGACGGGATACTTCAGTATATCAGAACTTACCTTTAATTTTACTGTTGCAATAAATGCTACAATATAATTCGTTTGCTAAATTCTCGTCTAGAAAGAGTGACTGCAAGCACACGTGGCGATACGTATAATCAGTCTTCGACAGAGGTATCGTTCACCTAAATGGCTCTACTGTTGAGCCGTACGCGTGTGGGGTGTGAGTGTATACCTATTCTCCGTAGCGGATCGGTGGTGCTGAACAACAATCTTCTCTTCTCCTGAAATTTTAGCTTAACTTAATAATTGTATAAATATATATATTTTTAAATTGGACGCATTCAATTGTAACTGTAAATATAATTTTTAATGATATTTTAGTCCTCTTATAATGTATGTTTACTAATTTAAATTATATTGTTAGAAGATAATATATATATATATATATTAAACAATTTTAAAGGACCTTTTATATATATATTCATTTATTTACTAACTAGTTTACACCACAATTATTGTTAAATAGATAATCTATTATTTTAACTTTGTCTTTATTTATTTATTATATTAAAATATTTATTTTCATTTTAAAGAACAAATTATGTACAATGTATATCTTATATCAATATCTTATATTTATTTGCCATATTTAATTTTATTGTATATATAGGCACAATATGAGTCAACGCCAGACTACATTCCAATTCATCATGTAATGCACGTTGAATATGGCAATAAAGCGTTATTACGTTGGTCACGCAACTTCGTGTTTCGTTAACTTCTGCTGTATTAAAGGAGACACACATGAGTGATCGCGAACATCGTCCAATGTAATATCATTAGTGGAATAAGTGCCGTGAAACATTTGCAATTGGTTTGAGTAGGTCCAATCTACTCAATGTAAAGCTTAGATTTGTTTCCGATTGAGTTCACATATATACATTACTGCGATAAAGCAAGAGTTGGGTGACAAACTATATGATGTAGGCGTGTTGTTGTTGTGTATCTTCAAATACTTTGTATACGTGTACGATATATAATGTTATACTAATTTACTAAATCGTTTAATAGTCGGGGACTGGTTTTCGAATTGGAAATATCTGGTGTCTGAACAAAACTCAGAAGTGACTGACTATACGTACGCGAAGGTTTTATAGAAAGTAACTCCGTTTTTGCTTCCGAAGCGCTACGAGTTTGCGCGTCACTGCTTTATGAATGTTAATGTGGACTGACTTGTACAGCGTTTGAAATTTGTTTCATTGGTAGTAAGTCGTTGCAATATTAAAACATCTCTTTGCTTCGGACACTGACACAAAATATGTTGATTTGTAGGTAGGTTTTATATATATATATATATATATATATATATATATATATATATATATATATATATATATATATATATGCAAACTGACGGAATATCATTGCTGGAGAACAATATACAATGCCGTTTCCCATCGCCTACTACAGGTTGTCCCCGTTCAAATTCGAACGGAGACAGTTGGCGGGCGGCGGTTCACGACCTATTGACTGGGGATTGGTCAGAGGAAAAGACCGTTGTCGCGCTTACATGTTTCCGGTCGTTAAAAACATTCCGATTGACGTTTCTGCGCATGCGCAATAAATGTAAAATCATCAATGTCCAGCGAAACAACAAAGCATTTTCGGTATAAATGCCACGAGCTGTTCGTTAACTTTCCTGTGGTGATTACTGTGAAGAGTTTCTTAAAATGTCGTTCAATGCAATCAAATATTACGTTTTTGTTTATAAATCACTGTCACGGATTATGGCGCACTACTGTCACGTGATTTACGCTTGCTATCAAAATATGCCTTAAAACTTGTTTGCCTCGTGTTAATTTGCGACAAATAACTTTGCTGAGAGCTAGGTTATATACATCCTAACGAACAACCCGTAGTATTTATACTATAAGTGCTTTGACGTTTCGCTGCACATTGATGTTTTTACATATATCGCGCATGCGCAGAAACGTCAATCGGAACGTTTATTACGCTGGAAAAATGTAAGCGCTACACCGTGCGTAGCAACCTGTGCATAGCGATTGGAGACACTGATCACTACGACTAGAATGGCCCGCTCGCACCTGCCATTGCACATTTGCACAACAAGCGGAAACTTTTGGACATCCTTGACTAAGGGGAAAATGATACGACTAATGCTTTCACTGAATTATATATATTTGCGTGCATAGGTCTACACAACTTGCAGAGACGTATTGCGTGCTGAAAGGTTGTTATGTGTTACGTTAACAAACCCAACCGCAAACACGCGAGCATGCATGTCTGGCGCTAATATTTTATTCGAGTAAATGTCGAAAAGTACATCATCTTGATTGGCCGGAGGGTAATTTTAATCGCGTTATTTCTGCGAACAATTATCACTAATTAGTCTAAAAATGCATTTTCCTGAACCATTTCAGGTGCGTACGTAGTTTTAGCAATTGCTATGTTACGGGTTATAGCCAAAAAGCATATTAGGTTTGATGTTCCAAACATCTGATTTGTTCCTAAACATTGATAATTTCAACATACATAATGTGTGGATATTTCAAAATTAGGTATCCATGTCTAACGTTCTATTCGTGGGATTGTATTTTATTCCATGAACGTTTATGCGTACGAGGTGCAACCGCAAACCTACCCGCACACCTATGCATGCTAGGGCGAATATAATCTATGCTAATCACAGCATATTATATTTTAATTCTGTATATTAATGTGCCATACTCATTATAAAACCAACGTTGGAGTTTGATCAAACAACCTTACCACAAGAGCAAGCGTAAACTAAATAAACTAAATAATTACATTAGAACGGCAACTAGGTTGAATGATATAATGTCAAATCATAAGTTAAACCCGCTCGCGAAGTAACAAGCCACTCGTTCAAACTGACTCCATTTGACGAATTGATCGCCACTCGTTCTTATCGAGTTAAACACAAGCGAGGCGTACGACAGAGAGACACCGTGGCATATCGCCCAAATTGCTTACTGTGACCGACTAATGTTATTGCAAGTTCAAGCGTAGACATAAATATTGTAACGCATTTCTTCAGAACGGTACATAGATGTAATGTTATGCTATGCTATGCAATGCAAGCATAATTGACACACATAAATACAGCAGTGCAATGTCACCTAAAGTAACCGATGGCAGAAGAAAGTGCCCATTACGACGAATAGTCTCACTCGTAAATATAACACCACCGATAAATATAACGTAAACCGACGCCATCAAAATCGGAATGAATATAAATTAAATTAATGGTACAGCGCTATATTACATAATGTAATCGTTGGTACAGTGAAAATGTTATATTGATCACACCCAAGACATACTGCGCTGCAACTTAAATGACACACACATATATGGCACTCGATAAACAAACAGTGACTATTTTAAATATTACACAATCTATTCCATGTAGATATAGATAAGCAAAATGATTAACTATTAAATTAATGCAATGTTAGCAAAAACAGTAATGTACCTTCACGAAATTAGTCGTACCGGATGACTAAATAATCAACAGTGAGTAGTAATATATCTAACATTATACGGATGACCACATTCACGCACGCACGCACACTCGCATGCATGAATTCAACCGTCGAGAAACACAAATACACGCACATGCTAACATACAGACACACACGCGCACACGTACGCATATACACATACTTATATGGACACAGTCATGAAGAATACACACACGTACACAAATATGTACACGCACGCACATATAAATACCTGCACACGTACAACCACAGTTTACATACCCGTACAAACACATACACACACTCTCATAAACACACGCACACGCACTCATACACGAACACGCACACGCACACGCACACACACACGTTCACAAAATCATTAAGGTGGATGGGCGAATCCGATTAAGATTTCAGCCTACAAACCACCATTCCAATTCTCCTGCAACAAAGTAGTAAGTAGTGCATAGTAAGTAGTGCATAGTAAGTAGTGCATAGTAAGTAGTGCATAGTAAGTAGTAAATAGTAACAGTATATATATATATATATAAATATATATATACATATATATATGCATATATATATATATATATATATATATATATATATATATATATATATATATATATATATATATATATATATAACACAATAAATATATACATCCAATGGCAGCGTTTTTGCAACACCTTGATTTTTTCACAATGTTCTTAATCTGCAGTGAGGCAGAAACTGATGTCCAGTAATTGTGTTTTTGTGTTTGATTAATTTTGAATACTAAAATAACAGGCAACGGTTTTATATGTTCACAAGGCGGTTTTCACTGTATAAAACTATGCTGAATTCAGTTTACATTTAGGTCAACCTTTTGACTTAACACACTTAATATACATTAGAAGCTTCCATCATCAAATCGTAGGAACTTATTTTATCCCGATTTCGCATAGTTCCCAACTCTCCACCAATTTTGCTATGTTAATAATCACATATTTACAGTCGTCACCATTGCACGCACACTCGGCAGAACACGTGGTCAGAACTTCCTTCCCGGTCGTTGTGGGTCCGCTCAGTGTGCACTTCCGGTAGATTCCAGAAAGTTCGCATCCCGACGATTTGGTGATTTCAAGCGCCACATCGACGTGCGACGTGGAGCAGACGAGGCGGCGACCCGTGATCGTGACGGTGAAAGACGCCTTGATCGCTTCTGGCACACGTCTCTTGATGCTGAGGTCAGAAAACCAGCATTTCGCCTGCGGCTGCGGTTTCCAGCGTCCGACTGAATATACATACATTGGTGAGTTATTCAGAGTAACGCACGTGTCGTCGTTGGCGTCGACCAGTTGTGCCGACTTTGCCAACGTCATCGGCGGATCCACCTCGAGGTCTGTCGACTCCACAAGTTGTCTGTCGTGTGTCTCTGTAACGACACAATTCAATTCATTACGAATACATGCAAACATAACTTACATTACGATAATGTTACATTTATCGGTACACATTTTCAAATGGAAAAGTTAACATGGTAATTATAACATAAAAGAAGATATATTGCAGTTACGTAACACAACATATATGGAAAGTTAGCAAATCGTATCCTTTCAAGGATGTCGGTACCGGTTTACGATTGCAATTATCAGAGATTTATCGACTATTAAAACGTGTTCTGAATTTATTAACAAGATTTGTATTTTGACTGTTCACAACTGGAAACAAATCACTCGATGAATACGACAATAGTGCTACAGTGTCAGTTAATAGTCGAATTTAAGTAGCTTCATGAACACATTATCATAACAAACTTGCAACTTGTAAATGCTGCGAACAGTGTGGTTCCAGCATACTTGAGGCATGCACATCGAAGTGCAAAATGTGATAAATAATTGACATTATCCGAGCACATGGACATATTACAGAACTACTATTGTCAACAGCGTTCTTTTTTTGTAATCAGAAAGCATCCCAATCACCATCATAGACTGCATTTCAATCTTTAACGAAGTCGTTTTCTACAATTGTTTTCCTATAGCACCGTGCCGTGTTTCGTTTTCGTTTCAGCTAGCCCAGGAGATGTACGATGTCGTCGTTCACAGTGGCCTCTCTACTGTCGCCCACGAATTAATCAATGACTACATACGGGACAACACTTCTGGTAGAGTAGAGTTTAGGGGCGAAAGATAGGCCACCTATTCGACATACTTTCACTGAGCGGTGCATATTCAATTAAGAACATATCACTACACATACTACCAAATGGATTTGGTTCTGTTGAGTGTCGCAAACAATACCGCTATTCCAAATATGACGCCCATTCATGGAAAGAATAGCGTCATGACCTCAACCCTTCTATGGAAATGGCACTGCGCATACAACAGATAATTGTTGTGTTTTCAACAACTTGCAATCTACTAAGATACTGGTTTGATATTTTAGTTATTGATGAATATTATTATTTTCCATTAATACTATTGCATGCATACATCAAAATGTTGTCTTTAAGTCCATTTAATGTTACTTATTATTTGTGTTTAAAAGCTTAATGTGATGGTTTCACATGCAAACCAGAGACATTCGTATTTATACCAATGGAGTCGCTATTGTCACCCTTTAGAATATTAAGACAGGGACAAAGTAGTAGCACTAACAGTACTCACCCGATGTGCGACAATTTAGGTCACCGCGGGCGTTCACCGCTGCGATGGTGTCGAGCCCATTTTGCATTCTACTAAATGTTCCAATATTGTGAGTGGTTCGGTCTCCTCCTGTCAGTTCTATTGAGACGACCCTGCAAGAAACAGCGAAACATCCTGTCATCTACGACAACAAATGTGTGTTTAACTGATTTGCCTATAACAGTATATGTTGTCTTTCAAAGCGGTTTGATTAGAATTTATGTATCTGTAATTAGATCTGTAGTCGAATAAGCGTGCCGTGTAGGCATACGAACTTACCTAAATATTTATCGGATAACAAAGAAAAATTAAAAAAAGGTGTCTCAAAACTATATTTCCAGGTTATCCGTACAAAAATATTCTGCAGATGGCAAACCTGCCGATGTTGCACCGCAGATGCGATGAATTGTGTAGAGCGTATTTCGGTAAAATGAAGAGCAGTGGTTAAAAACTGAATGTGTTAGTACCAAATGGTCGAAGTATGCCATATGCCTTGAGGCTATGTAACAAGTTACCTATCCCAAGGGCAACAACTAAACGCTACAAAAACTTCTTAATTCCGTGGTGTTTATAGCATTTTCAGATCGGCTAGTAATGAACATGTATTTCAACAGATAGTTTAATTTGATTTAATGTTTTATTTTATTTTATAACAATGTTTATGTAAAGCATATTTTAATGTATATGTTTTAAATTGTATACGTTTTTTTTCAATGATGATTTTAATTTTTAACAGGATATGCGAACATTGTACATTCATATGATATTGTATGGAATTGTTGATTTTAGTATGAATGTACATGTACAATTCAACTGTAAAGTTGCCACATAATAAATGTGTCATATTATCTTATCCTTCACGCCATTAAAATGGATATAGAACAAATGCAATTACTGAGCATTACATCTACTGTCGATTGATATTTAGGCTCTAAATGTACTTCTTTTGAGACGACAAATATTCAGACATTTGGCTTAAGTCAGACCTGTACACAGCTATGATTCGTTTATCAGAAGCCGCATCAATACTGATGCGTGCAGCATGCCGCGGTCTGTTTACCTCGCAATAGGGCGTGTAAGTCTCGCGCGTGAAAACGAGGCTGGGGGCAGTTGGGGGCAGGAGGTCCGTATTCTCCATGTTAACGTATAGGACTTCGTTTTGTTTTTGGTTGTAATAATTGAACTGTTCCAGTCTAACTATTTCGGTTCTACTGTCCGAAGGATTATTACAAGCAGAAGCAGTGAAACACTTTGCCGGTGATAATGATCACGGAAATCCTGAATTTTAATCGATTATAATGGTGGTTGCCATGGCAACAGCGGTAAGTACTTGCGTTTGGCGATTTTGACTAATAATGAAAAGTGCCATTTTTCGCGTAATACAACCTGTTTGGGGCAAACGTACACAAGTGTTATGATTATGCGCATCTAGACAACTTGTCAGATATAAGTGCTTATCGAAACCATAACTGTACGGCAATGTAAAATGCAAATCCCGAAAAATATTTTAGTGTGTATTATTCTTGTGTCCAGTCCCCAATGAGGTACCACAATAACTAATCCGACAGAAGGCGCTCTGACGCAATTAGGGTCTGAGTGCCGTTTTTTACGTATTCTAGACGTATGTAAAATGCGGCACCGTGTTGGGGAAGATTTTGCTGAACGCTTGTTTAAATCATCCTACAATTAACTGTTGATTTGGCATGACTCCGAAGCCTCACACATAGCAAAATATGGATATAGTCTGATATGTGCGTCAATATGAAGGCATAATATGTACACTAATGTACCTTTACAGCAGGTGGAACGTCGACTGGTGGCCCGACGACAGGTTTGCTGGCTTGATGCGGGAAAGGATGTTTAAAATCATCTATAGTTCACCGTATGCATCACACGAGACTGCTACGTCTTCACACATAGTTAAATATTGATATCGGATAATATGTCCGTCAATATGAAAGCATAATGTCTACATTAATGTACATTTACAGTCGATGAAACGCCTTGGGACGTTCGATTGGATTCAGTGCCAAAATGGCGTTGTTTTGGCTGTTCTGTCTATCGACCACACATTGGCACGCTGTTCTATCTATTGAACACACGGCATGCTGTTCTGTCTATTGATCACACACAAACTGTCGCTGGCTACGCGCCTGCACGGTCAATAGCTGATTGCGGATGATTATTTTTTAAACAAGCGTTCAGCAAAACATGCCAACAAATCCAGGTTAGTCGCTGGAGGCGCTGATACACAACTAGGGTCTAGTTGCGTATTAGCACCTCTAGCGACTAACGTGGATTTGTGGAAGCCCATTGGCTCGCTTAGACCCCAATATGCTCCAATCGCGCGGAGTCACGCCATGTATCGTGACCCACTTGCACGCCCTATCAAAACATTGTGACGGTGTTTGTGCTAAGCAGTTGGTCACGTGATGGACTCTTCGGTTGTGACGTCAGTAAAAAGTGACGCACTGCGTCCATCGGAAGCCTTGGTTACGTCGTTACATAATTATGTGATTATACACGTTACATACTGGTTATTCTTGCTCTCTTGCCAGTATCCATGACACGGTTAAAATCATTACTGTATGCACCATTGACTGAGCTTATTATAATCCTCAATGCGCCAACGTGCTTATTCTTAAGCAGCATTGTACATGTCATTATAATTCATATGCTAATAATAATAATAAAGCCATATTCCACGTGCATTACATGATGAATTGGAATGTAGTCTGGCGTTGATTCATATAGTGCCTATATACAATAAAATGAAATATGACAAATAAATATAAGATATAGATATAAGATATACATTGTACATAATTTTTTCTTTAAAATGAAAGCAAAAACAATTATTTTAATATAATAAATAAATAAAGACAACATTGCAATAATATATTATCTATTTAACAATAATATGTCCTTTAAAATTGTTCAATATATATATATATATATATATATATAAATAAATTATCTTCTAGAAATATAATTTAAATTAGTAAACATACATTATAAGAGGACTAAAATATCATTTAAAATTATATTTACAATTATAATTGAATGCGTCCAATTTTGTTTACAAATACATTTATCCAATTATTAATGTGGGTTTGGTAAGTAACGGAAGGTTTGTTACCGTGTCGGCGTGGTTTGTACGTAATAAGCAACATCGTTGACAATATCTAGATCCCACGGGTTGCCAGTTGTCGTGTAGACGTATCTGTGGTTGCCGAAGTAATCGGAACATTCGATGTGTTTTTTCTCTGAAAAACAATTACTGAAATTATTGATAATAATTAAAGTAAAGACAGCATGTTGAGATATGAATCACAAAACTATAATTCAATCTGGTTTAGCATTCTGACTTTGGTCGCTGCTGTAACATCCGCTGCTTAAAGCGACATGATCAATTCATGGCTTCTTATTTTTTGTCTACAATCATGTTATACGGTATAAATTATACCTATTATAGCGTAAAGCCAGTCAAAATATGTTTTCATGTACCATTTAATGGTTGAAAATAGACGCAGTAAGGGGTGCTAAACTCTGTTTACACATCGACCACGAGGCGTTTTCGAAACGGTTGTAGGCGTGGCTAAAAATGCAGTATCATGTGAACACAAGTTGACGCCACTAACGCCACACCCAGCCAGGTGCACAGCTCCCAGTTGGTAAAGGTCAAAGGGTGGGTGTCACTCGCGGCTATTTGAGTGACAGCGTATATAAACATTCGACGTTTAACAATACGAAGTCAGTTCTGTTTCGATAAAACATTTATTGGCGGTCAGGACGCTACAACAGTTATAACTTATACTGATTAACATGATTTTGCAATAAAAATAAAAAGGCACGAACGGACCATATCGCTTTAATGACTGGTGTCAACATGAATCTTGACCACATTTATCGAGTGCACAACCAACCTGACAGCAACACACTCGAACCTCTTCTAAAATGGTATTTTACTGTAACATAGAATTTGATGAAGAAGGGTCAATTACACTTCGGATTAAAAAATAGCACAACACGAGCGTCAAATAGTTCTATATCCTTTTTGTTTGGAAGGAAAACTTGTTAAGCAGATGACGTGAAAATAGTGACGTCACTTCAACGACATTATGGCCAATATACTTTGCCTGACCCAGTACTTCAGAGACAAACTGGTACAACACTTACTTCTATCTGCCCAACATAGTCTTTTCTTATCGTAGTTGATGGCAATCGATTGCACATATAACAAGTCTCTTGTCACGATCTCTGTGATGTCACTTCCGTCCATATTAGCTTTGTAGATACGAGTAGGATCCCACGTCGCATAAAACAGCAACCTAAAAGGCATATTTAATATGTGTTAACAATACGGGCATGACACATCATGGAATAACATTATTAAGATCACGTTAGGTTTTACACAGTCGCCCATTGCAACCTATTCTGTGCTGGTATTGTTTACACGCACACACACGCACACACGCCAGCACGCATGCACGCACGCACGCATCACACACACTCACACACACACACACACACACACACACACACACACACACACACACACACACACACACACACACACGTGCATTGAGTATGACACGCGTTTCCAAGACAATGCATCTAAGATGATAATTATGCTATACGTATACTATACTGAGTATCTGTCATATACGTTGCACTAACACATTCGGAATAGTTGTCTATGTTTTTTGGCAATAACTTATTTAACTTCTTACAATATGCATGTTCACTTATGTTTTCGATTGTAAATGTTGTTCTACTTTAATAGTGCATACCTGAGAATCAGATAGATCCATTTTATTTTGAGCTCCAAGTAGTCAAATAGGCCACACATAACTGGACTATCAAAATGTCATGTGCGGCCATATTGTTTTTTTTTTTGGGGGGGGGGGCACCACAAGAACACCTTCAACGACTCGAGTGACACAACTGCCCACCTCTTTGGACACTCTTTGTTCGTATGTGCATAACTTTAGTAGTAAGACTGTGTGAGTCACGTTACCTCTCGTTCCGATCTACGGCCAGGCCTCTCGTTCCGGTACCAGTGTTGACGACTGTCGTTCTCACACCGCTCTCCAACTCATACGTTTCAACCCGTGACCCGGTTGTGAAGTATAGTTTGTTTTCTACTGGTTCAGCGACTAGCTGGTGAACAGTTGACTCTGCAGAGAACACAATAGGTACATGATATATTTTGTATATTGTTTAATGACAATTTATTATTGGCACAACGTCTGTTCCATATCATTCGACTCGATCTATTCGTTTCCCGCTAGACGTCGTCAGCACTGCGTGTCTGACGCAAGGAGAATTGACAGCTCCAGAATCTCACACCACAATCACAGGTTTACGTGAGACCTTCTCCACGCTTTATTTACCACAATATACTTAGCTGTACTTGAAAATGGTTAGATTGTGTTAATACTTCTAGATGCAGAAGCAATTATCGTTTGGTTTTCTTTAATGTATTTGTTCTTTCAATAGAACGGTGGATACGCTCGAGAGCTGCGCCGCTTAAGTAAGGTCAACGCGTTAAGTGTTTCAATGTGAACACAATCATATTATTTCATCTAACTGGCAATAGGCTAAATTACCCCAGTGTCAGCCTCGATTCGAATGTTATATTACAAATTGTCATATATTTTATCATGTTTATTTGTATATGTGATTTAGACAGTATATATATACATATATATATATATATATATATATATATATATATATATATATATATATATATATATATATATATTTGTATGTATGTATGTATGTATGTATGTATGTATGTCTGTCTGTCTGTCTGTCTGTCTGTCTGTCTGTCTGTCTGTATGTCTGTATGTCTGTCTGTCTGTCTGTCTGTCTGTCTGTCTGTCTGTCTGTCTGTCTGTCTGTCTGTCTGTCTGTCTGTCTGTCTGTCTGTCTGTCTGTCTGTCTGTCTGTCTGTCTGCCTGTTTGTCTGTCTGTTTGTCTGTGTTTCTTTTATGTCTGTCTCTGTCTGGATGTCTGTCTGTCTGTCAGCCTTTTGCGCGTGGTTCGAACAGTTTATTCCGTTTTATGTATTAAGCACACATTACGTTTTGCGAACTGAATAACATATTTGCCCATTAAGGGCTATAATTTTAACATATAAATATATATGTTTTTTTTGCTCTTGTTTTTGTTAATAATAAAACATTTTCGTTAGATTCAGACTAACTTGCCTGTTTCTAAGAGGGTCTTCGGTTTGAAGCCATGCAACGAAGCTTGCTTGATTGTTCTTTGGTCATAGCTCCAGTACACGAAACCACCAACATCGTCCACTGCCAGTGTCCCTACCTCTTCTTCAAATAAACCACACGTATCTCGTACTAGAGTGCAATTGTATTTATGAAAACTCGTCCTCGTACTCATTCACATTCATAGTAACCGTACTTGTACTCGATTACATTTGTATTGCAATCACTCCATCTTCGACCATGTTCCATAAAGCCTTGGCTATGACTATGCCCCACTCCAGACAGTAACATAATAATAATATTTATAATATTTATTATTTATAAAGCGCAATCTCGAAATATGCTCAAAGCGCTGTACAATAAAATATAAAACTATTTATTATGTGTTGAAACTAATATTAATAATAGTAACAAATATAACTGTAAAATTCACTTTCAGCTAAAAAACAATGTAGAAATTATTCATTTTAAAACTGTTAATTAAATATTATATAGAATTATTGACGATGAGGAAAATAAATAAACCAATAAATAAATAAAACTAATTAATATTCTATTTACATGCAAAACACATGCTAAACGATAGTATATATAAATTTCAATACATATGTGTAAAAATAAGATGAAATATTTGAAAAAAAATTCTAAAATGTCATTGAATATTTAAACTATTTCTGCACACAATAATAATTAATACGGTCACCTCGCTATACGGTTTACTATAGTCCAGACCCAAGGGTGACCGTATTGGCGAGGTGTCACCGTAGGTTCATATTTACAACCAGTGCCCACCTCAGTTCTACATGGACCCAGGTCACTGATAACATCTATGTACGCTGTGATCTCACTTTACAATCACCTCGGGACTGCAGCCAACTCGATATTACAATCACCCTCGGATTGTTCTTAATAGTGTCCACATAGAGAAAATAGCAAACAAAATATCACAAATTAGGACACTTCGCTACTAAGGTCACATTTGTCCAATCCCTATGGAACTTTAAGAGCGAGGTTCCACAGCTGTGGTCTTACTTACTTTTACCGGTGACCAGCCGTGTTGGAGGTCCGTACATCGCGCGTGCTGACGACCAGCGTCGTGGAAGTCTCCATATACCATAGTGGGAACCGACAAGAAGAGCTCTGGGACAGTGGATCGGGACACCTGTATGACAAAGACGACGACACACACGTGACTTGTGGAAGAGTAACTGCACAAAACTGTCTGTTTAAATAGAAAGAATACCATGGAAACATTAATATACTTACTAGAATTAATAAAATGAAATATTTTGTTGCGCATACCGTATATTTAAAATGATGACATTCCTTGAATGCTTTCGTCTTTCCCAGAGTGTATCTAACTAGATATAAATCAACTAATGCAATGACGTCATGTAGGAATATAATATAAAATATAATAGTCGTCTAAAAAGTATGTGGTTATTGTTTTATTATTTGTTTTATACCACATTTCTGTTACCTGTGTATTGGTGTGTACACTATATACCAGTAAGATTGTTTACCATGCCTTGGCTATATATTTAACAATTTAAAAAATATTACTCAATTAATTAATACATTTTAATTGTTCAGTTTTATTTCTAAAGGTTGTTCGTCTACATTTATAAATTGCGTATTTATCTTGTATACAATCAGTTGTACGGCTCGTTATCATTATCAGTTACCCTACGCTCTTACTGTATTGTTAGTTCTGTATTATTACAAATATCACAGTCAATTGAATAAGGATAGTCATACATTTTGTTTTGAAAACAAATAACAACGCAAATGTAACTTAACAAAATAATTATAAGCAAAGACAAGAGGCTTACCGTCTGAGTTCGAAGCCCAGAAACAGACCAATGTCAGGAACAGTATTCGAGATAGAAGCCCGGTTGACAGAGGCCTATGCGGTGGACCTCTGGTCAGCCTGTTCGGACGGCGCGTACAGGACATCGTGGCTGTTCAGCGGTGACTGTCTCTCACGTTTGAGCTCCGAAAGCGTTATGGTGACATGTGGCGTCGCAGTTGAATATGACAACGGAGCAGCGTGATGATTTGTGTGACAAGCGGATCGTAATTACAGACGCCGACTGATTGACTACGGGCAAAGCTGTGTTGATGCGTGACATGACAACAGGACCGGTTGACGTCACGTGACAATTGGATTATCTGTTCACTGCCTCCCCCTGAATCTTTCTGTTTTTGTCTCTGTCTCCGTCTCCGTCTCCGTCTCCGTCTCCGTCTCCGTCTCCGTCTCCGTCTCCGTCTCCGTCTCCGTCTCCGTCTCCGTCTCCGTCTCCGTCTCCGTCTCCGTCTCCGTCTCCGTCTCCGTCTCCGTCTCCGTCTCCGTCTCCGTCTCCGTCTCCGTCTCCGTCTCCGTCTCCGTCTCCGTCTCCGTCTCCGTCTCCGTCTCCGTCTCCGTCTCCGTCTCCGTCCCCGTCCCCGTCCCCGTCCCCGTCCCCGTCCCCGTCCCCGTCCCCGTCTCCGTCTCTGATTTTTGTGTCGCTGTCGCTGTCGCTGTCGCTGTCGCTGTCGCTGTCGCTGTCGCTGTCGCTGTCGCTGTCTCTCCTACTGCCATTGCCTCTGTCGAACTGCACTATCATTCATATTTTCTAAAAATCTCACAAGTTGCTACGACAGACTGGTTAGTTCGAGTTGCGTGCTGAGGTCTTCCGTCGCCTAGATATATATTTCCAGTTAATAAAGACGCTGTATATACAATACGTTATCACTTTCTTCATACAACTTAATATCACATAATATGGATGTTAATGATGAAGTGGTGCAAAACACGAAATGCTATATCTGCGTGTCAAACGTCAATCGTTCCACTGGCCGGAAGGGGGAGCCAGAAATGTTGCCAAATAACGATATGAATAAATATTCTTCACAAACTGTTTGAATATGTTCTTGATATGGTGACATTTCTTGACACATTGGCGGAGAACAAAACGTATTGAAAAGAAGCTGTGAACAAACTTTGATAGTGTTTTTGTAATTAATGATTATTGAGGTTAAAAAATAAATTGGGTGTTTGATCATTAGGAAGAGGGATGGACAATGTTATGGAGGTGAAGACGATGAATCATGGATGCAGATGGTTTTGGCTCGGTGGTTACCGATGGGTACAACGGCAACACGAAGGCAAAACAACGATGTCTTCGGCGGTAGTGTGGCACGTTTATGGCAACAGTCACGTGGGCAGATCTGTAGGATCAAAACAAGAGGATGTCTTGAGGGAAGCATGAGGTTGTAATGGAGTTCAGAAATACCTGCAGGAATCCACATGATGTATGTTAGTTCGATATTTAAATCGGCGTTGTATTACAACACCATGGCAAAATAGTGCTGGTGGCGCAGCCTGCGGTGAATGTTTCCAGTATTAGTAGGGTCAGCGTATGTGATCTTAATTGATACAATCTTTATAAATGCATTGACAATGACGACAGTTTAAAGATGATCAGTTGACATGTCGTCATCATGTCGATGACGTAACCTGTTGCTAGACAAAGTGTCCGTCAAGTCACCAGCAATGGACGCCGAAAACGTGTAGCGTATAGGTATTATGTGGAGTATGTTTCTAACATGCAGCATTATAATAGTCAGCGTTATATATATATATATATATATATATATATATATATATATATATATATAATTAATATATATATATATATATATATATATATATATATATATATATATATATATATATATATATATATATATATATATATATATGACATATATATGAATCAAAATGAAAACAGCCTACACAACCATACACACATTATAATTGATAACACAAATTATATGTATGGCATTGCGGTATTTCTTGTACTTATTGTTATTAGTTTAGAGCTTTAGAAATTATGAGGTTCAATCTGTTGTTGCTTAATAGACTATTAATGCAACGTATCATACTGAAGCGATGTATCTAAACTTGCATCATATTTGACTAATTCAAGTTGTTATGTTAACTATCTGTCCAGATCCGAGCTCTGGACAGAGAGTCCCACGGGTAGCGTAATGTTCACGGAAGACGACAGAGAACAACAACGTGCCCTCTCTGAAGGTTAATGCCACGCTACTTGGTCGAGAAATAAACCGTTACTTTGATGAGACATGAGATTAAACGGTACTTGAATTAAACCTGACGTTATATGAGCCGATTAGGTCTACTATGCAAGAATAACCAAAATACCGATTAGTTTATTTTCCATACCATACTGTTTCTTCATTAGGTAGCGCATTGCACTGTGACTGTGTGCTTATATTTTATATGTAGATATGGTATAACATAAATTAGCTATCAAAACATAAATACTATAGAAACATTAATATTGATTACGAGGGTAGACCTTTAAGTTAATTCAAAACAGTGGTTCCATCTGACGACAGCGAAGAATCAACATACTAGCCTAACGTTTGACGGCGCCGTTAGGTGGCAGTACTTTCCCTCTTTGGGAGAGTCAGTCTTGATCAGTCTGTGTTGAGTCCTACAGATCTTCTCTATATATAGCAACAAACACTGCTGAATTTCTATGTCTCCGTGATCCACGTGTCTTGTCAAAACTCCAGCTCAATCTTTTTATCACATTTCCAAAATGCTTGTTGCCACGATATGAAGCAACTCATACTTTGCATCGATACGTAGACGCGTTCATTGTCACATACATTACTTTATGTTGCATTCACCAATTTTCCCTGTGTGTTTTCTAAAACAGATCTTTTGCACCGACATGAAATATAGTTTCGTTGAGCAAATGCGTCATCGTCTTGATCTTGTAGTACGGAGTAAATATCTCACGAGCGTCACTCACTATATAGTCTGCATATATCTTAAGTTTCAGGAATGGTCATGCATCAAAATTGATTCGTTGCACCAATACCAAATGACAGAGGGCAACTAGTAAGATGCCAAACTGTAAACAACAATGGTTTCCAACAAATGTATGCGAGCAACACCGAGGCGCTGCTCAGACAAGAAAATCTTGCAGATGCAGATTCTGGGAATGCAGAGTTTGTTTTAATTAATAGCACATATCACTATGCTGTTCGGCTATTTCTGTAGTGTAGTTCGAATATGCGTCCTATCGCCTGATACACACTTGACTACGTAGGTTGGCGTTATACATAGCAATCATTATTTTAAGTCTCACACCAATATTACTATTTAAACACATCGTTTAAGACCCATATGTCACGTTTCAATAGTTCCCACAAACGCCAGTGTGCGTTTGAAGCATTGCAGATTGTCTTGCATATACGTCACATGTTGCAATTCCGTTGTGTGCATTGCACAATGTTAAATATAGATATTCAAGTGAAAAAAAGATAAGAGACAACCAAACTAGATTCTTTATGGAAGGTAACCAGAAAACCGAGACCGATTAAATACAACCCGGTTTCATGAGTAAAAACACTGCCTGTTCAATTAATGAGCAGCTTACATTGTCTGCCAGGTGGCGACACTCAATCGGATTCCTAATTCCAGTGTCGCTTCTGAAAAGATTTATTCATAATAATTTACGAAATACGGATATCGATTTTAACCGGAATGGCAGGCAATACACACAAAAATAGCGACTTTCTGTTTGGTTGCAATTTTCGAGTTTTCCACTTAACGTTTTCTAAAATTTGGGTTTAGCACTTTATGTCAGACGTAAGAAAAACGTCTATAAAATTATATCCTTGTATTTATCCAACTAAGCTAAGGATAATCCGTATGTGACTGTTGACAAACAGACGCAAGACATCGCACAAACTTACATGTAGTGTGTAACATAGGTTTTAAAAGGACAACGGGATATGTAAGAATAAAACGTTGCAGGCCCAACAAAACATTTCAAGACCCAACTATCCAAGCAAACAAGCCGCCGCCGTCAGTTATGGAGTTTCAGTGTTACATGGTAAGAAATTGCAACTGACTTCTATTGGGTTGTTTACATATACACATGCATGTGCGCACACACATACACGCACACACGCACGCACGCACGCACTAACGCCGTGTCGCCACCTCCGGTCTTTCGGCAGTCGGCCTGGCTCGATGATCGATAGACACCAAAATGATACACAAACACATACATCATGTGGATTCCTGCAGCTATTTCTGAACTCCAGTACAACCTAATGCTTCCCTCAAGACAACCTCTTGTTTTGCTCCTACAGATCTGCCCACGTGACTGTTGCCATAAACGTGCCTCACTACCGCCGAAGACATCGTTGCTTTGTCTTCGTGTTGCCGTTGTACCCATGAGTACCCACTGAGACAAAACCATCTGCATCCATGCTTCGTCGACTTCAGCCCCGCAACGTTGTCCATCCCTCTGTCTGATGATAAAACACCCAGTTTGTATTAACCAGACAATCATTAACTAAAACACACTATCAACGTTTGGACAGCTTCTTTTCAATACTTTTTGTTCTCCGCCAATGCGTCAAGAAGTGTCACCATATCCAGAACACATTCTAACAGTTTGTGAACAATATTTACAGATATCGTTATTTGGCCAAATGCCCGGTTCCCCTTTCCGGCCAACGGAACGATTAACGTTTGACACGCAGATATAGCAGTTCGTGTTTCGCAACATTTTATCATTAAAATCCATATTATGTGACATTAAGTTGTATGAAGAGAGTGATATGCTGTATATGCAGCGAGTTTGTTACCTGGAAATTTATCTCTAGGCGACGGAAGTCCTCATAACTCAACTAGAACTAACCAGTCAGCCATAACAACCTGTGAGATCA
This sequence comes from Oasisia sp. SBJ-2009, assembly GCA_964017155.1. Taxonomy (NCBI): domain Eukaryota; kingdom Metazoa; phylum Annelida; class Polychaeta; order Sabellida; family Siboglinidae; genus Oasisia; species Oasisia sp. SBJ-2009. The sequence continues at coordinate 12,200,362 of OZ024860.1, forward strand.
TTAGAAAATGTGAATGATAGTACAGTTCGACACGACAATGGTTAAAGTTAATTGCGAGCTTAGAAGAATCGTGTAAACGTATTGGTGCTGGCAGCGACAAATGAGAGCTCCGATATTTTCTTATGGCTAATAATTATGTCGGTGATAATACTTATTATCAGCACTCTATAATAACTACATAGGCTTAACTATGCACGAATCCAGAAATGTGAATGGGCATATATTGCTGGTCAACGATATGTATTTAGCTGCCACCAATTTATAACATAACAGCCATCT
>OZ024860.1:12203140-12220640 GCA_964017155.1 Oasisia sp. SBJ-2009
GCGGAATCGGTGAGAAAAGTTATTATTTTAAATGTTGTGATGCTCGTATTTATATGCGTACGTGTTGTACATTTCATGTGGCACCCGGATAAACCGACATCCGTGTTCTCGCCAAACACAAATTAAAAGTGGCGGACATGTAAATACAAATTGAGAGGTTCCAATTCCTCCAGACGATGTACCACATGTCCAATAACTTATGTGTGCAACCGTCTATCGATGCACCATTATTAACAACCCATACAGAGAGTTACCTATGACATGGCTGCCGGACTATAAACAATGTTTGCCCATGTACATGTAGACAACACCTGACTCTCAACAACAAACTTAGATTCCGTTTTATTGTAGCATGGAAAAGATCCAAATACAAGAGTTACATGCGGTGAAACTGAGAGACACATTAGAAATAAGACCATGTTTATGTTTTAATGATTCCTATATTGTTAAAATATCGAGTCTCTGGCTACTTCGACATCGGATATTTTCCAACACAATTATTTTACAATCATTATGAAGAATGATTTGTTTCTTGAGGAAGATATTTTGTATAATCAATCTATCTAGCATTGACCGTCATGTACAGCTGTTTTAAGAAAGTGCATTCTCTAATGTTGGCGAATTCACCAGACAAACTAAAGTTCGATCCAAAACCAATACAATCGGTTCTGGTTTTTCGTGGAATTATGAGATGATTATAATCGGGCACATGTTTCTCAGTTTACCTTGTAGGGTTTCATTGACCTAATGTTACGGCGTGTTAAAAGCCAACTACCAATCAAGCAGATGACATTGGAAAGTTACCAGATTCTGTGGAAAGAAAATACAATTCTTTTGACACTAATATCGTTAGTTTATATCTCCTATTGCGGATATACTTTATACCAGCGGGGGAGTTTACAACAGCAGACGCAAAATCAGTTAACAGCTAAGAAAGGTATAATGACAACAACTCATCAAAACGCGTCTGTTCAATAGATACAATCCTCGGTTGCAGTCAACTAGGCTGCAATTATTGGACAATCGCCAATAAGGCGCACTGGGTTACTGTCTCTGACACGTCTTCCTTGTGAGGGCTGCTGTGACGAGAATACGGCGAGGACGCATCGTTACATGCTAGATACTTAGCGCTCACTTAATCAGAACTTTGGTATGGTGTTAAATAAATAATGATTTCCGGTACTACATTCGTATAATAGTGGTACACTTAAAGTTACAGTTATTTTAGAGATATTTTTGTGTGCGTGCGTATGTTGTAATTATTATGTAATTTTTAGTTTGGATCTTTTGGATCCAATAAAACTTTTATATACATGTTTATGTGTTATTATTGCACAATGTTTGTAATTTATGTACCGTTCCTATCTAGTTTTAGTCTTGCATCTTTTAGAAGTCTTATTTTGTTTGTATATGCCATAAGTATGATTTGATTTCACATAACTGGTAAACGCATTTAACCGTCTGGATGTGCATCGCTAGAAAAAACAATGGGATGAGATTGAGGCTAAGTATCATATATATCGTAAATATAGTTTACGTCACTATAACACAATATACCGATATGTCTATTTTATTCATATGAACAACGCTTATTATATTGTATTGAAGAATACAAAGGAATAATGTGGCTGAAACATAACTAAGGAACCACGTTCTGGCTATATCAATGATAAATCAACGAAGTGGCATTTCCTCGGGTACTATCTGTATTCGGTAAATTGTAACTAGCGAAACAAAATGAGTAAATACAGAATTGCGAACACTAATCTCTTTTTAACAAGAAAAACAAATGCAATGGTCGGTTTAATTAGACGCAGTCGGAGCCGAGTTCCTACTAAATTGGAACCCATATTCACATTTCGAACATGTGTGCTAAACTGGATGCAGTCTACGTAGTTGGAACCTATGCTATGGTATATCCTTAGTGGAGTTAACCTTACCAGGTTGGAATGTCCGTTGTTGTAGTAATAGCATAGTAATTGTAACACACCAATAGCCCACTGAAACTTGCGCTAACATACTTTGTGTAGTTAAATTCACACTAGAACTTGTGTGGCACTATACATTGTTGGGGTTCAACATTCGTCTTCTTCAGTCATCCACTACAGTCAATTATGACGACTTCGTGGATAGTGTGCGCATAATAATAATATTATACTAAAAACAGTGCAAGTGCATGTTAAAAACAGTAGTCACCAGAAGTTAAGCCTCAAGGTCTGTCGCAGCCATATGCAGTGCTGTCACGCTCAAGACACTGCTTGAAAGCCTGTATGGAAGGAGCATTTATTGTTTGGATTGTGAGTTTGTTCCAGGGGTCTATTGTGCTTATGAAAAAACAAATGCTTATAGGCTTGAATCCGTTGAACCCTGAGTTGTAAGGGGTGCCCTCTACGCCCAGCGGCTACATGTTCTGAGGCACAGTGGGTACGCGCTGGCTGGGTGTATTTGCTGAGAGGGATGTCTACTAAGCTGTGTTGGATTTTATACATCATAGTGAGCCTAGCTGTGTGTCTGCGATGTTCTAAGGACGGCCATTTCAATTGTTGCATCATTTCAGTCGGGCTACTGTGGCGCCGCCAGTCACTGTGTATATATCTGGCTTGTACCGCTGTAAGTCGTTACATCAACAGCACTATCGCTATTAAGGCCAAGAGCAAAACGCCAGCTTCAGATGGTGTATGGCTTTGGTGACACATATGATTCATTGCAATCGTTGGTCACACTGACAGTGCAAGTTCTAGAAAGACAACTGTGCTGCAGTTCCGTCTACCAAATTGCAATCAATGATGCAATCAATGGTACACGAATGTTTAAGTGATTCACACAAACTACGGGCCTGGGATTGTTCATTTAGTCTGCACTATCTGGACGCCATCAGAGGCAGCGGCTGAACGAAACAGTTGCTCGGTGTCTGTTTGACGGGTGGCTGTGAGTGCTTACAGGCCAAACTAGGCCAGGTTATGATATGACATAACATAAGTATTAACTGATCTGCATGTTTGATAGCACACCTTCAATGCCCTGGATTTGTGATCGAATTAGCTTGTCTTTTTCAAATGCCAGACGAGGACAACCAAGGTGGAATGGTCACAATTACGCTTCGACACTTTATCCAAAGTGCTGGTTTAACAAGATTTAACAAGAACAAGATTGCCACCTAGAGAATCAACTCTAGATGGCAGGTGAACAAGGAAGCCCTTTTGCTTATCGAGAGTCCAACCTATCTGTCTCGCCCTTCTTAGATATATGTCGATTTTATGTTTAAACATATTAACACTACTAGCACCTACACAATCAGCTGATAATATGTTCCATTCGTTTACTGTTCTTTGTGAAAATGAGGATTTTCTAGTGTCTAGTCGACACTGCTTCTTTGCTAACTAACTCCAAGTCCTTAACCGAGGAATTTTTTTCTGTCAATATTTGCATACCCATTCAATATTTTAAACACTTCTATCTGATCTCCTCTCAGTCTCCTGGTTTCTAGTGTTGTTAATCCACATTCTTTTAGACGCATGTGTTGGTATCATTTTGGTTGCTCTCCTTTGTACTCTTTTTAGCATATCAATATCCTTCTTGCGATATGGCAATATGGTTGACATATTTCTAAGTAAAGTCGTATCAAACCCATTTTCTAGCTGTCGATGTATGACTATATAGAATAATAATTTGATGGTATTGTCTGGTGGGATAATAGTAACATATACAAATTGCAAAACAAACATCACTCTTTTTGCCAAAATAGCGATGTAAACAATTATAAATACATTTATTTTCTAGTTTTAGTAGGTTGGCTGGGATGGGTGTTGAGGCTCTACAATTCATCTCAACGTTTGATATTCATAGCATATTATGCACATCCATGAATGTATTTGTCCTATCTCTCCAATGTTGAAAAATTACACAGCCGTAGCGTGATACGTTATAGTTAATCATAATTCAGCGTGTACGATAAATAAATAAATACATCACGGCTATATTATAGCAAAGATCATATAGCACACATGTTGCAATCACAGCGTGTTTGTTGCGTCATGACGCTATCAAAATTAATTTAATTGTGTTTTTCTTAAGCTGCGTGACTACTGTCTACGGTAGACGTAGGCAGCAGCTTGAACCGATTGCGTGTGCTACCAGCTCGTGAAATTACGGCTGAATGCAGACGCCATTTGTAAAACCACTCTTTCTCGCGTTTCCCCCATCACGTGATTCCAAACAAACTGCCTGCTGATAGGAACACTGCATCTAGCGATGGTCTCATTCGTTCTGCTAGGAGTACAGCCACATTGCGCGTCCCTGGACAAGATACTTTTGTAGTTCGTTCGTTCTACACAGTCGCGAGAGCAATGTGGACCAAATGCTAGGAAAACTAACCATCGTAACTAAGCGTTTCTGACATGATTAGGGTAAATAAAAATAATAATAATTGTTCTTATTACATAATGTCCTGTACGTAACAGTAATATTTAGTACAGTGGTGTAATAATGATGTATTGCATGTATATTGAAGATATATATATATATATATATATATATATATATATATATATTCAATATATTAAATATAAATATTTTGAATATATATATATATTCAAAATATATATATATATTCAATATATATATATATATATATATATATATATATATATATTGAATATATATATATATATATATATATATTGAATATATATATATATATATATATATATATATATATATATATATATATTGAATATATATATATATTTTGAATATATATATATATTCAAAATATTTATATTGAATATATTGAATATATATATATATATATATATATATATATATATATATATCTTCAATATACATGCAATACATCATTATTACACCACTGTACTAAATATTACTGTTACGTACAGGACATTATGTAATAAGAACAATTATTATTATTTTTATATATATATATATATATATATATATTTTTTATATATATATATATATTATATATATTGAATATATATATATATATTCAATATATATGTATTGAATATATATATATATATATATATATATATATATATATGTATTGAATATATATTGAATATATATTGAATATATATATATATTGAATATATATATTTTGAATATTTTAAATATATATATATTAAATATATATATATATATATTGAAAATATTAAATATATATATATATTGAATATATATATATATTCAATATATATATTTAATATATTCAATATATATATATTTAATATATATATATTCAAAATATATATATTCAATATATATATATATTCAATATATATTCAATATATATATATATATATATATATACTACAGTAATTAATTAATGGACAGATAAATATATAACATAGTTTAACAATAGGCTTTTATCTAACTTATTCATCATCTTTTTTTGAAACACCAATATTCTTATATATTTTACTTGTTATATAATTAATGTGAGCGCCCCAGTTATTATGTGTTTTTTGTTAGTAGACCCAGACATTTTATCTTGTTTGGCAGTGTTAATTTTTATGCCGTCTTTGTAAATCGTATTATTCCTCTCTCTTATACTCTTTTCGTATTACTCAAGGTCACTGTATGATTTTTTTTTATTTAAAGAAAGTTGATTGATTCTAAGCCATGGAGATAGTCTTTTTATTTCAGAGTTCATAGCAATTTCCATTTCATGTATAATGGTGCCTGGGTCTTTTTGAAAAACCAACTTTTAGCCATATAAAATGCATTCACTGTATGATAAATAATTGGAATCCTTGCCTGGACGAATCGACATATTCACCAATAAGTGTGATAATTCAATATGATATTGCAGTTGATTCTTATGTAATAATATATTCTTGTCGAGCCAATTGGTTACGTCAGCGGAGAAATGTTTTTGTCGAAACGCGGACGATATGGAATATTATTATTCATGCCTCCGGTATTTGATGATTTAAAAAAAGATATTCACTTACTTTGAAGCATAATTTGTGAAACGTACGTTTGACAAATTATGCTCCAAAATAATTGAATTTCTTACAAAATAACTTGCGCGAACTTTTGCAGTAAATTAGATAGTTTAGAACACTCGTAAAAAACACGAGAAGTGTTGCAAACACTGTAGGCCTACATAGTACGTAGTGTCTCCTGTGTTGTCATATCTGATTGCTTCGCTCTATTTATCATATAACTGTTGTAATAAACAAATAAAAATAAATAAATATACTTATATAGCGTCAAATCTAGTTAAAACTATTCAGGGCGCTTTACATGTACATGTAGTAGATATCACTTTAAGATAATTACTTAAACATATGACTAAACTTAGTTCAAAGTGTCAAATAAACAGACTTATAAAAATTATAAATAAACAAATAAAATATAGAAGGCTAGAAATACATAAATCGATAACGTCATTTAAGAAGGTAGAAGTTTGGGGTCGCAGATTAATCCTTGAAAGTTTATGTCCGGTACAAGCCATTTAGGATGAAAACATTACAATTCCCACATACACACATATTTAAGTGTATGCGTGCGTACGTCGCTCGTCTACAGACACATGCTACAAAATCCAATGCAAACTGACAATACCATTGTAATCGCATCGTTACGTATTGGTGAGTAGAAAATAGTCCGCCGTGGACGGGCAAGAAGTGTGATTGACAGCCACAACCCTTCAATGTTACTACACCCAGTCCTATAGCGTACTGGAACTGCCTAGTGCCTACCATTTATAATCTGCATGCCGGCGGGCGGGCGGGCGGGTGCGCGGGCAGGACGAACGAACGAACGGACGGACGGACGGGCGGGCGGGCGGGCGGGCGGGCGGGCGGGCGGACGGGCGGGCGGGCGGGCGGGCGGGCGGGCGGGCGGGCGGGCGGGCGGGCGGGCGGGCGGGCGGGCGGACGGACGGACGGACGGACGGACGGACGGACGGACGGACGGACGGACGGACGGACGGACGGACGGACGGACGGACGGACGGACGGACGGACGGACGGACGGACGGACGGACGGACGGACGGACGGACGGACGGACGGACGGACGGACGGACGGACGGACGGACGGACGGACGGACGGACGGACGGACGGACGGACGGACGGACGGACGGACGGACGGACGGACGGACGGACGGACGGACGGACGGACGGACGGACGGACGGACGGACGGACGGACGGACGGACGGACGGACGGACGGACGGACGGACGGACGGACGGACGGACGGACGGACGGACGGACGGACGGACGGACGGACGGACGGACGGACGGACGGACGGACGGGCGGACAATTAAGCAATCAATTGTTTGATTGCTTATGACGTAACAAGAATCCAACATTATTGTATCCCATGCATCCCATAGTTATAATTTTTCATTTGCCTGCTGTCAATGCCAGAAGACACACATCCCGCAAAAAGAACATTAATGGAAAACCTATCCTGAATTCGCAGTGCCAATTACATCGATCTGCAACTAATACACGCCCGTATTACATGCTGCTGAGTTCCCTGAAATGTTGGACCAGGCGCCATGATCGTATTCTGTATCCAGGTACCAATGTCACGATGAACTAGAGTACGGCTGTTGTTGTTAGTCACCGTCTCTGTGGGCGGCTGTAGTAGACTGTGGCTTGAGATAATAGAATCGGGTCATTATCCAGTAATCAGCGTATCATTGAGTCGGCGTCGGCTGGCGTACGACGTGATTGCTGTCTGTTGCAGAAGGCCAACTCCGTTGCGGTGTGATTCCTTGTATTACTCTGTAAAATGGTACTTGGTGTTAAATTAACTGCGCTTTGAACTTCGCGTGAACAAAGTGTAGAACATTTCCTTTATAGTGGGTCGGTTGAACGCATCTTGTTTGTTGCTTCGCGAGAGTTCCAGAATTCCATAATTCGTCGTTCCAAACGACGTAGGACATTAGGTAGATTGTCACATGTTTGGAACACTAATCGTTTGCTGGGATCGATTGAAGCATTGTGTTATGGAAATTTCGTAGGTATGTCTCGACAATGCTGGTGTACCCAACATATGCTCGGGGTGGTTTGTATGTACTCATATATATATGTATATATATATATATATATATATATATATATATATATATATATATATATACATATATATATATATATATATATATATATATATATACATATATATATATATATATATACATATATATATATATATATATATATATATATATATATGTATGTATATATATATATATATATATACCCACATATATATATATATATACATATATATATATATATATATATGTATATGTATATATATATATATATATATATATATATATATATATATATATACACATATATATGCGACAGGAACTTTCACAATGACCTGGAATACGATAAGAAAATAATGCTAAGTGTATCTAACTATCAGGCATTTTATAACAAACGACAATTCTTCTTCTTATTGAACCTGTAGCAACAAGACAAGAGCAATATTTTTTATGAGAAATTACCAGTGGATGTTAATGAGTTTGAACAAAACAGACGCATTGCACTAAATGTCTGTGCAACATCTTGGACCTTCACCGGAGCGATCACGTAACGAGGTATATGGATATGATCACTACAACCACAGTCTCGTCGGCTGTATTACGGCATGTCCACCTACCACCAGGTGTTAGGTTGAACATAGATCGACGAAGACGGAGATGACAACCAAGAACAACCACTGGCGCAAGATTGTTGATTGGGAACTCATTCCCTCTGCCTCTGCCTCTGCCTCTGCCTCTGCCTCTGCCTCTGCCTCTGCCTCTGCCTCTGCCTCTGCCTCTGCCTCTGCCTCTGCCTCTGCCTCTGCCTCTGCCTCTGCCTCTGCCTCTGCCTCTGCCTCTGCCTCTGCCTCTGCCTCTGCCTCTGCCTCTGCCTCTGCCTCTGCCTCTGCCTCTGCCTCTGCCTCTGCCTCTGCCTCTGCCTCTGCCTCTGCCTCTGCCTCTGCCTCTGCCTCTGCCTCTGCCTCTGCCTCTGCCTCTGCCTCTGCCTCTGCCTCTGCCTCTGCCTCTGCCTCTGCCTCTGCCTCTGCCTCTGCCTCTGCCTCTGCCTCTGCCTCTGCCTCTGCCTCTGCCTCTGCCTCTGCCTCTGCCTCTGCCTCTGCCTCTGCCTCTGCCTCTGCCTCTGCCTCTGCCTCTGCCTCTGCCTCTGCCTCTGCCTCTGCCTCTGCCTCTGCCTCTGCCTCTGCCTCTGCCTCTGCCTCTGCCTCTGCCTCTGCCTCTGCCTCTGCCTCTGCCTCTGCCTCTGCCTCTGCCTCTGCCTCTGCCTCTGCCTCTGCCTCTGCCTCTGCCTCTGCCTCTGCCTCTGCCTCTGCCTCTGCCTCTGCCTCTGCCTCTGCCTCTGCCTCTGCCTCTGCCTCTGCCTCTGCCTCTGCCTCTGCCTCTGCCTCTGCCTCTGCCTCTGCCTCTGCCTCTGCCTCTGCCTCTGCCTCTGCCTCTGCCTCTGCCTCTGCCTCTGCCTCTGCCTCTGCCTCTGCCTCTGCCTCTGCCTCTGCCTCTGCCTCTGCCTCTGCCTCTGCCTCTGCCTCTGCCTCTGCCTCTGCCTCTGCCTCTGCCTCTGCCTCTGCCTCTGCCTCTGCCTCTGCCTCTGCCTCTGCCTCTGCCTCTGCCTCTGCCTCTGCCTCTGCCTCTGCCTCTGCCTCTGCCTCTGCCTCTGCCTCTGCCTCTGCCTCTGCCTCTGCCTCTGCCTCTGCCTCTGCCTCTGCCTCTGCCTCTGCCTCTGCCTCTGCCTCTGCCTCTGCCTCTGCCTCTGCCTCTGCCTCTGCCTCTGCCTCTGCCTCTGCCTCTGCCTCTGCCTCTGCCTCTGCCTCTGCCTCTGCCTCTGCCTCTGCCTCTGCCTCTGCCTCTGCCTCTGCCTCTGCCTCTGCCTCTGCCTCTGCCTCTGCCTCTGCCTCTGCCTCTGCCTCTGCCTCTGCCTCTGCCTCTGCCTCTGCCTCTGCCTCTGCCTCTGCCTCTGCCTCTGCCTCTGCCTCTGCCTCTGCCTCTGCCTCTGCCTCTGCCTCTGCCTCTGCCTCTGCCTCTGCCTCTGCCTCTGCCTCTGCCTCTGCCTCTGCCTCTGCCTCTGCCTCTGCCTCTGCCTCTGCCTCTGCCTCTGCCTCTGCCTCTGCCTCTGCCTCTGCCTCTGCCTCTGCCTCTGCCTCTGCCTCTGCCTCTGCCTCTGCCTCTGCCTCTGCCTCTGCCTCTGCCTCTGCCTCTGCCTCTGCCTCTGCCTCTGCCTCTGCCTCTGCCTCTGCCTCTGCCTCTGCCTCTGCCTCTGCCTCTGCCTCTGCCTCTGCCTCTGCCTCTGCCTCTGCCTCTGCCTCTGCCTCTGCCTCTGCCTCTGCCTCTGCCTCTGCCTCTGCCTCTGCCTCTGCCTCTGCCTCTGCCTCTGCCTCTGCCTCTGCCTCTGCCTCTGCCTCTGCCTCTGCCTCTGCCTCTGCCTCTGCCTCTGCCTCTGCCTCTGCCTCTGCCTCTGCCTCTGCCTCTGCCTCTGCCTCTGCCTCTGCCTCTGCCTCTGCCTCTGCCTCTGCCTCTGCCTCTGCCTCTGCCTCTGCCTCTGCCTCTGCCTCTGCCTCTGCCTCTGCCTCTGCCTCTCCCTCTCCCTCTCCCTCTCCCTCTCCCTCTCCCTCTCCCTCTCCCTCTCCCTCTCCCTCTCCCTCTCCCTCTCCCTCTCCCTCTCCCTCTCCCTCTCCCTCTCCCTCTCCCTCTCCCTCTCCCTCTTTGTCACGCTCTCTCTTCTCTCTCTGTCTCTTCCAAATTTCTCTGTCTCTCTGTCTCTCTGTCTCTCTGCCTCTCTCTCTCTCTCTCTCTCTCTCTCTGTCTCTTTCTGTCTCTTTCTGTCTCTGCCTGTCTCTGCCTGTCTCTGCCTGTCTCTGTCTGTCTGTCTGTCTATCTGTCTATCTGTCTCCCCCCCCCCCCCGCTCCTCTCTATGCTGTCCATCATGCATGATGTTGACAGGGTGCATTCTTGTGTTTTGTTTGTCGGTGACAGGTGAACATGATTTGAGCGGCGAAGCATTTGTCGCAGTCGTTGCAGAAGACTAGTGCGTGCAAAAGCACCCAGACGGCCATACCGGAGATTGTCTTTGCGTTGATATTTTTCTGATACTTATACAACTATATGGCTCTTTCCTTTGTGTAGGCCCTATGGCCCGCCTGCACTCTTGTCGGTTTTGGGCGGAGGCTTCCAAATAGCTTACAGAGATGTGTGTACATTTCAAATGTTTTTGGATCACATCTTTCTACCTCAGCCGATGTCCGCCACAGCTTGGAACAAAAGATGGAACGACGTCAGAATACTAGAAAATAACAGGTATCGGTCGAATCCGCTGACTGCCCCGCGAATCTACAAACGCAGGAACTGCTCTATATATACATGTATGTAAGTCATTGCACCGTGCATTGTAAACACATCGAGTTTTGTTTCCGTTCGAGTAGGCCAACAACGTAAAAGTTCCACACGCTTAGTTGAACGCCTGAATCACGTCTGGGACATTATTAACAAACCAGCGGTTTCGATAACGTTTTCACCGATGGCAGTATTGCTTCCCAAATCACGTACTACTCTGTGACACTTCGCTACACATTGCACGTTAATCTGTCCGACTGGGAACTAGCAGAAACCACAACTGCCTACTATACTTGTCTTCAACACACGACGAGTAAGCTGAGCGGCCTGGTCACATCGTAACTGCAGCGTTGTCGCGCTTACATTTTTCCCATCGTTAAAAACTTCCCGGTTGACGTTTCTGCGCATGCGCGATAAATGTAAAATCATCAATGTCCAGCGAAACGACAAAGGATTTTCGGTATAAATGCCACGAGCTGTTCGTTAACTCTCCTGTGATGATTACTGTGAAGAGTTTCTTAAAATGTCGTTCAATACAATAACATCTTACGTTTGTTTAAATCACTGTCACGGATTACGGCGCACTACAATCACGTGATTTACGCTTGCTATCAAAACATGCCTCAAAACTTGTTTGCCTCGTGTTCATTTGCGACAAATAACTTTGCTGAGAGGTTATATACATCCTAACGAACAACCTGTAGTATTTATACCATAAATGTTTTGTCCTTTCGCTGCACATTAATGATTTTACATTTATCGCGCATGCGCAGAAACGGCAATCGGAACGTTTATAACGCCGGAAAAATGTAAGCGCTACAGCGTAAATGAATTACATAAAAATAAACTCTTGTTTCGATAATGACACAAACATTGCAACGTCGGGACAACAGCGATTGGCATTTGCATCAGCATACGTGTATTAATACATTGGCTTAATCTATTTCATATGTTTATAATCATAACAATGCATTATGCATTGTCACCAGTCACGTGGGATGATCCCTGCCCACCACGTGGCGCCACGAGTGTAATACGGTCTGCACAGAACGATGCTCAGTTTGTTTAATTTAACAGTAGGCGTCTGAATTAGTTACGGGACTAGCCAACGCAATGTTATGGTATTTAGTTACACTCATTGGCATTAGCTTAGTTATAAAAATAGCGCGTTTACCAACGAAACGTGAAAGCCTTTATGCGACCGTAGAGGCTAGGGCCTACATTCAACGGTTCCCTTGACGTATTACAACCACAGACAAGCAAGAACGACAAATGTGTAAACAGGTAAATACGTATAACGTCACTTCATCATCGCACATTGCAAGCACGTCTTGGTTCTGAAAATAAGTAATGTTTGCTAACCGGAACCTTCCCACTGCGCAAAGCATTATGGATTATTTTGAAATAGGTAATTTAGACAGATTTTTGTGCAAGTTCAACAGGCGCGATGCTAGATACACAACTGTCATTGTGTGTAACACAATGAACAATTCACCAGATGTCAGATCCGAATATAGTTTGTCCACCAGATATGTCAAGGTGAATAGACGTGGGTAATATATAAATCCATAAACAATCACTGCCGAGAGATGGACAGAAACGCACCACTGATGTAGGGCCTAGAAACGAAATTGCTTGACATGCTTTTCTCGGTTGCTACCCTTATAGTTATTTATTCACTTCATGCGTAGGATACAACATAAGGCATGCGCAATGTATAACTATTTGCTACAGTCTTACGCTCTACGTGCAACGATGTCCCCTGTCAACCAAGCACCTTCGAGGTTATTTTTAACTGTTCGTCGTCGTCTTTTTTCTTCTTGATTGCATTAAATGTTGTACCATGGTCGTCTGTATATGTTGAAGGTGTTTAAAGCAATACACTGCCAGCAGGTGCTTTGGAAAGCGTTAAGCATTAGCTTACATCCTCCCACTACTTATTTATGCCGGCGTCATATATTTTCAACATCAAATGCTGCCTGATAATAGAAAATCCCCTATAAAAGCAGAGAAAACTATAACACGAAAAGTATACAACATAAAAGAATTCCTATTGTCTCTCCTGAAAGGCAAAGAAGTTAATTCCACAACAATGTCATCGTAGCTGCTACGCAAGATACGTACTTGTTATGCTGGTATTGCCAATTTAACATGTTATGCTAGTTGTTAATATCTCCTTGTTGTGCAGTATCACTATTCCAAGCTGTAAAGGTACAGTGGAACATCAATGACCATTAAATGATGATGGTATAGTAATAGCTTTAGATTCAGACTTTACATGACATATTATATTATGCTGTTATGTCTATAAAAGCTGAAAGTGGAATTTTAGACAAAGGCTTTAAGAATCAGCCACCAAACATACGAAAACTTTTTGTGGGCAAAGGTGCTTAACCCGTTGAAAATGAGCTTATAGTTATACCGCCTTCATATCTGAACGCATAGGAGGTCAACTAAATGCGCATATGTTTTCCTGCGTTGGCGTATTTGCGAAACCTTTATCGACAAAACCAAACCTGGCATTTGCCCGCACCGCCAAATCCGGATAATATGCCGCTAAGTAGTGAGGATAATTCTGCACCGAGGTGCCGAATAAGCAGTCCCCGCTGCATAGTACGCGTTAATGTACATGTATATACCCGGACACTGCCTGAAGCGCAGCAGCGCCCGGGCACAGATTGACGTAATTTCACGCGAGAGGCCTCGGCTCGCCGTTACGCCAGCGTCTGATATAATCTGTCGTCTCGCTTTAATGGCGTTGTCTTGCGCCAGACTGCCACGCATATCGGCGGAGCGACTCCTGGGACAGGAGGCTGCAGGAGCGTGTTCATAAACCGTATTAACACGTAATGCGGACACTGAACGATGGCAGATCTAGTTTGCTCGGCGGAAGAATGCGAGGAGATTGGTGCGCGGTGTCGCGCCAAATGGAATCCGCCGTTAAAATAGCGGTCCATTCTTCCTGCGCGCAGTCTGGGACATCGGACGGTAACTGTATTATGCTTACAGCACTTGGTACCATGGTTGGATCCAAGGGACCCGGGGGCAAATGTCCCCTATAGACCCTTGGGATGTGTGTTTTTCTGTAGATTTTGTGTATGTGTCACATAAAACCTCGAATAACCTTAAATATTTTAAGTTAGTCGACACGACTGTGAGCATTTTGTGAACATTACTTCCCTACGATGGCATCAGTGAGCATTTTGTGAACATTACTTCCCTACGATGGCATTAGTGGAGCCGATACAACGCAGAAGCTGGGGTGTTCTGAAGTTATGGTTGCATAAGCGGAGCAATGTCAACTCCTTCCCCCCGTTTGCCGATGTCACGATCTCACAGCTCGAGGACGTGACAGCGGAGTCGACGTTTTTGACGGTCCTCGGGGGGTGCAGGAGAAGGTTTCTATAACCCTTTGAATTTCCTCTCTGAACCCTCCTCTGGGAACACGATTTTGTGATTAGGTAATTGAACGTCAATATAATCATTTGAGATGAAATATTACAGAACACAGAGTGTCATCGATCACAACAATCAACGCAGAGATCCTTAAAATAGACTCACAGAACGATCACTTAGTGAATACTTTCAAAGGACTAACATTACTTATGTTGGTCACTAAAACAGAAACGAATGCAATGAGAAAATATACCTTATAAGGCAAAGTATTGGGAAAGGGAGGAAGCGGAAGAGAAAGGGGAAGATGGGAGTGGGACATCAGCGACTAACTGGGAGACAACGTTGTGAGAGATGGTCGGTGAACGGCAGACAGAGCGGCGTGTCGTTGGGTCATCCGGGCAACTACGTCTCGCAGAGATAGGCTGAACTAAAGGAGAAGAATAGAATATGCAGTGATATTACATCATTTGTATCGGCGATCGAGTCGTACAGTCGTTTGCTGGTTTACTTCATGCGGGAGAAGATGCCCAGCTTTGCTGTAATGGCCTAAGGCGTTCAATGATCTAAGATGTAAGTTTGAATTCAAATACCGTGTATCTTTGCTTCAACTTGCATTATAATTTTAGTTGATAGTATGTAGTTTCTATTTAGAGACCACGACGATGCAATATAATGGCAAAGTATTTGCAACATGGAATCATCAGTTTGAGAACAAAGTAAAGTGCTTGTCATACAAAGACCCGCATCCAGTGAACCTCTCTGTAAAGAAGTGGGATTCTACTCAGACGGATGATTCGGCACACCTCGTTAAAACTCGGGTGTGCCGTGACGGATGTTTCGGCACACTGCACACGAGCAGCGGAAATCTAAGGACGAACGTTTCGGCCCACATTTGGTTGTACGGGAAACCGACCCAAACCGCTTCATATACGCAGAGCAGAGCAGAGCACTCAAAATCAAAACATGGTTGTGTGTATAATGTAGTAACAAATTAATGTAATAAATGTAGTATGATTAATATTAATAATAGTAATATTAATATACAGTATATATTACTCGCAATGGAATGACAAGCAACGCAAATAATACGCAAGTAATACAAATAATTCCTAAATTATATATAATACGCAAGTCAGGACGGATGTTTCGGCACAGGATGCTTCGGCACACTCCGACCGAACTTCAACGATTGCAGAAACGGATGTTTCGGCACAATGTGCCGAAACTGTTTTTGGCCGAAACATCCGGCTCCCCTCCTTTCCTCACAAAATACGGCCTGAGACAGCTTAATTTTGCGAAGTGTGATGACATTTGTTAGGAAACACATTGTTGCCCAAAACAGTGTTCGACGTGAACCTTTGTTACTTACGTCGGAATTGCCCGTATTTAGGAAGAGCGTCACACGTGGTTGTGTAGTTGTTTTGGTGGGTGCTGGATACAGAATAAGTCCTCGAGTATTTAGGGAAAGGGTGCGTGTTTTGAATGTAGTCTATGCATTGAAAATCTCTCCCCCCCCCCCTCCCAATATTAATTATCCTCATACGCCATTGTACGTGGCACATTTGCCAAAATAAACTGTCGCTTATGACGTTATATCAGCTCGCTTGTGACGTAATCACAGCTGCCCCGTCGACGATAGCTTTAATAAAAAAGTAATGCTGTTGATTATTTTTCTAATCTCGAAAGTACCAAGGCACACTTGAGACTCCGACCCGGCTCACAGGACGAGGAACATTGCTTTAAAGTTTTGCATAAAAGCTGTATTAACGAGGTTTTTGTTTGGAGTATGAAAACACGCCGAAACCATCTGAGTCTGGTAATATCTTAGATGGATTCATAAGCGAATCCTTGATCTGTTTTTAGTAGATTGTTGTCTGCCATCGCAGCATCTCTGGCAACCCATCAATATGTTCTGCAAACCATCAAGATGTATGATTGAGACATCGGACACGCGCACTACACATCTTAACACTCAGCTGCATGGCCACAAACATTCTTGTTATGACAAAACATGAGGCAACGTTCTTTACATGAGAACGTTGTGCGCTTGGTTTAAAAGATGTCGTTATACCAGTGTAGTGCATGAAATGTATCTAAGTGCACCCCGCCCTTCTTAGGTATATGTCGACTTTATTTTTAAATAAATTAATACTACTATCATCTATATAATCAGCTGATAATCTGTTCCGCTCATTTATTGTTCTGTGTGAAAATGAGAATGTTCTAATATATAGTCTACACTGCTTTTTTGCTAATGTAACTTAATGTCCTCTAGTCCTACTATCTTCATAAACCGAGAAAAAATATTTATGTCAATATTTTCAAAACCATTCAATATTTTATATACCTCTATCTGATCTCTCAATCTCCTGGTTTCTAGTGTTGTTAACCCACATTCTTTTAGACGCATTTCATAACTAATATTCCTGAGTTTTTGTATTACTTCGTTGCTCTCATTTGTACTCTTTCTAGTATATCAATATCCTTCTTGCGATATGGCTTCCGTGCCCTACTCCAGATGTCCGTCGCTCAAGACAGTTCACTTCTCATATGCTATAATTTCTCTATTGAAAACAAAATTGTGGATGTCAATTCCAACAGATAACACAAAACGCGCCACGAAAGGCAGACGTAGAGCGGATCACTTCATAACGTGGCTAATTCAGATTAACTGTGGCCTGTGTTTCTTGTTAGCCGGTGTCGCGTCTTTTGTCTAGCAGGTTCTTTATACTGGTAAAAAGAACTGG
>OZ024860.1:12225640-12243140 GCA_964017155.1 Oasisia sp. SBJ-2009
TAAGTGTTCATCTTTTGGTATGCATTTGTTGTTTATGTCGTATGCCTTACCATAAATCTGTATTTTGCAATATATTCCCATGTTAAACTGTTTTAAGAAACATATAACAACGACGTTGACAACGATCCCTGTGGGTTATCTTAAATAGCATGTGCAAATACAATGCTGTAGGTGTGATGAACCTAAAAACAAAATACAAAATGACCTCCAATTAACCTCCGAATGTAAGCCAACACTTCTAATGAGCATTATGTTGATCACATAATAAAGTAGTTTTGCATTGTGTGGGTAGGGGTTCGTTTGTGGAAGCAGTTCAGCACTACAATGCAAAGACTATGCGTTGATATGTCCACCACTGTATGCGTTCAAACACATAATATACATCTGCGTGAACTGGAGCAACGTAGGGCGAACGAACATGTCCAGGGTTCGACACGGCAGCGTATATAGGATTCGATCCGGTTTAAATACGAGATTCCGGTGACTTACCACCGTGTCACCGCGCTCTACTTTTTAGCGTAGATCGGACCCATTGTCTCATGGGTCGTATTCATTACATCAGCAGGTTGGCCTTCCTCGTCTCTGCGTCGTTATATGTCAGCAAGTGGGCCATCCTAGCTTTGTAGCGGGATATGCGCAGGGTCGTCCAATTTAGTAGTAATCCAGAAGTTCGTGTAACAGTCACGTGACCCGACGTGGCCCCACCGAGGCGAGTCGGTGCCTTGAGCCGACTCAGTCAGATCGTCATCTGTCCGCTGTGTTGTCATCATCTGTCCGCTGTGTTGTCACAACCATCTACCGTCGTGCAATGTGTCTCCACACGCCCGTGGTATCAGAGCGGTGACATACTGGTGTAGTTGAAGAGTAAGACATAGCAGGGCACATAAGAATCTGAATTGTGTAAACGAAAATAGCAATACACAATGATCTTGAATTGATAGCGTGCGCGCGCTCTCTCTTTTCTCTCACTCTCTCTCTCTCTCTCTCTCTCTCTCTCTCTATCTATCTATCTATCTATCTATCTATCTATCTATCTATCTATCTATCTATCTATATATATATATATATATATATATATATATATATATATATATATATATATATATATATATATATATATATATATATATATATATATATCTTCCTCCACCTCTCTCTCTCTCTCTACCCCTCTCTCTCTCTATCTCTCACTCTCTCTTCCTCAGTTCAAAAAGCAATGTTCTTAAAAGGAAACGAAACGCTAGTTTTTGGATATGTGCTAATAGAAACCAAGTAAATATTTTATATGTAATATAAATATAATTACGAAAGTTATACCAGTAGTTTACTAAAAAACCTAAGCGTCGTTGTTTTGATTTCTCATAAAATCGGCATTCGTCGAAAACGGCAGAGGATTTACTCACAAATATCGGGGTGACACGTCGGAATCATGTTGGCTTACGGGACGAGGACCCGACGTAACCCAAATGACAGGACCCGAACAGGCGCGATTCCCACGACGGTGTCATTGAATGACTTGTCAACGTCGCATGTCACACAGACAATACGACGTAAGTACCTATCAATACAGGAAATAGGTTGACGAAATCCCTGCCATTGAACGAGATCATCTCGTCAGCGGATGCTTACGATCGCAGACGGGTTCGGCTTTGAGCGCGCTAAGGTCGCTCCATTGAATCGCTTAATTAGATAGCGCGAACGTTTCTGGGTCTAAACCTTAGACGAAGGTTAAATCAGAATTCCCTACAGCAGCACTTGAAGGAAAAACGAGCCCGAACTGTGGCCGGTTTCTATCGCAAGTAGCAATCTTTGCAATCAGACTCCGCTGTCGATTACGAAAGATGACACTGCATCAATCAGCGTGAATCCCACAATCAGGTCGCGTTGATTTTGCGTAAGACGTACGCACAGACGGAAAATCGACTAATGGCTGGCGAGGAAGACAGTCTTTAACTGATTAAGACATGTACGCGACCGTTCCGATAGACATGCCGCGGTCAAGACTGACTGGGGATACTATCGGCGGTATCAACTATGCGATGACAATCACGGGAACACGGCCGCGGCGGTGGCGGTGTTGGGACAGTGGTCGATTTACTTAGTGTTAACGAGTAACGTAATTCCTTAATTGACCAATGCTCACGTGTGACGTAGACGGTCTTGGTCGTTGGCTCTGTGTTCCTTGGCCGACGTTTATCGTACCGCTGTTCTGTGATACTAATAGGTGGCTGACGTAGAGGGTTCAGAGCTGAACCGGACTAGAACTAGATATCTGTAAGGTGTGGTACCGTGGTACGCAATTTATTAATACTCACATTCTTCTTCTTATTATTATAACTATTATTATTATTATTATTATTCGTGAAAATGTTCATCAAGTTGGCAGTATGGTATTCCAAAATAAAATCATTATTACACCACAACTAGCAATGTTCTTGAGTCAACACTCGATCAGCCTGTTAGCGTTAGCTGTCCTAAAACATTCTCAATAGCACAATGTTGATTTTTCATTGATCTGGGTAAGAAAATGCTGTCCTATAGTTGATGTGTCGACGCAATTGTGCTTCCCACACTACTGTAATCGGCAGAGACATACACTCTCTACCGTCGTCAAATTAGATAACTTTCCAGTGTGCATCTCCGACATCTACGACGGATCTCATGGAAAGATCACATTCCAAATGTTGAAGTCTTGAGACGGGCTAATATGTCCAGCATAGAAGCCAGTCTAACAGCTTCCCAACTCCGTTGAACTAGACATTTTATCCGTATGAATGATTTCCAAAGGCTGTATTCTATGGAGAATTACCCAAAGGGAAACGTCTTCATGGTGGACAACGGCTGCGATACAAAGATGTAGTCAAACGACACCTAAAGGCTACAAACATAATGTAGACAACTGGGAGACTCTTGCACAAGATCGACAACAGTGGAGACAGGCCATTCACAAAGGTAAGAGCCATATTGAAGAAAATATATCGCACAAATACCAACATGATCACAATCTCCGCCATGGCTTTCCTGATGCTTCTGCCCCCATCATCTTCTGTGTCAACTGCGGACGAGGCTAGCGCAAATTGGACTATTCTCTCACCAACGAGCAAAGCACGTAACGGACGAAACCCTACACTGATGTCATCATCGGACACGATGGACAGCAAAGAGAGAAGAGTGTCGACGCACTGGAATGTGATTTGGACATCACGAACCAAGCGAACCGATGCACTTTCCGGAATTGCTCAAAATAAACTGGCCTAACAGTCGGTGCCTGTGCATAGTGAAATAAGTAGTTTCGCCCGACGATCCTTATTTATGATCTGATCCCAGATTACAACGTGTTACCGCGCTCTCCTATTGATTCTGTCCGTCGTCTTCGTGGATTTAATCTTGTCGTTATCTAATTAAGGTCATCTATGCTGTATTGGTGACAAAGTGAGTTTACACGGAGGTTTGGTCTTGTCGAGCATGTATCACCCACGGGCGTCTGCAGAGGGGAGAGGGGGACACTTGCCCCCATCTGGATGTGATATATATATATATATATATATATATATATATATATATATATATATATATACTTAAGAACACTATAGATATACATGTATGTATATACAAAATGTGATACTTATATACATATTTATACACAATATATATATATATATATATATATATATATATATATATATATATATATAATATGTATGTATAATATATATATAATTATCACATGTACATACATACATATAAACATATATACATACATAATAATATATATATATATATATATATATATATATATATATATATATATATATATATATATTCTTAAGAATATATATATAACTGTTAAAATTATAGTAAATATGTAGAAGTTGTATATTCCCACCAATTTGTTATTTTAGTAACCTCCTAAAATATTCAAATGTCATAGTTTGCAACCAGTATTGCGATTACGTTCAAACGTCAAACGTAAACATAAAAGAAATTACCGTATTGTCCATATAATAATAATAATAATAATAATAATAATATTAATAAAAAAAATATTACTTTTATTAGTATTATACTAAATTGACGTCTTTCTAATCCACCCGGTCTACAAGTACAACGACCCACGTCGGTGACAGTCACACGTCTGGCCTGTGACGCCGGGTCAACGAAACCAGTCCCCGTCATTCAATATTGCTTGATGCAACTCCATTTTCGTGTGCTATGCGAGTGACATGACTGGTCCTTGTCATAACGTCCGGTCGCAAGACAATTGTGTTACTTCGGTGCCAAACAAGGTGAACTCGTTTCGTCGCAAAAACGTCTTAGCTTAACCTGTGTCGTCGAGACACAGTTGCTGAGTATGTGTATGTCTAGGCCCCACTGGATCCAATTGTACGGTGGTTAGGCCTACTGTATACAGATCCTGCTGGCACGCTTCCGATCAGGAGCCGCTCGGAGTAAAATACAATGGGTAAGAGAGACAGAGCGAGGAAGCAGGGGATGGAGAAAGAGAGGGAGTGAGAGAGGGATATATATATATATATATATATATATGTATATATGTATATATGTATATATGTATATAGGTATATAGATAGATAGATAGATAGATAGATAGATAGATAGATAGATAGATAGATAGATAGATAGATAGATAGATAGACAGACATACAGACAGACAGACAGACAGACAGACAGACAGACAGACAGACAGACAGACAGACAGATAGATAGATAGATAGATAGATAGATAGATAGATAGATAGATAGATAGAAAGATAGATAGATAGACGGAGAGCGAGAGCGAGAGAGAGAGAGAGAGAGAGAATGCGAAGATAGGAAGAAAGAGAGGAGGGAGGGAGGGGGGAGAGTAGGGAGAGAGGGACAGGGTGACATAGGGTCGGAGGGACAGAGGGATAGGGGGAGATGGAGAGAGACAGAGAGGCAGAGCGGGAGAGAGTGATAGATTATTATATGTTAACAGAGAGGAGAGAGAAAAACAAGAGGAGAACAACAATATAAAGCTACTGGAGTTTCTTGTAGTCTGCATTTAGTCAATGACTTGTCATATTAGTTAATGTACATTTTGTGTTTGCTACCGCAAGATGTATTGTATTCGAGCCACTTTCGAAACATTCATTCGTCTCAATAAATCGAAAGATAAGAACGTTTATTAACGCAATAAAACAGTTTGTGCTTGTAATGCATAGCAATATGACTTGCATTAGGACGTGCAGATAATACAAACCATCAACAAATGGCCTTCGGGTGACACGGATCCACACGCAACAGTGTCGTCGTGTATTATTTTATGTTATATCGCAATTAGCAATATTGGTATATAAATAAAGTTATTATTATGTTATGTTATATTTGGTTGACACCGAGTCAGTCAGGGCGTGGTGTCGAAAATGTTTCGTATATTCTAATTTCCCGGATTAACAGAACCTCTATATACCTAGTCAACAGTCAAAACAGAGAACATATAACATGTTATATCTTCTCTGGTCAAAAGTCCTGGCCTCCTCTCGTGCCAGGGTCAATGCATGTCATGTGATATTTACACATGGCGCGATTTTGCCGAAAGCCCCGTCGACATATTTTATTCTAGCGTTTACTAAGATACGTGAATAATAATTAGTAAAATTTAGCAACACGAACACCAGAATGTCGAAGATCGCGAGTGAAGCCGTAGCTCGCTCCCGTCACGTGGACGTCACGTGGACGTCACGTGGACGTCACGTGGATGTCACGTGGACGTCACGTGGACGTCACGTGGACGTCACGTGGACGACCAGACTCCAGCGTGGTCAGTCGTATTAAAGGGATTCTTTGTGACCTGAAAGAGATTCTTTGTGACCTGAAAGGGATTCTTTGTGACCCGAAAGAGATTCTTTGTAACCTGAAAGAGATTCTTTGTGACCTGAAAGGGATTCTTTGTGACCCGAAAGAGATTCTTTGTGACGTGAAAAGGATTCTTTGAGACCAGAAAGCAATACTTTATGACCCGAAAGGGATTCTTTGGGACCTGAAAGGGATTCTTTAAACCCGAAATGGATTATTTGGGACCTCAAAAGGATTCGTTGGGAGACGAAAGGGATTCTTTAAGACCCGAAATGTATTCTTTGGGACCTGAAAGGGATTCATTGGGACTCGAAAGGGGATTCTTTGGGACTCGAAAGGGATTCTTTAAGGCCCGAAACGGATTCTTTGGGACCTGAAAGGGATTCTTTCGTGTCCAAATTAGAATGAAAAGGGACTCTGTAAGAAAGGTTAAGTCTTTATAATGGACACATCCCTGTTAATATAATTATCTCATGTATCGATGTGACTGCATAGGCGGAACGAATCCCCTTTTCTGTACAGTACACGAATTTGGGACTGGGTGACCGGAGTGACCTTATTTGCGAGGTGTTGACCTTATTTGCCAAGTGGCTGCATTACCGGTGTGACCATAAACCGAGATTCGACTGTGTGAACTGTATCAGTCAGGGGCATTTTTCGTCGACGTCTCGACACCGCGAAAGAGGCCGGCTCTCAAGAAGTAAACGAAGCAACCGTCGTTGTGATGTGCGGCGGGACAGGTTGAATGGATCATCTCTGGCGGCGGCGATGCTTTAGGATTGAGTATCGTGCCACGTATTCGAGTCAGTGCCGCGACAGTCGTGCTCCGCATTTATAACGCGTCGTTGTCGTGTTCGTTTGCGTAATATCGCACGACCGTGTAAGCGAGGCGTGATTCTGGAGTACGCGAAGGCCGTTCGCGCCGCCTTTCCCTGTATGTCTCAAGCCCTCTCTCTCTCTCTCTCTCTCTCTCTCTCTCTCTCTCTCTCTCTCTCTCTCTCTCTCTCTCTCTCTCTCTCTCTCTCTCTCTCTCTCTCTCTCTCTCTCTCTCTCTCTCTCTCTCTCTCTCTCTCTCTCTCTCTCTCTCTCTCTCTCTCTCTCTCTCTCTCTCTCTCTCTCTCTCTCTCTCTCTCTCTCTCTCTCTCTCTCTCTCTCTCTCTCTCTCTCTCTCTCTCTCTCTCTCTCTCTCTCTCTCTCTCTCTCTCTCTCTCTCTCTCTCTCTCTCTCTCTCTCTCTCTCTCTCTCTCTCTCTCTCTCTCTCTCTCTCTCTCTCTCTCTCTCTCTCTCTCTCTGTCCCTCTGTCCCCCTTCACTCTCTCTCCCTTCTCCCCTCTCTCTCTCTCTCTTTCGTTCTTTCGCTCTTTCGCTCCCGTGTTCTGCCTCTTCCCCATTACCTCCAAATGTAATTCCCATCGCACTTTTGGTCATCGCATCGGGTGTTTGGTTTCCATAACTGTCCCTCTCCCTCTCCCGCTACTTCCACGTGTCCGTTCACTTTAGCAGCCACCTCGTTGGCTTCTTCACTAACAACGATAAGTATACGATACAAACTGTAAACAGGAGAACGTTTCGTATAAAGGCAGGAATCCAAACCCAATTTTTCACTCAATCTGGAGCAAACTCTAACATAATGTTTACCTCGCTGATTACGGCGATGTCCCCATTCGGGAATATTATACAATAAGCATATTTCCAATATGGCTCACATAGGTCAAAATGTTCCTTTATCTACATTGTTGGATGAGGTATTTATATTGGTAAATTTAGAATCTAATAATAAAGGGGTTTGGGACAAAATAATTCCTGTTTAATATACACACACTACACTGCTGATGATGGCCGAGCTTGAGTGAGTCACCTTAAGTCACATGACTCACCCATGTCCAAACTTAACGTGTTATGACATTTGAAGTTTCCTTCTTTTCCCACTATTGCATTTTCCTCTCGAGCCGGTCATCGCATCTCCCTCACGGGAGCCGCAGGCAAACTACATTAAGCGGTCAAATATCCGTGATCTTTCGAAAAACGCCCTCCGCATTGATTGCGCCATTGTGATGACCGCTCTATGCGTTGACCAGCGGCTCTCACGCCGTGTCCACTGATCCGATTCGCTTCGAGTGGGGCTAAAGAATGCTGCGCTGACGACGAAAATGCTCTTCGCGACTGAACGCAAAACGACGTGAACGAATTAACGACGTTTTGGTCGCGCTGTCTGCCGATGGCGGGCACTTGGTTGGGAAGCCGGTCTGACTGCATTAACCCACCGAGTGTCTGGGTTGCCGAATCCGTCGTAGAACTGGATCGTCGACTCCGGGGATGTTTAATAACTTTGATATGATTTAAGCGAGATTGACCTGATTCGACCGGACCATCGTGTGAATCATGGACGATTTTCAAAGCTTGACATGAATGTCGCCACCACCACCATCATCACCACCATCAGCTATATCGCCACCTTCGCCATCACCGCCAACACCATCGCTATCACTACTATCGCAACCCTTACAGGGGTCATTCAAATAGCATTCAAATACCATTGGTTTTTGAGTGGTATTTGAATGGTACTTGAATGGTCCTAGGGGTATTATGGCCAATGGTATTTGAATGGTATCTGAATGGCTTTTTGAATGATATTTTGAATGATATTTTGGATTCTTCGTACCGTTCAGTGGTATTGAATGGTATTTTAAAATACCTGTTGAGATTACCACCGAGTCCTGCTTAAATACCATTGAATGCTCCAATGGTACTGAATGATACTGAATGGTATTCAATGGTAATCAGTGGTTTACCGTTGGCTCTTTTTTCTAAGGGAATCACCGCCACCGTACCCAACATAACCACTAAGGCCACTACCACCAGCTTCGCACCATCGCCACCAATGTAGAACTGCTTCGCTAGCAGACGTAATATCATATCAGAATAACCAGATCACGTCTACCGGTAAAACACTATACGCCAATATGTTGACAACTAGACGGTTTGCTCTGTGCACGTTCAGGGCACAGAGCACTGTTGATTTTCCCATTGGCGACCATGTTAACGTTTTGTCAGATTATAAGAAAACTGGACCTGAGAATTTGTTTAAATTTTAACACAGCCACTGCAGTCATGTCACTGATATGCTGATCATCAAAATTCGTCAAAAAGGCATATCTCAGGCTCTCTTAAAATGCATGCATGTGTACTGCCCCTCAATTATTGCCAAACTGAGCACGTTTTTCTGCATCCGCAGGGTCATGTATGAATATAATGGCTAAAAATCACTACGCCAACTACACTCTGCCTAACATGCGTCATTACACTGCAGATACATCACAGCACTGAACCTACTAGTATGCCTGTCCTACTGTACTCATTTAAAGGACAAAAAAGGCTACGGCTTCGTGTCATACACCTAATAGAGTTTATACAAAGTAACAATTTCCACATATACTCAATTTTTTAACGTCAGCGGTTTACTCAGAATGTGACTTTAAAGTCTAAAATTCTAACGAAATCCACGATGGTCTAGACGCCGCCATAGGTGAAGGGTTAATTTGGCTTGGCCATTCAGCGCGCGGCATTCTATATCTCGGTCAACTTCCGGCGACGCTGTTAAGGGTCAACAACTTCGAGTCTTCGACAGTTCGTTCAGTTGGCGTGACATCTAGCAGCTGCTTATAGACGTATATCTAAATCTGTGGTTAAATCTATGGTAAACTTTAGTAATTATGCCTTCGTGTTCGGCATACGGTTGCAATAATAGTTTAAACAACCGGTAGTATTGAAGCAATGGATTCACGTTGGTGATTTGCGGGCGTACTGTTTGGCACTTTGCTCGGTCCATTTTGAGGAGAAATGCTTTGATGTAGACATGTATCATCAGTTGATGGGATGATTTCAGCGATAACAATAATAGACAACTTTATATTTACCGTCAGCAGCATGTTACGCGCGTTGCCGAGTTGCAGCCATTTCATGACAACAGCCAAACCCTATGCAGGGAATCTACGTGGAGAGCGCCTCGATCACCGTCGTGACGTCATTCTTCGTCTAAGATGGGGTAGCGCATAGAATTTGGATGGCTGGGTGTTAAAAATATTTTTCTGGTAAACCGCTGGCGTAAAAAAATTGAGTATATGTGGAAATTGTTACTTTATATTAACTCTATTAGGTGTATGCCACGTAAAAGTTAACTTTGTTTGTCCTTTAACATTTTTTTTCAAAATCTCAAATGACACAATTATTAAGGTACTACATTCGTATGGGTCACACCAGGAAGTCTAATTGTGCTCTGACCCCTTCAGTAATGCAGAAACCGGCAGCCGACAGCCTCGGTCTCGTGGTCCGTAAAGTGCAGCGCAGCGCCGACTGTAAAAATGGCGCACAGCCGGAAGTGTTGGGTGGCCGCCGTTAAATAGAGTTTGCGATCGTGAAACGGTGTTTACGCAGAGGATGGAAAGTATCGCTCCCATATTCATCATTTCAGCAGTTATGGTCGGCCGGGTCATTGCAGTTTGTTAACGCAAAACTGGACTTATGGGCCCAGGCTCGAGATAATTTAATTAGACTACAAATAACGCGCCATCAAACGGAAGATTCCCAGTGAACGTTTGGGAACATCACTCGAGAGTGACGCCGCTTTTATTTGGCGTCTTGGCTTTTCTTTACGTCAAAACGGTGCTTTTGCCATAGATAGGACGTTAGACTGATTCTTGGAGATGATACTGAAGATATCGTGGCTAATAACATGAAAGGATTACAGAGTGCAATAAGGGTACGGTACAGAACTGTGTCTTGACACCCGAAGGTTCTGATCAAGCCAACCAGTAAATGCCGAAAAGATACAGCAATAACTAAATCATTGGTCCGCATTTACAAATAACAAAGTTGCTAGTTTCAGGGCA
Source organism: Oasisia sp. SBJ-2009 (assembly GCA_964017155.1). Lineage (NCBI taxonomy): Eukaryota > Metazoa > Annelida > Polychaeta > Sabellida > Siboglinidae > Oasisia > Oasisia sp. SBJ-2009. Next base: position 12,236,364 of record OZ024860.1, read on the forward strand.
ATTTGATTAGAAAAATAATTACTTCTTGCACGCCTAGTTTTTACGTGATTGCGTTGATGTGAGTGACTACTGCTGTAAAATGGTTCTTCCCGAAACGTTGGCTGATCATGAGGACCATAACTCGTTAGTGTAACTACTACAGCACTGTATATAAATAAATGGGAATCGGTAATGGTATCTATGACACATTAGCAATTACTCAGTTATTTTCACTGTTTTCCGTTTGTCGTGCTGTTCGTGAGACTTGTCATACATTGGTCTTCTCAGTGTGTTGCATTTGCATTATTTCGTGTCCGCTGACCTTATGTATTTACATTAGTAGTTTGGTGACTTCCTGTTCGAAGATAATAAAACCTACCTTGGGTGACCGCCCCACAGCGCAGCAACAGCGCTCGCTGAATACTCTTATAACAGGTTGCACACAAATCAGGTCAGGCAGGCGGGCGGGCGGGCGGGCGGGCGGGCGGGCGGGCGGGCGGGCGGGCGGGCGGGCGGGCGGGCGGGCGGGCGGGCGGGCGGGCGGGCGGGCGGGCGGGCGGGCGGGCGGGCGGGCGGGCGGGCGGGCGGGCGGGCGGGCGGGCGGGCGGGCGGGCGGGCGGGCGGGCGGGCAGGCAGGCAGGCAGGCAGGCAGGAGGGACCAAATTATATAGGGAATATGGACCCGCGGTGATGACACCGGCTGTGATGACATCTCCTCACCGTCGTCTCCCTCATCCTCGCGCACTTTGACATAGCAATCAAATAAATCGACCAATCAGATAAATCGATGATACAAGTATTTCCTGAACTAGAAACAGACGACGAAACATGTGCCGGTCGCTGTTAGCAGGTGAAAACAACGGTCGCATGAACATTTTGTGTGTTGGCTGGTCGCGTTCACGGCAGGTACGTTTTAATGAGAACTGATCCGTTCCTAGGAATGCGGTCATTCAAGAGGGGTGGTCGCTCACGACAGGTGGTCGCCCAAGAGAGGTGTTACGATGTTGTACATCCGGCGTAAGACAGGCGTAAGACTGGTGCCCGCCTGAATGAGTCCGTCTGAAAGTAGCATGAGAATTTTTCGATCACTTTTAAATGGAACATTTTGGTAGTATGGATATGGAATGTTTACCGCAATATAACTTACACGTGGTAATAACAGAATTAATGTATCATATTATTCGCGTACTTTCGACACGAGGACAGCTAGGTAACGTTGCAGTCGCTGAATACATTCAACCAAAATCCATAACTAGAATGTTCATCCAGCACAGTTTCAGAATTACTTATTTATTTGTAAAAGGGTATCATTAAGAGTTATAGGTTTGTTATTATTTTCGTTGCGCACGTCATGCTGCCAATTGGCGCGTGCGAAGTGTGAATATAAACCCGCCCGTCTCGGAATGATAAGAAATGGCCAAAAACACTTTAATAGCTTCATATATGCAATATGGGATTATATGTTTTCTGCCCAGCGTCTGGACGCATCCAGCAAGAAAATTTCTGGTGCAGTTGTAGTGGAATACTGAAGATATACAGAGGGCGTTCTCAAATCATTCAAGTGTCATTCTAGAATCACGGTATAAGCAAATCATGAGTGATGTTAGAAATTATTAGAAAATACATTTTGTATATGGTTGGACTGGTACTGCTACTGGGAACCCGTCTAGTCGACCATTGATGTGGATTTTTAAGGATCACAGTTCCGACCGACGCAGTATGCAGCACACGTAAGTCATCTAATTTTCGTAGATTACATATACGACTTTTGTCAAAAGTAGTATAATCAACAAGGATGTCAACTAATACAAGTTAAAAGTATGTTCTTTAGTTAACTCCGAGGCTACAAACGACTAAAAGTACAAAGTATCTTCTTTAATCAATTTCGAGGGCACAAACTAATAAAACTAAAACGTATGGTCTTTAATCAACTCGCAAACGTGAAAGTAACTTCTTTAATCAATTTCGTGAGTGTAAACTAATAAAACTAAAACGTATATTTTTTAGTCAACTAACAAACGTGAAAGTATGTTCTCACACAACTGTATCCCGTCCGTGGGGCTGCTGAAGCGCCATTCACATTCTTCCCCCGACAGATCACGCGCTCCCGACCTGTCTGGGAAGCATTCAACCGCTGACATTACTGCGCGAACACAACTCTGACATCAATGTTGACAGCTGTCTCTCTCGGAAGAGTTTTTAAATAATCTAACCACTGTGCTTCAGCGCTTCATAAAGTTAAACTTGTGCTCGAGACGATCGCGAGTAATCAGCTCTTGCTGCCATTTCGAAACATCGACGGTTTGTTTTCATCCCAAATCGATTCAGTTCACTCGGTTGCATAAATAAAAACGGAATACGGGCGGCGGTAGATGTAAGTGGATGAGTGGTAATTTTGACATGGCTGAATGCTTCCTGTACCTGTCACTTCTATGTGGAAACTAACAGGTGAGGCGGAGAGTGAAGCGTAATATAAAAAGAATGGATCGGCGGGTTGGCTATCTCGCCGTGTAAGAGCGAATCGTCTAGATGATAATAATATAATAATAATATAAAATATTTTATTTAATATAGCGCCACATCCAATATTAAATTGTTCGTGGCGCTTTACATATACATTAAAATCATCCTAAAATACAAACACACACCAGAAGAAAAACACATAAATATACTAATGACATATATAAACAATAAAAAATAATACAAAAATATAAATATAATAACACGAATTATTTAAGCTGAATAAATGTGTGTATAATAAATATATAAATAGGTTAACTAAAATATCGATAAAAGTACACAAACAGCAAACTAAGCCGCGAGAACAGTCAGAACAAATGTGTCTTTAGGCGTGCCTTAATGATAGATCCCCAAGTGGAACAGTGCTTTCTCCTCCCAATCTCCTGGGTCCTGGTTCTTTCTACTTCAGCTGTTGCCATCCTCAGTTTCTTCTGACAGTCTCTTTTCCTTTGTATGCGCCGACAAATTACAAAACACAGTCGGTTCAAAAGGAGTAGGAACACTCAGTGGAGAGACAAGAAATCGCCCCAAGGAAATTAAAGATCACACTCTACATAACTGTCATTAGACCAGTGCTTCTGTATGGAGCCGAATGTTGGACAGTTGGAAAGAAGGAGGAACAGATTCTCGAGAAACCCGAGATGAGGATGTTGAGAAGAATTAAAGGTATAACACTGAGCGACAAAAATGTAAAAGTGTGGACATCTGAAAGGAGCTAGGAGTGAATAGCATACACGAGAAAGTCAGTGAAATGAAGAATACGCTGGTATGGATATATGCAGAGAACGAAAAAAAAACGAAGTGAGAGCAATTGTTGACATGAAAGTGCCAGAAAAAAGACCAAGAGGGAGACCAAGAGGGAGATGGATGGATCGCGTCCGAAGGGATATGCAGGAACTGCGGATCACTCCGGAGGATGCACAGGACAGAACATTCAGGAAATCAAGAATTCGGGCCGCTGAACCCACCTACTGGGAAAAGGCGAAGAAGAAGAAGATGTAGGAACACCCAAATAGCGCAGAGCCGGAAAACACAAAGGGCACGGACACGGGGTGACGTCACCGCTGAGTTTTGGGGACATCACGACGAAGGACAATGTGATATCGGGAGATGGAGGAGGAAGACAGAGGGTTGTAGATCGAAAAACGTCTTCTTGTCCTTTGTATCCCTGTCGTCAGGGGTGGGGTTGACCATGGGTACCATCGTTCTTTTCTGCCTCTTTTCTGTCCTCACTTTTCTCTCACTACGTTCTCTATAAACAGTCTCCAACTGCTTCTATTTTTGCTGTTGTTCTCCATTCTCCTCCCACTCTTTCCAGATCTCTCTTAACGCAGTAGTCCCATCGCATTCTCGGTCTTCATCGACTCCTTTTCCCTCCACTTTCTGGGCACCTGATTTCTTCGCCAAGTTTTCATATCCCATTCTTTCTAAACGACCGGCCCATTTCAATTTAATCCTCACCAATGTCTTCGTAACAATTTCCTTCACGCCATCCTCCACTCTCAATTCACGCATTCTTCTCGTATCCGCTCTCTTCAATCCCATGATTCTTCTTATCCAATCAGTTTCGCAAAACCTGCACATTCGCCGATTGTTTCTCTGTTAGTGCCATCGACTCTAAACCATACATGTATGTCGGGATAACACACGAGGTGAGCGAGCACCTTTCAGTTTACGATATATCCGTCTGTCATAGGAAACTACGGACAGATAAAACACAGCGAGTGGTTCGGTCATACAGTGCCTGGCTGACATACGCCGACAGAGGCTACAGAACCTACGAACGAACAGAGACAAGTGAATCATTGGAGAAACGATGCTGACGTGGCGAGCTCGTTATCCTCGCTCGCTACGGAAGCGGTTCAGCTGCGGGCGCAGATGACGTCGGCGGGTGAACGACGACAGTCGACTGAGCCAGCGGATTACAACAAAATGACCAGTCTCCTCAGAACGACTCCCACTGTTATTCTGCTAATTAGCGCAGCTGCGGCACCGTTGGCTGGGGTCGGCTCCGTGCGGGGCGTCGATTGTACGCGCGCGCAGCTCGACGTAACGCCGCGGTCAAGTGATACGATTACAACCTAACACCTTTAAGCGGCTAACAACGGTTTGAATACGTTGTCGGCAATCGATGTAGCGATGATCGCGCATGACACGATGCGATGACTAGGCGTTATTAGATGTGCGTTTTCCCATCGTGTTGTATGTACGCCGACGTCAGCCGTTGGCTTTGCAGAGCGTCTTGCTGGTGCAAATTGCGACAATGCATTTTAGTTTACCTGTGTACGTAGGCACGAACAATACGTTTTGGTAAAGCATTCTGGTATTACTATTAACATCATCATCGTCTTCGTCATTATTATTATTAAAATCCCGACATATTAACGTTATTAATTGAAGATTTCAGTTCAATTCTTAGTTTGGCTCGAATTCATTGTTAGATTCAAAATGTTGAAACAAGACAATAATCATTATAAAAGTCAAACATATCACACAAATTACTTGGTCATAACTCTTTTAGAACTGTTTTTCTTGAAGTAGGAAACAGATGCGTGCTTGTTGTATTGACAAAATAATATTTTCACATGGGGATTAACATTTTAATTTAGAACCGTTCTAAAGAGTGGGTTAGGCATTTTCCTTAGATCTAAATTCGAGGTGGCTACAGAAAAGCACCAAACATTTTCAATATATATATATATATATATATATATATATATATATATATATATATATATATATATATATATATATATATATATATATATATATATATATATATATATATATATATATATATATATATATATATATATATATATATGTATATATATATAAGTGCAAACTAGAACGCTTCAATTTGGATGTGTTTTTATGTCAGCAAGCTCTAGATGACGTTGACAAATTTTCAAAGGTCTCCGGCAGAGTTGAGTGTATATCCTGTCCCGAGATGCGTTTGAATCTTGCCCTTTGCCGTCGTAAATCCGTCTTTCATACTGTTTAATTAGAGTAGTTTTGCAACTCTGGCTTGGTTTAATATTTTGTAACTTTTGTGGAATTGCTGTTACTCTCTGCCAATATTATTTAGTTTGTGAAATTATAAGAAATATCATATAAACAGTGTCTAGAGATACGAATAGACGTGCCGTATTGGGATCAGTCAGTTGATACTTGGACGGACAGAATCAGATGCACATGAGAAAATATGCTTCTCAATGAGGAGACTGGAATAATACCAAGCTGTGTCAAAACGAGCAGTGTCGATTCACAAAATATGGAATTTATATGGGATATGGGAGAGTACTCGTACATTTAAATGGTGTGTGTGTGTGTGTGTGTGTGTGCGCGCGCGCTTGCGTGCGTGCGTACGTACGTCCGCGTGGGTGCGTAAGTGAGTGAGTGTTTATATGTATATATGAGTATGAGTGTGAGTGTGAGTGTGAGTGTGAGTGTGAGTGTGAGTGTGAGTGTGAGTGTGAGTGTGAGTGTGAGTGTGAGTGTGAGTGTGAGTGTGAGTGTGAGTGTGAGTGTGAGTGTGAGTGTGAGTGTGAGTGTGAGTGTGAGTGTGAGTGTGAGTGTGAGTGTGAGTGTGAGTGTGAGTGTGAGTGTGAGTGTGAGTGTGAGTGTGAGTGTGAGTGTGAGTGTGAGTGTGAGTTTGAGTGTGAGTGTGAGAGTGAGTGTGTGTGTGTGTGTGTGTGTGTGTGTGTGTGTGTGTGTGTGTGTGTGTGTGAGAGAGAGAGAAAGAGAGAGAGTGTGTATGGGTGAGTTGGTGCGTGTTTGCGTAGGTGCGTGCGTGCGTCTGTGCGTATGTATGTAATGAATAGCATACACGACACTTTCATCATTATCCACACTATTAATTAAACCCACAGAAAGAATTCTTACTCAACCATAAACTGTGTCTGCGCGCGCAGCAGGAAGTGCGTGTAGAATTGCAAGTAGCCGTTTCTGTGTCAACGACTCATTGGTATTTGCGTATCCCATAAACTACAAATTTAACAAAATCAGTGTTGGCCAACAGTAAATCAACAGTTCTTATCGTGTTTTCACGGAACAGTAGGCTCCCCGCATTTCCTTTTCTACAGTAGGTAACGTCAGAGGCAATGCTACGACTATCGGGCGTGATGCAATAGACGCGACGAAGAGACGTGGAAGTGTATGTGTACACTGCCAGTTTCGTCGACCCAACGAATGCTCTCTCGCAACCTCTTTAAATGTCACGCGTATATTGATTGATGTTGCAAACGTAAGGCATTTAACTCTGTCTCCCGTGAAAAA
>OZ024860.1:12255640-12258140 GCA_964017155.1 Oasisia sp. SBJ-2009
CGTCTGAAATAGAGTTCCACACTTTAACCACTCGGGTCGAGAGGATGTGGTGTCTGTAGCCAGTTGCTCTCTGGGTTTGAAGTTTTTCACTGTGCCATCTTGTGGTACTGGTTGTTTTGGAACATCAGCTTTGATGGGCACTGTCAACATCTGCAGTCTTGGTTGAAACCATCTAGAGAAAGATCGACGACACGATGGAGAGACGAACTGGATGAGTACTTGTAGGGTACCATCTGGCAGGGGATAGCGCAAGACAGACATATGCGGAAACAGCATGCTGAGATGTTCGCCCTTCCTTCTATGTATGCCTGACACTACGGCTGCACAATAATGCAATGATGACCCGTTGTTTAGTTACACTTACAAAATGAAAAGATTGATTCCCGATCACAGAAGACACCATATCTGTAATGCACCGTAGAATGCCTGATAATAGTATCTCGTCATGTTAATAGCATTACTATTAATGTTGAACAAAATCGATTTTAAAGAGCTTAATCTAGTTTATGAGTTCAAAAGTATAACGACGGAACCGCCGCTTAATCTCTAAACGTGTCCACAATGCCAAATATATCGGCTGATTTTTATGCTTCCAATGAGTGCAGTTATGCGGATTATTGCGCCTGTTATTGAGGATGTAATTAGTTTATTATCTCAGCAACTTGTGTTCGGTATGCTCGACACGAAACTAGAACAGCTAAAAGAAACACTCGCTTCTTGATGTATGACTAACTCTCTCGACCAAAGGACCTGCGTAGTCGCGTCAATCGCGCAATCGACCGAGACAGATTCATTTATATGCTTGAAAAAGCAGAAAACTGTTATTAACGGTGAACCCAGAGGGGCATTTTGTCGTGGTGTTGACAATCCAACGAAACGAGTTGCTACGAGTTATCTTTGGCTCATTTACGTCGAGAAAACAAACATTAAGATACATTTGAAGAAGTTCGCCTTTACGGTTTCAAAGACAGCATAGAACGGGAGAGCTGATTGTTTACAAAGGGTTCTAGCAATACCAAACATACTTATATGTATATAGTCATCTTTCAACATGTTTGCATATCTATACACCTCGGGTCTGAGAGCACCTCGAGAGATAGAAAGACTGACCCAAACGCGCATTTAATCTTCAATGTGAATTTTTGCAAATTGGAAAAACCGAAATCATGCGTCCAGCGGGTATAATAATTATTAGTCAACATAAGTGCTGCACATACTAATTAATAAACAGGATCAAGCTAACTCGGTAGCTGGTCCTGAATAAAACACATCGGGAAAACAGCTAGCCGTGACGACACCACATACCACTGTTCTGTGCTGTCTCTCATGTTGGTGGTCATGTTGATAGTACATGTAGTCGGATTATGAGACATTTGTACCATTGAACAATTTGAAATGTCTTCATCTCTCTCTCTCTCTCTCTCTCTCTCTCTCTCTCTCTCTCTCTCTCTCTCTCTCTATATATATATATATATATATATATATATATATATATATATAATATATATATATATATATATATTTATATTATATATATACATATATATATATATATATACCAACATACGTATATATATATATATATATATATATATATATATATATATATGTGTGTGTAGGCTATATATTATAAAATATATATGTATATATATTATAATATATATATATATACTTATATATACACATTATACATATATAAGCTTATGCTTATGTATACACATACGTATATATATATATATATATATATATATATATATATATATATATATATATATATATGTGTGTGTGTGTGCGTATATATATACACATACGTATATATGCATACATAAACATAAGATATATATATATATATATATATATGTATATATATATTTATACTTACATCCTTAGAAATATATACCTTCATACTTTATATACAGCTTATATATATATATATATATATATATATATATATATATATATATATTATATATATATAATATAATTATATATATATATATATCCTATGACGCGAGGTAATCCATGCATCATCCCACGCTACATATTTTGTCTGAATGTTATTCATATTTCATGTCGTCATAATCAGCTGCAGTGATTTATTCCATTAATCTGACGCAGTATCAGTTTCATTTTGGGTCAGCATCATGAATCGCGTTATGCGTGAAACATATCCTACGGAAATATATGTCTACGGAAATATACAAACAAACTTAAAATGATGTAATTATAATGTATGCCGGATATTTAGTGACACTGCATTTGGTCACGCCCTTTATGAACAGGTTTATTTTGTATCTCTTTTACACACGGGTATGTGTAATGTTGTAACGGGTATGTGTAATGTTGTAACGGGTATGTGTAATGTTGTAACAATTTGTTGTGCCAAAAGAAATCCCCTTACAAAACAGACTATGTTTCTGTTTTGCAAATATTATCTGGTTTCTTTGTTAGTGCCAAAAGAAATCCTCTTACAAAACAGACTATGTCTTTGTTTTGCAAT